>CM055276.1:49657175-50390440 GCA_029237695.1 Conchocele bisecta | reverse complement strand
GGTAATATGGAATAATTAAAAATGAAAAATGTATAATTTAAGAAAAGGAGTTGGAACGAACGAACGAGTTTTTTAAATTTTAAAGATGTTGATGGGAGATGTTTGGATTGATGATGGCGGGCTGGGATGGAGACGTGGACAGAATGAAATGGCGCGGGATGGAAAGTTGGAGGTGCATTATGGAGGCTTATGGCGATGATGGCATAGGCGATGATAGCATGAGAGATAGTGATGAGGGTAAACTTATGGGCACAGATTAAAGGTGAACATAAGGTAAATTAAGGATTCAATTAAAATTAAAAAGGTTAACTAAATAGAATTAAATAATTAAACGATTTCAACAAAATTTACACAAGATTTGGAAACGTAACGTAGGATTAAAATGGTGTGATGATGAGGTGGATGATGATAGCGCTGGGATGTTGACGTATGTGATGATGGCGTGGGAATGGATGATGGGATGGTAACGTGGATGATGATAGAGCGGTGATGGTGACGTGGGCGATGACGGCGCGGTGATGGTGACGTGGAGGATGATGGCGCGGAAATAGTGGCGTTGGAGATGTTGGCGTAGGCTATGATGACGCAGGCAGTGGTATGTAAGTAATGGACACTAAGACGGTAAGGTCAGTGGCAGGTCCGGGTAGCTTATTCATATTGCATTTAAAATGTATTCATTTACTGTATTCCATTTGACTTGTATTTGTATAATCTTGTAGGTGATGTTGAGGACAGTAATGACGAGTGTGTGGTAGGAGTGTGGGATAATTGTAAGTGATTGGTTCAGGTAATTTATTCTTATTGTATTCTAAAATGTATTGCATGTACTGTATTCCATGTACCTTCTATTTGCATTGGTGTGTAGGTGATGTTGAGGACAGAAAGAAGAGGGCGTGGTAGGAGTGTGCGATAATTGTAAGTGATTGGTTCAGGTAATTTATTCTTATTGTATTTTACAATGTATTGCATTTACTGTATTCCATGTGACTTGTATTTGCATTGGTGTGTAGGTGATGTTGAGGACAGAAAAGTCGAGGGCCGTGGTACGAGGATGCGGTAATGGTAAGGTCGGCGTTAAGGTTATTTATTCTTATTGTATTCTAAAATGTGTTTCATGTAATGCATTTCCTGTGTCTATTATTTTGATTATCTTGTGTTGTTGAGGATAGTAATGATGATGTGTAATATTTCATGTGTAGTACGTGTACTGTAGTAAGTGTAACAGGTGTAATATGTGTAGTAGGTGCAATAGGTGTATGTGTAATAGATGTAGTAGGTGTACTAGGTGTAATATGTGTAGTGTAACATGGGTGATGATGGTGTGGGCAATGGTGATGTGGAATATGATGTGGGTGATGATGCAGGAGATGTGGGTAGTGGCATGTGCGATGATGTGGGCGATGATGTGGGTGATGAGATAGGTGATGGTATGGGCGATGACGCGAGTGATGATGTGGGTGATGATGACATGGGCGATGATGTGGGCGTTGATGTGGTCGATGATGGCGCGGGGATGCTGACGTGGATGATGGGATGGTGACGTGGATGATGATAGCGCGGGGATGGTGACGTGGACGATGATGGCGCGGAGATGGTGACGTGGATGATGGCTATATAGCGTGGGGATGGTGACGTGGACGATGATGGCGCGGTGATGGCGACTTGGACGATGATGGCGCGGGTATGGTGACGTGGACGATGATGGCGCGGGGAGAATTATGGCACAGAGTAAGGTAACGTAAGATAATGTGGAATATTTAAAATGAAAAGGTGATAATAAATTAATAATTAATAAATTATAATTTCTAAAGATTGGAACGAACGTGGGACGATAATGGCACAGGGATGGTGACGTGAACGATGGGATTGTGACGTGGATGATGATAGCGCGGGGATGGTGACGAGGACGATGATGGCGCGGGGATGGTGACGTAGACAATGATGGGATGGTGACGTGGATGATGGCGCGGGGATATTAACGTGGACGATGATGGAGCGGGGATAGTGGAGTTGGAGATGGTGGCGTAGGCGATGATGGCGTGAGAAATAGTGATAGGGTAATTATGGCGCAGAGTAAGTTAACGTAAGGTAATATGGAATATTTAAAATTAAAAGGTAATAATAGAATAATAATTAATAAGTTATAATTTCTAAAGATTGTAACGAACGTGTGGCGATGATGGCACAGGGATGGTGACGTAGACGATGATGGCGCGGGGATGGTGACGTGGATGATGGGATTTTGACGTGGATGATGATAGCGCGGGGATGGTGACGTGGACAATGATGGCTCGAGGATGGTGACGTAGACAATGATGGCGCGGGGATAGTGGAGTTGGAGATAATGGCATATGTGATGGCGGCATAGGCGATGATGGCTCGCCCGTGAGAGTGATTGGGTAATTATGGCACAGTGTAAGATAACGTAAGGTAATATCTAATAATTAAAATTAAAAGGTACTAATAGATTAATAATTCATAATTTACTAAGATTGGAACGAACGTAGGTGATGATGGCGCGGGGATGGTGACGACGTGGATGATGGGATGGTGTCGTGGATTATGATGGTGCGGGCATGTTGACGTGGATGATGACGGACCGGGGATAGTGGAGTTGGAGATGGTGGCGTTGGCGATGATGGGATAGTGATGGGGTAGTGATGGGGTAATTATGGCGCAGAGTAATAATTAATGATTCATAATTTACAAAGATTGGAACGAACGTGGGATTAAAATGATGTGATGGCGACGTGAATGATGATGGCGCGGGGATGGTGACGTGGACGATGATGGCGCGGGGATGGTGGAGTTGGAGATGGTGGCGTAGGCGATGATGGCGTGAGAGATAGTGATGGGGTAATTATGGCACAGAGTAACATAACGTAAGGTAATACAGAATAATTAAAATTAAAAGGTACTAATAGATTAATAATTAATGATTCATAATTTACAAAGATCGGAACGAACGTAGGATTAAAATGATGTGATGGGTACGTGGACGATAATAGCGCGGGGATGTTGACGTAAGTGATCATAACGTGGAAATGGATGATGGGATGGTAACGTGGATGATGATAGAGCGGTGATGGCGACGTGGGTGATGACGGCGCAGTGATGGTGACGTGGAGGATGATGGCGCGGGAATAGTGGCGTTGGAGATGGTGGCGTAGGCGATGATGGAGTGAGAGACAGTGATGGGGTAATTATGGCGCAGAGTAATGTAACGTAAGGTAATATGGAATAATTCAAATTAAAAGGTATAATTTAGAAAGATTGGAACGAACGTGGGTTTCAAATGATGTGATGGTGATGTGGATGATGATGGCGCGGGGATGGTGACGTGGACGATGATGGCGCGGGGATAGTGGAGGTGCATATGGTAGCTTCGGCGATGATGGCGTAGGCGATGATAGCATGAGAGATAGTGATGAGGTAATAATGGTGCAGATTAAGGTAACATAAGGTAATATGGATTCATTAAAATTAAAAGGTACTAATAGATTAATAATTAACGATTCATAATTTACAAAGATTGGAACGAATGTAGGATTAAAATGGTGTGATGATGAGGTGGATGATGATAGCGCTGGGATGTTGACGTATTTGATGATGGCGTAGGAATGGATGATGGGATGGTAACGTGGATGATGATAGAGCGGTGATGAGATAGTGATGGGGTAATTATGGCGCATAGTAAGATAAGTAAGGTAATATGGAATAATTAAATTTAAAAGGTATAATTTACAAAGATTGGAACGAACGTGGGATTAAAATGATGTGATGGTGACGTGGATGATGATGGCGCGGGGATGATGACGTGGAAGATGATGGCGCGGTGATAGTGGAGTTGGTGATGGTGGCATAGGCGATGATGGCGTAGACAATGATAGCGTGAGAGATAGTGATGGGGTAATTATGGCGCAGAGTAAGGTAATGTAAGGTAATATGGAATAATTAAAATTAAAAGGTACTAATAGATTAATTATTAATGATTCATAATTTACAAAGATTGGAACGAACGTGGGATTAAAATGATGTGATGGTGACGTGGATGATGATAGCGCGGGGATGGTGACATGGACGATGATGGCGCGGGGATAGTGGAGTTGGAGATGGTGGCGTAGGCGATTATGGCGTAGGCGATGATGGCATGAGAGATAGTGATGGGGTAATTATTGCGCAGAGTAAGATAATGTTAGGTAATATGGAATAATTAAAATTAAAAGGTACTAATAGATTAATAATTAATGATTTATTATTTACAAAGATTGGAACGAACGTGGTATTAAAATGTGATGGTGGCGTAGGCGATGATGGTGTAGGCGATGATGGCGTGAGAGATAGTGATAGGGTAATTATGGCGCAGAGTAAGGTAACGTAAGGTAATATGGAATCATTAAAATTAAAAGGTACAAATAGATTAATGATTTATAAATTGTGATGGTGGCGTAGGCGATGATGGTGTAGGCGATGATGGCGTGAGAGATAGTGATGGGTAATTATGGCGCAGAGTAAGGTAACGCAAGGTAATATGGAATAATTAAAATTAAAAGGTAGTTATTGATTAATAACTAATGATTCTTAATTTACAAAGATCGGAACATATGTAAGATTAAAATGATGTGATGGTGACGTGGATGATGATAGCGCGGGGATGTTGACGTAGGTGATGATGACGTGGATGATGATGGCGCGGGGATGGTGACGTGGAAGATGATGGCGCGGTGATAGTGGAGTTGGTGATGGTGGCGTAGGCGATGATGGCGTAGACAATGATAGCGTGAGAGATGGGGTAATTATGGCGCAGAGTAAGGTAATGTAAGGTAATATGGAATAATTAAAATTAAAAGGTACAAATAGATTAATTATTAATGATTCATAATTTACAAAGATTGGAACGAACGTGGGATTAAAATGATGTGATGGTGACGTGGATGATGATAGCGCGGGGATGGTGACATGGACGATGATGGCGCTAGGATAGTGGAGTTGGAGATGGTGGCGTAGGCGATTATGGCGTAGGCGATGATGGCATGAGAGATAGTGATGGGGCAATTATTGCGCAGAGTAAGATAACGTTAGGTAATATGGAATAATTAAAATTAAAAGGTACTAATAGATCAATAATTAATGATTTATAATTTACAAAGATTGGAACGAACGTGGGATTAAAATGTGATGGTGGCGTAGGCGATGATGGTGTAGGCGATGATGGCGTGAGAGATAATGATAGGGTAATTATGGCGCAGAGTAAGGTAACGTAAGGTAATATGGAATCATTAAAATTAAAAGGTACTATTAGTCTAATAGATTAATAACTAATGATTCATAATTTACAAAGATCGGAACTAACGTAGGATTATAATGGTGTGATGGTGACGTGGATGATGATAGCGCGGGGATGTTGACGTAGGTGATGATGGCGTGGGAATGGATGATGGGATGGTAACGTGGATGATGATAGAGTGGTGATGAGATAGTGATGGGGTAATTATGGCGCAGAGTAAGATAACGTAAGGTAATATGGAATAATTAAAATTAAAAGGATAATTTACGAAGATTGGAAAGAACGGGGGATTCAAATGATGCGATGGTGACGTGGATGATGATGGCGTGGGGATGGTGATGTGGAAGATGATGGCACGGTGATAGTGGAGTTGGTGATGGTGGCGTAGGCATTGATGTCGTAGTCGATGATGGCGTGAGAGATAGTGATGGGGTAATTATGACACAGAGTAAGGTAACGTAAGGTAATATGAAATAATTAAAATTAAAAGGTACTAATAGATTAATAATTAATGATTAATCATTTACAAAGATTGGAACGAACGTGGGATTAAAATGATGTGATAGTGACGTGGATGATGATAGCGCGGGGATGTTGACGTAGGTGATGATGGCGTAGGAATGGATGATGGGATGGTAACTTGGATGATGATAGAGCGGTGATGGTGACGTGGAGGATGATAGCGCGGGGATGTTGACGTGGGTGATGATGGCCTGGGAATGGATAATGGGATGGTAACTTGGATGATGATAGACCGGTGATGGTGACGTGGGCGATGATGTCGTTGTGATGGTGATGTGGAGGATGATAGCGCGGGGATGTTGACGTGGGTGATGATGGGATGGTAACGTGGATGATAGAGCGGTGATGGTGACATAGGCGATTACTGCGCGGTGATGATGACGTGGAGGATGATGGCGCGGGAAAAGTGGCGTTGGAGATGGTGGCATAGGCTATGATAGCGTGAGAGATAGTTAAGGGGTAATTATGGCGCAGAGTAAGGTAACGTAAGGTAATATGGAATAATTAAAATAAAAATGTATAATTTACAAAGATTGGAATGTACGTGGGATTCAAATGATGTGATGGTGACGTGGAAGATGATGGCGCGAGGATAGCGGAGTTGGTGATGGTGGCGTAGGCGATGATGGCGTAGGCGATGATGGCGTGAGAGATAGTGATGGGGTAATTATTGCGCAGAGTAAGGTAGCGTAAGGTAATATGGAATAATTAAAATTAAAGGGTACTAATAGATTAATAATTAATAATTTATAATTCACAAAGATTGGAACAAACGTGGGATTAAAATGATGTGATGGTGGCGTAGGCGATGATGGCGTAGGCGATGATAGCGTGAGAGATAGTGATGGGTAATTATGGCGCAGAGTAAGGTCACGTAAGGTAATATGGAATAATTAAAATTGAAAGCTAATAGATTATTATTAATGATTCATAATTTGCAAAGATCGGAACATATGTAAGATTAAAATGATGTGATGGTGACGTGGATGATGATAGCGCGGGGATGTTGACGTACGGTGATGACGGCGTGGCAATGGATGATGGGATGGTAACGTGGATGATGATAGATGAGATAGTGATGGGGTATTTATAGCGCATAGTCAGATAAGTAAGGTAATATGGAATAATTAAATTTAAAAGGTATAATTTACAAAGATTGGAACGAACGTGGGATTAAAATGATGGGATGGTGACGTGGATGATGATGGTGCAGGGGATGGTGACGTGGAAGATGATGGCGCGGTGATAGTGGAGTTGGTGATGGTGGCATAGGCAATGATGGCGTAGACAATGATAGCATGAGAGATAGTGATGGGGTAATTACGGTGCAGAGTAAGGTAATGTAAGGTAATATGGAATAATTAAAATTAAAAGGTACTAATAGATTAATTATTAATGATTCATAATTTACAAAGATTGGAACGAACGTGGGATTAAAATGATGTGATGGTGACGTGGATGATGATAGCGCGGGGATGGTGACGTGGACGATGATGGCGCGGGGATAGTGGAGTTGGAGATGGTGGCGTAGGCGATTATGGCGTAGGCGATGATGGCATGAGAGATAGTGATGGGGTAATTATTGCGCAGAGTAAGATAACATTAGGTAATATGGAATAATTAAAATTAAAAGGTACTAATAGATTAATAATTAATGATTTATAATTTACAAAGATTGGAACGAACGTGGGATTAAAATGTGATGGTGGCGTAGGCGATGATGGTGAAGGCGATGATGGCATGAGAGATAGTGATAGGGTAATTATGGCGCAGAGTAAGGTAACGTAAGGTAATAAGGAATCATTAAAATTAAAAGGTACTAATAGATTAATGATTTATAATTTACAAAGATTAGAACGAACGTGGGATTAAAATGATGTGATGGTGACGTGGATGATGATAGCGCGGGGATGCATGTTGACGTGGACGATGATGGAGCAGGGATAGTGGAGTTGGGAGATGGTGGCGTAGGCGATGATGGCGTAGGCGATGATAGCGTGAGAGATAGTGATGGGGTAATTATGGCGCAGAGTAAGGTAACGTTAGGTAATATGTAATAATTAAAATTAAAAGGTACTAATATATTAATAATTACTGATTTATAATTTAAAAAGATTGGAACGAACGTGGGATTAAAATGATGTGATGGTGGCGTAGGCGATGATGGCGTAGGCGATGATGGCGTGAGAGACAGTGATGGGTAATTATGGCGCAGAGTAAGGTAACTCAAGGTAATGTGGAATAATTAAAATTAAAAGGTACTTATTGATTAATAACTAATGATTCTTAATTTACAAAGATCGGAAAATATGTAAGATTAAAATGATGTGATGGTGACGTGGATGATGATAGCGCGGGGATGGTGATGTGGAAGATGATGGCGCGGTGATAGGTGATGGTGGCGTAGGCATTGATGGCGTAGTCGATGATGGCGTGAGAGATAGTGATGGGGTAATTATGACACAAAGTAAGGTAACGTAAGGTAATATGAAATAATTAAAATTAAAAGGTACTAATAGATTAATAATTAATGATTCATCATTTACAAAGATTGGAACGAACGTGGGATTAAAATGATGTGATAGTGACGTGGATGATGATAGCGCGGGGATGTTGACGTAGGTGATGATGGCGTAGGAATGGATGATGGGATGGTAACTTGGATGATGATAGAGCGGTGGAGGATGATAGCGCGGGGATGTTGACGTGGGTGATGATGGCCTGGGAATGGATGATGGGATGGTAACTTGGATGATGATAGAGCGGTGATGGTGACATGGGCGATGATGTCATGGTGATGGTGATGTGGAGGATGATAGCGCGGGGATGTTGACGTGGGTGATGATGACGTGGGAATGGATGATGGGATGGTAACGTGGATGATAGAGCGGTGATGGTGACATAGGCGATTACTGCGCGGTGATGATGACGTGGAGGATGATGGCGCGGGAAAAGTGTCGTTGGAGATGGTGGCATAGGCTATGATGGCGTGAGAGATAGTGATGGGGTAATTATGGCGCAGAGTAAGGTAACGTAAGGTAATATGGAATAATTAAAATAAAAATGTATAATTTACAAAGATTGGAACGTACGTGGGATTCAAATGATGTGATGATGGCGCGAGGATAGTGGAGTTGGTGATGGTGGCGTAGGCGATGATGGCGTAGGCGATGATGGCATGAGAGATAGTGATGGGGTAATTATTGCGCAGAGTAAGATAACGTTAGGTAATATGGAATAATTAAAATTAAAAGGTACTAATAGATTAATTATTAATGATTCATAATTTACAAAGATTGGAACGAACGTGGGATTAAAATGTGATGGTGGCGTAGGCGATGATGGTGTAGGCGATGATGGTGTAGGCGATGATGGCGTGAGAGATAGTGATAGGGTAATTATGGCGCATGGTAAGGTAACGTAAGGTAATATGGAATCATTAAAATTAAAAGGTACTAATAGATTAATGATTTATAATTTACAAAGATTGGAACGAACGTGGGATTAAAATGATGTGATGGTGACGTGGATGATGATAGCGCGGGGATGCATGTTGACGTGGACGATGATGGAGCGGGGATAATGGAGTTGGGAGATGGTGGCGTAGGCGATGATGGCGTAGGCGATGATAGCGTGAGAGATAGTGATGGGTAATTATGGCGCAGAGTAAGGTCACGTAAGGTAATATGGAATAATTAAAATTAAAAGCTACTAATAGATTAATAATTAATGATTCATAATTTACAAAGATTGGAACGAACGTGGGATTAAAATGATGTAATGGTGGCGTAGGCGATGATGGCGTAGGTGATGATGGCGTGAGAGATAGTGATGGGTAATTATGGCGCAGAGCAAGGTAACGCAAGGTAATATCGAATAATTAAAATTAGAAGGTACTTATTGATTAATAACTAATGATTCTTAATTTACAAAGATCGGAACATATATAAGATTAAAATGATGTGATGGTGACGTGGATGATGATAGCGCGGGGATGTTGACATAGGTGATGATGGCGTGGCAATGGATGATGGGATGGTAACGTGGATGATGATAGAGCGGTGATGAGATAGTGATGGGGTAATTATGGCGCATAGTAAGATAAGTAAGGTAATATGGAATAATTAAAATTAAAAGGTACTAATAGATTAATAATTAATGATTTATAATTTACAAAGATTGGAACGAACGTGGGATTAAAATGTGATGGTGGCGTAGGCGATGATGGTGTAGGCGATGATGGCGTGAGAGATAGTGATAGGGTAATTATGGCACAGATTAAGGTAACGTAAGGTAATATGGAATCATTAAAATTAAAAGGTACTATTAGTCTAATAGATTAATAACTAATGATTCATAATTTAACAAGATCGGAACGAACGTAGGATTATAATGGTGTGATGGTGACGTGGATGATGATAGCGCGGGGATGTCGACGTAGGTGATGATGGCGTGGGAATGGATGATGGGATGGTAACGTGGATGATGATAGAGCGGTGATGAGATAGTGATGGGGTAATTATAGCGCAGAGTAAGATAACGTAAGGTAATATGGAATAATTAAAATTAAAAGGATAATTTACGAAGATTGGAACGAACGTGGGATTCAAATGATGCGATGGTGACGGATGGATGATGGCGCGGGGATGGTGATGTGGAAGATGATGGCGCGGTGATAGTGGAGTTGGTGATGGTGGCGTAGGCATTGATGGCGTAGTCGATGATGGCGTGAGAGATAGTGATGGGGTAATTATGACAGAGTAAGGTAACGTAAGGTAATATGAAATAATTAAAATTAAAAGGTACTAATAGATTAATAATTAATGATTCATCATTTACAAAGATTGGAACGAACGTGGGATTAAAATGATGTGATAGTGACGTGGATGATGATAGTGCGGGGATGTTGACGTAGGTGATGATGGCGTAGGAATGGATGATGGGATGGTAACTTGGATGATTATAGAGCGGTGATGGTGACGTGGAGGATGATAGCGCGGGGATGTTGACGTGGCTGATGATGGTCTGGGAATGGATGATGGGATGGTAACTTGGATGATGATAGAGCGGTGATGGTGACATGGGCGATGATGTCGTGGTGATGGTGATGTGGAGGATGATAGCGCGGGGATGTTGACGTGGGTGATGATGACGTGGGAATGGATGATGGGATGGTAACGTGGATGATAGAGCGGTGATGGTGACATAGGCGATTACTGCGCGGTGATGATGACGTGGAGGATGATGGCGTGGGAAAAGTGGCGTTGGAGATGGTGGCATAGGCTATGATGGCGTGAGAGATAGTGATGGGGTAATTATGGCGCAGAGTAAGGTAACGTAAGGTAATATGGAATAATTAAAATAAAAATGTATAATTTACAAAGATTGGAACGTACGTGGGATTCAAATGATGTGATGGTGACGTGGAAGATGATGGTGCGAGGATAGTGGAGTTGGTGATGGTGGCGTAGGTGATGATGGCGTAGGCGATGATGGCGTGAGAGATAGTGATGGGGTAATTATTGCGTAGAGTAAGGTAGCGTAAGGTAATATGGAATAATTAAAATTAAAGGGTACTAATAGATTAATAATTAATAATTTATAATTCACAAAGATTGGAACAAACGTCGGATTAAAATGATGTGATGGTGGCGTAGGCCATGATGGCGTGAGAGATAGTGATGGGTAATTATGGCGCAGAGTAAGGTAACGCAAGGTAATATGGAATAATTCAAATTAGAAGGTACTAATTGATTAATAACTAATGATTCTTAATTTACAAAGATCGGAACATATGTAAGATTAAAATGATGTGATGGTGACGTGGATGATGATAGCGCGGGGATGGTGACGTGGATGATGATAGCGCGGGGATGGTGACGTGGACGATGATGGCGCGGGGATAGTGGAGTTGGAGATGGTGGCGTAGGCGATGATGGCATGAGAGATAGTGATGGGGTAATTATTGCGCAGAGTAAGATAACGTTAGGTAATATGGAATAATTAAAATGAAAAGGTTCTAATAAATTAATAATTAATGATTTATAATTTACAAAGATTGGAACGAACGTGGGATTAAAATGTGATGGTGGCGTAGGCGATGATAGCGTAGGCGATGATGGCGTGAGAGATAGTGATGGGGTAATTATGGCGCAGAGTAAGGTCACGTAAGGTAATATGGAATAATTAAAATTAAAAGCTACTAATAGATTAATAATTAATGATTCATAATTTACAAAGATTGGAACGAACGTGGGATTAAAATGATGTGATGGTGACATGGATGATGATAGCGCGGGGATGCATGTTGACGTGGACGATGATGGAGCGGGGATAGTGGAGTTGGAGATAGTGGCGTAGGCGATGATGGCGTAGGCGATGATAGCGTGAGAGATAGTGATGGGGTAATTATGGCGCAGAGTAAGGTAACGTTAGGTAATATGGAATAATTAAAATTAAAAGGTACTAATATATTAATAATTAATGATTTATAATTTAAAAAGATTGGAACGAACGTGGGATTAAAATGATGTGATGGTGACGTGGATGATGATGGCGCAGGGGATGGTGACGTGGAAGATGATGGCGCGGTGATAGTGGAGTTGGTGATGGTGGCGTAGGCGATGATGGCGTAGAGAATGATAGCGTGAGAGATAGTGATGGGGTAATTATGGCGCAGAGTACGGTAATGTAAGGTAATATGGAATAATTAAAGTTAAAAGGTACTAATAGATTAATTATTAATGATTCATAATTTACAAAGATTGGAACGAACGTGGGATTAAAATGATGTGATGGTGACGTGGGTGATGATGGCGCGGGGATGGTGACGTGGAAGATGATGGCGCGGGGATAGTGGAGTTGGTGATGGTGGCGTAGGCGATGATGGTGTAGGCGATGATGGCGTGAGAGATAGTGAAAGGGTAATTATGGCGCAGAGTAAGGTCACGTAAGGTAATATGGAATCATTAAAATTAAAAGGTACTAATAGATTAATAATTAATGATTCATAATTTACAAATATTGGAACGAACGTGGGATTAAAATGATGTGATGTTAACGTAGACGATGATAGCGCGGGGATGTGATGTTGACGTGGGTGATGATGGTGTAGTAATGGATTATGGGATGGTTACATGGATGATGATAGCGCGGTGATGGTGACGTGGGTGATGATGGTGCGGTCATGGTTACGTGGAGGATGATGACGCGGGAATAGTGGCATTGGAGATGGTGGCGTAATCGATGATGGCGTGATATAGTGATGGCGTAATTATGGCGCAGAGTAAGGTAACGTAAGATGGAATAATTGAAATTGAAAGGTTTAATATACTATGATTGAAAGTGGACGATGATGGCGCATGTATAGTTCAGTTGGAGATGGTGGCGTAGGTAATGATGGCATAGGCGATGATGGCGTGAGAAATAGTGATGGGGTAATTATGGCGCTGAGTAAGGTAGCAAAGTAATATGGAATAATTAAAATTAAAAGGTACTAATAGATTAATAATTAATGATTCATCATTTACAAAGATTGGAACGAACGTGGGATTAAAATGATGTGGATGATGATAGCGCGGGGATGTTGACGTGGGTGATGATGGCGTGGGAATGGATGATGGGATGGTCACGTGGATGATGATAGCGCGGTGATGGTGATGTGAGCGATGATGGCGGTGATGGTGATGTGGAGGATGATGGCCCAGGAATAGTGGCGTTGGAGATTGTGGCGTAGGCGATGATAGCGTGAGAGATAGTGATGGGGTAATTATGGCACAGAGTAAGGTAACGTAAGGTAATATGGAATAATTAAAATTAAAAGGTGATAATAGTTTAATAATTAATAATTTACAAAGATTGGAACGAACGTGTGATTAAAAAATGTAGAACAATTATATGTACAAAAACGTTCAAGGACTTTTCTACATTTAATAAGTTATATGATATATATAGCAATGACTACCTAAACTATTTTAAAATATGGACGATTATGGCGCTGGCGATGGTGACGTCAGCGATGATGGCGCGGGATGGTGACTTGGGCGGTGGTGATGTGGGCAATTATTGCGCGGGCGATGGTGACTTTAAGGTAATTTATTCTTATTGCATTTGAAAATGTTATTGTTGAGGTTATTGATGATAATATGATGATGAAGGGCAGTGGTGTTGCGCACAGTGATTTCGCGTGCGGTTTTGTCGCAGGCTGTGTTGTCGCGGGTATGTTGCGGCCAGGATTAGCGCGGGTTGTGATGTCGCGGGTCGGAGATGTCGCGGGAAGATGCTGGTAACGGGCATGTATGTGTTAATGTGATAGTGAGCGTGGTGATATGGAGTGTGGTGATATGGAGTGTGTGATAGCAATTGTAGTGATGATATGGGCAATGATAGCATTTGCAGTAGTAGTGATGGTGGTGCGAGCGGTAGCAGTTATGGCGCAATGGTGATGGTAATCGCAGCGATGTCACAAACGGTGATGGAGAGATAAGTGCTGACCAACGAAACATACTTCTAGAATACATCAACCCTTAGCTGCCAACAAATACAAAGACAAGATTATACTTTGCTTTGCCACATCAAACACCCCACCCCCGCCCCCCTCCACAGTTTACCATTTATTGTCGGTATTCCAAAATGGCAATGCAACAAACAGATTACCATTTATTGTGGGTATTCCAGAATGGTAATGCAACAGTTTACCATTTCTTTCCATTTCTTGTGGGTATTCCCGAATGGTAATGTAACAGTTTAACATTTTTGTGTAGGTATTCCAGAATGGTAATGCAACAGTTTACCATTTCTGGTACATATTATAAAGATGGCAACAATACAGTTTACCTTGTATTGTCCGTATTCCCGAATGTCAATACGACAGGTTACCATTTCGTGCTCGTATTGCATTCTACTCCATTTTCCGTATTTCAGAATGGAAATATGAAAGTTTACCATTTCTTGTCCGTATTCCAGAATCGCAATACGACAGGTTACTTTCTTGTCCATATGATCTAGAATGGCAATACGACAGTTAACCATGTCTTGTCCATTTTCCATATTCGAGAAATGACAGTCTGCTGTTTCTTGTCCATCTTCCTGATTGGAAAACGTGTGACAGTTTACCATTTCTTGTTCAAATGTCATGTTTGAGAGAACGACAGTTTACCACTTCTTGCCCATATACCAGGTTGGAAAATATGGCAGTTTACCTGTTTTGTCTATATTTCAGACTGTATACTATATCAGTTTACCATTTCTTGTACATATTCCAGATTGGAAAGTTTGACAGTTTATGGTTTCTTGTTTATATTGCAGCTTGTAAAGAAGGACAGCTTATATGGTTTCTTGCTCATATTTAAGGTTGGAAGATATGAAAGTTTATGGTTTTTTGTATATATTGCAGATAGGACAGTTTGACAGTTAACGATTTTTTGTCCATATTCCAGGATGCATAGTAAGACAGTGTGCGGTTTCTGGTACATATATCAAATTGGAAAGTACGACAGTTTATGGTTTCTTGTCATTATTCCAGGATAGAAAATATGACAGTTTATGGTTTCTTGTCACTATTCCAGGATAGAGAAATTATGACACTTTATGGTTTCTTGTCTCTATTCCAGGATGGAAAGTATGACAGTTAATGTTCTCTTGTCTATATTACAGTATAGAAAGCATTACCGATCGCGTGGTTTTATAGATACTGTTTTCTTGCCCATAGTTCATCTAGGATCTGCCATACACACACATACACCTATTGAAAACACGTATACATGTGTTTCATTAGCTACACATTTTGTAAGTAGGTTTAACTGGTAGGGAAAGTTGATGATCGTCCTGACTATTTCTAAATCGGATACGATCAACATCTTCATTATAATAAATGTTCAAAGTGTTACTTATTGTATCGTATGTATTGTGTTTTAATGTCTAACAACGTTTAAAGGTACATGCCCACGCAGTAGGCACAAAATGGTATTTACAGGAATGAAATAAGTGTATAATTGTGTCGCTATTCCACCAGTTCTAAAGATTACGAGTGAAGGCTATACAGGTACATGTGTATAATCATTTTGTAATATTTATTTTACTGATAGTGACGCGCGTTGGTATCGGGCTATTTTAATATGCAAACGGTAATTTTTAATTATTTATACTAATTAAATGCGTCACCTGAAAAAATATTTTCGACAGATTATAAAGTATGATAATTACACATAAATAAATACATACAGATAATAAATAGTAATGTTCGTTAACAGTTTAAGGAAACACGGTTGTCGCCCATGATATCCGTGTTGAAAGTTACGTCTGATATAAAATGTATAATACTGCCAATCAATATGTGGGGTAATGATGAATGAATGTTTATTTTACCAAAAAATGTCTCCGATAATGTCTCTGATATAAGGAGCATTGTGTGCCTACTGAGTGGACATGTACCTTTAATGTAATACTGTAGTAATTTTGTAATGTCTAATATGAACATATTATACATTATGAACATATTATACATTATTATGAACATATTATACATTATGAACATATTAATTATACATTATGAACATATTATACATTACAAGTTAGTAGTATTATTAACTTTTAGTGTCTAATATTTTTTTTTATCTTTCGGAACTTTCGGCCTATTTAATGCACCTGTGTATTGCTGTACATCGCGTCCTATACGATTCACTGTACTGCTTGACCTTGAACGTTGGCATTGAGCTTAGAAGGTAGGCGTCTAGTCTGGTCTGCATTTGTTCACCCAGTTATCTCCCCTTGAATGTATTTTCCTTTCTCATAAGGTTTTCATTTTCTTTCGATAACATTAGTTTCCTTTCATCAATTTACTTGAAATTTCTTAAATGCCTTGTATCTGCCTAAATACAACATACCGATTGAGTTCGAAAATAGGTTCTAACCACCCCGTTTCTTGAAATTAAATTAGTTGTACATGTGTCATAACATTTCCATTTACCAATGGACGTCAACTTCACTTCATTTTTGTGTGAAAAACATTTTGTTATATATATATCATTTAACGACATTTGTTTTGTTTTGTTTAGTTTTATGACACAACCTCTGACAAAACAGGTCAAAGATCAAGCAGTACTGTAATCAATGTGACGATCGTACAAGTAATCATGGGCTGCACGAAAACCGTGAAACAACCCTGCCTGAATATTGACCAACCGATGCGCGTACAGTGGACAAGATGACCGCACCAGTTGTTCCTGATAGACAGCCGGTCTCAAGCCCGGACTAAAAGGCGAGAGTTTTACGATGAAAAAATACAGCATTGTGCAACAACTTTTATTTCACTATACCTGGCGCCAAAAACTCTTTATGTTTTTACAACAAGCGCAAGGACACATATACAAAAGCTGTCGTTGGCACAGATGGAGGCATAATGGTGATCCTCATGTGAGAGGAAGCTGGAGTACCCAGCTGAAACCCACTGGTCGATCTGGCGGCTACATACCATCTCACATACTGCTCCGGTCGAGGATCGAACTTGCATTGGTGAGAAGCACGCTCGTTACCAATTGTGCTAACGGGACATGGCGTTGTCGAATACAAATGTACAAAACTATTTCTTTATTACACTATTGGCCCTTTTGAAATGGCCAGCGAGTGTGAGACACTCTAATCTCCACATCAGCCAGGAGGGCAATTTATACCCGTTTTAAAAACCCATTACAGTTTTACTACGAACAAATAAAAAAATAATAGTCTTATGCACCGACCGACGTATGTTGTTACCGCTCATTTGAACCGTCCAACCGATACGGCTCAAATGATAACAATACAATGGAACCTCTCCAAACCGGAGTCCCTGAGGACATCCCAGGTTTTCCGGTTTACATGTAGAGAGAATCCACTCATGTATATAACTACTTCAAGACACGCGTGGGTGCTTTGCGATCATGAACAGACATTATGCCATCGGAGATACATGTACATGGAAACGAAATGTAGCAATGCAAGCACAACAAACTTTTCTGTGTTTGGTTTAAGAGGTTCGACTGTATATACCTTAATAAGAATCTAAGTAAGAAAATAATAAAACATGTTCATACTCCACATAGAGCTATTCAGCAAGGAATGGGTCAACTATGAGGTGCCTGCTCACCAGCCGGATATATATCCATAATCTTTATGTAAAACTGTGAAATAGAAATCTCATTTAAAAAAGGTTGTAAATTTTGCTGTAACTTGAGAAATGGCGCTTATGGTACGTACAGTGGAACCTCGCTAAGCCGGACACCCTGGGAGGTCCCTAGGCTGTCCAGCTTAGAGAGGTTTCACTGTAAATCAGGCATATGACCATTCTGACTGAATGTATTGTCTTGATTTGCAATCATGAACATACATTGACATCTGAGATAAATGATCAAGAAACCAATCAAACATAAGATTACAGAGGTTGCATTGATGTCCGGTTTATAGTGGTTCCACTGTATAACCAATGATTATATTGTTCGTTTGAAGCTTGAATGGTGTTTCATTGATTGAATTGTGAAATATGCGGCTGCACAGGCTGATCTGTATCGACACCGGTCGCAAAACACATCGGCTCCATTTCGTCATAGCCACAAATGTGTTTTGTTTATTCGAGTCATCGATGTATTTTACCAGCTCCTTTTTCATCTGAGAGCGGTCACTTCAATTTTTCTTCACTGGCACTGCACTCCGCGCCGGCGCAAATGTGTCGTGTCGAAAAATACGCCGGTTACCTGATGAGATCCCACTCGGCTCTACTAAGACATATCGCATAAACGCATTCTTCTTCTAAATGTGCACCGGTGACTAGACGAAAATGCGTTTATGCAGTATATTTTGAATGTTGCTGGATGGGAATTCGTCAAACATCCGGCGCCTATTTCGACGTGAAACATTTTACACCGCAGTGGTGTGCAGTACGAGTGACGTACACTGTCCATCGATGGTGACAAGCTCCACAACATTGTCATCGTCACCATGGTAACTCGTGTTGACTTCGTGATAAATGTAGTCTGCCGATGACGTTGGTCTGTAAACAATAACAGCGGCTAAACATCCAATATTACGGAGCCCCGCAGGGGACATGGATTTTTTTTATTAATTTGTTCCCTCAATTTAACAATTCGTTCCCACAAATTAACAATTTGTTCCCGTGGGAACGAATTGTTATTTCGTGGGAACGAATTGTTAAATTGAGGGAACGAATTGTTATATCGTGGGAACGAATTGTTGATTTCAGGGAACGAATTGTTATTTCGTGGGAACAAATTAATAAAAACAATCCATGTCCTCGTAAAAAAGAATTCTACGTCCCCTGTACAATATAACAATTTCCGAATTTTATTCACACGGAAAGCACCCTGTGCCCGTTTAACTAAACTTCGTACGATAACAATGTTCGTACGATGATTTTTTATATTGTTACCTAGCACATTACTTTTTATCGCGCCCGATTGAGGACAGCTCGATATAGTCGGTACATTTGAGTATGTACATACGTGCATCCGGTTAAACGTTTTTGGTTACAGATTTTGCTTAAAGTGTGTCAGTATACTATCAAAACTCGCTTAGTACTATCAAATGCCTCGGCTGTTAATGTGAATTGTTATTTCGTTGGAACGAATTGTTAAATTGAGGGAACGAATCGAATTGTTATATTGTGGGAACGAATTGTTCCCGTAAAAAAAAAGAATTCTACAGCCCCTGCGGGGCTTTGTACAATATAACAATTTCCGACATAATTTTATTCACACGGAAAGCACCCTGTGCCCGTTTTGTAAGGAAGTTTTAGGTTTGCACTTACGAACTTCTTCGTCGTACGAAGTTTAGTGAAACGAGCCCCCGATGTTAGGACATGGAAACAAATGGCAATGGACACGTCATGATAAGAGCGTGTTTCTTCGATAGTTTTGACCGTGTGTTAGTGGCCATCTTGTGCATGAAGCCTGATAGCGGTCTAAAGTCAGATAGTTTATTCGGTCGAGACGCACAACTCCGGATCGCGGACCAATTTAACCCGAATACTCTGTCTATAACGCAGGGCTCCGTTATAGACAGAAAATTTGTGTTACGACAAAAACAAATTTATTTTCTAGCATTATAGAATGTTATCGAGCCAGGAGATTATACATAAATCAAAACAGCATTGCAGCCAGAGGAGTAATTTAACTTCATATGGCGAATTAGCACCCTTCTTCCATTGATTCAAGTGATTTAGCGTTTATCCCGTCAACACAGTGCGTATGTGCCGTGAAACACGGTGCCGTGAAACATTTTTGATATCCAGTCAATACAATTTTTGCATTTTACAGCCATTTGTAGGTGTTGACAGGATAAATAGAATAGTAGGTTAGTGCCGTGAATGGGAAAAAATATCTGGCGCGGCACGGAAACGGGATGTGCTCGGCAGAGCCTCGCCCATCCCGTTTCCTGAGCCTTGCCAGATATTTTTTCCCATACACGGCACTAACCTACTATTGTCTATTTACCGTCCCAGCTAATGTCATGCAGAGACGGGCAAGTCTCATCCGAAGGACCAGAGGGATGAAGATGTTAATACATGTAGTACACTGTTTTCCATCACACTGGTCCTTCGGATGAGACGTGATTTAGGGGCACCGTGTATCTAGTCTTTTTCATGCTTCAGGTGGGAGATTGAACTCGCAATTTTCGGTATTGAAGTACAATGCACTATCCACTTGCTCACCAAGCCATTCCTGGAGTCCGTCCGTGATTGCCCACCTGATGTCAAGAAACTTGAGCTCATTGCCATTCTACTGGAAGGTGCTGTAGTTCTGTACCATAACGGTTTTATTTGTAACAGTATTATTATAAATAATTAAAAGTATACATTTGTCCAATGTTTTATTTGTACACGCCATTAAACACTAATGACGTGTTATTTATAGCCTCTTTACATCTGATAGACATATTTTGTCGTCAGCGTTATGAGTAATTACAAATTAACTCTTACAATGCTGAATTAAATATTTTGTCGTTTGCTGTTTATTTTTTATTTTCTACTTTTCTCATCAATAGCAACAGAATCATTGAAATGGAAATGAATTATGAAGTTCTGTCTAACCATTTTTTTATTTTTATAGAAAAAGAAGGTAATATACAAAACACCAGCAGACGACAATGTTTGCTTCCCGCATTCTAAGGTTTATTAACTGTTACAATGCTGAATTAAATGTTGTCGTCTGCTTGTAGTGTTCTATTTTCCAGTTTTTTTCTCATCAAAAACATGGTTTGCGAGCACTTTAGAATGATTTCCAGTGGAAATGATTCTAATAGGCAGTCAACCCATATTTTTATTGATAAAGAAGAAACAATCTAAAACAACAGCAGATGACAATTGTTGCTTCACGCGTTCTAAGGGTCAACAAGATGGTGGCGGTGTAAATATATACCAAATGGCTAGATGGACCACCTAATGAGGAAATGGTACGTCGGGGATTGGTAGTCAGTTTTACTCTATTAAACCTTATACTAGATACACAAATATTTGTGTTTCTAGTATCGGGTTATGTAGGGTAAATCAGGATAGAGACCGTATTTACCATTGGTTGTTTAAACCACACTCTATGCGTCCATGTGAAATGCGACAGGGTTTAACGGTTCAGCAACAGTTAAGGTCATATAGAGACGCGGTGCAGTCCCGAGAGATCAGGGGCTCGTTTCATTAAACTTCATATGACTAAAATGTTCGTAAGTGCAAAATTATGATGGTCTGTAAATTGCACAGTAACAATGTGTTATTGTAAACAATTATTGGATTTACATGTATTGAGCATAGGTTGCATATGTAAATCCATCAATTGAATATTTACAGAATATTCTAAATCTGCACTTACGAACATTTTAGTCGTACGATGTTTATTGAAACGGCCCCCAGTCTTGTCGGGACCAATCGGTTGAAAGTCCTATGAAAATGTGTGTTAATGCATAGGGCGAGATTTGAACCCATTCGCTCACTGCTCAACCCACTATACTGTCAACCCATACACAGTTTGGTGGTGTCGCCTTATATAATCTAATATATAACACTAATATTCGTGTTTCTAGTTCAGGTATCGAGTTGCATAGGGTAAACTAGGATAACATTTGTTTGCCAGTGATTATTTTAACCACTATTAGTCTGAGGGCTCTCAATAAGTTTCCAAGTAGCAGGGTAAAATCTGGGGGTCCTCCCCCACGAATTTGTTTTAAACCAGAACGCCTCGCACACTATTTCCTGGCTCAACGCTGATTATTTCACCTGCAAAAACTTGATTTTGGATTTTTAAAAAACAAGAATTGTGCATGGTTTTGGGTCTACCAAAGAAGAACATTTTTAAAACCATAACCACTCAGGCGCGATTTCCAGGCATTTTGTTGTTGTTGTTGTTGTTGCTGTGCGAGACATCACTCTCCGCGCTTATTTTTTAACGGCACCCGCCCCGGTGAAATAAAAAAAGTTGTATAGGCCTAATTCATTATTAATTTGTATTCAAGGGTGAAAATTGGCTGAATGGCCGTCCATACGCGGCTAAATTCATTATTCGCACACGATCAAAGTTCGATTTTTCTTCTTCTTTTTTTTTGTAAATATTTTTTTTTTTTTTTTTTTTTACTGAGAAAGTAGCCGGTGCCGAATGAGGAAGTTGCCGGGGGAAATCCCCGGCCCCCGGCCCTTATTGAGAGCCCTTACTATATGCAACCATGTACTAGAAATGTTCCATGAGAAAAGGCATTACATTCCGGCAACAGCTACTGCAAGGTCATATGTGGTTGCGAATTGAGAACAGGGGTTTATGGGTTTTGCGACTAATGTAGATCCAGATCAGCCTGTGCATCCGCACAGTCTGATCAGGATCTGCACTGTTCACCATTCCATCAATGAAACACCCACCATGGTTCTAACAAGCAATGTAGATCGTTATCAGGCCATAGGAGTATATCTGATCAGGAGCTACACTGGTCTCCATTCACATAAGCTCAATTTTTTCCGAAGCCACATACAGAGACGGGGCATGGCTTCAGGTCTCATCTGAAAGACCAGCGGGATGGAAATATTATGAACGTATTTGTCCATGCATAGGGCAGGGTTTGAACACACAACCATCATTAGAATCACCAAGTGCACGGCCCTCTAATACTAGAAACACGAATATAAATGTTTATAGAATCAAGTAGCATAGTGTAAACGAGGATAGAGGTGCCACAGATTATTTATCCATACGCTATTCGACCAGATGTAAGACAAAACGAGAAGGATTTAAAGTCCCAGCAACAGCCAATGTTATATAGAGGCGATGCCTCTGTTTCAAATCTCATTGAAAGACCAGAGAGTCAGAGATGGAAATATAAGGTTCGACCATGTCAAGCCGTGGGTAAACGACCGATGTGGCACGAGGGAACTGTTTGAACCCAAGGCTGTAGGATGAAAATGGTCGAACGTTGTTGTTACATTTCTGTCGGAATTATCATGCAATTTGATCATTTATGCACTACTTTCGGTACTTTGATAATCTGCTCCTTTCAAACGGCTGATTACATATACATATTCCGTGGCCTCAGTACACTTCGCGTGATGCAGGCGCATCAATTTCAAAATGTCCGTGCGACCGTTGTGAACTAAGTCTTGTCTGGTGACGTAATGACGCGTTCTAGTAACGCCACGAGGCACATACATTACGAAATGTTGGCTTTGCCCCGGCATGAGCATTGTCTACAGGCATGGTCAAACAGCAGGCGCTGTCCGTTTGAACACGGATGTGAGCGGCGCCAAACAACGAGAGTCGTGTAATAATATTATGTTGTCATGTCCAAGTCGGCGATTGAACCGGCAACATTCGCTTTGCAGTCCAATGATCTATGTCTGCCCACTAGACTGCCAAGCGATTCATAGTTTGATAGTCTGTTTTAACATATTTAACCTGATACTAGAAACACGAACAGTTGTGTTGAACATTCGTGTTTCTAGTGTGAGATTGTATAGAGTAAACTAGGATTGCGTCTGTATTTACCACTGGCTATTTTAAACACACACTCTTCAACCCGATACTATAAACTCGATACTATAAACTCAAGGATTTTTGTTTCCGATATCAGTAGCCGATTTCATCAACATTGCAAAGTATACTTATGTACAAAGTGTACTTTGAGGGAGTAATCGTTTATCTTTCCCGAAATGCATTATTTCATATACAACTAACAACTGTATATTACAAGTATGCATAATTATTATACTGAATGTATTACATTATCACAGATAAACTGGCTGTGATAATGTAATAAATTCAGTATAATAAAAATTAATAAATTTATCTTTAAATTGAGAATTTCTCCCTCAAAGTGTACTTTGAGCAAGATAAGTATACTTAGCAATATAAATGTAAATCCATCAATTGAAATTTCCAGACGATCCTAAATTTGCATGTACGAACATTTTAGTCGTACGAATGTTAGTGAAACGGGCCCCTGATGAGTGTCCGCAGAAATACATGTAAGACCCATTGATCGATGATGCAAATTAATTATTTCAACAGCAACTATTACACCACCGCCTGTGCTAATCTTGCCAATTTTTTATTTATTTTTTATTTTAAAATACTTTAATAATCTACTGGAGATCGCGCAGCTTGATTGGCTGAGACTGAGGTGTGCCTGATTGCCAGTTCAGATTGCCAATAGATGTTCAGAAACGTTGACATCTGGGCACGGCTAACGCAGAGGTTGTGTAAATAGAGAATACCAGGCTAGTTAGTGTCTTTTGATATTAAGTTTATCAGCCAAGCCCGAGCCGAAGCACCGGCACAACCCACAGTAGACTGGGATACCGCAGCCAGTGACAACCAGAGGCCCCACACCGCAACCGCCAACCGCAGCGACGAGGAGCCAGGCAAGCCACACCAAGCGCAGCAACCCACAAGGCTGCCAATGGCAACCCCAGGCAGCCCATTCCGCCGCAGATCCCAAGGTGCAATATAGCACGACACTGCCCCCTCCCACTGAGTGGGCGATTGACACAAGCCTTGTCCCCGAGGAGAAGGTAAAACATATGTGGTGTTATATATACACACAGACACTGCTGCCTGCTGCGAGTGGACGCGAGTAGACTCAAGGGAGATGGCCCGAAATATTATCAGACGATGTGTAAGGACTCTAGCTTCCTTCACGTAAACGATAAACAATGTGGGATGTTATAAACAATTATTCAGCACCCCATAAACAAAGGTTTTATATAGAAAAACGCCCCACATCTGGAAAACTTCTTTCTATATATACCGGCGCGAAACGACCCGGGACGAACGGGAATAAGGGCGAAATGACCCGGTGTGTGAACGGGAATAAGGGCGAAACGACCCGAGACCGCTCTATGTGTAAAGGTAGTCGTGCAGATAGACTATCGGCATGTATGTTTGAAAAGTGTAAATATGTTTTTAAAAATAACGATTCTTCCAAAAACATTATATTTTAAAAAGCCAAAAATTACAAAATGACATAACACACATATTTACTCATGAACTGAGATTTATTTATAATCTCAGAACAGCGTCGCATCGTTTTTTTGGCGGGATAATTTGACAGCTACATGTCATATGGATACTACTGAATCAAGTTATGAATTTATAGCAATGTTATTGGCGATCGTTGTGTAACATATGCGTCAATTAATGAAAAATGACGCAGGCAAACAGAAATGAAAGTCATCTATCTCAAATGGTAATGTCCATAGTGAACATCTCCGGGCACCATTCTTTACAGGAAAATAACCACTATCCGTGGCGCTCTTTAAAATGTGGGTTTCATATCTGTGGGAATTTAGTCTGGGGGATAAAAATAGATTTAAAAAAAATAATTTGGTTCCGTGTAAATTCGTACACATACCATTTTGTACCCGGTTTGGTCATTTCGTGCCCATAGGTGCGTGTGGTACAAATTGACAAAACCGTGGAATACCTTGCTCTAGAATTGACCATGTGATGTTTGGCGTATGCCAAAAAAATAATCAGCGTACAAGGTGTCATAAATGATAACGTTTAATAAAACCTGGTTTGCTTTACGACCATTGACAAAGACCAGTGTAGAAATCATTGGAATATTTAAATGAAACTATTAAAGGAAATCAATATCATATAAGTCACTTTGTACTGATCTGGGTATACAGTCCAACCTCCAGATAAGGAATTAGTAAATGAGTATTTTCACTCCATTATACCTGAAGCAATTGGGTATTTCAATATTTTAATTAATTTGGTAAAATAAAATCACACTACTGTGTACGCATCAACAGACAGCAATTATTGAAGTTTGCTTCGAAATGAAAACATGTCTTTGCATTTCATTAGAAATCCTAATGAAATACCAAGATGTGTTTTCATGTGAAATAAGAAAAATATGCTATAGTTGTCTGTTTATTGTTTTCTGCAGCATGATAAAGGTACCACACAATTGTTATTGCTTTTTGATACTCGCTACTTCTGATTTCAATTGGGTTTTTAGCAATTTTAATTGGGTATTTATTATGTAAGCAAATACGCAGCTTATCTGGAGCGCTGGTAAATCACTCTGGGAGGGTGAAATACCAAGATGGCCTACCTAGCACCCATATACAAAAACAGTTCAAAAACTGATGCAGCTAACTATCGGCCTATATCCTTAACATGTATCCTGTGTAAAACCGTAGAACATATGAACATATTTTATTATATACCTACCCATGAAATACATAGTTATACGATGTAAATAAAAGTCATATGTTCTCGTCAATGAAATAAACAACTTCCGGTGAAAATACGACTACTTCCGCTATCTATATTCATAACGCGCACCTGAAAGAAAACAGCGCAAATAGGCTGCAAATACACATTCATTACCATATACAGTCTAAAAAAATGCTAATTTCCATGGAGCGGTATATAATAAATAGAATATTAATATTTTGATAACGAATATGACATATATGTTCATCGATGCAAAAATATGAATATCCTCTATGTATTCTCTATGTATTTTACAAAATCTAATCTCTTCTATGAGCTTCAGCATGCTTTCCAGGAAAAAATATCTTGTCAAACACAACTACTTATGTTAATAGATGATCTCCTAGCTATCAATCAAACAATTCAAGTTGACCTTATTATTTTAGACTAAAGTAAAGCTTTTGACAAGGTCAACCACAAAAAAATAAATTACACTTCTACTGCATTAGAGACGAAACCCTTTTGTGGATCAAATATTTTCTGGATAATCTGTCACGATCCGTAGTGCTAAATGAGGAATAGTCGAAAACCATTGCTGTCGCCTCTGGAGTACCACAAGGAACACTTCTCTTTCTCATCTGCATAAATGATCTCCCGGAAAATGTCTCATCCTCTATGACACAGCCCTCTACCTGACTCTAAACTAGAAAAATGGGAATCCCAGTAGGACATGAGCTTCAACCCATCTAAATGGCAATGCATTCACATTACAAAACTCAGATCTGTCATTGACTCCAACTATTCCCTTCATAATACCCAACTGGAATCAGTAACCTCGGCTCAATATGTAGGCATTACCTTTTCTAACGACTTAACCTGGAACAATCATATGGATAACATTACCATAAACATATCTGTTCCCTTATCATATGAAGACTATGAGGCCCGACAGTGAACAAAGCTGTGGTGAGCTTCACCTACCTCGTGTAACCGAATGTAGAACCTTCGTTTTTCAAAGTAAATATGTAAATGGATAATTTATAACAGTGGAACCTCTCTAAACCGGACACCAATAAAACACATGTGATCTTAATTTTGATGAAAGTAAGATGAGAGCAACCAAGGGTTAAGACAACATTTATACACAAGATTATACCATGTTTACATTTTTGCTAGTTTTAAAGGGGAAAACAGTAAAACTTGAAGCACTTTCCTTTCACGTTTTTTACTGTCCGCCATCTTGTGGGCGTCTTAATTTACCGGCCTGTACAGCTTACAGTACAGTGAAAATAGGACATAAATCTATTGTTTATATTTTGTAGAAAAGTGTATTGGCTTCCGTGAAAGATAATTATTCTGCCCTTGTGGAAGAATGGAACGGCCTACAAGGAGAACTGAATAAGAGCAAATCGGACATCGGCTGCATACCTAATAAACAGGTAATCAGTGATGTGGCTATATCGAGCCCGGGGGGACAGTTTCCCACCAAAATATGCCAATGTCTGTTAACCCTTTGACCCGTAAGTAACTGGAATGGATTGTGATATGTTAATTTTGCAACCAATCCAATCGTCAAAACATGAATTTCAGACTACGGTAGTCCATTTATGAAACGGGGTCGTTTGCTCTCAAAAATATCAAAATTACTTGCAAAATGTGCAGATCCTGATGATCCTGATGAGACGACTCATCACGAGCCGGCTCATCTGGATCTACACATTTTACCAATATCGCTGTACAGGCCTGTGGTGTTGAAAGGGTTAACATATACAATGCTGAATTTGTCACCTGTTTATGTTCTATTTTTTCTGAACAAAAACATGGGTTGGCAGCAATTTACAGGCGTGAGAATTTTCCTGCTTTAGGCTTATTTCAGACTTTTTGTGAAATTTCAAAATGTTTCACATTTTGTCTGATCTGCTAAAATATGATGATACGTTTACAAGGGAATACCATCAGCCTTTGTTTTCGGATGATTTCGGACTTTTTCGCTGAAGGTGGCTCTCATCCCTGAATTTAGAATCATTTCCAATCCATTATTCTCAACAAAAACATGGTATGGCAGCCATTTAGAATCGTTTCCTTTGAAAATGATTCTATGGTGCTGTAAAACTTTGTTTTAGTGAGAATGAAGACATAAAAATAAAACCGCAGCAGACAATAATTTGTTTCCCGCATTCAAGGGCCCAACATTTGAGATTATCCCCTTGGCTCATAGAAACGGATCATGTGAACACAAGATGGAGTTTTATAATTGGACTGAGAAAACCTTATAAGATTTGCAGCAGTTGTAGGTCTTGGTCATCTTGCACATTAACCCTTACAATGCTGAATTCAATTTTATAGTCTTCTGTTTATTTTTTTATATTCCATTTTTTTCTCATCAAAAACATGGTTTGACAGCAATTTAGAATCATTTCCAATGGAAATGATTCTAAAGTGTTGCCAAACTATGTTTTTATTGAGAATAAAGGTTAGATATAAAACAACAGCAGACAACACTTTTCGTTTCCCCACATTCTAAGGGTTAAGTATAAGTTTTTGTTCACATATTGGATTTTTTAGGAATTAAATGCGAAGGAGCGTTAGTGACCGCAGCATTTAGTTCCTTAAAATGAAATATCTGAACAATAACATTCTTATAATTAGCCATATTTATAATGCAGTCTCCCATCCGAGTATTGGTATTCTATTTTCTGTTGAACAGGTATGTAGTCACTAAATCTGGTAATATGCAACTTATTGGGGTTAAATTGTGCATGTTGTGAAATAAGTGGAGCGCGATACCGACCAGTGATTGGCTTAGAAAGTATGGCGAATCGTAATTTCGTGTCTGTGACTTGGAAGTTGAACATTTTGGCTTGTGGTATTCGTGGCCTGTCCATCTTTGTAGCTGTAATACCAGGATTTATCCCGTCAACACAGTGCGTATGTGCCGTGAAACACGGTGCCGTGAAACATTTTTGATATCCTGTCAATACGACCTACTCACTGCGTATGAATATGTGCGGTTTCTGGGATTATTTCTTTGCATTTTAAAGCCATTTGTATGTGTTGACAGGATAAATAGAATAGTAGGTTAGTGCTGTGAATGGGAAAACATATCTGGCGCGGCACAGAAACGGGATGTGCTCGACAGAGCCTCGCCCATCCCGTTTCCTGAGCCTTGCCAGATATTTTTTCCCATTCACGGCACTAACTTACTATTCTCTATATATTTCTAACCATAATACACTAATGCAATAAATGTATAAAATGAAAACACACTATCAGTCCGACCAGCTTCAATTAAACAAATAGTTTCCCACAACGAAGAGTGTTGCAATATTTAGCGTACCACATTTTATTAAATAATAATTTCAGGGCTCCAGATAAGTATTGTATCTAAAGAGTACATGTATGTATTATACCCCCATGTTTCAAAATCAATACGTATTTTACTTTTTCAAATGTATTACTGATTTTCATCCTTATTAAATCGGGAACAAGTGATAAAAAATATAACACATTTAAAAATTCACTTATTTGAGCTGCAAAATTGCTAAGTAAATTTTCAACTTTATTACAGTTTTCAGTACTCATTTTAAAAACAATGCATATTTTCACATTGCTATGAGTATTTTCTAATCCCACATTTGATAACCAATGCGTATTCTGCTAAAAAGTCTGTAAAATACGCCAATACAAGCTCCAGATAAGCTGCGTATTTGCTTAAATATCCAATTACAAATTGTCAAAAACTCGATTGAAATCAGAAGTAGCGAGTATCAAAAAACAATAAGAATTTATATACAGACCGTACCTTTATCATGCTGCAGAAAACAATAAACAGACCACAAATATAGCATATTTTTCTTATTTTCCATGAAAACACATCTTGGTATTTCATTAGAATTGTCTCCAAAGACATGTTTTCATTTTGAAGCAAACTATTCAATCATTGCTGTCTGTTGATGTGTAAACAGCAGTGTGATGTCGTTTTACCCAATTAAAATTTTGAAATACCCAATTGCTTCAGAAATTATGGAATGACAATACTCAATTACTAATTCCTTATCTGTAGCATATTTCATCAACATTGCAAAGTATATTTTACTAGCAAAGTATACTTTGAGGGAGTAATCATTTATTTTTCCTGAAATGCATTATTTCATATAGAACTAGCTAACAAATGCATATATTTCATGATTAAAAGTACATGTATGCAGATTTATTATACTGAATTTATTACATTATCACAGCCAATATTGGCTGTGATAATGTAATAAATTCAGTATAATAAAAATTAATAAATTTATCATAAAATTGAAAATTTCTCCCTCAAAGTATACTTTGCTACTAAAGAATACTTTGCAATGTTGATGAAATAGGCTACTGGAGCCCTACCAATACACACCTTATCTGGAGCCCTGTAATTTACATCCAAATTTAAATAGATAACCAGTGCAAAGAGGATGTACTGGTTTATTATTATAGGAATTAATGGCCTTTTTGTGGAATTTATCGGGGTATAAACTTGGAAAAGTCGCGGGAATACTGGACGAAGGCCAGAAGGCCTCGTCCAGTATTCCCGCGACTTTTCCAAGTTTATATCCCCGATAAATTCCACAAAAAAGCCATTCATTCCTTATAATTCCAGCATTTTAAATAAATTCATCAAGAAAATGTGTTTATTTTCGGTTTTCTTAATAATTATTTTAACTGCGCCTCATGGTTACGGAAAATAGTTTGGCATGGAGTTTACTGGAATATAAATTTTGGACAGAGACTTGCTACGGACCAATCAAATGTTAGGGAATTGTGTAAATATTTTTGTGCTGGAATTATTATAGCAATGTATTTGGATACAGTTTGTTTTTGGAAACTCGTATAAACTATGTGTCCGAATATGTATGGTTACTAATGTATGCAAACCTCCAGATAAGGTGCGTATTGGCATATTTTACGCACTTATGCGCATTGATTATCAAAAGTTGGAGTATTTTTGTATCTCAAATAAGTGAATTTTTAAATTTGTTTTATTTTTATCATTTGTTCCCTATTTAATATTAAAGGAAGAAAATCAACAATACATTTGTAAAAGTAAAATACGCATTGAATTTGAAATATGGGGGGTATAATACTCTTTAGATACACAACTTATCTGGAGCTCTGTATGTCAATACCTGGGCAGCATGAGGACAGTGTGGTGATACGGAAGAGCGACCTGGCACTGCTGGCGACTGAGGTGACACAGTTGAGACAGAGTCTACCCAGGGTCGTCAATCCTGGCCTTGTGAAGGAAGTCGGCCAGGTCACTGCACTCGAGGAAGGTAACAGAGTTCTGTCTATGTATTCAGGAGACTGGGAGGGGACAGTTTCAGGCTTTTCTCTTGAAAATGATAGACGGTTTATTTATATTTGAGGGTCATTGACATTTTAAGGTGGGAATATGTCTCCCACAGGCTTGCTCTAGGCACAGTACTGTCAACCCTTTCACCCCTAAATAACTGGAATGGATTTTAATATGTTAGTTTTCCAACCAATCCAATCGTCACAAAATGATTTTTAGACTAGTCCATTTATGAAAAAGGAGTGTTTTTCTTCTAAAAGAAATATGAAAATTACTTGCAATCAGTGGATATGAGACGGACCCCCCTTAGCAGTCTCCAGACCTCCACCGCTTCAATTAAGAAGTCCCCCCCCCCCCCCCCCCCCCCCCCCCCCCCCCCCCCCACCACCCACCTGAAATCCGCCACCAGCATCTGGGTACGTACAACATGTGGTCTACATGTATTTAAAGTGCCGGACGCTTCGCAAATTTTAAACAGATCAAATGTTTTGTTACCACAGTAAATGCAACAGCCCATGGTTCATATTACTTACTTTTACATAACATTTTTTGATAATTTATAACAAAATTAAATAACTAAATATGGCATGAAAATTAAGAATCATCTAGTTGTACGTCATTTTGTTACAATTCATGGAACAGCGAAGTTGCCGGTCAATAGTGTGCCGTTAGTGACAATATAATGGGGATTAATGGCGTCAAACAAACTTGAACCAATCAATAATGTCGCGCAACGTCATGTGGGGCTAATATATGTGCTGAAACGTAAATGCAATTGGTGGAATAGCACAGCGCAGTATCCAGGGCTCCAGATAAGGAATTAGTAATTGAGTATTGTCACTCCATCATTTCTGAAGCAATTGGGTATTTCAACATATTAATTGGGTAAAATAAAATCACACTACTGTTTACACATCAACAGACAGCAATTATTTAATAGTTTGCTTCCTTGGAGACAATTCTAATGAAATACCAAGACGTGTTGTCATGGAAAATAAGAAAAATATGCTATATTTGTGGTCTGCATGTTTATTGTTTTCTGTAGCATGATAAAGATACCATAAATGTTTTATTGCTTTTTGATACTCGCTACTTCTGATTTCAATTGGGTTTTTTGGCAATTTTAATTGGGTATTTACGCAAATACGCAGCTTATCTGGAGCTCTGAGTATCCATGTAAACATTTCATTTTATCATTATAAGAAATCTGTAACATTTACTTCTATTTGCCCCCAGAGAATGCACGACTCCGTGTGGAGTGTAGCAGCCTGTTGGCCGAAGTAGAACAATGGAAGTCACGGTGTGACACGGCCGTCTCAGAGGCTCAGGCGGAAAAACAGGTACATCAATGGGAGGAGGATACAACGTCTTTTCACGCACATGTAACTGATTCCACTTCACTCAATTTATTTTCTATTACAAGACCTCCAATTCTAATGAAATACCAAGATGTGTTTTCATGGAAAAATAAGAAAATATGCCATATTTGTGGTCTGTTTATTGTTTTCTGTAGCATGATAAAGATACCAAAAATTTTCATTGCTTTTTGATACTCACTACTTCTGATTGCAATTGGGTTTTTGGCAATTTTATTTGGGTATTTACGCAAATACGTAGCTTATCTGGAGCCCTGTGTGTAGTGCAACAAAGACGCACAATACCCATTTTAATATAAGTAAAGCACTGTTTGCTAAAGCAGGCACGACAATAGTCATCACATTTTCTGTTGTTGTCGTCATCCGCGTCAACAAATGGCAAAAAATGGTACAAGTTTCTTCCATCATGATATAACTAATATTTATTGAAAAATTGCTTCAATATTTGGACACTTGATACATGTAAGCATTTGGAACACACTCGTGCTGCCAGGAACATGACCTTGACCTTTTTGACCCTCGCATGGTTGTGGAAACACTTTTAATAGCCATTTTTCTACATCAAATAGTTTGTACAAATTTATTCATCATGATGTAACTTTAATATTTCTTTATGGATTGCTACAATATTTGAATACTTGATACATGTGAGCATTCTGAACACACTCATGCTGCCATTAACATGACCTTGACCTTTTCAGTGCCCATGATCATGTTATTGTCAAATGCCTCGGCAAACTCGACAACACTTCCGCGGCAGAATTCTTGTACTGGATAATTAGACCTTCGGCCTCTGGCAATAGTGCCCTGGGCACTATTGCCAGAGGCCGAAGGACTAATTATCACCCTTGGGGGGAAATAGTTTTGAATGTTCCCCAAATGACCATGTACATGTGTACTATAGGAGAGCCTGAAGTTGCGCTGTGAGATGCAGTCCCTGTCACAACAGCTCACTCAACAGACTGACTACTGTTACAGCCTGGGCAGCTCCATCTGTACCCTCCTGTGGCGGGTGTCACGGTGTGAGGAGAGTATACAGTCTATACTGGTTGGGGTGTGTACCATATACAGTAGAACCTCAGTAGAAACCAGACACACTGGGGACCCCATTGCGTTTAATTATGCCCCCACCATGAAATGCAGAGAGGGCATACAGTGTTAACCCTGTCTGTGTGTCGGTCTGTAACTTTGTTACGGTTGGAGGTTTTTCGAAATCACAAATGTTCACCATGATCAGGCGGCGTGTCGCGCGCAAGACCCAGCTCCGTAGCTTAAAGGTCAAGGTCACACTTACAGGTCAAAGTTAAACAAAATGCGAACATTCTTGTCCGGGCTGTAACTTGGATGGATTTCGAAATAACTGCACAAAAAGTGGTCACCATGATGAGATGGAATGTCGCTCACAAGATCAAGGTCCGAAGCTCAAAGGTCAATGTCACACTTTGTGGTCAAAGGTTAAAAATCATGAAATTCTTGTCCGGGCTGTACCTTTCTCATGGTTGGAAAGATTTTTAAATAAGATTTTCACCATGTTGAGACGGTGTGTCATGCTCAAGGCCCAGGTGCATAGCCGAAAGGTCAAGATCACACTTAGAGGTCAAAGGTCAAAAATGAGAACATTCTTGTCCTGGCTGTAACATGGATGGAGGGATTTTGAAATAAATAGGCACAGATGTTCACCATGATGACACGGTGTGTCATGCGCAAGACCCAAGACCATGGCTCAAAGTGCCACTTACAGGTTAAAAATGTGAACAATTGAGCTTGTTCTCCCCGTTGTTTTGTTATGCATTGAGGTATTTTAAAATTACTTGACACTAAAGTCGTGTCGCGCGCAGGACTCGGGGTCCATTGCACAACAGTCAAGGTCACACTTAGAGTTCAAAGGTAAAAAAGAAGAGTACAAAAGATCTTGTTGCGGATGAATGGATTTTTAAATAATTTCACACATGTTCCACACAATAACACAATGTGTCGTGCACCATACACAACTCCCTGGTTTAAAGGTCAAGGTCACAGTGGGGGCATTCATATGCCGACAAGCCACATTTTCATGGAGTGTTTAACTACAGTGGAATCTCTCTAAACCAGACATTGTGGGGACCTCCCAGGGTGACTGGTTTAGGGATGTTCCACTGTACCATGGGTGGGCATCAATAGTGCAACATTAAATCAACCAACCCGACTGTGGCAGATAATTCGGAATATTGTAACTTCAATTCTGGAAGGATACTCTTGTTTCAGTGATGAATTTACCATGCTTGCCCTAGTCAAACCTGTATTTATCGGCCAACTCGGTATGCATTGACCGAATACACTGATATGTGCGTGTATATTGCGTTAAAGTTGTTATGTTCCAGATATCTCTATAACGCTAAGTACAATTAATTTGAAATTTTACATTTCTCGGTCCCTGGTATTCTGTATTTAGATGAAGGTGGACGACTTCCTGTTGATGGTATCAAGCATTTAAGCCTTATCTATAACATTATCTGGCTCGGCTCGGAAAAGGTAGGAATTCCTACACGTTTCCTAGCCGAGCCTGATAAACTTAACATGAAAAGACACTGGCCTCGTATTCTGTGTTTAGATGAAGGTGGACGACTTCCTGTTGATGGTATCAAGCACTAGTCTTATCTATAAGTTTATCAGGCTCAGCTCGGAAACGGTAGGAATTCCTCGGCAAGCCGCGGAATTCCTACACGTTTCCTAGCCGAGCCTGATAATCTTAATATGAAAAGACACTGGCCTCGTATTCTGTGTTTAGACGAAGGTGGACGACTTCCTGTTGATGGTATCAAGCACTAGTCTTATCTATAAGTTTATCAGGCTCAGCTCGGAAACGGTAGGAATTCCTCGGCAAGCCTCGGAATTCCTACACGTTTCCTAGCCGAGCCTGATAATCTTAACATCAAAAGACACTGGCCTCGTATTCTGTGTTTAGACGAAGGTGGACGACTTCCTGTTGATGGTGTCCAGCACCCTGGGCAGCTACCTGACCGCATACAAGGGTGACTGGCCCCGGGATGGCACGGAAGAGACACAGTTCATCCTCGCCCTCTGTGGCATCATTACAAGTTAGTATGGCACCACTCTGTCTCTCGCCGTGATACTGGGCTGGGAGGGCGTATAAAGTTAATGGTCTCTTGTGAGGAGCTAGGCTGGCTATACAAGTGCCATTAGCCCTATTTCTCCAGCCATTGACAGACCAAATGCTAGATAGAATATTCTAATGCACTCTATAAATATCACGCAATCTGATTGGCTGATGGTCATATATATCATTGTTGATGAACGGTCGCAAATTATTTAAATATGTATTCCTACGCCAGTAGTAAAGGAGTGCATTAGAAATAGGTTAACCGCATTGTAATTTTGAAATTTGCTGCGTATATCAGAAAATGATAGGTCGGAAAACATGTTTAATGGCTCCGCTAGAGCGTCGCCATTAAACAGATTTTTCGACCTATCATTTTCTGATATACGACGCAAATTTCAAAATTACAATACAGTTAACCCAATAGTCACCGTATCAGGCCAGGAGCTATGTTGGCAAAAGTGAACACGTGCCATAAGCTCCACAGAAACAGACTAGGAGTTAGACTTGTCACAAGTGCAATAAGCCTTGTTTTGCTATTTCGTTGAACTAAGCAATGTGTCGTCAAACGGTCAAATTCGGCCAATTCTAACGTCAATGAGTTATTAATAGGAAAGTTACTCATGATTTACCTAGTTTTGTAACCTATTTATATGACTGGTGTATACATATGATCAGGGCTCCAGATAAGGAATTAGTAATTGAGTAATGTCACTCCATCATTCTTAAGCAATTGGGTATTTCAATATTTTAATTGAGTAAAATGAAATCACACTACTGTTATCACATCAACAGACAGCAATTATTGAATAGTTTGCTTCAAAATGAAAACATGTCTTGGCATTTCATTAGAATTGTCTCTTTGGAGACAATTGTAATGAAATACCAAGATGTGTTTTCATGGAAAATAAGAAAAATATGCTATATTTGTGGTCTGTTTTATTGTTTTCTGCAGCATGATAGGTATCACAACATTTTTATTGCTTTTTGATACTCCCTACTTCTGATTTCAATTGGGTTTTTGGCAATTTTAATTGGGTATTTAAGCAAATACGCAGCTTATCTGGAGCTATGTATGATTGCAAAGGATGATCAGGATATCAATAGACCAGCAGCTCTCTGAACCTGGTACACAGAAACCCTAGTGTTAACATTTTGATGTGTTCACTGCATGTGTTTATCTGTCATGATAACATATATTGCCAATTATAGAATAGAGTGCTTGGAGTGCAATGTTTGAATTCTGGTTAACGTTGAAGTAACGGACCGAGGTCTATAAATACATTAAATATACCTAAAAGCATTAATAAGTGAAGAAAAAAAAAGTACAAACAAAATATTCTTTACTCCCTCATATACACAGGTTTCTGTGTATATGAGGGAGTAAAGAATTTTTATTTTTTTATTTTTTCACTTATTCATGCTTTTATGTATATTTAATGTATTTATAGACCTCGGTCCGTTACTTCAACCTGTGGGTGGGAACAGTTCCAAATGCCAAATCCTGAAAATGGCTAAACAAACATATTTTTGCACCCACAAATGCATGAAAGTATATTGAAACAGTACTTTTCTGCAATTATCAAGAACCTCAAATCTTGATTTCAAGATATATCCTGAAAATTCCCAACCCTATTACAGTGTTCATATATCTGAATGACAGTGGAGGTAATCCAGACACATCGGGGGACCCAGTGTGCCCAGTTTAGATAGGTTCCACTGTACACTCCAATGTTTTCACCACCAGATATTGCGGCGTCCGCCTACGGGCGAGATTTCCTGATCACGAATGAGAATGGGCGACAAGTGATGGACACCTACATCAGAGTGCTCTCTGAGGCCCCACCCGGTAAAAGTGCTCGTCTAAAGAAGTATGACTTCCACAGATTCTCTCACTGATTCTTGGACCTTCTTGATATAATCCCATAAGCCCCATTTCTCCATCACAGCCACATATTATGTGGCTGTGATGGAGAAATGGGGCTTATGGGATTTGTGACCATTGTAGCTCCTGATCAAATAGCACACTCAGGTAGCCAGATAGCGATCTATATTGCTTGTTAGAAGCATGACGGGTGTTTCGTTAATTCAATAGAATTGCGAACAGTACCAATCCTGATCAGACTGCGGATGCACAGGCTGATCTGGATCTACACTGGTCGCATTTCTCCAGTCACAGCCAATTATGAAGGGGTCAGTGGCAGAAATGTGATAAATCCCAATTGGACGTAGCTCCCTTCTTCTACTGACCCCTTCATAATGCATTCTCTAATGCATTTATTGCATTAATTCATTGATGTTAACTGTTTCTTATATGTTGTTTTGGGGTGTTGGAATGCGTCTCAGTGCTTATAACTCTGTAATACCGCTGTACAATTACCTGTTTTTACATGAAATGGCAAAAGTGTTACCCTTGCCCCTTTGTCCATCAGTTCATCTGTCCGAAAGTCTTGTCGGAGCTGTTACTGTAGTGAATGGAGGGATTTCGAAATAACTTGGCAGAAATGTTCACCATGGTGAGATGGTGTGCAGAGCGCAAGACCCAGGTCTGTAGTTCAAAGGTCAAGGTCACACTAGAGGTCAAAGTTTAAAAATGAGTTGAACATTCTTGTCTGGGCTGTAACTTTGTCGAATAACTTGGCACACATATTCACCACGATGCGAGGGCGTGCAGCGCAGATGATCCAGGTCCATAGCTCCAAGGTCAAGGTCACACTTAGATGTCAAAAATGAGAACAGTCTTATCTGGGCTGCTATTTTGTCATGGATGGAGGGATTTCGAAATGACTTAAGCACACATGTTCACCATGATAGAGGGCGTAACTCAAAGGTCAAGGTCACACTTGGAGGTCAAAGGTCAAAAATGGAAACAATGAGGAGTTATTACAGTATTGCAAATATCTGGTCATCAAATAATTTTTATGTACCCAAAAAGATTTTCGGATTCATATACCGGTAGTCGCCCCCGTCTGTCTGCTCATATGTCTATCCAAGATTTTCGGCTACCTGCTGTCACTGGTAGGATTGACTTGAAATATTTAATTGCCATCATCAATATTATTATTCTCTAGCCCACTCATACGCCCTTTGCTCAAGGTCGAGGTCAAGTTTTTGTAGGTGTACATCCTCCATCAGTGTTACAGATTTTTTTTTTTTATTGCAGTTTGATTTTGATGTCGCTGTACAACGTCAGTATTAACCAGAAGGGAATGAAATATCTCAGCTCGAAGGCTGGGTTCCTGGGCCTCACTGCCTGGTTACTTCAAGGTAAGTTGTCCATTGTGTATAATGAAAATGCATAACCAAAGTATCTCCCCTGTTTATCACAGTTTCTGATAGTATATACAGGGATGTATCTGGAGGGGGGGGAGTTCCGGGGCTGCCATTTCGAAGAGCTCGAAAATGGGACAACCCCCTGGTTGCGAACAGTAACTCTTGCAATCTACTCCCGTACCGTCCGTAGCTAGACGGTACGGGAGTAGATTGCACGAGTTACCTTCGCAATTCGCAACTAGACAACACCCCCTACCGCCCACAAATGCTGGGACTGCCCCTGATATACCAATACTTGAATTTCCACACATTTTGGAATTTTATCAAATGAAATGATATGGTTGGCCGGCATTGGTCATTTGCAGTGTGTGAAGCGAAAACATTTAATATCTGAAACACGGTGCCATTAATAGAGGATCTCAAACGAGTTTCCCTTTGATATGAGATTTATGAAACGAGTCGCGCACAATTTATGCACCGAGCCTCTGGCGAGGTGCATAAAATTGCGGACGTATTTCATAAATCTCATATCAAAGGGAAACGAGTTGGAGATTTTGTTTATCACATGACTTCACTCACTCTAAAGAGCAGCCAACGTGGAGATATCCATTTACGTTTCAGTGAGCCGACACCATTAACTATTTTCGCATCTATAGTACAAATCTCCACAGAGAAAAATAGTTTTAATGAATATGCCGTATAGCAGGTTTCTGTTCTGTGTAAACACTTCAAGCTACCAACGGGAGCTCACTCTCTAAGTATGCTTCGCAATTTTGGTTAAACAGGCTACTGATTATAAACTTATAATGCCAACTCACAATCAAGCACTTTGATTGTCTGAGCCTGAGCTGTAGCACTTGTTTACTCAAAGTCCAGAGGACTGAGGAAATTACTTTGAGGTAACAATCATTTGAGTTAACAAGTTGTTATATAGGAAAACATGTACCTGTAGCCGATTTCATCAAAATTGCAAAGTATACTTTTCTAGCAAAGTATACTTTGAGGGAGTAATCATTTATTTTTTCCGAAATGCATTATTTCATACAGAACTAACGAATGCATATATTTAATGATTAAAAGTATGCAGAATTATTATACTGAATTTATTACATTATCACAGCCAAAATGGCTGTGATAATGTAATAAATTCAGGTAGCTTGGCTGTGATAATGTAATACATTCAGGTAGTTTGGCTGTGATAATGTAATACATTCAGGTAGTTTGGCTGTGATAATGTAATACATTCAGTTTAATAAAAATAAATAAAGTTTAGACTTAAATTGAAAATTTCTCCCTCAAAGTATACTTTGCTAGATAAGTATACTTTGCAATGTTGGTGAAATGGGCCACTGATGAGAGCTCTGCTAGCCAAGACATGCGGACCTACGCAAGCATCCAGTTTGTTGACTGGTGCGTAGTGTTGAAAGGTTCATAACTTTGGTGTAACATTTCTGGCAGCCAAGTATTGGTTATCTACCTTGGTATGTCAAATGTAAAGAAGCCAATTCCACCATATTCAACAATTTACCAGATATCCAAGGTTTTACCACCCTTACTTCATGCAAAGTTCCCACTTTTAAATAAACTGTCTTAACAATATTAAACATAATGTGAAAATAAATGAATTTGACTGAAAATACAGGAGGTGGGCTTCTATAATAGAAGCCCACCTCCTGTATTTTCAGTCAAATTATAGAAGCCCTGGTGACCTGTATTTTCATTCAAATTATAGAAGCCCACCTCCTGTATTTTCAGTCAAATTCACAGGGGGCTAATATATAATAAATACGGCATATGTGGCTGTGTGACTGGAGAAATGGGACTTATGTTGCCCAGATCAGTCTGTGCATCCGCGCACTCTGATCAGGGTTTGCATTGTTCACCATTCAGTCAAGGAAACCCCGATAATGCTTCTAACTTATCATTAGAATCCATAGCAGGCTTCTGGAGTTGGAAGGTCAGGATTTTGGATATCCACAAATGCCGTAATCCCCATTTATCCCGTCAACACAGTGCGTATGTGCCGTGAAACACGGTGCCGTGAAACATTTTTGATATCCTGTCAATACAATTTGGAGATGCGGTTGGGGTTAGTTTTTGCATTTTAAAGCTATTTGTAATGTTGACGGTATAAATAGAATAGTAGGTTAGTGCCGTGAATGGGAAAAATATCTGGCGCGGCACGGAAACGGGATGTGCTCGGCAGAGCCTCGCCCATCCTGTTTCCTGAGCCTTGCCAGATATTGTTTCCCATTCACGGCACTAACCTACTATTCTCTATTTCTCCTGTCACAGCCACGTATTTGTTACACATGCTCTAAGGTACATTTTCTGATCCGATATATATTTATTGTTATGACTCTAGCAAAGGAAAATATCTTCACCAAAAATGACGCTGACATTTTTAAATAAAGACCATTATCCCACTTCTACCCATATTCCGAAGTGTGTACCAGTGTACTGTCTTCCATGTTTTTCTGCCGACGAACTTTTGGCTATTAAACACATTAAATCTAAAAAATATTTAAATGCAAGTACTTTTTCACAAATAAAAAAAAAAATCACCCTCCCCCAAAAAATGTGTTTAATAAATTAAATTCCATCAAATATTGATTTTATAGCGGAAAAAAAAAATTCCTATGGGAATTTAACATGGGCGCTGAAAATAGAGTTTTTTAAATAATTTTTTATTTGTGGACCGATTTTCAAAATCTAACTTTTGTTTTCCTAGTTACATCATTTCTAAGCTTGCCAGGTTTCGGAATCAATTTCCAATTTTGTTTGTTTTTGACTCTTCCCCCAGCGCTTCCACCTTTTTTCCCATTTTAAATTCTCATAGGAAAATGTTTTTTTCGCTATAAAATTAATATTTGATGGAATTTCATCAAACAAAAAAATTTGGGGATGGTGACTTTTTTGTTATTGATGAAAAAGTACTTACATTTAAATATTTTTAAGATTGAATGCGTTTAATGCGTTTACTCCTGATAACTCGATATCGGATATGTCGATATATCGGTTTAGTCGAAGTGGAAATCGAGTCCCGATAGTATGTTTCCTTCCCATTTGTATTCTGATATGTCGATGCGAAAATTAAGCGCCCGGCGCTGCCAAGTCTGAATCAGTGCAATTATCTCGCACGTCTATATAGAAACCAAAGACTCCGCCGCTGCTAAAATGCGTTTAAAGTTGCATGACCAGTTAAAGCAGTGCACTTAAAACCATAATTAATCAATTAAACTTAATGTGATATCAAATCTCTTTTAACAGAAAAATAAATTGTAGCAATAAGTAGATCGTCTGTTAATTACGAAAACAGCTTAGAATGAACTCGAGCCGCGATTTATGAAAACCCGGAAATAAAGTAGAGGCATTTCTGAAGCAATTTTGTTCAGATTTTTTTTTTTGCAGAAATTTGGCGAATTGTTATCTCGAAGTTCGGATATGTCGATATATTTTCATCAGTCCATTCGACTTCGAGATAACGAGAATGACCTGTACCTAAAAGCATTAATAAGTGGGGGAAAAAAAAAAAATTCTTTACTCCCTCATATACACAGTTTCTGTGTATATGAGTGAGTAAAGAATATTTTTTTTTAACTTTTAACATTAAATATACCTAAAAGCATTAATAAGTGAAGAAAAAAAAGATAAAAAAAAATAATTCTTTACTCCCTCATATACACAGAAACTGTGTATATGAGGGAGTAAAGAATTTTTTTTAACTTCATTTATTAATGCTTTTAGGTATATTTAACCCTTTGAACCCGAAAGCCCGCTATATCGGTTTATGCAAACAGTGCAGATCCAGATGAGCCGGCTCGTAACGAGCCGTCTCATCAGGATCTGCACTGTTTGAAAGTAATTTTCATATTTTTGAGAACAACAAATACCCCCTTTTTATAAATGGAATAGTCTGAAAATCATTTTTCGATGATTGGATTGGTTGCAAAATTAACATATATCGCAGCCCATTCAGTTACTAAGGGGTGAAAGGGTTAATGTATTTATAGACCTCGATCCGTTACTTCAACCTGTGGCTCTAACTATTACTTGCATGGTATTCTATGGGGTTGGAATTTGGTGTATATTCCCTAAGAAATTACAGTCAAACCTGTGCTAACGACCACCTTGGAATAACGACCACCCCCGAACTGCGACCAGCGGCCAGCTGTTTTCATTCCCACACGGCATGTTTGTATGTGAACAGCGGCCATGTCATGTTTTTTGTCGGCAAAAACAATATCACCACAATCGCTATTTTCCTTTCATCACAATCTGGCCGCTATCATTTGAATTGCATCTGGGCGTATCAAATTAGTCATCGATTACATTCGCATACATTTGCACAAAGCTCTTTTGAAAACATTTACCTTGCCCGATATGGTCGGTGGTTTGTTTGGTTACGTTTAGTGGGCAACTGATTTGCTTTTGTTGTACAGTGCGACCTCTCTACAACAGCCACTCATGGGAAGATGCAGAACTGGCTGTTGTAGAGAGGTGGCTGTTGTAGGGAGGTTAATGCTGAATTAAATTTTGTCATCTGCTGTTTCTTTACATTGTATTTTCTTCGATAGTTCTCATCAAATACAGTCAGAATTCATTACAACGGCACACGTTACAACGGCATATTCGCCTTCCGGCACGATACGCCGCCAAACGAATCGGCACGCTCTTTAATCTGTTCGATATACCGGCAAATTCGGCTTCCGGCACCGGCAGAGAAATCCCGCAAACGAATACACAATTTAAGTCGTATTTAATGTTCGCTATAACGGCGCCGGTAACCTGTGTAGCTGGTACCAGGACTGTGACCCAGCTCAGTTATCCGGCATCACCGATGTTCGGGAACCAGTCGCTAAACAATTTCACGGCTGATTAACCCTGACACGATGTCATAAATCGCGTCAATTAACAACGTGTCGGTCTGTATATTGTCACAAATAAATACTCGACCGCGTGCCTTTGTCCACAAGAACTTCTTTACACGAGTGTGAACACATTTATCATGCAACATTGTCTCTTGGGGCGAGTTCTCGTTGGGGTGAAATGAAATATTGAAGGGATACAACTCTGTACATTATTGTTTTGTATTTTCATAAATGTTAGCATGTAAATAAAATCAAACTGTTTATTAAACATGTTAAAATGTGCAACATAGTCTCTGGGCCGAGTTCTCGTTGGGGCGAAATGAAATACTGAAAGGGATACAACTCTGTATGTTATTGTTTCGTATTTTCATAAATGTTAGCATGTAAATAAAAACAAACTGTTCATTTAAATGTGTTTCTTTTCTTTATGCACTTATTTGCGAATTTCTAACAATAAAGAAACAACGTTCACATATAATCCGGTAGTCACGTGTCTACGTAATTACCAATTATCACAAGAGGTTCGCATGCAACCTTGACCTTGTCAAACATCGGATTATTATTGAATTGAATGTTTGTTTGTTTCATTGATATAAATGTGTATACATATGCATTGATTTATCAACGAGGTGACAAATAAGTATTTAATTCAGCACATATCGCGCCGATAATGCCGAATTACGCTAGCATAAATTGACAACAAATTACATCGCTACAATGCGTGGTAGCCAATTCCCGACAGATACCAATTCCCGACAGATAACAATTACCTGAATCGAACGGAAAAAATCCCAGATTCGTTATACCGGCAGATTCGTTATAACGGCAGATTCTTCTCAAACGAACTATGCCGTTGTAACGAATTCTGACTGTACATGCTTTGACAGCATTTTAGAATCATTTCCGTTGGAAATGATTCTAAAGTGCTGTCAAAACATGTTTTTTATTGAGAATTACCGTATTTACGACTATTTTCGTGTTCAGCAGTCGAAGGGTTAGGTATAGAGGAAATCATCCATTTGGGATATAAAATAGCGGCTGTTACAGAGAGGGTGTTGTTGTAGAGAGGTGGCCGTTCGGGGAGGTTCGACTGTACCACGGCATATTGTTCTGTTAACAGTACTAATTACTCTGACACATACTTTGGTTAAGAGCATTTTCAAACATTTTAGAGCCTTTTCACTACTTGTTTTGAAAATCAAACAGTACATGTATTATGAAATTCTTGTGAGTATTTTGTACTCTTGAAAATCAATGTGTATTTCGTCTAAAATAAGGGCTAAAATGTACCAAGACCCGCCTGATCTGGAGCTCTGCATACGTGTTAATTACATCATTGACCGTTAGATGTTGACGGTACGAGACTGAGAAATTATTTATTGAATGTCGGATTGAACCCGAACATGCAACATTGCCATCCTAGTTACTTTTTCATTAGAACATACCTGTAGAACGGTGAATTATTTATTATAGTTGATTCAATATATTGTTTGGTAGACTCGGACACATCAAAGTGTTCAAACAGTTTCGTAGTTCTCCATGTAAGTGTTTTTATTACTTCCTGCACACATCTATGCAGTCTGATCAAGGCCTTCACTGTTCGCCATTTGAGTGTCATGGGGCATTATCTGACAAAACTAGGCTTATTGGACGACCCGGCTGAGAAAATTGACATTTATGACATTTGTAACCAGCATAGTCCCAGATCAGCCTGCGCATTCGCGCAGTCTGATCAGGGTCTACACTATTCATCATTTGGGTGAAATGGTCTTCTAACAAAACTAGGCTTATAGATTTAAAATAATTTTTTGTCGCGCCCGCTTGCGGAAAGCGCGATATAGTCAGCACTTTGGCGTACGTACTTTAACCAAAGAACTTAACCAAAAACTTTAACCAAAAAGCTTAACACGTACGTACGTACGTACGTACGTACGTGTTAGTGTTAAGCTTTTTGGTTAAGTTCTTTGGTTAAAGTTTTTGGTTAAGTTTTTTGGTTTGGTTAAGTTTTTTGGTTAAAGTTTTTGGTTAAGTTTTTTGGTTAAAGTTTTTTGGTTAAGTTTTTTGGTTAAAGTCTTTCGTTATACTATATCTCTGTAACTGCTTTGCCCATTACCTTGAAACTTCACATGGGTGTTTATCATCATCTATATTTTCATTCTACCCCCCTCCCGTGCGGCCCCTGTACCCAATGTCAAGGTCAAATTACTTTGAAGTTTTTGGTTAAAGTTTTTTTCGCGCCTGCTTGCGGAAAGCGCGATATAGTTGGCACTTTGGCGTACGTACGTACGTACGGACGTGTGTCCGGTTAAAGTTTTTGGTTAAGTTTTTTGGTTAAAGTTTTTCATTATACTATATCTTTTTTTTTAGTGTCCATGCCTCGCCACAAGGTGCGACATGCAGGCCGCGGCCATCTAGTTTAAATCTTAAATATATTCTGAAATGAATTTACCTAATATTGTATATAATAATTGTATTGGTATAGAATGTACCATTTATTTAACCAGGTGAGCTAATTATTGTGAAATAATGCGCATGTTGTAAATCATTCTAAAGTGATGTCAAAGCATGTTTTTGATGATAAAAATGGAAAATAGAAAATAAAGAGCAGACGACAAAAAAATTAAGATAGTTGTTTAAGGGTTAATTATGTTTAACCATGATTATAATAATATGTGTAGTTGGTTTCACATCTAATTTTATATCTGATCATGTGACTGACTCTTTGTCCCTTTAACCATTTCACCCCTAAGTAACTGGAACAGATTTTGATGGGATACGGACATAATCCGCCCCCTCCCCCCCCCCCACCGGCATAATCCCCCCATGCTTTGTAACACAGGAGGACAAAAAATTCCCCCCCCCCGTCTAAAATACAGGTAGGTAGGACATAATCCCCCACCCCCCCCCCAATATAAAAAACCCAGGTATGACATAATCCCCCCCATTCAGATTCAAGGTAGGACAAAATCAAAATCCCCCCCCCCCCCCCCCATATAAAAAACCCAGGTAGAAAACATAATCCCCCCGCTTTGTCCAAAATTTAGGGTAACCAGTGTAGACCCAGATCAGGTAATTTTCGTCTATATTTTACGGTCACTTTGATCTTAATTGTTTGAATCATTGATTTCTTGATTTGTTTTCAAAGTGAAATGTCTAATCCTCATGATGCTGTTGTGGTTACTTGATTAGTCAACTGATGTTTTGAACATTAATATTCCTTAAATGGATAATTGATCATTTGTTTAGTTCTCAAATTGGTTTCTCTGATCTCTTTAATCATGCTAATCAGGCTAATTTAAATATAATCGGTTTTGATTCGACCCCCGGTCATGGATTACCTCCACCTCCCCCTCCCCCCACCCCTGTTATAGACTACTTTGAAACGACGTATGTTAGTCGTGGTTTCAAGACCGTTCATTCATCAATCATTTTAAAATACAGGATTTATATAATCACTCGCATATTTACACATGTTTTTGCAGACGGGGGTGGTGGGGGGCGGGTTATATCCTAGGCTTCATTTCCACGGGAGGATTATGTCCTATGCTAATTTATAGCGGGGGGGGGGGGGGGGATTTTGTCCTCCTGTGTCAAAAAAACATGAGGGAGATTATGTCCTACACTCGATTTTGATGTTAATTTGTTCTCAAAAAAATATGAAAATGACTTGCAAAAAGTGCAGATCCTGATGAGACGGCTCGTTACGAGCCGTCTCATCTGGATCTACACTGTTTGCGAATGCCACTATAGAGGTGTTGAAAGTGTTAATGTAATATGTTGAACTCCATTGTATAGGTATAGGGTTAATTGTTTTGGAATTCAGTCAGTCCACCCAATCATCAGATATAAGTATGAGGTTTTATTTATGAACCAAAGTCATAACTATGGTACGATGAAGGTAAATAAGCTGATGTTTACAATATACTAGTAACTGAAATGGTAATATTTTGTTGACGTAATAAAATTTTATACCACACAATAGGTCTACGTAGGCCTACATAGTGTTGACTATAACGCAGAGCAATAATAGAACATGATATGAATATGATGTATGTCTCTTTATATGTTTAAGTCACCTTATATTTAAAGGTACAGGCCCACTCAGTAGGTACAACACGTTCTTTATAGGAATTAAATAAGTGTATAATTGTGTCGCAATTCCACCAGTTCTAGAAATTACGAGTACCCGCTATACAGATATAATCATTTAGTAATATTTATTTTACTGAAAGTGACGCTCGGTGGTATATGATATTTTTCAGTTATTTATACTAATTAAATGCGTCACCTGAAAAAATAATATTATTGACAGATTATAAAGTATGATCATTGCACATCCAAAAATAAATACAGAGAATAAATAGTAATGTCCGTTAACATTTTTAAGGAAACACGGTTATCGCCCCTGATATCAGTGTGGAAATTTTACATACGATATAAAATGTATAATAATGCCAATCAATATGTGGGTAATAGTGAATGAATGTTTATTTTGCTAGAAAATGTCTCGGATGATGTCTCCGATATAAAGTACATTTTGGTTACATGTATCTCACTTTCCCAACATTTTGATTTTTGGTTCATCTAGACTGTCTCACTTTCCCAACATTTGACTTTTACACCTTCGACTTACCTGTATGTTGGGTATACTGCTGGGCTTAAAGTTGCGTTACACACATATTTAATTATGAATTAACAATTTGAACATGTGTCCTGGGTACCGTTTCACTTCGTACAACTAAAATGTTCGTAAGTGCAATATGATAGTCTGTAAATTTCACATTAACAATGTTTTCTTGTAAACAATTATTGGATTTACATTTATGGAGCAGAGGCTGCATATGCAAATAAATGTAAAACCATCTATTGAAATTTCCAGACGATCCTAAATTTGCACTTACGAACAATTTAGTCGTACAAATTTTAGTGAAATGAATATGAGGACAACACAGCATCTGTGGTCACATTCAAGGACTATGTCACTGAGCATTGGGTGGACGGCGACAAGGCGATGTGCAACCACTTTGTCAACTCGGGACCACGAACGACAAACCACGTGGAAGGTTGTCACAGCAAGGTCAATGGTATACTGACACATCCACATGCAAACATCTACAGTACCGTGTCATTGAACACCACCTGGTACAGCTGGAAAGTGGAGTATGGTGTTGATCATGGTCTACACTGTTGTGTTAAAACTCATAGCTGATCAGGATCTACACATTTTAAATTACATATGTAATCTGATCAGGAACTACACTGTAATTTTTAGTAGTTATAGCTGATCAGGATCTACATAATACAAATTGTGACGTTTTTGTTTCCTGCTTGATGTAATAATTCATTATTAAGGTTAGACACCACCAAATAGTTTTGCTATATAATTTAACCGAATGCCATCCAATAAGGCCAGTCTCTCCTACTTTCACTATTCGTATGTATGCTGTGGGACCCACTTGTACATGACCTGCAGTCAGTCTGTACTGGTTCTGCATGAACTAAACAATAGGTTCACTTACTCCTAAGAAAGAAAAATCCAACCTTGTCATATTCTCCAATATTGTATACATTTTTTGGCCACGGAAACTCTGTTTACATCAAGTGACCAACAGGTTCAGTGTTTTCTTTAAAATGCTACAAATATGCTGAAAACTGGTGTTAAAGGCACCCCAAAATGTTCCTCAAGTGAAACTGGGTAGTACTGGATCAAGATTTGCAAGCAAACGGTGTCTGTGACCTCAAAACACCCACACTATTTTTTTATACCGACTACTTTTGCATACACCCTGGGCGATTTCGCACCATTTGGTGTCTTCTAACCTTAACTCATTAGTCATTATTAGTAACTTTCTGCTGTGCAGAATAGCAATTTTGACCAATTATCTCCAATTAAGTCCATTGTTAAGCATAACAATAGTGTTTCACTTTCCCAACATGCAAAAACACCAAATTTCTACCTGAAATACAGAATGTTGGGAAAGTGAGAACACCCCAACATTTTGTGCCTACTGCATGGGCATGTACCTTTAATTTATTTCTAGCACATCTAATCTAAGTGATGATCTGAATGCGTACAGTGGTCTGGTGACATGATGCACGCTCAGAATAATTTGGCCAGAGGTTGATGATACATACCGTACATTAATCCTTTCACCCCTAAGTAACTGGAATGGATTAAGAAATGTTAATTTTCTGACCAGTCCCATCGTCACAAAATGATTTTCAGACTAGTCCATTTATGAAAAGAGTGTGTTTTATTTTTCTAAGAAAATATCATAATTACTAAAAACAGTGCAGATCCTGATGAGATGGCTCGTCATGAGCCGGTTCATCTGTATCTACATTGGTTGCCAATACCACTATACAGGTATGTAGGGTTGAACGGGTTAACCCTTAAAATGCTGAATTATTAATTTTTATTATACTGAATTTATTACATTATCACAGCCATTTTGGCTGTGATAATGTAATAAATTCAGTATAATAATTCTGCACACTTTTGCTCATCAAATATATGCAGTTGTTAGTTCTGTATAAAATAATACATTTCAGGAAAAATAAATGATTTCTCCCTCAAAATATACTTTGCTAGATAAGTATACTTGCAGCAATTTTGATGAAATCGGCTAAAGATCAGTCTGATCAGTGGTTGTACGTTTCTCCATTTACTGTACAGGCATGAGAATTTTCCTCTTTTAGGCAGATTTCACTTTGTTTTCATGATGGGTAATTTCAAAATGTTTAACATTCTGTCTGATCTGCTCACGTATTATACATTTGCAAGGGGGTAGGGGGCATCAGCTAGGTTGATTCTAGGATTTTGAAATTAGTACACAAAATGGACCGATTAAATTAAAAAAGATATGTTAGATTTGCTCCAATATTTGTAAAAAAAAACATATGACTTTTTCAAATAATTTCTGAAAATATTAGTTGCCAAAATGTCAATTTATACAATATTAACCCTTAGACCGCTACTCACAACAATTGTCTTCTGCTCCTGCTTTTATATCTTGCCTTATTTCTCAATAAAAACACGCTTTGACAGCACTTCAGAATCATTTCCTGTGGCTATTGTGTCTACTAATGGTTACTAGTGGCTATTATGGTTACTAGTGGCTAATAATGGCTAGTGTGATTATTATGGCCACTAGTGGCTACTGTGGCTACTAGTGGCTACTATGGTCGCTAGTTGCTACTAGTGGCTACTAGTGGCTTTTAATGGCTATTGTGCCTACTAATGGCTAATAATGGCTATTGTGGCTGCTATGGCCACAAGTTACTATTGTCCACTAATGGCTATTGTGGCTACTATGGCCACTAGTGGCTACTATCGGCCACTTATGGCTGATTATGGCTACTAGTGGCTACTAGTGGCTAATACATTATATTAGTGGCTATTAATGACTAATGTGGCTACTAGTGGCTAATAATGGATATTGTGGCTACTATGGCCACTAGTGGCTACTATCGACCACTTATGGCTGATTATGGCTACTAGTGGCTACTAGTGGCTACTAGTGGCTAATACATTATATTAGTGGCTATTAATGACTAATGTGGCTACTAGTGGCTAATAATGGATATTGTGGCTACTATGGCCACTAGTGGCTATTGTGGATACTAAATTATATTAGTGGCTAATAATGAATAATGTGGCTACTAGTGGCTAATAATGGCTATTGTGGCTACTAGTGGCTAATAATGGCTATTGTGTCTACTATGGCCACTAGTGGCTATTGTGACTGACAGTGGCTACTAGTGGCTATTAATGGCTACTAAAGGCTATTGTGGATACTAGTGGCTACTGTGGCTACTACTGGCTAATGTGTCTACTAGTGGCTATTGTGGCTACTAATGGCTATTGTGGCTACTAGTGGCTAATATGGCTACTAGTGGCTATTGTGGCTACCAGTAGAGCCAACCTAACATCAGCTTGGATTTCAGAGGATTTCAGACTTTTTTGCCGAAGGTGGCTCTCATTCCTGACTAAACTGTATAGTAAATATCAATCTATAATATTTCTCATGCATATGGTGATACAGAGGTGTATATGAGACTCTAGCCTTGCCTCACTTTTGTATGTCCAGTATAGCAGGGTACGTGTATTTTAGCGATGAATTCATCCTTAATGATTCATACCTTGCTGGGATTCTCACCCTGTTATTTAGTGTAGTATTGTGCGTTGCACCAGATCAGGATCTTCAATCTTCAAAGCCTTCAGGCTGTAGTTGACACACATGTAGTATTGGTTATTTACTCTTCTTGTATATTTGTCACTAATGAGATCACTCACTTGTAGGTTTATGAGGGTGCGCCGCATATACATGTAAATACATAAATATCCTTAATTACTTCATTAAAATGTCTCGTTTTCTTACTTCTGAACCAAACATAATCATATACTCCATCTTCAGTAACAGTTTACTTATTATACAGATATATATGTAGCATTTATAATCAATATTGCTGTTCATAGACAGTTCATCATTTGTCAATGCATAGATCAGGATACAGTGGTTCAGTACTCCCAAACCTCCATCTCCATACAGGTACATTCCCGTCTGTATATGACCTTGCTGTTGAACGGACGTAAAACCCCAATCAAACAGTCATTATTAGTGGCTGTGACTGGAGAAATGGGGCTTATGGGTTTTGCGACCAGTGTAGATCCAGATCAGACTGTGCATCAGGATCAACACTGTTCGCCATTCCATCAATGAAACATACATAATGCTTCTAATTAGCAATAAGATCGTTATCCGGCGACATGTGTGTCTATTTTATCAGGAGCTGCACTGCTCGCAAATCCCATAAACCACTTTTCTCCTGTCACAGCCACATCATTTCTCCTGTCACAGCCACATACATAATTGTTCCGTGGGGTGATATATGGAAAGATCATCAGATGTTCACTTGCTCCAGTAGAATTTGATTTATAGTTTATTTATGTCTCATGAATTGTAAATTTATATGGTTGCCAGGTGTGGATCCAGACGGGGGCGTATGCATTTTAACATACCGGGGGGGGAGGGGGGGGGCTCGTTTCATTAAACTTCTTACGACTAAAATGTTTGTAGGTGCAAATTTATGATCGTCTGGAAATTTCAATTGATGGCTTTACATTTATTGATCATTTATGAAATGTAAATCCAATAATTGTTTACAAGAAGACGTTGTTAATATGAAATTTACAGACTATCATACTTTTGCACATCTTAGTCGTACAAAGTTTAGTGAAACGGCCCCCTGGTATTTTTTTACGTGGAAAGATCTGATTATTTCCTTATTTCGCACCCGAAAGTATATGTTGTTACCACTCAGTTGAACCGTCTCACCGAGACGGTTCAACTGAATGGTAACAACATATACTTTTGATGAGAAATAAGAAAAATGTAGAAAATAATTATCTGAATTTTATGAAAGTTTACGAACATGTACCGGTACGTCTCATTTACAATTGAGAATCCACGCCCCCACTAGACCGAAATCCTGGATCCACCCCTGGTTAGGTGGGGCAAAACTACCTTTGTAAACAAATCGGTTCGTCACCTACCTGTGTACACATTTCTCTATGAAATTGTTTCCCATAATTATATATAAAGTTAATTGACCGTTTATTGACCTGCACCATAATACTGCGACACTGCTAATAAAACTTTATTATAATCTTGTACAAGGCTGATATGACATATGTATCTTAAACTATCTGAGAAGAATAATTTAATTTATAAAATTATATGTTTGCATATGTTTTGAATTATTTTTGTATATCACGCAATCACCTCAATTTGCTTATTCTTTGTCCCATACCTTTTTAAAATTTAATGAGTGAATTAGGCTTGCTCATATAATTTCTTATGGTAGTAATAGTGATAGGAATGGACTGTAATTTTGACGCATATGCAGAGCTCCAGATAAGGTGCGTATTTGCGTAAATACCCAATTAAAATTGCCAAAAACCCAATTGAAATCAGAAGTACGGTAGTGAGTATTAAAAAGCAAAGAAACATTTGTGGTAACTTTATCATGCTACAGAAAACAATAAACAGACCACAAATATAGCATATTTTCTTATTTTCCCATGAAAACACATGTTGGTATTTCATTAGAATTGTCTCTCCATGGAGACAATTCTAATGAAATACCAAGATGTGTTTTCATTTAGAAGCAAACTACAGTATTCAAACAGTAGTGTGAATCTATTTTACAGAATTAAAATTTTGAAATACCCAATTGCTTCAGAAATGATGGAGTGACAATACTCAATTACTAATTCCTTATCTGGAGCGCTGCATATGTGTGCTTTTTTCGAACATAACTTGAACGTGAGCTATGCTTATGCATAATGGGATGTCAATGCACATTTAAAATACCATATAAATATCCAGAGCTCCAGATAAGGAATTAGAAATTCTGAAGCAATTGTGTATTTCAAAATTTTAATTGAGTAAAATAAAATCACACTACTGTTTACACATCAACAGCCAGCAGTTGTTGAATAGTTTGTTTCGAAATGAAAAAATGTCTTGGCATTTCATTAGAATTGTCTCCTGGGAGACAATTCTAATGAAATACCAAGATGTGTTTTCATGGAAAATAATAAAAATATGCTATATTTGTGGTCTGTTTATTGTTTTCTGCATCATGATAAAGATACCACAATTGTTCTCATTGCTTTTTGATACTCGCTACTTCTTATTTTTCAATTTGGTTTTTGGTCATTTTAATTGGGTATTTACGCAAATACGCAGCTTATCTGGAATATGTGTGGTGCTTTTGTGGCCGCAGAATAATGTCCATCCCAATCATCTATCAGATAGCACCTGGATGCCCCCATCTATAAATTGGGCAATAGAACAGACTATAACCATGATAATTTTAAGTCCAGGGGCTGAGCAATAAAATCAATGTTTATCTGACCATTAACCCTCACTACGCAGGAGACGAAAATTGTCTGTTTTTTTTCTTCATTTTTGCCTTAATTCTTAACAAAAAAACCTGTTTTGGCAGCACATGAGAATCGTCTCCGGTGGAGACGATTCTCATGCGCTGTCAAAACAGGTTTTTATCAAGAAATATTGAAAATAAAACATTTCCAGCAGACGACAAAATTTAATTCAGTGTAGTAAGGGTCAAGAACTTTAAGGTTATACAATACTGCTACAGGCATCTATTTATGTAGTAATTTACAACCGTGTTCTGGTAATTGGACCAAAACTACTATGACATCTGCAAATGTGGCTGTTACTGGTGAAATGGGGCTTATGGGTTTTGCAACCAGTGTAGATCCAGATCAGCCTGTGCATCCGCACAGTCTGATCAGGATCTGCATTGTTCGCTATTCCATCAATGAAACACCCGTTTCTAACAAGCAGTATAGATTGTTATGAGGCTTGTAACAGGAGTGTGCTATTTGATCAGGAGCAACACTGATCAGAAATCCCATAAGCCCCACTTCTCCAGTCACAGCCACAAACCAGTCACTGGCTGAGAAAATATCCATAGCTCAAAGGTCACGATCACATTTACCGGTAGAGGTTAAAAGTAAAATAGATTGTTATCAGGCTACAGGAGTGTGCTATTTGATCAGGAGCAACACTGATCGGAAATCCCGTAAGCCACACTTCTCCAGTCACAGCCACAAACCAGTCACTGGCTGAGAAAAGGTCCATAGCTGAAAGGTCACGATCACATTTACCGGTAGAGGTTGAAAGTAAAAAAAAAAACATAGTACAAAAGAGTTTCTGAGCTGTAACTTTGTCATACGTAACTTGGATTTACATTTATTGAGCATATGCTGCATATGCTCAATAAATGTAAATCCATCAAATTGTATTGAGGGATTTTAAAATTACTTGAATGTTTATCATGATGAAATGGCCTGTCACGCGCAAGACCCAGGCCCGTAGCTCAACGGTCATGGTCACACAAAGTCAAAGGTCAAAAACGAGTCCAAAAGAGCTTGTCCGAATTCAAACCTTTTGTCATGCATGGAGGAATTTGAAATAATTTCACCCAAATGTTCTAATCAACAAGACGCTGTGTATCTCACCACACACAGCTCATTTTTTTGAAGGTCGTTCGTGTGCTGACAGGTCACATTTCTGGTTAACCCTTTCACCCCTAAGTAACTGGAATGGATTTTGATATGTTAATTTTGCAACCAATTCGCCCGTCACATGATTTGCAGACAGTCCATTTATGAAGAGGGGGTGTTTTTGTTCTTAAAAAATATGAAAATTACTTGCAAAAAGTGCAGATCCTGATGAGACGGCTCATCACGAGCCGGCTCATCTGGATCTACACTTTTTGCCAATACCACTATAGAGGTCTGTGGTGTTGAAAGGGTTAAAAGTAGATTTTATCAAGATGGAATTTACATTTAACAATGGGATATGCGCGAATTGCATTGTTTAAACATGACATTTTATATGCAGTTTGTTTCGGATCTAAATTTTATACATTGACAGCCCATTTATTCCTTTAATGCAAGTTAATTTAAAATATTCATAGTCGTCACAAGTCACATTATGTCGTAATTGTTATAGTAGGTGTGTTAAAGGTACATGCCCACGCAGCAGGTTACACTATACTACAACTTTTCATTTTCTGTCATGCCTTATATGAGCCATATGTCTACCCACTAACGAGTTATTTTTAATTACGGCGGGTGTTAATTGGTGTTAAATCGCATTTTATATGCCGCGACCAGAAAGGGTATTTTCCGACCTCGTGCTATTTTTACCAATACACTTCACGTGACACGGTCAATCATATCACATCTTTGACATGTGCAGTGAAGTATCGGAAGTTGAGAAGAAAAATCTCTATTCGAGTCCAAATCTAAATCTCCACATAACTCTTTCCATTTGGTGATCTGGTCGCCAATATTAACCACTCTCTCTCTGTACTGCCTTGCCTGTCCCTGAGACATTTCGCCTTTCTTTTGGCTTTCTTTCTTTTATCCAAAGACACACGCTCTATCTCATTTTCAACTCCCGGTATCCATGGAAATCCAAGATGGCCGCCGTGAATATAGGTCAAATCTTAAAATTGGCATAACTTGGTACCTGATCATGCTAGAAACATGATTTTGGTGTCTATTGCCATGTACTGGCATGCACAGAAATCAATAAAATAATTTTCAACAATATCCGTTCATGAAAACATGACCGAAATTCAAAATGGCCATGAAATTTGTCTCAACTAACATGCAATGGATATCGTGTGATATATAATACAATTACGATACAGTGAAACCAGATTGTTAAATCCAAGATGGCTGCCGTTTGTCGTTCTGCATTAACTAAATATTCTGTAACAGTTTGCATATGCAGCAAAATGATATGTTATTACTGAGGAATTTGTGTACTTATTCTTGAAAGCACCTATCATGTTTAGTTTCTATTTAAAATGGATAATAACAAAGGAAACACACACTAATCAGTTAGTAAATTTTATAAAATATAATTTTTATTTATCTGAATTTATTTTTTGATGTGCAATGATAATACTTTATAATCTGTCGAAAATATTATTTTTTCAGGTGACGCATTTAATTACGGTAGTATAAATAATTAAAAAAATAGCACGTCTCATTTGCATATGAAAATAGCCTGATACCACCGCGCGTCACTATCAGTAAATAAATATTACTACATGTAAATGAGGCACTCGTAAGTTTTAGAACTGGTGGAATAGTGATACAATTACACTTATTTATTCCCGGAAAGACCATTTTGTGCCTACTGAGTGGGCATGTACCTTTAAACCAGTCTAATACGCAATAACTACACAACTTGATAATTTGATAAAACAAGAATTCCGCAATGAAAGGTATGTCGTGCCTGCCGAGGCATTTGACTGTACATAATATGAGCATGGGCATGTGCTAAAGTAAGCATCACAAAACCATCAGAGAAATGCATTACATGCTTTAAACACGAAAAAGGTGAACAGTACTTGTGAGTGTGTTCCAAATGCTCACATGTATAATATATTGAGCCCTAAACTTAGTACAACCTGACCTGGTGCCAGGTCCATAAATAATAATTTCCACAAATAATCATAAATAATAATTTCCACAAATAATCATAAATACTAATGTCCACGAATAATCATAAATACTAATGTCCACGAATAATCATAATACTCACAGAAGGGGTATAACCCGCTGAAACTGTCAATGACGTTCGTGAGGGTCAAACCAGGTATCCGGTCGGGATTCCCGTAAGGATCATAGTGAACCCCGATCATTAAATTATGTCATCGCATATTCTCACCTGCGACCCACTTTTGACGTAAAGTGTTTCCACAAATACATGAAGGCCAAACTATGAAGGTCATCTTAATGGTGGCATGAGTGTGTTACAAATGCGTACATGTATCAGGTGTCCAAGTGTCTATGAAGCAATCCACCAAGTAATATAAAAGTTATATGTTGATGAAGAAACGTGTACACGTTTTGACGTAAATAAATGCCTACGTGTTTTCACAACAGTGTGAATGTCAAATGGGCAAGGTCATGCATATGGGTGCATGAGTGTGTTCCAAATGCTTACATGTATCAAGTGTCCAAACATTGAAGCAATCCATCAAGTAATATTAAAGTTATATGCCGATAAAAAAACGTGTACAAAGTGTTTGACGCAAAAATGGCTATGTGTTTCCGCAAATATGTGAAGGTTAAAAAGGTGAAGGTCATGTTAATTGGGGCATGAGTGTGTTCCAAATGCTCACATGTATCAAGTGTCAAAATACGGAAGCAATCCATAAAGTAATATTAAAGATATATATGATGATGAAGAAACTTGTACCAGGGTTCAAGCTAGCCTTTAAAATTAGGGAGAAGTTTTTTAACTAAACATTTGAGAAAATAGACCATTTTTTCCAAATTTTCTATTTTATTTAGTGAAAAACTTCTCCCTCAACTCAAAATAGGGAGAAGTCAGACAATTTAGGGAGAAGTGAGACAATTTAGGGAGAGAATTTCACCCACTTCACCCTGTAAACTGACTAACTGTTTCCGCAAAAATATGAACGTAAAAAAGGCCAAGGTCATGTTAATTGGGACACGAGTGTGTTCCAAAAGCTCACATGTATCAAGTGTCCACATATTGAAGCAATCCGTGAAGTAATTATTAAAGTTATATATAGTGATGAAGAAACTTGTACAAACTTTTTGATATTTGTTATTTCCACATTTCCTATGTGTTATATGTTACCTTATAACCAGATAACACAGTATTTATTGCATTTTCAGTACAGTCTGGTGAGGGTCTATACTGTTCACAATTTGATCAGTGATTCATTTTGCATTCAGCAAACACTGAATGATGTTTAGGCTGTATCATCTGCGTCTGATCAGGATTTATAAATTGGACAGGAATTAATAATGAAATAAATCTGGCGTTGTCTAATGTCATGATTTGTAATTTATTTAATGGTGTTTAACGGCCTGTCAACAGCTAATATAAGGCCATTTTAGGCCGGGCTAACATCGTAGAATCCCAAATTTCACCTGTTGTGATTGTGGGGAAAATCCCAAATCAGAACTATAAATATGTACGAACAAACATATATTTATATTCAGCCCAGAAATTAGAATAACCTGACCTGGTGCCAGGTTCTCACCACACCAGAGTCATTTAGCCCCACTACCTAAAAGTAATACAATTAGTATTAAATCGTACTACTTTTATAATGGGTATAACCGGATTCAGCTCTCAAGTAACAAGGAAGCAAAACATGCACCTGGGGGCTAAACCAGGGATATCAGAATTCCGTTAAGGATGAAACAAATTGTTAAATGGAAAATAAAGAAAAATAAAGAAAAATATGCTATATTTGTGGTCTGTTTAGGTACTACAAAATTGTTATTGCTTTTTGATACTCGCTACTTCTGATTTCAATTGTGTTTTTGTCAATTTTAATTGGGTATTTAAGCAAATACGCAGCTTATCTGGAGCTCTAGATTGGCTTGAAACTTCATGTGCATGTTTCTCACCATTCATCTTTTCATTCCTCGCCCCACCCTTGCTCCCCTGCCCCCATACCCAAGTCAAGGTCAAATATTAAACTTCCACCTATAACTTCTTTTCTTCATGAGTGATTGGCTTTAAACTTCATGTGCGTGCATTCCCTGCCCCATCCCCAAAGTGTAGGGAGAAAAACTTTTAATCCTTACACCGCTATCTTAATTTTTTGTCGTCTGCTGTTTTATCATCAAAAATATGCTTTGACAGCACTTTAGAATAATTTACAACATGCTTTGACAGCACTTCAGAATCATTTCCATTGGAAATGATTCTGAAGTGCTGTCAAAACATGTTTTTATTGAGAAATAAGGCAAGATATAAAAGCAACAGCAGACGACAATTGTTGTGTGTAGCGGTCTAAGGGTTAACTTTCACGTTCCGTATTTTAATTTTCAGTTCAGTTGGTTCATTCTGCTCTACCTTCTTATTTACTGTATTAGCAAACTTTCAAACTTTGTATTCATGTTTGTCATCACCCATATTATCACTTCCCACCCCACCCCTGCTCCCCTGGGGCCCGTTTCACTAAACTAAGTGCAAATTTAGAATCGTCTGGAAATTTGAATTGATGGATTTACATTTATTGAGCATAGGCTGCATATGCAACCTATGCTCAATAAATGTAAATCCAATAATTGTTTACAAGAAAACAATGTTCATGTGAAATTTACAGACTATCATAATTTTGCACTTACGAACATTTTAGTCGTACGAAGTTTAGTGAAACGGGCCCAAGTTTCTTATGAAATAAGTCAACGAGTTTAATAAATAGCATATTAGAACGAGGCTATGCCTAGATTAAGGTCAAATAATATTTCTATCCAGTAGATGTGTGCATGTTTCTCCATTCTCTAACAACTTCTTTCTTGTATCAGTGATTGGCTTGAAATTGCATGTGCATGTTTCTCCATTCTCTAACAACTTCTATCTTGTATCAGTGATTGGCTTGAAATTGCATGTGCATGTTTCTCCATTCTCTAACAATTTCTTTCTTGTATCAGTGATTGGCTTGAAATTGCATGTGCATGTTTCTCCATTCTCTAACAATTTCTTTCTTGTATCAGTGATTGGCTTGAAATTGCATGTGCATGTTTGTGATTTAGTGATGGGATGTTTTCCGTCGGCAGCGTTCTTGTTTACTCTTTTTTTTTGTGGGTGGGGGGATTGCAGCCTCTATGTTATGGTCAATGTCATTTTCAGTGGGTGGTAGGTGGGAGCATGCGATGGGTAATTTAACGATCGGGGTTCATCCTTACCGGAATTCCGACTGGAGACCTGGTTTGGCCCTCACATACGTTTTTGGCATTTGTATGTGACAGTTGAATCTGGTTATACCCCTTATGTGAGTATTACGATATTCACAATCCTATTTTAGGGGAAGGGGCCAAGTGACTTGGTGTGGTATGGACCTGGCACCAGGTCCGGTTATTCTAATTTCAGGGCTGAATAGATTTGTTCTCGATTTAAATATTCCGTTCTGATTTTGGGATTTTCCCCCCAATGCAGCAGGTTAAAATGGGATCGAACCCGTTTGCCCGGCCTTACAAGACCTCAGCTGTTGATAGGCCTTATGTGAGTATTGCGATTATTCGTTATCTTATTCTAGGGAAAGGGGCCAAGTGACTTTGGAGTGGTATGGACCTGGCACCAGGTCAGGTTATTCTAATTTCAGGGCTGAATATATGTTTTCTCGATGTAAATATTCTGTTCTGATTTTGGGATTTTCCCCCCAATGCCGCAGGTTAAAACGGGATTGAACCCATTTGCCCGGCCTTACATGACCTTTGTTGTTGATAGGCCGTTAAACACCAATAAACAAACAAGCAAACATTTTCAGCAAAATACAGTGATATTTAGTGGTTATTTGTTGTTTTCACACTGAAAATAAAAAAGATCTTTTCAATCAGCATAATTGTGACACAAGCAGTTGTTAACTGCTTATAAGCCCAAAAATATTTACACAATTCCCTAACATTTGATTGGCTCGTAGCATGTCTCTGTCCAAAATTTATATCCCAGTAAACTCCCACGCCGAACTACTTTCCGTAACCGTGAGGCGCATTTAAAATAATTCTTAAGAAAACGGAAAATAAACACATTTTCTTGATGAATTTATTTCAAATGCTGGAATTATAGGGAATGAATGACCTTTTTGTGGAATTTATCGGGGATATAAACTTGGAAAAGTCGCGGGAATACTGGACGAGGCCTTCCGGCCTTCGTCCAGTATTCCCGCGACTTTTCCAAGTTTAAACGCCGATAAATTCCACAAAAAGGCCATTCATTCCTATAGTGTCACAATTATGCTGATTGAAAAGATATTGTTAACGATAGTGACATCAAAGCGTCAAAGACAGCATTTTGACTGATGACGTCAGTAGCCTATTTCACCAACATTGCAAAGTATACTTATCTAGCAAAGTATACTTTGAGGGAGTAATCATTTATTTTTCCCGAAATATAGAACTAACGACTGCAATTATTTGATGATTAAAAGTATGCAAAATTATTATACTGAATTTATTACATTATCACCAAAATGACTGTGATAATGTAATAAAATTCAGTATAATAAAAATTAATAAATTTATTCTTAAATTGAAAATTTCTCCCTCAAAGTGTACTTTATAGCAAGAAAAGTATACTTTGCAATTTTGGTGAAATACGCTACAGGAATGTATACGGTACCGGTAATTGATATTCAGGTTGAAAAAAATATAGGATGAATACTTTGAACTTATTTTTAACAACTGTGTAGTACAAAATAAAAAATATAGATTTTTCCTATTTCAAACAGTGTATGATCGATTTACATTAAGAAATCACTGCAATCCTCTGAAGCCACTAAATGAGCTGCCAACTGGGTGGCAGGTGTGAGCACGCGAATTACCGGAATCCCGACTGGAGACCAGTAGCCTATTTCATCAACATTGCAAAGTATACTTATCTAGCAAAGTATACTTTGAGGGAGAAATTTTCAATTTTAAGATAAATTTATTAATTTTTAGCCTTTTTTTAAAAAAAAAAATCCAGGCTATTGGAGAAAGCCGGGTGGGCGGGCGGCGTCCACAATCAATGTTAAGTTTTCGTGTTTGAGTCCATTTCTTTGTTACTGTACCACCTAGGACCACCAAACTTTCACAGCTTCATAATCAAGGGGTGCCCACCACATATCACTATCCAACATGTTAATTTTTTTATTTTTTTTTAACTTGGCTCATTTTTTCCGCGCAGTCGACTTAGCCATTTTCAATGTTAAGTTTTCGCGTTTACAATGTTAAGTTTTCGTGTTTAAGTCCATTTCTTTGGTACTGTACCACCTAGGACCACCAAACTTTCACAGCTTCATAACCAAGGGGTGCCTACCACATACAACTATCCAACATGTGACCATTTTTTTACCTTCACCTATTATTTCTACGTAATTGACTTAGCCATTTTCAACGTTAACTTTTTAACGTACGTCTGGTTAAAATTTTTTGGTTAAAACTTTTTCGTTATACTATATCTCTGCAACTGCTTCGCCCATTACCTTGAAACTTCACATTTTTGAAAAAAAATCCAGGCTATTGGGTTGGCGAAAGCCGGGTGGGCGGGCGGCGTCCACAATCAATGTTAAGTTTTCGTGTTTGAGTCCATTTCTTTGTTACTGTACCACCTAGGACCACCAAACTTTCACAGCTTCATAATCAAGGGGTGCCCACCACATATCACTATCCAACATGTTACTTTTTTTTAACTTGACCCATTTTTTCCACGCAGTCGACTTAGCCATATTCAATGTTAAGTTTTCGCGTTTACAATGTTAAGTTTTCGTGTTTATGTCCATTTCTTTGGTACTGTACCACCTAGGACCACCAAACTTTCACAGCTTCATAACCAAGGGGTGCCTACCACATACAACTATCCAACATGTGACCATTTTTTTACCTTCACCTATTATTTCTACGTAATTGACTTAGCCATTTTCAACGTTAACTTTTTAACGTACGTCTGGTTAAAGTTTTTTGGTTAAAACTTTTTCGTTATACTATATCTCTGCAACTGCTTCGCCCATTACCTTGAAACTTCACATGGGTGTTTATCATCATCCATATTTTCATTCTAACCCCCAACCGTGCTGCCCCTGTGCCCAATGTCAAGGTCAAATTACTTTGAATTTTTTTGTTAAAGTGTTTTTGTGTACTATATCTCTGCAACTGCTTCACCCATTACCTTGATACTTCACATGGGTGTTTATCATCATTGTCGCGATATCGTCGGCATTTTGGCATACGTCCGTCCTTCCGTCCGTACGTCTGTGTGTCCGGTTAAAGTTTTTCCATCTACTATATCTATTTTTTTAGTGTGCATGCCTCGCCCCAAGGCGCGACATGCAAGCCACGGCCATCTAGTCTACAGAAAGTGGGTATAATTATGTTATCCAAGTGTCTATGCTTGGAAAAAACCTGGCCTTCGTGGCTTTGCCTTGTTTCTTGTTATTATACTGAATTTATTACATTATCACAGCCATTTTGGCTGCGATAATGTAATAAAATCAGTATAATAATTCTGCATACTTTTAATCATCAAATTATGCAGTCGTTAGTTCTATATGAAATAATGCATTTTGGGAAAAATAAATGATTACTCCCTCAAAGTATACTTTGCTAGAAAAGTATACTTTGCAATGTTGATGAAATAGGCTACTGGTTTGACCCTCACATACGTCTTTGACATTTTGTATGTGACAGTTGAATCTTGTTATACCCCTTATGTGAGTATTGCGATTATTCGTAATCTTATTCTAGGGAAAGGGGCCAAGTGACTTTGGAGTGGTATGGACCTGGCACCAGGTCAGGTTATTCTAATTTCAGGGCTGAATATATGTTTTCTCGATGTAAATATTCTGTTCTGATTTTGGGATTTTCTCCCAATGCAGCAGGTTAAAATGGGATCGAACCCGTTTGCCCGGCCTTACAAGACCTCAGCTGTTGATAGGCCGTTAAACACTAATAAACAAACGAACACACAAACAAATGATATCAATGAATAAGATTCCAGTAAAAAATTAAATATCTGCAGCACATTTGTAGTTGGGATTGTGTTACCCATACCACAACATATTTATTCATGCAGGCTGATCTGGGGCTATGCTGGTCGCAAACATAAGATCCCTTTTGTGACTTGTGTCCCGATTTGTCATACTCTATAATATCTTCCTTGCCAGCCGTTGTCCCATAATTATTGTATTTTAATATGAGTCACGTAACAATCAATATCTTGTGACATGTTTCTGCTCGAGATTCGTTTTTGCAGCTGTCTTCATTACCAATCACCTTTTTCATGAATCTTCAGGTACACATCAGTCGTCTTATTGTGAGTATCATCTTTATATGACCCTGTTGATGTGGATGTAAAACCCCAATCAGTCAATCAAGTATTGTGACTACCATCTGTATATGACCTTGCTGTTGATGTGGATGTAAAACCCCAATCAGTCAATCAATTATTGTGACTACCATCTGTGTATGACCTTGCTGTTGAATGGATGTAAAAAGAAAACACCAATCAGTCAATCAATTATTGTGACTACCATCTGTATATATGACCTTGCTGTTGAATGGATGTAAAACCCCAATCAGTCAATCAAGTATTGTGACTACCATCTGTATATGACCTTGCTGTTGAATGAATGTAAGCCCCAATCAGTCAATCAATTATTGTGACTATCATCTGTATATGACCTTGCTGTTGAATGGATGTAAAAAACCTAATCAGTCAATCAAGTATTGTGACTACCATCTGTATATGACCTTGCTGTTGAATGGATGTAAAACCCCAATCAGTCAATCAAGTATTGTGACTACCAGCTGTATATGACCTTGCTGTTGAATGGATGTAAAATCCCAATCAGTCAATCAAGTATTGTGACTACCATCTGTATATGACCTTGCTGTTGAATGGATGTAAAACCCCAATCAGTCAATCAAGTATTGTGACTACCAGCTGTATATGACCTTGCTGTTGAATGGATGTAAAATCCCAATCAGTCAATCAAGTATTGTGACTACCATCTGTATATGACCTTTACTGTTGAATGGATGTAAAAAACCCAATCAATCAATCAAGTATTGTGACTACCATCTGTATATGACCTTGCTGTTGAATGGATGTAAAACCCCAATCAGTCAATCAATTATTGTGACTACCATCTGTCTATGACCTTGCTGGTGAATGGATGTAAAACCCCAATCAGTCAATCTAGTATTGTGACTACCATCTGTATATAAGACCTTGCTGTTGAATGGATGTAAAACCCCAATCAGTCAATCAAGTATTGTGACTACCATCTGTATATGACCTTGCTGTTGAATGGATGTAAAACCCCAATCAGTCAATCTAGTATTGTGACTACCATCTGTATATGACCTTGCTGTTGAATGGATGTAAAACCCCAAACAGTCAATCAATTATTGTGACTACTGAAATATGGTGATGGGTCCAGAGCTCCAGATAAGGTGCGTATTTGCTTAAATAGAAGGAGCGAGTATCAAAAAGCATTGAATTATCAATACAAATACTCAATTACAAATTTCTTATCTGGAGCCCTGTGGGTCTATTGTCTAGTGGTAGAGCATTGAACTTCAGATCTGTAGGTTGTGGGTTCAATCCCCGCGTTGGTATCAGAGCTCCAGATAAGGAATTAGTAATTGAGCATTGTCACTCCATTATTACTGAAGCAATTGCGTATTTCAAAATTTTAATTGGGTAAAATAAAATCACACTACTGTTTACACATCAGCAGACAGTGATTATTGAATAGTTTGCTTCTAAATGAAAACATGTCTTGGCATTTCATTCAAGGAGACAATCCTAATGAAATACAAAAATGTATTTTAATGGAAAAATAAGAAAAGTATGCTATATTTGTGGTCTGTTTATTGTTTTCTGCAGCATGATAAAGGTACCACCAATTTTTGATTGCTTTTTGATACTCGCTACTTCTGTTTTCCTTTGGGTGTTTGGCAATTTCAATTCGGTATTTAAGCAAATACGCAGCCTATCTGGAGCTCTGTGTATGAAAAACATACTTTCATAGATTTTCAATCCCACTGATTTTCTGGCTGAAACAGAGAAGCTTTCTTCATATGACGTTAAACCCGTTCACATTTTCCCAATTGTTAGTACTAGTTTTGTACTGGTTGGTCCAAGGAATAAGCAATAGGTTGTGGTCCTGAGTCAATTACCGTACAGAAAGACATTTAGAGTTGCTTAACCCTTAGACCGCTACACACAACAATTGTAGTCTGCTGTTGCTTTTATATCTTGCCTTATTTCTCAATAAAAACATGGTTTGACAGCACTAGCACTGTCAAAGCATGTTGTAAATTATTCTAAAGTGCTGTCAAAGCATGTTTTTGATGATAAAAATGGAAAATAGAAAATAAATCGCAGACGATAAAAAATTAAAATAGTGGTGTAAGGGTTAATACACAGTCAATACAGCTATGACAATTTCATAAAACTACGGATTAACTCTTTGCATGCTGGGAAACTTGTGGGCTATAAATACAATGTAGTTATAACTAGCGGACACAAATTCATCATATTTTCTTGTATTTCTCCCCGTAAATATCATGAATATGTCTTGAAATTTCATTAGACTCGATTCTAATGAAATTCCAAGACATATTTACAGAGAGAAATAAAACATATACTCCTAATTCGTTTGGCGGATATTTTCACCGCTAGCATGCAAAGAGTTAATATTATTTTTAGTGGCATTTAGTGTTACCCTTGTGTGTCCGTCACAAGGTTGCAGTTTTTGTTTCAGCTTGTATCTTCAATAGTATTGCTGTCTGTTTCACGAAACCTGCCCAAATTTTACAGCTATATAAATAATGCAAAAACAAAAAAAATTCCGATAATATTAAATTTTATCAAAATTTAAAAATGATCGAGCCTTCATTTTATTTCGTGAAATTTGGTCAAATATTGATTTTATTACTAAAAATTAGTTCTCTATGGGAATTTAACATGAGGGGAAAAAAGAGGTGGAGAACCTGGAGGAGGAGTCGAAAAATTTGGAAATTGATTATGAAATCTAGCTAGATAGCTTGGAAATGATGATCTAACTAAGAAAACAAAAGTTACATTTTGAAAGTTAACTATTTCTGAAATTAGAAAATTTTCCCCATGTTAAATCCCCATAGACATCTTCACTTTTTTCGCAATAAACTCAATATTGGGCCAAATTTCACAAAATAAAAAGTAGGCTCATTCTTAAATTCTGCTATAATTTAATATTATCGAAAAATATATTGTTTTTGCATTATTTATATAGCCGTAAAATTTGGGCAGGTTTCATGAAACAGACAGTAGGCCTACAGCCACCGTACTTGCACACAACACTATCATGAACCAGTGATGGGCACCGCAACCCACTGTGTGACCTTGACCTACAATTACAGTATTTACATAGTTATTACCCTTGGTTAAAATCCTTGTTTCAGCTTGTGGACTTCGAATTTCACAATTTTGCCTTGCAACAAGTTAAACAGTCATGTAAACTGTCATAACTGGTGGTTTAATACATGGTTTGTAGCTTCCTTATGGTGTGTAGATGCGCAAACTTCATTTCAATGTTTGATTCGACCCCCCCCCCCCACCCCCCCCCCCCACCCCCCCCCCCCCCCCCCCCCCCCCCCCCCCACCCCCCCCACCCCACATCCATTGTTGATTATCTTCCCCATGTGGGCTTATAATTTCACAATTTTTGCCTTGTAACTGTTAAACCATAATAGCTGAAGGCTACGTGATGTGTAAATGTGCAACATGATGTGTAAATGTGCAAAGTGAATTTTTATTTTTTATTCCATACTGGGTGATGAATTGTTTCCTCTACGTTTGGACTTTGAATTTGCAATTTTGTCTCCTTTACTATCAAAGTGATAGGCGGGGCAGTTCTAGATTTATAATAACCAATATCGCCTGCCTTTGATATTGTCTATTTCAAAGGCTTCTAAGTTCATCATAATTTGTCGTATTGTATGGCAAGTTAACCCTCACTGCTGGAGACGGAAATTGCCGTCTGCTGTTTTTCATTTTTGCCTTAATTCTTAACAAAAAACCTGTTTTGACAGCACATGAGAATCGTCTCCAGTGGAGACGATTCTCATGCGCTGTCAAAACAGGTTTTTTGTCGAGAAATATTGAAAATAAAACATTTACAGCAGACGACAAAATTAAAATATCATCATCGTTGTTTTGTGCAGACTTGGATTTCAATAGTGATCAGTTAGATTGTCTAAAAGCCTCTGTAACTGAGAACTTTGTCAAGAGAACATTTAACTCTTACAATGTTGAATCAGGCTCCAGATAAGGAATTAGTAATTGAGTATTTTCACTCCATCATTTCAATCATTTCTGAAGCAATTGGGTATTTCACAATTTTAATTGGGTAAATAAAATCACACTACTGTTTACACATCAATTACAGACAGCAATTATTGAATAGTTTGCTTCGATATGAAAACATATCCAAGGAGACAATTCTAATGAAATACCAAGATGTGTTTTCATGGAAAAGAAGAAAAATATGCTATATTTGTGGTCTTTTTATTGTTTTCTGCAGCATGCTAAATGTACCACAAAATTGTAATTGCTTTTTGATACTCACTACTTCTGATTTCAATTGGGTTTTTGGCAATTTTAATTGGGTATTTAAGCAAATACGCAGCTTATCTGGAGCCCTGATAACACCCTAATAGTTCTGTCTCGAAAACAATAAACTTTGCATTAAAATTCAAAACAACAAGCAATAAATTACATGTATTAAAACCAGAAGTTGGAATTATGGTTGTAAAAATCGTTAAGTTCTATAAAGCCAGTTCCCTCGCCAATAGATAGAAGGAGATATAGCGTCCAATCCATGTGCTTACATTCGTAACAGCTTTCATTTTTCAATAACTTCTGAAGCGCTTCACTGATTTTGATAATATTTGGCCACAATGTGTGTCATGGTTAGAAGACACCAAATGGTGCGAAACCGCCCAGGGTGTAGTCCGGTATAAAAAAATAGTGCGGGTGTTTTGAGGTCACAGACACCGTTTGCTTGCAAATCTTGATCCATTACTACCCAGTTTCACTTGAGGAACATTTTGGGGTGCCTTCAACACCAGTTTTCAGCATATTTGTAGCATTTAAAAGAAAACACTGACCCTGTTGGTCACTTGATGTAAACGGAGTTTCCGTGGCCAAAAAATGTACACAATATTGGAGGATATGACAAGGTTGGATTTTTCTTTCTTAGGAGTAAGTGAACCTATTGTTTTAGTTCATGCAGAACCAGTACAGACTGGCTGCAGGTCATGTACAAGTGGGTCCCACAGCATCCATACGAATAGTGAAAGTAGGAGAGACTGGCCTTATTGGATGGCATTCGGTTAAATTATATAGTAAAACTATTTGGTGGTGTCTAACCTATAAGGTGTGCCTAGGCCCTATGTGAGATATGTTTGTTTGTAGAATTTGAAGTTGGAAGTTTATGTTTCTTGTAGCTATGTCTCTGGGAACATAATTTAAAGTTACTGCGACAAGAATAATCGAGCGAGCTCCGCGATGCAACATATTTGTTCTTTTTGTATCTCAGACGGACAGTTATCGGCTTCAAAATCTTCTAAAATCTTGATTTCTCAGCTTTATTTAGTGAAATATAATAAACCAGTGTATGCAAATTACCTGTAGGTGATTGGGCTTGGAATGTGACAGAAATATACACCGAAACAGTGATTATAGTGTGTTTTTCATTTTTTTTCATTGATATTGGCTTGCTGATGGACAATTAAGAAGTTATGGAAAGTGGCGCGACATCGCGACGCTGTTCCAAAATTTGCCAAAATTAGGCGTAAGTGTATTGTTTTCGCATATCGGTATAGTACCAAGACACTAGTACTCAGAAAACATTGTTTTTCCTTTCCTCCTGTGTTATAAAGCAAATTTCTTGACTGACCGTTCCAAGCCAGTACCCTTTTGTCTGTCGACCATTCCAGAGTGGCATACATGTTGGTATAGTTTCAGTGATGAGTCTGTATATGTAGAATGGTTAGCTATAACACTATTTAGGGTAATGTTATGTGATTTTATGGAGATTTGTGCTTTTAATTCATCATCTATTAAAATTCTCCATAGTTCTGTAGTAGCTCAAATTAAGGCAGAATGTGGACAGTCACATGGTGGAGTTACACAGCTGCTGTGTGACAACCATTTGAGATATTTGCTCCAAACTTGGTACTGTATCCAGGAATAGAAGCTACTTTATTTTTGAATAGTGAATATTGTAGAATGATTTGTAGTGGGACTGGTACACTTATAGGTTAGAAGACCACCAAATGGTGCGAAACGAAACCGCCCAGGGTGTATGCAAAAGTAGTCCGGTATAAAAAATAGTGCGGGTGTTTTGAGGTCACAGACACCGTTTGCTTGCAAATCTTGATCCATTACTACCCAGTTTCACTTGAGGAACATTTTGGGGTGCCTTCAACACCAGTTTTCAGCATATTTGTAGCATTTAAAAGAAAACACTGACCCTGTTGGTCACTTGATGTAAACGGAGTTTCCGTGGCCAAAAAATGTACACAATATTGGAGGATATGACAAGGTTGGATTTTTCTTTCTTAGGAGTAAGTGAACCTATTGTTTAGTTCATGCAGAACCAGACAGACTGGCTGCAGGTCATGTACAAGTGGGTCCCACAGCATCCATACGAATAGTGAAAGTAGGAGAGACTGGCCTTATTGGATGGCATTCGGTTAAATTATATAGTAAAACTATTTGGTGGTGTCTAACCTCATGGGTTGGCGCTTTGTTTTGCATATGACCCACGTCCGATCGCCCAAGGTCAAGGCTGCCAGTGAAGATTTAGCTTCGTAATAACGATGCCCTTGTTTGCCATCAAAAACATAGTTTGACAGCACTTCAGAATCATTTCCAATAAATGGTCATATCATGCTGTTATTGAAAAAAAGACAAAATCTAAAACAGCTGATAACAAGTTTTGGTTCCCACATTCAGTTATCATTGAGATTGTCTAAAACTGCTGTAACTTAACTGAAACCTTGTCAAGAGAAGATTTTAATGAGCTTGCCTACCTGTCTGCCTTCCTGCAGGTCCGCTTGTGGGTTGATAAAGTTTGCTTTACTGGAGTTCAGAGGTCAGGATAAGGTGCGTATTGGCGTATTTTACGCACATATTTTAGCAGAATACGCATTGATTATCAAAAGTGGGAGTACAAAATACTCACAGCAATGTGAAAATACGCATTGATTTTCAAATTGAGTAGTGAAATTTCTTTGTTTTAAAGTTGAAATATAGTACTGGTTTTGTACTGGTAGGTCCAAGGAATAAGCAATAGGTTGTGGTCCTGAGTCAATTACCGTACAGAAAGACATTTAGAGTTGCTTAACCCTTAGACCGCTACACACAACAATTGTAGTCTGCTGTTGCTTTTATATCTTGCCTTATTTCTCAATAAAAACATGGTTTGACAGCACTTCAAAATAATTTCCAATGGAAATTATTCTGAAGTGCTGTCAAAGCATGTTGTAAATTATTGTTTTAAAGTTGAAATATACTTGGTTGAGCTGCAAAAAGCTATACAAATTTTTATCTTTGTTTTATTTAAGAAGAAAATCAATAAAACATTTGTAAAAGTAAAATACGCATTGAATTTGAAATCTGGGGGTACAAATCTTTAGATACAAAACTTATCTGGAGCTCTGCGGAGTTGGCATAGTAGGCGGCATCGGGTAGACGTTAACTATTTTGGGCAGGGGTGGATCCAGGATTTAGGTCTAGAGTGGGCGTGGATTCTCCTATGCAAATGAGACGCATAATGATCTTCAATTTTCATAAAATTCAGATAATTATTTTTTTTTGTATTTTTTCTTATTTCTCATCAAAAGTGTTGATGAGACGAGACGGTTCAACTGAGTGGTATCAACATACATTTTGGGTGAGAAATAATCAGATCTTTCCATGTAAAAAATGGGTTAAAATCTAAACTCAACCAATTTTAGAGGGGGCGTGCGCCGGACACGCCCCCGCCTTGCTCTGCACCTGTTGGGCACGTCCAAATGTTGTATATCTCCCGATATGTTGGGCGGATCTTTAACAAAACTTCACCAATAGCTTCCTCACAGTGGTGGCTATCCACTCTGTGTCATTCGGTTGACCTTGACCTTCGTGGGTGAGACACTTGCCAGCGATTGCCTTGTCAGGGATTCCGCTGGGGAAAATAAAAAAATCGCCACTTCAAAAAAAACAAAACAATTGGCGATAAAAAATTACAATTTTTTTTCCGAAAATTGTAAGTTTTTATCGCCAATTGTAAGTTTTTATCGCCAATTGGGAAAGTGGCGATCGCAAGCGGAATCCCTGCCTTGTTTTGATCTTGTGACCACTCGCGTTACCCGAGTTGTTTGTTGTTTGTAGGCGAGACAGACTCCGACATTCGCCTGAACTCGTTACGGCTGATACAGTCTCTGTTGACCGACGACACCAACTTCAACATTGCTCATGAGGTCGAGGAAATGGTAAGTAGGTCAAAGGGCAGCAAGGTCATTGAATAGAAACTGTTGCGGTCAAGGCCAATGCTGTTGTGATGTACATAAGGTAAAGTTTCATATGTATGTTGAATAGAAACTACAGTTCTTTTGGTGGTGATGTCTCGAATTGAAACTAATAGGTCCAAGACTCACCACAAAATGCAGAAATAGTTTTATGTTAAAATTCTCAAAGACGGTAACTGGTGGGTAATTGAATAAATACTTAACGGTTAGATTCAAATCAAACAATATTTTTTCATAAGAACGCATTAAAACAATATTGTTGACGTAACGCGCGAGACTGTATAATTTATAGTTCCATCACGTTGCGAGTACCATGTGCTTATTTCCGTTATGCAAAGTAACCGCTTGCCATCTCTAAAAGATGGATACACAGCAAGTGTTTGAACTGAAAATATCTTTGGATTCTCCACAGGGTGAAAGTGTATATAAACATGTATATAAAGCACGTTTTCATGAATACACAGCCGTCGGATATAATTTTTAGCCGGGTTTTTTAAATTTAGCCATTTTCAGCGTTAAATTTTTCGCGTTTTATCCTGTTTCTCACTTACTATACCACCATTACTTGCATAGGTATATGTTATCCAATTGTCTATGCCTTGAAGAAAACCTGGCCTTTGTGGCTTTGCGTCGTCTCTTGTTTATGGTCTATTATGTATTATGTATATATGCAGGCTCCAGATAAGGAATTAGTAATTGAGTATTGTCACTCCATCATTCTGAAACAATTGGGTATTTCAAAATTTTAATTGTGTAAAATAGAATCACACTACTGTTTACACATCAGCAGACCACACTTATTGAATAGTTTGCTTCTAAATGAAAACAGATCTTGGCATTTCATTAGAATTGTCTCCTTGGAGACAATTCTAATGAAGTACCAAGATCTGTTTTCATGGAAAAATAAGAAAATATGCTATATTTATGGTTTGTTTATTGTTTTCTGTAGCATGATAAAGGTACCACAAAGTTTTCATTGCTTTTTGATACTCACTACTTCTGATTTCAATTGGGGTTTTGGCAATTTTAATTGGGTATTTACGCAAATATACGCACCTTATCTGGAGTTTTATAAAAATTATATTGTAATATGGATACATATGATGCGACTATTGAAATGAATACAATAACTTCTGTCTTGTATTTTAGTTGCCACCCTCGGCTTTAGAGAAACTCTCCCGGGATGGGAACAAGGAAATTCGAGAGTTTGCGCTCGAGCTTATTACAGACCTCCAGCAGTTCCAGGCTAAATCTTGATCCATCGTGAATTTCGAGAAAGACATATTGTTGTCCGCTGCTTTGTCCTATGAAGGGGTCAGTGGAAGAATGGGGCTAACTCTGTCATGGAGCACGGACCCCTTCATATTTGTTTCATTTCTTAACAAAATCATGTTTTAGAAGCTAAGAACGACTTGCTTGGAAATTGTCTCTCTGATTCTGTGGAAAGATAAATTTGTTAAGAAAAGGCGGCAAACAATGTGTTTGAAAATTACCGTATCTCTCTAATGCTGTCGAAGCATAAATTTGTTAAGAAATGTTGAAAAAAAATAATCATTTGATATCACTGACCCCACTGTATAGTTGCCTAAACACATGTGTGGGTGTGACTGGAGAAATGGGGCTTATGGGATTTGTGACCAATGTACTCAAATAGCACACTCCTGTAGCCTGATGGCAATCTGTATTGCTTGTTAGAAACATGGCAGGTGTTACATTGATGGTATGGCGAACAGTGCAGATCCTGATCAGACTGTGCAGATGCAGTCTGATCAGGATCTACACTGGCCGCAAAAACTATAAACCATATTTCTCCAGTCACAGCCACATTTTAAATTTGTATAGGTGAACATTTCAATTTTTTTTATTTGAACAGCAAATGCAGCTTATTTTGCCTCAACTCTGGTCGAGTATTACTTTTATCATAAGTTGACATAACTTTATTATTCCACCAATTTTGTTGAACTAAAGAGCATGAATGAATGTATCCTCAACTTTCCCGACAGTTCCCAAAACATTTTGACACATCTCGGAAATTGGCGTTGTAAAGATGAAAAAACTGTCACAGTGTTTGGGGAACTGGGGCTGGAAAGATCAGAAAAGACCCAGCAGTCGAGGATATTACACACTTTTGTGCAGTCCGTGGGCTTTATTTCATCAAATATGTGCAACAAAAATTGTTGTATCCTTAAGAGTGAAATGGGTTAAGATCTTACGAACTGAGTGACAAACAGTGTAGACCCTGATCAGACTGCGCGGATGTGCAGGCTGCTCAGGGTCAACGTTGGTCGCAAAGGCTAAGTTTTGTATGATTGTAACCAAATCATTTTCACTGGCCTTATAGAACTTACCGATTTTTACCATAATTCCAACTTCTTGCTTGTTGTTTTCAATTTTAATGCAAAGTTTATTGTTTTCGTGACAGAACTATTAGGGTGTTATGTAAATATATTGCAGCATCGTGTTGCAAAGTTCATGACAGGACAATAACTAATAAATGAATAAAAAAAAAGAGCCGTATGCATCGGGCTTACAAACATCTTTTGGAAGTAAACCCAGTATCTCATAATGATACAGTGGGGTCAGCATGTAAGTGCACACACGAACGAACACGACAGGTTGTGTGCACTTACACGCTGACCCCACTGTAGTTGACAAAACTCTTAAAGGCACTGTGTCTTCGACGATGTTTCGTATTGTTTAATATGTGATGTGTTGCTTTATGGACTACAAATAACCAATCTCAACTAAACACACCATAATTTTTCATCCAGTTACAAGGAGTTTGTGTTTTATTTTACTAAATACTATTATCACATGATGATGAAAACGTTGTTATGACCATTTCATAAATGTGATATAACATGCATGTAATAACACAGGCAGCGAATTTGATTGGCTGGCCGCATCACCCTAATTACATATTTGTATTATGTGCTAACGTCATGCCAAACGAATCAAGTTGTTCCAAATGACGTCCCTAATGTCGCGACAAAGCAATGTTGTTTTGACGTTGACGTCATTCTGTTTTAAATGTCATAAGCGTCGGTGACTGTGAAATCACTACAATTGTTAAAATGTGCTCCCGTTTGGTAATACGATGTGTGTACCGTACAAAGACCGGGAACCTATACAAGGTGCATGATCACGTGGTTATAACAACAACAACAACAGTGGCTGAAAGTGTTGAAATCTTGCCCACTCCAAAGTAAGTATTATTTGATATTTTCCTTAATATGAAACGGATTTGATGAAATATGGCGCAGCAAACGCGTCTTCATGAGCTGCATTTGGTCGTCCAGGGAGTTCGGCACAGACTTCTGTCGTTTTTGTGAAGAATCGATTTCCGTGTCTACTGACACGGAAATCAGTTCTTCACAAAAACAACAGAAGTTTGGGCCAAAGTACAGAGACCACCAAATGCAGCTTAACAAGACGCGTTTGATACGCCATATTTCATCAAAATCTGTTACGTAATAAATACAAAGAACGGGAACCTATATACTATGGCATATTTATAATATATTTGTTGCTAGTATTAACACTATTTTTCTCGGTAGAGATTTTGAACTTGAGGGGAAAATAGTTGATGGCGTCTTCTCACTGAAACATATAATTGGTATTCAAAGTTTTCTGTTCTTTGTGGTGTAAAGTAATGTGATAAATAGAATCTCAAACTCGTTTCCATTTGATATGAGATTTATGAAACGCTTCAGAAAATTGATGCACCTTGCCAGACGCTCGATGCATAAAGTGTGTGTGACTCGTCTCGTATCAAATGGAAACTCGTTTGTGAGATCCTCTATTTATATCATAGCCTATAATATCATAAACAGGGGAGATAATTTCTATTTATATCATAGACTTTAATATCAAACGGGGGAGTTAATTTCTATTTATATCATAGACTATAATAAACAGGGGAGATAATTTGCATTTCCGCTGTTACTGTGTACCACAAGTTGTGTCTCGTAGTGATTTTAGTTGTGAAATGATGTTATTTGTTCTCTTTCAATTCTTTCAGACGTACATAAATTATTTATCATTGAACCGTCACTGTTGTCCTATGAAAATAGACACAACACATACGTAGGAGCGGCTGCACAGGCTACATGCATGGTTTATTCATTCCCCAAACAACATAACATATTCACAAACAACAATGTTTAATCGTCCATCTCCACCTTTGCACTGTCGCTCACAGGTACAGTGGAGTCAGTGTGTAAGTGCACACACGAACGAACACGACAGGTTGGTTCGCTATCCACCCAAAGTGTATGTTGTTACCACTCAGTTGAACCGTCTCGCCGAGACGATTCAACTAAGTGGTAACAACATCCACTTTTGATGCGAAATGAGAAAAAATGCAGAAAAATATTTACATTTTTTTTTTATACATGAAATACAGTGGGGCCAGCGTTCCAACCTGTCGTGTTCGTTCGTGTGTGCACTTACACGCTGACCCCACTGTAGGTAAAAAATGGATTATCTTGTCTGCTATGAGATTATTAGGAGTTAACAACACATTTCCACCCCTTTAATCAAGGGCGGATGGGTGGGAAAATAACGTGTCAACATGCCGTGTAAACCATGTGTGAACCTCGAGTGAAGTGCACTTTCGTTCGGCTTATATTTAAGGGTGAGAATTGGCTCGAACACCTTCCATACCCGGTCTACTTTCGTGTGCTGAGCTATGCCAGCATAACAGACTTCAGTACGATACTCTTAGTGAACACGGCACTGGAGCAATAATAAGTATATTTACTAATTGTCACACATAGAAACAGGTTACTATTCTATAGTCTGTTTCACGAAAGCTGCCCAAATTTTACGGCCATATAAACAATTAAAAAACCATATTTTTTTCGATAATATTAAATTAAATGAAAATTTAAGAATGAGCCTTCTTTTTATTTCGTGAAATTCGGTCAAATATTGATTTTATTGCGAAAACAAAATTTCCCGATGTTAAATCCCCAGAGACATCTTCACAGAGTGAAGTCTATGGGGATTTAACATGGGGAAATGTTTTAGAATTTCAGTAATCCTGGACCGATTTTCAAAATGTAACTTTTGTTTTCTTAGTTAGATCATTTCCAAGCTATCTAGCTAGGTTTTGGAGTTAATTTCCATTTTTTTTCGTTTTTTTTCGTTTTTTGACTCCTCCCACACTCCTCTACCGCTTTTTCCGCCCATGTTAAATTCCCATAGAGAAATCAATTTTTCGTAATAAAATCAATATTTTACCAAATTTCACGAAATAAAAAGAAGGCTCATTCTTAAATTTTCCTTTAATTTAATATTATCGAAAAAAATATTGTTTTTGAATTGTTTATATGGCCGTACAATTTGGGCAGCTTTCGTGAAACAGACTATACTGTAGTCATAAGTTGAACAAATTAAAAGTAAGCTTATTATTTTTTCAGCATTTTTTAAATAGTTTATTTTGTCATATCATGGCCTTGTTTCAGGCGACTCATGGAATATGATATAAATCGTCAATTACATTTATTTCCTATTCTGTTTCATTGCGTAATATTTGAGACCCATCTGTACTATTACTGAACATGCTTCTTAGTTCTATTTTAAACGTGTGTTTAACAGCCTATCAACAGCTAACGTCATTTAAGGCCGGATCAATGGGTTTAGTACTAAATCCCATATATTTGTACATGTATTATATGGGATTTAGTACTCCGTAAACCTATAGCTATTGATCCGGCCTTAAATGACCTTAGCTGTTGATAGGCCGTTAACCACCCCCTCCCCCCAAACAAAATTGTGCTGTTAGAGAAGTGACCATTATTTTGCAAAACCAGGCTTACTTGCCTTGTAGACCCAGATCAGCCTGCACTTCTGCGCAGTCTGATCATGGTCTACACTGGTCGCCATTCAGCCAGTTTGCATATCTTTTATGACTCCCGGCCTTATATGACCTGAGCTGTTGATAGGCCGTTAAACACCTATCAAGTAATCGATCATATAGTATTTAAGTAAGTAAAAACTTTATTTACAAAGGAAGCTCAATTGGTAACCCAATCTTCCTTGAGGTCCTCTTATACTAATCTACAGTACATACATATGTAACATTATTATTATAGGAATGAATGGCCTTTTGTGCAATTTATCGGGGTATAAATTGGAAAAGTCGCGGGAATACTGGACGAAGGCCGGTAGGCCTCGTCCAGTATTCCCGCGACTCTTCCAAGTTTATATCCCCGATAAATTCCACAAAAAGGCCATTCATTCCTTATAATTCCAGCATTTGAAATCAATTCATCAAGAAAATGTGTTTATTTTCCGTTTTCTAAAGAATTATTTTAACTGCGCCTCACGGTTACGGAAAGTAGTTCGGCGTGGGAGTTTACTGGGATATAAATTTTGGACAGAGACTTGCTACGGGCCAATCAAATGTTAGGGAAGTGTGTAAATATTTTTGTGCTGGAATTATATAACATTATGTAAATCAACATGATAATAAACATCAAACCATCCTGGTCTTTGGATACACCATTTGCTGGTGGATACATATAGGCCTATACATTTTGTATCTAATTCTCCAAAGTCTCCACAACATTCAGAGTTTTGTTAGTCTGTATTGAGTAAGAGGTCAGGCAATGTGCACATTGTATTACGACCAGTCCCTGTGGATAATTAAAGAAAAGTAGAGATAATAATTATACTAACATCCAGGCCAGACTGTAATGGTTTAATGTTTACATGTAATAGAAGTTTATTCATGTACAGTATATCGAGTGTCACACTTAAGTTGGTAGTGTTCTGACATCACTGGTCACCAATGTAGATGTATGACTCTAGTTCTGTGTGACAAAATCTCAGCAACTTTGTGTGTGTTGTTGTTGGTGTGCAAATAAAGAGAATAACAGATTGCAAAAATAGATTTGCAGCCGTTCTATCACATAGAACTAGTATGACTCCAGCAAACCTCGTAGTTCGCTAGCAGTCTACATGAGTATACAGTTTGATCAGGATCTACTCTGTTGACAAAGACAATGAGTGCAGTTTGAATGATCACCTTGGTAATGTACATGTACAGTGAAGCCTCTCTAAACCGGACAACAAGAAACAGATGTGATCATAATTTTGATGGGTTTCTTGGTAATTTATCTCAGGTGATAATGCCTGTTCATGATCGAATAGCACACAACTATGGCTCGGAATAATCAAATGCCAGTATCCGATTTCACCAACATTGCAAAGTATGCTTTTCTAGCAAAGTATACTTTGAGGGAGTAATCATTTATTTTTCCCGAAATGCATTATGTCATATAGAACTAACGACTGCATATATTTGATGATTAAAAGTATGCAGACTTATTATACTGAATTTATTACATTATCACAGCCAAAATGTAATAAATTCAGTATACCGGTAATAAAAATTAATAAATTTCTCCTAAAATTGAAAATTTTCCCCTCCAAGTATACTTTGCAAGTAAAGTATACTTTGCAATTTTGATGAAATCGGCTACTGATTTACAGTGAAACCTCGCTAAACCGGACACCCTGGGAGTTGCACTGTATCTGTTTTATCCCATTAGATAGCTATCACTTGGTGATACATGTTTGTTTTAATTGTGTTGATCAGTTTTATTATTTTGTTGTTAGTATACCTTGTTCATGTATTAGAGATAATGTACAGTGAAACCTCTCTAAACCGGACACCCTGAGAGGTCCCCAGGGTATCCGGCTTAGAGAGGTTTCACTGTAAATCAGACATTTGATTATTCTGTGTGCAAACACGAACATATATTATCACCTGGTATAAATGACCGAGAAACTCATCAAAAATAAGATCACATATGTTTTCTTAGTGTCCGGTATAGAGAGGTTCCACTGTATGTGACAGTCATGTGTAATATTCGTGAACTCGTCTCTATCAAAGTAAGATTGAAATTCAGAATTAAATTTGGTGTGAAATTTTCTTTGTTTTGCTTATTTCCTGATCTTCTTTTTCATTAAGCCATTTGCATTTTTGACTAGTGTCAGCCAGATAACCATGCACATCTGCGAAAGTTCTTATGTGGGTGTATGCCTTAAGCCTAAATTTTACAGTCACTACACTAGTAGCTAGACGGTATCTGGACAGAACCCCCTCAACCTAAAAATGACTACATGGACATAACCCCTCAATCGTTTTATCAGGTTGAACAAAACCCCCTCAATCGTTTTCTCAGGGTGGACGAAACCCCCTCAATCGTTTTCTCAGGGTGGACGAAACCCCCTCAATTTCGTGGGACACGATAATCCGTCATTGTGGACAGTGATCGTGTGCTTAATGAAAGATGCGGGTTTGGTAGAGGCTGACATTCTGAGAGTCGATCGGGGAGAACCAGCATCTAAGCGAACGAAGAAGGATACCATCTCTCACCAGAAGAAGATGAAGACCCTGTGTGAGCAGTACAATCGTGCTGAAAAGACATTGGCGGAGTTCATGGTGGCAATTGGGCAGTGTATTCGCATTCATTAAGTGTAATACACATGAGTAGTACTACTTGTTTTGAAATGTGCTCAAAATATTATGTATGAGTATATGCCTTGTGCTGTTCAGTACTTTTTGTACATGTATGCATGCTTGAGAATAAAACAACTGTTACTTGATTATTTTTATTTTATATGAATCATTGTTGTTGTATATTATTGTTTGTAGTATTATTACTAATTATAATAAACGGCAAACATATCAAAGGTTGAGTGGAAAAAGGTTCTATCTCCATTATATTATATACATATGGGCCGCGCTCTGTGAAAACCGGCCTTAATGACAAACTTTTTGATTTGCACTTTTTTACATTTTTGGATGCGGACACCTTTCACAAACAATATGCTGAAAAGAAAATGCAAATATGTTCCATAGTTTTTGTTTTATCTCACTTTTTGTAGCACCATGTCAATCATGCCAGGAAAAAAAAGGTAACGTCATCGAGAAAATGACGTTATTGAAACGCTGACGTTTGTACAATGCAACACAAAAGCCTACAGTAGAAATGCGTGTTCATAGACTCATTGACTGTGCTTGCTGTAAACTGTATTTGCTGATAAGTTTCACTAAATGTATCTACAAGTGTTGGTATGAATACTATCAAACATTGAACAGAATATAACTATGATAAGTACATGTAGTGAACAAACCAAACGCACCACTATCAATGTTAAATCTATAATTAGCCGACATGTGACCTCGTAATTTGCTACTATCGCCAACTATCACATATTATGCATATACATGTAACGTCAGAAAGATACATTGTAATTATTTGAGAATTTAGTTCAGAATCTAATTGACCTTATTAAGTAACAGTTAATTGTGACGTCATTTATTGATGTAGACATTACGTCACTCACCAAGGACCAAACACAAACAACTAAACGACGTTCCTGGTGTTTGAAATTGAAACAAATCTGTGATTGAAACAAATGCACTATTTTCTGTAGAAATGAATGGCCTGAATTTGGTTAGAATTTGGATAGGCCTATGGCTGCACATATCGATGAGTTCAGCGCCCGATGGTGTATAGAGGGTAGTCGGACACCCCCGGGGAGTTTTAAACAAATTAAAAATCGACTGTCCATACCCGACTCTCGGAATTAAATTTACATCTCCGAAAGCGGGAGGAACGTTTTCCTGTGTAGCCAATATGACTGACGGACGGTCTTGTGTACATGTACCTCGTACTATCAGGTCTATGGGGAAATCCTGCGCTGACCCCCACTCCCTCGGCTGCCCACCGCCGCGCCATTGCCCCCACACCGAGAGGGCAGATATTGTTAGGTGTGTCCGTTTAAAAAAGGTTATTGTGTGGGCTACCCGTCTCGATCCTGTCTATGAATTTACTGCCGTTACATGATTTTTTATATAAGTTTCTTCAAATTTTATAAATGTACGCATTTATCAACCGTACTTTGTAGATTCCTTCATATGTTTTTATTTGCGTGACTGATGCCCGCGCGACAGCATGCGTATTTATTTAGTAAGTGGAATGTATAGTTGTTAAAATCAAAAGTGGCCAACAGAACATTCAGGGCAAAATTATCCATTACTGTGTATTTTTAAATGTGTGTCGGTTTGAATTTTTGATAATGTGTTTACCATTTGAAAACAAATATATATACAACTACATAAACCTGTCAATGTCCGGAAAATGTGTCGATATGACATACATGATTGTATAATTGTTATAAAATGTTCTGATAAAAATACCGGCAGTAGGCATAATAGTACTGGTGCATGTATATGTATACACTGTATCCTCTCGTCGGCAACAATTAATTTGAAATTGAAATTTGCAATTTAATTGTGTTGCGTTTCAGAAAAAGTACATTCAACGCCTTTGTAAACAAAGAAATGAGTGGCCAACCAAGCCATGCTAAAAAGCACCGTGGCGTACGTATATGTATTTTGAATTCATGTCTGCACACTATATAATCAAGTTAGTTATTTACACACTAAATTTGTACCGACCACAACATTGCGACATTTGTTTGAAGCGTCTCGTTTGAATTTAGACGCGTTGAATCTGCAAATGTAGAAGTTGTGTATTCCAGGGCGGATTCACGTAGGGGAAAACACGGCGCGCGCCCCCCTAACATTTTGCGAGTAAAGATATGTTTGCTCTAAAATACGTTATAACGCAGCAAAATGGGGTATAGATATCAACAATATTCATGAGGGCATACCGCCAGACCCACCTAGCAGTCTCCTGACTGCTTGGTCGACGAACAAACGGTGCTAGTTCGAAAGTATAGTAAACTGTTTCAATTAAGAAGTCCCGCCCCGCCCCGCCCCCCCCCCCCCCTAACCTGAAATCCTGGATCCGCTCCTGGTATTTGCTTTATATTATTTACACGCCTCGGACTAGAACGTCTCTTTGATAACAAAAAAACAATAAAGCACGCAGACTTCCTGTGTTTAGTAGTAAGTAAATTAACAACGATCTAAAGTAGGACTTCTTAAATTTGTAAATGTTGGAGACCTGTGCATCTGCGCAGCCTGATCAGGGTCTGCACTGATTGCAAAAATACTAGTAAAATATATGCCATGCATTCATATAACCATATTTACAAGTGGTCAATTAAAATAATATTTAACAGTCGTCAAACGGCAATCGTACGGCTGATGTAATGTGATATTTTTGAAAGTCGCTAAAAATTACGTGACATTAGAAGGTGCATGCAAGTGGTTGCGGATACAGATACAAATCAGTAGGCTACGTCCCTGGGGCCCATTTCACTAAACTTCGTACGACTAAAATGTTCGTAAGTACAAAATTAAGATAGTCCGTAAATTCCACATTAACAACATTTTCCTGTAAACAATTATTGGATTTACATTTATTGAGCAGCCTATGCTCAATAAATGTAAATCAATCAATTGAAATTTCCAGACGATCCTAGATTTGCACTTACGAACATTTTAGTCGTACGAAGTTTAGTGAAACGGGCCCCCGGTGGCTACAATTATGATCGCACTAAATATGCCTGTGACACAATACCAACACACTAAATACTAAATAATAAAACATGTTTGGCCCAGTGTCAAAATGATGCATGCGATATGCGAGGAGCCGCGTAATTAGCACTATCATATTAAATCGTTTTCGATAGAACGACATCTGTAAATCAAGACCTTTTCATAAATATGACCATGCAATATGAAGATCTAGAAAACAAAAAATATATACGTAGACACATAATTAAGTCATGAATAAATGAATGCAGATTTATTCTACATATTTCGAAAATCGGTTATCACGTTCAAATGAAGGTTAGAGTTACTCATCAAAATGCGTAATGCAGTGTAATCTATAAATAAATCCCAACATCGGAACTGGGTTTGTACAGCGTGTACGATTCCGTTTTAGACGGCCGAAAACACCCGACCCCGCTTTCTGTGAGTATTCAGGTTTCAACCCAAATTAAGAAACATGCAGACGCCTCCATCTACGCCGACTACAATTGTTCTCGCGTTTGTTTGTAATTGTTATATAAATATATAAATAAAGTTTAAAAGAAATATTAGCATTATGATTACATAATACCGATATTGTTATGTGTTATCTAAAAATACCGGTCGTATGGTTATTTAGTTTCAAATGTCAAATGTCATTTTAGTCGATAGGCCAGGCACCTGATTTGGGGATGATTGCTACCACAAAAGGTGGCAAAACGGCACTGTACTTTTTGTATTGCCCAAAGTCTCTAGTTTCAGAATCACTTTGCTGGACATCTGTAGCTGGCAGCTTATTGGTAGTAAATAGGTCAAATGAGGTCAAAGGTCAAAATGTATAACACTTTTACCAAAGTACACATTTCCCGTCATATCTCTATAACCAGAGTGAATATGATGTTGAAACTTGGTACATGTACTTATTAGATATTGATGATACACATAGACAAATTATGTCCACTTGACCTTTTCGAAAGGTCATGAAAACTAAGGTCAAAGGTCAAAATTTGTATTTTTTTCCTAATATGGGGTTATAAGCTACACCATTACCGTCTAGTTATAATCAGTATGACGAAAAGAGAGGCTGCACATGATTGACAACACATATTTCACCACTATCAATACAAATATGATACCAGTATAACATTCAACATGGAGGTCAAAGGTCAAACCAATGAACACGTAGCACGGGTGATTTTTTCAGATTTTTTTTTTATTTACATGAACTGCAACAGTTAATATACTGTCTCCATAGTACATATTTATGTTTATCAGTGTATTTGAATTCTACTGAAATGAGCAATTGTTATTCCAAATAGAATTTTGCCATGACGAAAAATGGTCCACACTGAACGATGAGCATAGAACGAACAAAATCTCCAGCCGAATTAAATACCATCACTTGAATTATATGAAGTGGATTGAACTTTGAAAAGTCTATAAGATATGCTACACATATTGATTGATTGAATATTGGTGTTTAACGGACTATCAACAAACATAGTCATGTAAGGCCAGGCCAACGGAATGGACTATCCCGCATTCAACCTGTCCATAACGAGGAAAGTTTCCAAAAATCAGAGAGCCGGAGAAAGGTGACGTATGAAATTACACTCGCCGTAAATGACCTTCATGTAAAACAATAAGAATGCTGACATACATTAAATTCGCCCAAACACAATGCTAAGACCTGCGATAGATGTGCCCCTATTGGGCCCCGTGTCACGTCAATGAAATTCAAACGAAAACATCAAGCTCGAAAACCAAACGTTACATTGGAATATAATCCATATCCACTTGAACAGTTTGCTGTAGTTAGGATATAATAAGCAAATTGATATATTTTGTGAAATTCGTTCGTATGCTGGCAGAATCATGGTGTGCAGATACTCGAATTGTGGATATGGAAAATGTGTGTAGCTAGATTTTTTCGTTTGTTTTCCATTCATGTTACATAGGCCTCCAATAAGGGCAGTGTTACCAGAAAACAAGTGCCAAATGAGTTCATTGTCTGTATGAACTGTCATTATTTTGAACAAGAGAGTCGTCCATGATAATTGCACAGGTGCAAGGAATAATTGCAATATTTCTTACTGGTTTTCGTATTCGGCAATGACCAATAATTTATGACCTTTACTCAGTTAATATATTGTTAGTCGGCCCTATCATCATCACTTTCGTCATCGTCGAAGATTGACGCCTCTCCTTCTGTGTCAATCATATTGGTAACAGTCTTTCAGTCGGCATACATCCGTACATTTGAGTCCATTAGATAGACACTTGGCAGCTAGGACGTTGGCACACACGGGTACATTTGCATGCAACAAATTCCAATATTGCCTGTGGTGCTGGAGCGCCGGTCATCCATTGTATTGCCAGCACACTGTCTTCAATCTTCCATCCATGGTTATCATTAGGTCTTGGAACATCCGTCTCTGCGACCAAGCTGCGTCTCCAGATGGCACAATTGATAGTTTGCTCTTAATGTGTGCTGGTACAGACAGTCTTCATATGGTGGAATGTTGTCCCGATTCAACTGACCCATTTTTTTGCACGCCACAACTGGAACCGTAGTTCATTTACCTGGCGGATTGGAGTGCGAGCAGCGTACAACTTGCAGGTGAACTCTTGGATCACAGCAAAGTGTCATCTGTCAAGCACCATTCCCGTCCTAGTGTTGCCAATGCATGTTGGAACGAGGGTGTATTCTGCAGGAGTTTCATGCCCTTTAATTTACCTTGTCCAGAAAAAGCACTGGTTGTGTCGCAGCCGGTGATAGCATGTAGACCCAGTAGTGAATCGCATATGTCATCTCCTGTTGCCGTAGCTATCTAATGATGCTGATGAGTCTAGTTCGTTCCGGGTGCCACATCGCATGTACAGTTTGCTGTTCAATTTACTGGCAAATGCTATGCACAGTATCATGACATCTGTGTCCTCTGCTACTACCGTCACAGACTCAAATCCAGCATCAGATGCGTGTTTAGCGTGAAGAAGTACACGTGTGTCGGCTTCCTCTTGAGTTGTTTGAAGTTCTTCAACAACTTCAACAGCCGTCCTAGATATCCGGTGACATTTCCGGCCGTTTGTAACATACATCACTTTCACGCCGAGATTTTCCTGCATATTTTGCCAATCGGATGAGAAGAATTCAGTCAGCTTTTCCTTGCTTGATGTACACGCTAATAGGCGCCTCCAGTTCTTAATTCTGTGTGTTGCCAGTATTGTTGAGAATAAGACCCCTCCGCTTGCACCTCTTTTTTCGCTCTGCTTGCTTGATAGATGTTTCACTGTATACATCAAACACAACATCAATCCGTTCACTAGTAAATCCACTCTGCAATACATTGGTGAATAGTTGTTTTGATAACTCTGCAAATGTACTGCCAATCGCCATGGAGTTTTAGAACGAGAGACATACCATCAATGACTGTGGCGGATGGTAAGAAGGCAGGCATGTTCCTCCGAAGATACTTGTTTTTCAAGGTGTCTTGCCAACGCCGCTTTGTTTGTTTTTCTTGGTGATCCATCACAATTCGCTAGTGACCACGGCATGGGTCCGAGAGGATGCTTCAGTACTTGTTTCATGTCCAGTTGTCTACTATTGGCGATCAATATCATTCTTCCAAATAGATCATGATCTGCTTTGAGTATTGTTTCTTTATCACTGGATCTAGTGCTGACTTTCTTTGCATATTTCTGAATGATTTCAGGTTCTGTCTGGGAAGTCTGTCATAGAACGATGTTCCTTTACTAAGTCTAGACTCGACAAATGCCTGATATGCCTTTTCCCCTGTTCATGTGCTTTTAGAAGGTCAGTCGTAACATCCTCATGGCAGCAATACCACAGATGATATGCTTAGAAAGATCTGCATTTCGGTTTGAAATGGGTTTAATCCAGTGCTTTTCAAGCATTCAACCACCGACTGAACTTCAGCTTCATTCATCTCTCCGAATACGTGATGACCCTAGATCAACGTGGCTCAGTCCATGCTCATCTATGTCAATAATGCTACGCAGCTGTTTCAGACTCTGGCAACGATATTCAGCTGTCAGATAGTACTTGGATACTGCGCTTGATTTCAGACTGAAGCCCTTGGTTCCGTCCAAATGCTGTCTGTGTGTCTTTGTTAACTGTTTCTTCCACAGTTTGATCCACTGGAATCCGTCCAAATGTATTACAAGTGCTTCTTTGGACGGAGAATCCACCATCATGTAGTTGTTGGTGTGTACGCGGATGTGTCTCTGGTAACCTTGTCATCTGGGCGTGATAGACAGACAGATAGCGCGCGTAGTTCTGCTTGTCGTACGCAAAACACCAAGGTATCAATGATCTTTTATCGCATACAAGTGTAGACACCAATTCCAATTCCCCTCTCTGGACGCTCTTAGAAGTGCCAACATTATTTCAACAATGTCTACGTATGACATCCAGAATCGTGCAAGGGAGTCAGATGTGTGACTTCGTAGTAGTTCATGGTACTCATCTAGCAAACACAGGACTTGTTCACATGACTTGCTTGCCAACAGTACAGAAAGCGTTTCGTGCTCTATCTGATTGCTTACGTCATCGGCTAACACGATCAGTTCTCTGAGCTTCGGTAGTTGAGCAGCATGGGTATCTTCCATCCATGAATAGAACCCCTTCCAAGTAAGCCGAAGCAGGCCTTCATACACAATCTTGTGTACTCTCACACCACGGTTGTACTGGCGACCTGCCAGAACACTATCGATTGTCCCTTCTGCTATAACATTTGCCTCTACAGCAATGTCACGCAGACCTGCATCGCCGAATCGTTTACCGATGATAGAAAGTAAATTACATATTGTGTGAAATGCTCCCATCCTCGGCACTATATTGTGAAATTCATCTTGGTTATTCCACACAATCTCTGCCGCTTTTGCATACAATGCCTGATCAAAAACGCAGACGACTTCTGGTAATTCGAGAACCGTCATAATGTTCTTTGTTTGTTCTAGTATCTGGTGAACAGTTGCCATCTGTGTTGCTGGAGCATTTATTGTAGGTAGATAACCTACTGTATCTTGTGTGACTTGTTTGTGGCTATTGGACAGAATATTAAATCCAGTCCATGAGCTGACTTTCTGATTACAGGTGTCACTTTGGCGCAATAAAGTCCATACAATGTTTTTCTGCTTAGCCTGCTTTGCTTCAGCTATCTCAGAACTGGTGGGTGGGATCGGCATGATGGCTGGTGGACTTTTTCTATCTCGCGAGTCATAGTACGGTACTACGACTGGCGCAGTGGGCACTGATCTTCTCTTGTCCTTCTGCATGACCGTTCGGCTCGGAGGCATCTGTACTGTTGATACCTGGGATTGTACGATTATCCCATTCACCGATGTGATGTACCTGCACCGCTCAGTGTTTCTTCCCGTCGATCTATGTTATCGTACGCCAATACACTGGGAACACCAGGTTGCATGCTAGAGGGGACACTAACGTTATCTTCTTCTTGTGACTGTAATTTCTGAATACACAGAGCCGTGTCAATTTCCTCCAATTTTGAATACGAGATTCCATGACCTAAGCGATTGAGAATTTTTATGAGTTCAACATTTCCCGTTAATGTCTTCACAGACCAAGGTAATAGGATATGCTTTGACGTTTTAACTTGTCCCATTGTTACAGCGTAGATCAAGTCCTGTGCAAATGACCAAACTAACTTCTTTATACGACCTGTCTGGTTACAGCTGTTTAATTCACCCGTCAGGAGGATGTCATGAACTCTTTCAGCTTCGGCGGCGTTACCACGTATGAATTCGTCTAACTCACTAGGACATGGAGGCCATGGTTGATCATTGGTTGATTCTTTGATTTCGTTTCGCATGTGCAAAGCTGCATTGGAAATCATGGTTTTCACTTCCGTGTCATTTCCAGATATCATATCCATATCATTCTTTAGGGTCATGTAGTCATTTGCCAATTGTTCTTTTGACAAGTTGTCTGGCATTATTAACAGTCTACCCTGTTTATTGGAAAATATTTGGACACACGAACCAAACTCTAACTCCAGTTTACGGCGTATATGATGTTTTGTCTGCCGTCTAATTTCAGTTACACCTTCTTCTTGCATAAATGCGGTCAGTTTTATAGTAAGATCTGTCATCTTCGCCACATGTGGGTGTCCTATGAGATCCGACCGAACATAATCAAACAATTTAGCATATGCTGTTGTCTCTGACATTGTGTATTCTGATATAGTGTCGTCTATAATAGCATCCTGCTCTGCCTTAATCCTTGTGTATAGTCTGTAACATGGTCTATGATAATGGGCTTCGGCAGCAACTATATCGCGTGATGTTAATGCTAGAATTCGCCTATCTGTTTCTTTTTCCTCGTCTGAACGATCTGTGGTTACCAGTCGCAATGCCGTATCCCGAACTGTAGCATCAGCGCGCAACTCTGAACACTTCACCAACTTTTCCCGTGTATTGGATCCTTTCACGTACTTGCTGGGTTTTTGGGTCGCAAAATATCCACTTGCAGGATACACATTTGCCTTACTATTGTCTGTCTGTCGATGTGTCCTTTTACGGTCGACAGTCGACGTAGACGGTGTATTCGGGTGATCATTTTTGGCGGCTATAATTTTGTCCAACGACATTCTGTGAGTAAACTCATTCCGACATTTCGTTTCATAAAGTACGCTAGGAATCTCTGCCGATGTTGATTCATGTTCAAGTATGGGGATAAAATCTCTTACTTTTGCGGCTTCCAAAAGAGTGTTCCATGATGACATGGTCTTTGATTTTGTCAAATCTCTTACAGACACATCTCTATTGCATATGATACACACCCCACTATCAACTTGCTGTATTTTTGATTGTTTCGGAAACGTTGATTCAAAGTCACTGTCTTCTTCAGATGCCATTGTTGATTAGTTTTACATTGTACACGAATTAGTATTGTATATGTTTTAGTTTAAACTGTACACACTGCTGTAGTATGATGGTGTTAGTCTAACAGTAGTGTATCTCTATCAACAACCATTCACGATGGTAGGTAATGTCGAAGAGTCTACGTTTATGGAAATACATTTCGTGTCCACATTTTCAATAGTTTTTGACAATATTGTAATGTTTCTGTATCTTCTCGCTGTGCTTCGCTTCAGTAGACATAAGTGTACCATCGCAGCCTGAAAATAGAATATATACTGTTACATATATACAAATGACGTAATGTTGTATAGTAGAAAAATAGGTCTAAGTAATGAGGCTCAATGTGGCGGCCATTTTGAATATCATCATGTTTCGAACATTCTTTAGTATTTATATACGTTGTGTTTTGTTTGAAACACGAAAACAAATTTTAATAACTGCAATTCACAAAAGTATGGTCCTAACATTGCCTGGTATTGTTAGTGTAAATTTATTGTAACATCGTTTGGCGGCCATTTTGGAAATAAAACAATATTTCAGAACATTTATTTTGTTTATTTATTGATACATATGTAAGTGATAGGTAACCATCAAAATACAGCATATAAATAGTAATTACCAGTTGTGAGGCAATTAACGTCGGCTTCTTTTGTGTGAAAATAGTTTATATCGGCGGCCATTTTGAAATTGGGCTCCATTTAACCAAGACTTTATATTTTACTTGCTTGAAAAATGTTTGTAATTCAATTGGGCAGCAATTTCTAAATTTTGAAACAAAAAATATCATTTACTTAATCAATTATAAGCATTTATATATAGTTAATAATTGCATATAAATAGGTTTGGCGGCCATTTTGAAATTGGCTGCCATTTCTATTAGCTGCCAATCTGAGATGTCCAGCAAGCATTTTTGGGGTAGGTATATCATCATGATTAACTGGTGTAAATAACTTTTTGCCACCTTTTCTGGTAGCAGTCACCTTGTCTGGCCCATGGACTATTTCGCAAGTCGACCAAATAATATATTATAACAATCATAAATGCAATATGCCCATTTGTATAAAAGGAAACCGAAGAAAAAAAAGACAACTCTGAACTACTATGAAAACCAGGCCCGTACGCAGGGTTTTCTATGGGGGGGGGGGGGGTGCGTCAGGGGCGGGCCCCATGTAGTGGCGCGAGTACATGTACTCGCGCCACTACATGGGGCTCGCCCCTGACATTTTTTAAACCTAGATGGCCTAAAATGCACTCTCCTGCATTTTATGTCATTTACATTCGGATTTCAACGGTGGCATTTTCATGCAAATTACCTGTATATTAATGCATTTCAAGATTTGTTGAGAGATTACTGTTTGAAAAATAGCGACCTCGGCGAATTTAGGGGGGTGCGTACCTCCCCCCCCCCCCCGTAAAGCGTACGGCTATAAATAGGACAACTTATTGCAATGGCGCAACAATTCCAAGTGTCAAAATCCGACGTGACGTTGGTAAATTGCGTAACTTTGCGACGTCATTTTCAGCCTTTCATGACGTTGTCATTACGGCTGGTTTTCACAGAGCGCGGCCCATATATATGTAATGAAGATAGACCCTTTCTCCACTCAAAACTCCATCAATCCCAGAAATTGGAGAAAACGATTGAGGGGGTTTCATCCACCCTGAAAAAAACATTAAGGGTGTTTTGTCCAACCTGATAAAACGATTGAGGGGGTTATGTCCATGTAGTCATTTTTGCGTTGAGGGTGTTTTGTCTGAGGGTGTTTTGTCCTACATTCTAGTTAGACTGGTCACAAATTCCGTAAGCCCCAGGGGCCTGTTTCACTAAACTTTGTACAACTAAAATGTTCGTAAGTGCAAATTTAGGATCGTCTGGAAATTTCAATTGATGGATTTACATTTATTGAGCATAGGCTATGCTCAATAAATGTAAATCCATTAATTGTTTACAAGAACACATTGTTAATGTGAAATTTACAGACTATCATAATTTTGCACTTATGAAATTTTTAGTCATACCAAGTTTAGTGAAACGGCCCCCAATTGTCCAGTCACGGATCAATAGTTGAAGTACAGGAACCCAAGGCTATAAATAACAATTAACTTAGCTTTGATCGCCTTTTCAGTGCGAACAAATATTTTGTTTTCTTTTTTGTACTAAATTTGTGTTATTGCACATGTTTCGGTAGTCTAAGGGTGCGACCATTAACCGCCATACTTGATTATTCGCGATTCGTAACTCCAAGGCTCGGTGCACAAATACAATCTTTGATTTCGGTTCAGAATAGATCTGAGAATAGAAATCTATTTAATCATTTTTGGTTTTCCAAAAATCTATTTTTAACTTGTTTTTGCTGCTGCTGTGAAATTCCCGTGCTTATTTTTCGACTCTTTAATTATTAGTCTTGTGTTATCCACAAACACATACTGCGAAGATGTCACGACGTTCAGTCCTTTGATTTACTCTATAAGAGATTATAATTCATAGAGTACCAGTAACAAAAAAAAAACAAAAAAAAAACAGTCTTTCATTTTTGTCACGTCCGTTTGCACATTTGCGATATAGTTGCACATTGACGTACGTACGTGCGTGTGTCAGAGTTTTGTAAGTTTATAGGTATACTATAAAATCTTCGTGTGCGCGACATGCGGGCCGCGGCCTTCTAGTTGTAATTGCTGATGATTTTATGTATATACATGTACATGTATCTCCATTTCTCCAATCACAGCCACATATAAGACTGGTCTATTAACGGACGAGGACAAATGGCAGAAAGTATCATACACTGGGCCTGTTATCATTGACATCTGGTCCAGACCAGGACGTAGACACTGAATGTATAAGGATATTATTTCCGTTTGAGATTTATTGCACATTTGGGTCACCAGCTGAGCTGGCAAAAGCTACCATACATTTTCAACAGTGCTAGATCCCGATCATCTCGCAGAGTAACACGGTGATTCTGGTTTAACCCATTTTATGGATACACTACATTTTTATTATGAAAAAAATCTGATTATTTTGTTTATTTCTCCATAAAAGTATATGTTGCTACCACTCATTTGAACCGTCTCGTCGATACGGTTCATATGGGTGGTAACAACATATACATCCGAACAGAATTAGAGACAATAGCGTGGGGGGGATGTGGAATCCAAATTTGCATGCGACTGTAACAGTATCCATCCTATAATACTAGTGGAATTAGTTTCGCTGATATTAGCATAGCTGCACATTTTTGGCTGTATATATATATATAGTACAGAGCCCCGTTCCCACGAAATAACAATTCGTTCCCTCAATTTAACAACTCGTTCCCTCGAATTAACAATTTGTCCCACTAATTAACAATTGGATTTTCTCATTCTATACACTGTATTCGTATTGAGAGTAAAGGAAATGATATGAGGCAAAACTACTGTAGACTCTAGCACGTTTCTTTGACCACTCTTCACGAAGTAGGAAGTGAACAACTAACTCTTCAAACGCAAATTTAATAAGCCCTTTTCATACACACATTTCCTCATAAACAGGGACAAGAACTATAAATAGCCACCAGGAGGAAATGAGTGATTTCCCATGATTGGTGTACTGACAATGGTATAGGGACAAAGCCACAGTTAGATCACGGTTTGTCCGCATGTACGAGGAGATACTCCGCGAGCTTTAGCGAGTGGATTATCGATCGTACATGCGGACGAACGTGATAACTGTGTTATCACATCCTCATGTACATACATTACCCATGTGCTGCGTAAATGCAGAAACAAAACTCGAAAATGTATTAAAGATGTGATATCTAATTACAAAACTTACCTATGAATTTGTTAAAGGCACTATAATTTCAGCACAAAAATATTTACACAATTTCCTAACATTTGATTGGCCCGTAGCAAGTCTGTCCAAAATGTATATCCCAGTAAACTCTCACGCCGAACTACTTTCCGTAACCGTGAGGCGCAGTTAAAATAATTCTTAAGAAAACGGAAAATAAACGCATTTTCTTGATGAATTTATTTCAAATGCTGGAATTATAATGAATGAATGGCCTTTTTGTGGAATTTATCGGGGATATAAACTTGGAAAAGTCGCGGGAATACTGGACGAGGCCTTTGTGGAATTTATCGGGGATATGAACTTGGAAAAGTCGCGGGAATACTGGACGAGGCCTTCCGGCCTTCGTCCAGTATTCCCGCGACTTTTCCAAGTTTATACCCCGATAAATTCCACAAAAAGGCCATTAATTCCTATAATAACTAATTACAAAACTTACCTATGAATTTGTTAAAGGCACTGTCTCAGAGGTTCAAAATGTTGTTCGGAAGGAGTGCTTATGTCGTACCTCAGGGATTCCGCTGGCGATCGCCACTTTCGCAATTGGCAATACAAATAAACAATTGGCGATACAAAATTACAATTTTCGAAAAAAAATCGCCACTTCAAATGTTTTTATTTTCCCCAGCGGAATCCCTGGTACCCATGGCGTCGTAGTCGGCGTCTGTCCATCAACCCGTACTAATATATAGGGTATTTGTGGCTAGCCCCCACAGATATGGACTTAGTGGTTCGTTACAATAGCTACCTAAAACACGGTTTATGTGGCTGAAAATAGGTTTATGTGGCTTATTCTGTAGTACTCAGAGGGGCCTTATGTGGCTCACAGACTCTTAAATACGATGTTTAAGAACGTCCGTCCATCTTAAAAAATCTGAAAACTTAACCATGTTAACGTTGAGGGAAATTTTATAATTTATATTGAGGTATATTTTATAATTTCTATTTCCTTTCACTCCACTTCTTGATATTTCATACATGCCTTCCTCTAATGGTTCTCTACCATACCATGACCCTCAGGCCCCTGTCTATACCACAAGGTCGATGTCACAGTCTTGATGATTTCACAAACTTAACATTGTGGACAATTTGTTATAATTTATGTTTCCTTTCACTCCACTTCTTGATATTTCACACATGCCTTCATCTAATGGTTCTCTATCATGACGTGCCAAAGCCACGACACTCAGACCCCGCCTATCCCAAGGTCAATGTTACAATCTACTGTCTGTTTCACGAAAGCTGCTCAAATTTTACGGCTATAATTATAGACAATTCAAAAACAATATTATTTTCGATAATATTAAATTAAAGGAAAATTTAAGAATGAGCCTTCTTTTTATTTCGTGAAATTTGGTTAAATATTGATTTTATTGCGAAAACAAAATTTCCCCTTGTTAAATCCCCATAGACATCTTCACGGAGTGAAGATGTCTATGGGGATTTAACATGGGGAAATTTTTTAGAATTTCAGAAATACTGGACCGATTTTTAAAATTTAACTTTTGTTTTCTTAGTTAGATCATATCCAAGCTATCTAGCTAGGTTTCGGAGTCAATTTCCAAAAAAAATCGTTTTTTGACTCCTCCCACAACTCCTCTACCTTTTTCCCCCATGTTAAATTCCCATAGACAAATCAATTTTTCGTAATAAAATCAATATTTGACCAAATTTTACGAAATAAAAAGAAGGCTCATTCTTAAATTTTCCTTTAATTTAATATTATCGAAACAAATATTGTTTTTGCATTGTTTATATGGCCGTAAAATTTGGGCCGCTTTCGTGAAACAGACTATAAGTGCTTTCACAAACCTATAAACTTTGGGGAAAATTTCTTAATAATTTAGTTTCTTTTCAGCCCACATCTTATTATTTCACACATTGCTTCCTCTAATGGTTCTCTATCATGTCATGGTAAATCCATGACCCTCAGACACCCGCTAACCCCAAGATCAAAGTCACAATCTCAGCGCTTTCACAAACTTTACATTGGGTGAAATTTCACGCACCATCAGGACGGTGAGGTGCGCTTCGGAAAGCACTTGTTCTTTACATGCACCGCAAAGGATCTATATCCGGAAACCACACCATTTCATTTGATCAAATCATAAAACATTTGTGTTCTATTCAAGTTCAAATATTGCTTATTGAGTACACTAGTGCAGCCGATGCAGGGGGCCGTTTCAGTAAACGGAAAAATAAATATACCTTTAAATTATGGTTTTCCGCTTTATTTGTGGCTGTGATTGGAGAAATAGGGAATATGGGGTTTGTGACCAGTGTAGCTCCAGATCCAATAGCACACTCATGTAGCCTGATAATGATATATATTGCGTGTTAGAGTTATAACAAGTGTCTCAGTGATTGAATGGCAAACAATGCAGGGGGCCGTTACATAAACTTTGTAGAGTGAAAATATTATAGGAATGAATGGCCTTTTTGTGGAATTTATCGGGGTATAAACTTGGAAAAGTCGCGGGAATACTGGACGAAGGCCGGAAGACCTCGTCCAGTATTCCCGCGACTTTTCCAAGTTTATATCCCCGATAAATTCAACAAAAAGGCCATTCATTCCTTATAATTCCAGCATTTGAAATAAATTCATCAAGAAAATGTGTTTATTTTCCGTTTTCTTAAGAATTATTTTGACTGCGCCTGACGGTTACGGAAAGTAGTTCGGCATTGGAGTTTAGACTTGCTACGGAGACTTGCTACGGATCAATCAAATGTTAGGGAATTGTGTAAATATTTTTGTGCTGGAATTATTTGTATATATTTCTATATTAAAGATATTTTAATTTTTACTTAACCCTTACAGTGCTGAATTAAAATTTGTCGTCTGCTGTTTATTTTTTATTTTCCCCATTTTCCTATCAAAAACATGCTTTGACAGCACTTTAGAAATTTGGAAATTATTCTAAAATGCTGCCAAACCATGTTTTTATTTCGAGAAAATACAAAATAAAAAACAACAACAGACGACAATTTTCGGTTCCCGCCTTCTAAGGGTTAATACATTAATGTCGAGCCCTAACGTTATACTTTACTACCTACATGTAGCGATCATTTACTTTTAACAAATCCACTAAAGAATTATCCAAATTTGCTTATTTTGCAAACTTTGCTGTACATTTTAATTTTGCACTTACTGTACAAACTTCTTAGTCGTACGAAGTTTAGTGAAAGGGGCACCTGTGGGCCGTTTCACTAAACTTCGTACGACTAAAATGTTCGTAAGTGGAAAATTATGATAGTCTGTAAATTTCACATTAACATTGTTTTCTTGTAAATAATTATTGGATTTACATTTATTGAACAGCCTATGCTCAATAAATGTAAATCCATGAATTGAAATTTACAGACGATCCTAAATTTGCACTTACGAACATTTTACATTTTAGTCGTAAGAAGTTTAGTGAAGCGGGCCCCAGATCCTTATCAGACTGCGGATGCACAGGCTGATCTGGATCTACACTGGTCGCAAACTCCATAAGCACCATTTCTCCAGTCACATGAGACTGGTTTAAACTGAACTTACGCTATTAATCATCATAATGTGTTCTGTGCATGTCGGGTACATTTATTTTTAGTTTATTTGTCCTATATGCATAGTGGCATGTTTAGCTCACCTGAGCCGAAAGGCTCAAGTGATCTATTGGTACCGCTTTTCGTCCGACCGTACATCGTCCGTCCGTCCGTCCCTCAGCATATATCCGACCTCTTCCTCTGAACCGTTTGGCCGATGTCGACCGACCTTCACGAGGATGGTATTTGCGTTACTTCTTTCAGATTTGTTAAAATTGACGTGGCATATCCAAGATGGCCAGGATCGAAAATGGGCGAGGCCTGATGGCAAATTTGACCAAACAGTTAACGTCCGTGGCTGAAGCATTTTCATATTTGTTAAAATGGACGTCGTCGCATAATCCAAGATGGTCGCCATAGAAAATTAGGTCAGATTCTTAAAAAGTATTCTCGCGAACAACAACTGATCCATACATTTTTAAATCACTTTGTATGGAAGTTAAAGACAGATGTAATACTTATCCCGTCAACACAGTGCGTATGTGCGTATGTGCCGTGAAACACGGTGCTGTGAAACATTTTTGATATCCAGTCAACACTATTTTTACATTTTACAGGCCATTTGTAGGTGTTGACGGGATAAATAGAATAGTAGGTTAGTGCCGTGAATGGAAAACAATATCTGGCGCGGCACGGAAACGGGATGTGCTCGGCAGAGCCTCGCCCATCCCGTTTCCTGAGCCTTGCCAGATATGTTTTCCCATTCACGGCACTAACCTACTATTCTCTATATACACTCCGCTTTTCACTAATGGCTCAAAGGACGGAGACCGTGTATCTGCTGCTGCCGCTGTCCTCGAGGGAGATCTTCAATCCAGACTCGCAGATAAATCTTCGATATTTTCTGTGGAACTGAAGGAAATTTTACTTGCTCTTGATTTTGCGAAAATATCTTTGAGAAAGCAAATCATTTCATTTTCCAATTAATTATCGTCACAAGCTTTGTACAACATTAAGCTTCAGCATCCACAGACCATGAAGTTCATATGCGCAAACACTGTAAATCCAGATGAACCGGTTCATAACGAGCCGTCTCGTCAGGATCTGCAGAATTTGTCAGTATTGCTCAATTCACGATAAATGTGACCTTTTCTTATTAATGGAATAGTAAAAAATAAATGGCATGTAACAGCCGTTATTGTTTATCCTAGTTTCTCGACCAATGAAAGAACAGCATTTCGTCTCCATTAATCGCATATTGCGACACTATCGCCAATATTTATTAAAGTATTCATTAAATGTTCGGCCGTTATATTTAGAACTGATTATACGCATTGCTGTCATCAGTTCACATGACACAAAGCATATTACCACGCACTCACTACGTGTCGCACCGCCAGTCACATACTGGTATAGCGATTCGAAATCACGTTTAGGGGCGGAGCTTCGCGAGTGGGCTGGTAAACAATAAGTACATGTATGTTATAGATCACATATTGAATTTTTAATAAATTAATTTCTCGCTCGCTACGAAATTAATTTATTAAAAATTCAATATGCGATCTATAACTATTCACTAGTGTCGTTCGTGTTCATAAACTTGCTGAAATATAATGATTGTTGTCGCGCCCGTTTGTGGATAGCGCGATATAGTTGGTGTACGTGCGTACGTGCGTACGTGCGTACGTGCGTCCAGGTTAAAGTTTTTTGTTAAGTTTTTCGATATACTAGCAAAGCGTCGGCGGGCGCGACATGCGGACCGCGGCCATCTAGTTTTGCATTTCTATTTTAAAAATGGTCGACAAGCCTGCCTATCGTGTGCACTGTATCGTACGGAAGCCCATTAGGGCCACTTCACTTTTTTGTTTATCTTTTCTTGAATTTTTTAGATGTTTTCTTGAATTTTCAAGATGTTTTCTTGAATTTTCAATTTCAAGATCTTTTCTTGAAAAGATCTTGAAAATTCAAGAAAAGAACTTGAAAATTAAAGAAAACGAAAAGAACTTGAAAATTAAAGAAAACATCTTGTTTTCAAAATGTTTTCTTGAATTTTCAAGTTCTTTTCTTGAATTTTCAAGATCTTTTCTTGAAAATTCAAGAAAAGATCTTGAAAATTCAAGAAAAGAACTTGAAAATTCATATTCAAGAAAAGATCTTGAAAATTCAAGAAAAGAACTTGAAAATTCAAGAAAACATCTTCAATAAATGGAAACTAAAAATAAGTGAAGTGGCCCTAATGGGCTTCCGTACTATCGCATTGTACATTGTATTGAAAACAATAACAAAACACGCCACCCTGATTCACCAATAGCCAACATTGTGCTTCGTCATTCAGTGGCAGCAAACTTCACAGTTAATTACACCACAATAGATCGTGACACAATGTATTTAACATTCAGCTATTTATGGTATTAGTTACACCCAGCTCGCGTGATGGTATTTGTATAAAATGCACCCGCCTGACGTGAGCATGTTAAATCAACAACTTGTGTCCAGTGTACACAATGACATCACGTCACATGTGTTGGTTCATATGGGTCGATGGTTAACACAAGGCATCTTATATTACGACATAGTTAAGAAATACAGGTTTCTGACGCACGCACACTTGATGTCAGGGTGCCTATTACTATATTTCCGTGCTGAAATTGTCATTGTAATTTCAGTGCTGATCGCATGATTACAATTTTGGAGAAAAAAAAAGGCCTCGTCCAGTATTCCCGCGACTTTTCCAAGTTTATATCCCCGATAAATTCCACAAAAAGGCCATTCATTCCTTATAATTCCAGCATTTGACATAAATTCATCAAGAAAATGTGTTTATTTTCAGTTTTCTTAAGGATTATTTTAACTGCGCCTCACGGTTACGGAAAGTAGTTCGGCGTGGGAGTTTACTGGGATATGCATTTTGGACAGAGACTTGCTACGAGCCAATCAAATGTTAGGGAATTGTGTAAAAAATGTTGTGCTGGAATTATTGGGCTTGTGCAATTTGTAATCAGTGTAGGCTAGCTGTTGAGTAACCCTTAGACCGCTATCTTATTTCTTTTGTCGTCTGCTGTTTATTTTCTATTTCCCATTTTTATCATCAAAAACATGCTTTGACAGCACTTTAAATAATTTACACATGCTTTGACAACACTTCAAAATCATTTCCATTGGAAATGATTCTGAAGTGCTGTCAAACCATGTTTGTATTTAGAAATAAGGCAAAGATATAAAAGCAACAGCAGACGACCAGACGACAATTGTTGTGAGTAGCGGTCTAATGGTTAAAGGTACATGCCCACTCAGTAGACACAACATTTTCTTTACATCAGAGACATCATCTGAGACATTTTCTGGCAAAATACACATTTATTCACCAAGTACTAACTGGTTATATCTTTATATCGGGCACTCGAAATGTTTAGAACTGCTGGAATAGTGACACAATTATACACTTATTTAACTGCTTTAAAGAACAATTTGTGCCTACTGAGCGGACATGTACCTTTAAACAGTACACTCCTGTAGCTTAAAACGATCTACTAGTAGTATATTGCTTCTTTGAAGCATGACCAGTGTTTCCTTGATGGAATGGCGAACAGTGCAGATCCTGATCAGACTGTGCGGATGCACATGCTGATCTGGATCTACACTGGTCGCAAAACGCATAAGCCCCATTTCTCCAGTCACAGCTATATATGACCTTGATTTTGAACGGATGTAAAACCCCAAACCATCAATCAATCAATGTGGACACGTCCACGGCTGCACCAGGGTCAAATCTTTTCAAACGACAGTAAGTCCGTCTGAGTAATATGGTACGCCAAATCTACATAAACTCAACTAATTATTGCTAGCTCTAAAGCATTAAGTAGTTACAGCTAGCATTAATTATTTGAGTTTAAGTAGATTTGGCGTTCCAGAGAGTAACTGGATGGCAAACAGCGTAGGCCCTGATCAGACTGCATATACATGGGCCGCGCTCTGTGAAAACCAGCCTTAATGACAACGTCATGAAAGGCTGAAAATGACGTCGCAAAGTTACGCTTAAATTTACCAACGTCACGTCGGATTTTGACACTTGGAATTGTTGCGTCATTGCAATAAGTTGTCCTATTTTTTCCCGTCAACACAGTGCGTATGTGCCGTGAAACACGGTGCCGTGAAACATTTTTGATATCCTGTCAATACGACCTAATCACTGCGTATGAATATGTGCGGTGGCTGGGATTATTTTTTTGCATTTTAAAGCCATTAGTAGGTGTTGACGGGATACATAAAATAGTAGGTTAGTGCCGTGAATGGGAAACATATCTGGCGCGGCTCGGAAACGGGATGTGCTCGGCAGAGCCTCGCCCATCCCGTGTCCTAAGCCTTGCCAGATATGTTTTCCAATTGACGGCACTAACCTATTTTGGGATTTATTTATAGATTAGACTGCATTACGCATTTTGATGAGTAACGCTAACTTTTATTTGAACGTGACAAGCCTTAATACAATATCGATTTTCTAAATATGTAGACGCACTCAGGTAAATCTGCATTCATGTATTCATGACTTAATTATGTGTTGCATAATATGGTATTAATGTATGCATGCTCATATTTATGAAAGGTCTTGGTCTACAGATGTCGTTCTATGGAAAACGATTTAATTCATAATTATTTGCAATACTTTCTGCACTGTTTGTCGCAAATTTAAAAGTCACGGGGAAATGAACATGCGCAATATAAGATATCAACTTAGGTTTAAACGTGTTTACTGATGCGGGGCGGTTAGTGCCGACGGCCGGTCACATCCGGCCCCGCTCCACGTAAAAGTGTGCCCGCAACCGTTACTTTTATTAAATAAAATGTAAACAGTTGGCTCATTAACTGGGACACGTATTCTGGATAAAATTGACCACGGATAGAACTGGGTATAGATCTTAATTCATTTGATTTACTGGTTCACCTATCGAATATTTTGAAAATCAACATAAAATCAAATTTGGAAATTGTCTGAAAAATAATCGTATCACAGATAACAATTATGGTAGTGCTAATTACGCGGCTCCTGGCATATCGCATCATGTTGACACTGGGCCAAACATGTTTTATTATTTAGTATTTAGTGTGTTGGTATTGGTCACAGGCATATTTAGTGCGAACATAATTGTAGCCACCGGGGGCCCGTTTCACTAAAGTTCGTACGATTAAAATGTTCGGAAGTGCAAATCTAGGATCGTCTGGAAATTTCAATTGATGGATTTACATTTATTTAGCATAGGCTGCTCAATAAATGTAAATCTAATAATTATTTACAGGAAAACGTTGTTAATGGGGAATTTTAATTTTGTACTTACGAACATTTTAGTCGTACGAAGTTTAGTGAAACGAGCCACAGGGACGTAACCTACTGATTTGTATCTATATCTGCAACCCCTTGCATGTACCTTCTAATGTCACCTAATTTTTAGCGACTTTCATAAATATCACATTGCATCAGCCGTACGATTGCCGTTTGATAACTGTTAAATATTATTTTAATTGACCACTTGTACATATGGTTATATGAATGTATGTCATATATTTTACTAGTATTTTTGCAATCATTGCAGACCCTGATCAGGCTCCAATATTTACAATTTACATATTTAAGAAGTCCTACTTTAGATCGTTGTTAACGTTGTTCAACGCGTCTAAATTCAAACGAGACGCTTCAAACAAATGTCGCAACGTTGTGGTCGGTACACATTTAGTGTGTAAATCACTATATAATATGCGCCTGCTGATCTATGTATATGGTGGTCGCAATATCATACGGCACCTTTTCTCGGCCAGCGGGCAGCCTATATATGACGTATTCTCAAATGTTGTTCTGCCAGATTGCGTGACCGATATGTAATTGGATGATAGTGTGTTGGACATTCCCCTCTCTGCACTAATTTAAAGGTACATTTCCACTCAGTAGGCACACAATGTTCTTATTAGGAATTAAATAAGTGTATAATTGTGTCACTATTCCACCAGTTCTAAAAATTACGAGTGCCCGCTATACCGATATAATCATTTAGTAAATGCGCGGTAGTATCAAGCGATTTTCATATGCAAATGAGGCATGATCTTTTTTAATTATTTATACTAATTAAATGTGTTACCTGAACAAATAATATTTTCGACTGATTATAAAGTATGATTATTGCACATAAAACAATAAATACCGAGAATAAATAGTAATGTCCGTTAACATTTTAAGGAAACACGGTTATCGCCCCTGATATCAGTGTGGAAATTTACGTCTGATATACAATGTATAATACTGTCAATCAATACGTTGGGTAATGGTTAATGAATGTCTATTTTGCCAGAAACTGTCTCAGATGATGTCTCTGATATAATGAACATGTTGTGCCTACTGCGTGGGAATGTACGTACCGTTAACCGTTAAAAGATCGGAAACCATGTCTGCTTTTCCATTTTGCCTTATTTTTAAACAAAAACATATTTTGCCTGCACTTCAGAATCGTATCCACTAGATTTCGTAACCAATATGTATTTGTATGATTGTAATTAACATTTAAAAGATCGGATACAAATCAGTATTGTCCTCTTTAACCAGTTTATCATATTAACCCTTTCACCCCTAAGTAAATGGAATGCATTTTGATATGTTAATTTTGCGACCAATCCAACTGTCACAAAATGATTTTCAGACTAGTCCATTTATGAAAATGGGTGTTTTTGTTCTTAAAAATATGAAAATTGCTTGCAAAACGTGCAGATCCTGATGAGACGGCTCGTGACGAGCCGGCTCATCTGGATCTACACTTTTTGCCAACACCACTATACAGGCCTGTGGTGTTGAAAGGGTTAAACAAACACATGTTCAGAATTGTCTCTAATGGAGATGATTTTCATGTGCTGTCAAAAACAATATTTTAAAGATATTAAAAAATAGAATATAAAACAAAAACAGATGACGGCATGTACTTGATGTAGGTGACAGAAAACTAATATTTGTGTTTGTTATTTGTGGCTGTGACTGGAGAAATGGGGATTATGGGTTTAGCGGCCAGTGTAGATCCGGATCAGCATTGTTCACAATTCCATCAATGAAACTCCCGTCATGCTTCTAACAAGCCATATACAGGGGAATCTCTATAAACTGGACACCCTGGGAGGTCCCCATGGTGTCCAGCTTATAGAGGTTTCACTGTATATCAGGCATTCGATCATTCTGAGCCATAGATGTGTGCTATGCGATCACGAGCAAACATTACTTGCTTTCTTCCGAATCCCATTCATATTACCTTGAGTTTTGCTCGTGGTTTACATCACGTACATATCATGTAACATATCATGAATAAAATATGTTTATACACTGTACTAACAAACATTATCACCTGAAATAAATGACCAAGACACTCATCAAACATAAGATCACAGGTGTTTTCATGGTGGATGGTGGGTGGAAGCATGCAATGGGTAATTGAACGATGGGGGCTCATCCATACCGGAATCCCGACTGGAGACCGTTTCACTAAACTTCGTACGACTAAACTGTTCGTAAGAGAAAATTTGGAATCGTCTGGAAAGTTCAACTGATGGATTTTCATTTATTGAGCATAGGCTGCTTATGCAGCCTATGCTCAATAAATGTAAATCCAATAATTGTTTACAAGAAAACAATGTTAATGTGAAATTTACAGACTATCATAGGTTTGCACCTACAAACATTTTAGTCGTAAGAAGTTTAGTGAAACGGGCCCCTGTAGCCTATTTCACCAACATTGCAAAGTATACTTATCTATCAAAGTATACTTTGAGGCAGAAATTTTCAATTTAAGGATAAATTTATTAATTTTTTTTATTCTGAATTTATTACATTATCACAGCCATTTTGGCTGTCATAATATAATACATTCAGTATATACATTATCACAGCCATTTTGGCTGTGATAATGTCATAAATTCAGTATAGTAAGTCTGCATACCTTTAATCATCAAATATGATTACTCCCTCAAAGTATACTTTGCTAGAAAAGTATACTTTGCAATGTTGGTGCAATAGGCTACTGGTTTAGCCCTCACATACGTCTTTGACAGTTGTGACAGTATGTGACAGTTGAATCTGGTTATACCCCTTATAAGAGTAATCCTACCGGTATTACTTTTTAATAGGGGAAGAAGCCAAGTGACTTTGGTGTGGTATGGACCTGTCACCAGATCAGGTTATTCTAATTTCAGGGCTAAATATATTTTTTCTCGATGTAAATATTCCGTTCTGATTATGGAACCCCCCCCCCCCCGCCAATGTAGCAGGTTAAATGCGTTGGCCCTGCCTTAAATGACCTTAGCTGTTGATAGGCCGTTAAACACCCAGTCATAGCCGCAATTCTGCTTGTCAATATGATTGGGGTTTGACCAGCCTTCTAACCATCCTGTCGAGACAGTTCTAAAGAGTTTTCACAATACGTACTCTGTTGCATTCTCAAAAATGGCACGCACTCTACCTTCTAATTATTTGTTATCTCAGCACTTTATTCTGTATGTATTATGCAGATTGACTTGAAACTGTATATGCTTGTGTATCATCATTCATATATTGCATGCTATGATCCACCTATGCGATGTACATTCCCAAGGTTTGAAATTTGTGTTAAAGTTTTGAAACATTTACAGGGATCCAGATAATGAATTAGTAATTGAGAATTGTCACTCCATCATTTCCGAAGCAATCGGGTATTTCAAAATTTTAATTGGGTAAAATAAAATCACACTACTGTTTACACATCAACAGACAGCAATTATTGAATAGTTTGCTTCGAAATGAAAACATGGCTTGGCATTTCATTAGAATTGTCTCCTTGGAGACAATTCTAATGAAATACCAAGATGTGTTTTCATGGAAAATAAGAAAAATATGCTATATTTGTGGTCTGTTTATTGTTTTCCGCAGCATGATAAAGGTACCGCAATTTCTTTATTGTTTTTTGATACTCGCTACTTCTGATTTCAATTGGGTTTTTGGTAATTTTGATTGGGTATTTAAGAAAATACGCAGCTTATCTGGAGCTCTGCATTTATGTTTTTAATTACCTTATATATAACCATAAATCGGAGTAACTAACTCCATATGCTTTTGTATCACCATCCAGGCGCGGATACAGAGGGGTGGTCCAGGGGGTCCGGACGCCCCCCGCCCCCACCACCACACCTGCTCCCGGCCAAAAAAAAAGAAAAGAAAATCTACAATACTCGAATATTTGGATGACTTTTTTCGTGGCCTAGGTGTCAGGAAATCGCATCTGCGGCGATCTGGCATTTAACAATTTCCTGGTGGAGGACCCCCATACCACCCCCCACCCCGACTTTACAATGCGCTTCGCGCTCGCTGAAGTCAGCTACGCCGGCTATCGGAATTCATCGGCCGCGAATCGGGGAGTTGAGGAGTTGACCCGAGCTTCTATCGGAAAATCGATCGGGCTTTGAAACACGCACCTGCTGTTTGTTTATCAACACATATTGATATTTTCATCGACTACAAACTCATTTTTGTACCAAAATGAATGCAAACAGTTTCAAAGTGTGTGTAATAGAAACCTGTTGGATTTATGTGTGGGAAAACCCAATAGGAGGCCAAATTCGGCAACTTGAGCCGTATAGGGGCTTTAAGTCTCGACGTCATTTACAGAAACAATCGATTTTTAAAAAAATCATTTTCATGAAATATCACACATAGTATGGTTATAAGGTGTGCCTATGTGAGATATGTTTTTTTGTAGAATTTGAGGTTGAAAGTTTATGTTTCTTGTAGCTATGTCTCTGGGAACATAATTTAAAGTTACTGCGACAAGAGTAATCGAGCTGACTCCGCGATGCAACACATTTATTCTTTTTGTATCGCAGACGGACAGTTATCGGCTTCACAATCTTCTAAGATCTTGATTTGTCAGCTTTATTTGTCAAATATAATAAACCAGTGTATGTAAATTACCTGTAGGTGATTGGGCTTGGAATGTGACAGTAATATAAACCAAAACAGTCATTATAGTGTGTTTTTCTTTTTGTTTCATTGATATTGGCTTCCCGATGGACAATTAAGAAGTTCGGTAAAGTGGCGCGACATCGCGACGCTGTTCCAAAATTTGCCAAAATTAGGCGTAAGTGTATTGTTTTCGCATATCGGTATAGTACCAATACACTAGTACTCAGAAAACATTGTTTTTCCTTTCCTCCTGTGCCATAAAGCAAATTTCTTGACTGACCGTTCCAAGCCAGTACCCTTTTGTCTGTCGACCATTCCAGAGTGTCATACATGTTGGTATAGTTTCATCATCTATTAAAATTATCCATAGTTCTGTAGTAGCTAAATTTAAGGCAGAATGTGGACAGTCACATGGTGGAGCTACACAGCTACTGTGTGACAACCATTTGAGATATTTGCTCCAAACTTGGTACTGTATCCAGGAATAGAAGCTAGTTTTGAATAGTGAATATTGTAGAATGATTTGGAGTGGGACTGGTACACTTATAGGTTAGAAGACACCAAATGGTGCGAAATTGCCCAGGGTGTATGCAAAAGTAGTCCGATATAAAAAAAAATAGTGCGGGTGTTTTGAGTTCACAGACACCGTTTGCTTGCAAATCTTGATCCATTACTACCCAATTTCACTTGAGGAACATTTTGGGGTGCCTTTAACACCAGTTTTCAGCATATTTGTAGCATTTAAAAGAAAACACTGAACCTGTTGGTCACTTGATGTAAACTGAGTTTCCGTGGCCAAAAAATGTACACAATATTGGAGGATATGACACGGTTGGATTTTTCTTTCTTAGGAGTAAGTGAACCTATATTGTTTAGTTCATGCAGAACCAGTACAGACTGGCTACAGGTCATGTACAAGTAGGTCCCACAGCATCAATACGAATAGTGAAAGTAGGAGAGACTGGCCTTATTGGATGGCATTCGATTAAACTATATAGTAAAACTATTTGGTGGTGTCTATTAAACCTTATATAAATGCTTGATATTTCCGGTGCTACATGTCAAATCCCTCAGTATAATTTATCCGGAATTTATCCGGAACTACCGAATGAAGTTAGCACCACCGAATGAAGTTCGCACCGAACGAGGTTAGCACCAAATGACAGGAGCACATTACCAAATGACGGGAGCACATTACCAAGTGACGGGAGCACATTACCAAATGACGGGAGCACATTACCAAATGACGGGACCACATTACCAAGTGACGGGACCACATTACCAAATGACGGAACCTCATTACTAAGTGACGGGACCACAATACCAAATGACGGGACCACAATACCAAATGGCGGGAACACATTACCAAATGACTTGTTCACATTACCAAATGGCGGGACCACATTACCAAATGACGGGACCACATTACCAACTGATGTGAGCCTACATAAGACAGTCATGGCGTTCCATATAGGAGCCTTCATTATCGCACTCCACGACCAGCGGGCGTGCGCACACAGCGGTGGTCTATATATAGGAGCCTTCATTACCGCACTCCACGACCAGCGGCGTGCGGTGCCAGAAGGAAAGCAACAGTACGTGGAATATAATAAAATACATGGGCGGATTTAGGGGGGGGGGGGGGGGTGGGGACCCGGCGCCCCCCCCCCCACCCCCCTAAAATTCGCCGAGTGAAGATTTTTTACAAGTTACAAGGCACGTTTCATGCCAAGTGCCATGTATTCCATGCATTCCATGCATTTTTCGGTCATTGTCTTATTGTTTCAAAATTTAAACGTTTTCAATCAAAAATCATGTCTAAACATACTGTGACAGTGTTAATATGTTTGCTCCAAAATGCGCCAGAACGCAGGAAATGCTATCCCGCGCTATCCCGAGCTCCCCTCGGTCGACTATTTTGCAATACTTGACTATATAGTCAAGTATTGCAAAATAGTTACGCCCCCCCCCCCCCACCCCAACCCGAAATCCTGCATCCGCGCCTGATATAATCAAATAAAACAAACGCAATGAAAGCCCCAGAACAACTACAGTGGAACCTTTATAAACCGGACACCGAGAAAACACCTGTGATATTTTTTTTTGTGATGAGTTTCTTGGTAATTTATCTCGGGCGATAATGTCTGTTCATGATCGCATAGCACACCGCTATGGATCCATCTAATGCCTGATTTAGAGTGGAACCTCTCTATAAACCGGAAACCCTGGAGAGTTCCCAGGGTGTCCTGTTAGAGAGGTTTCACTGTATTTCCAATTAATTAATGAGGAAATAGCAAAATAGCAGTCCAAACAGGAAAACAAATGTAATATTCCTCCAATGAGTAAGCACGTAATTCCATAGATCGAAGCACAGGTGGAAGACTCGACCTATATATAGCGTATGGTACTGTACGAGACCAAGTGGGTGGGGTAATGGGATTTTTTTAATAGGCATTTGTTTTGGTGTCATAGGTCCGAGTCTTCCACCTGTGGATCGAAGGATGGATAGATGGTCCAGTGGTAGAGCATTGCACCTCAATACCGAAGATCGTAAGTTCAATCCTCGCACATGTGAACTATTTGCTTCGACCCCGTTAACCCGGCCTACAATAACATAGCTGTTGACAGGCCGTTAACCACCATTAGTATTAAATATATCAGTCCTCGCTAGTCAGTCACCGATGCATCCGCTCTGCCGTCGGCGAAAATATAAATTTACTGTCTGTTCCACGTTTTGCTCCGACGAACTTTTGGTTATTAAACACACTAAATCTAAAAAATATTTAAATGTAAGTACTTTTTCATCAATAATAAAAAACGTCGCACTCCCCAATTTTTTTTATTTGTTGAAATTCCAACACAAATTGATTTTATTGCGAAAAAAAGATTTTCCTATGGGAATTTGACATGGGGCAAAAATGAGGCTCCAGAGTGACGAGGAGGGTAAAAACCCGAAAGATTTTGGAAATTGAACCCGAAACCAGGCGAGATAGATTGAAAATAATGTAGATCTAACTAAGAAAATTTAGATCTTGAAAATCGGTCCACAATTGTTTTTTGTTTTTTTTTAGATTTGATGTGTGTAATAGCCAAAAGTTCGCCGGCAGCAAAACGTGGAACAGACAGTAGTTCATTTACAGGCTAACCAATATCTCCAATTGTTGCAAATATTCTAATGTCCTTTTTCTCGGCCGGCTGCCAAATGATGATGCTGTATATGTGTGGAAGCTTATCATGACCTACACCAGTCAGAAATGTGGCTGTGACTGGAGAACTGGGGCTTATAGGATTTGTGGACAGTGTAGTTCCTGGCCAAGTAGCACACACCTATAGCGTGATAACGATCTATATTGCTTATTAGAAGCATGAAGGGTGCTTCAGTGATGGAATGGTGAACAGTGCAGATCCTGATCAGACTGTGCGGATACAGGCTGATCCGGATATACACTGATCGCAAAATCCATCAGCCCCATTTCCAGAGACAGAGGCACACTCATTAAGCGGGTTGTTGGTCGAGGGCACGCGAAGGGTGGTAATTTAACAATCGGGGTCCGTCATTATCAGAATGCCGACTTACATGGTTTGACCCTCGTGTACATTTTCGGCCTTTTGATACTTGAGAGCTAAATCCTGTAATATGATTAGTGCTTATCATATTACTTTTGGGGCTAGGGCTAAGTGCACGTGACTCTGGTGTGGAATGTGCCTAGCACCGGATCAGGATATTCTAATTTCAGGACTGACTATATATTTTTATGTAAATATTCAGTTCTGCATTTGGGAATTTCCCTCATTCATGACAGGTTAAATACTGGATAGTACAACACAAGGGCCCGGACTTAAATGACATTAGCTGTTGATAGGCCGTTAAACACAAATAATCAATCAAATGAAATAAGCCTGGTTTTGTCCGATCATGGCCCAGATTCAAGTCTGCATCTTACACCTATGAATGAGTTCAGCTAATTAGCTAGCGATGTTGAAATGTCGCATCGGTTTCCTGACGAGATGCCATTCAGCTCTACTTATCACAGAAACAGTATTGACAGTAGACACGGAAATCGATTCTTCGCAAACATAACAGATGTTTGTGCCAAAGTACCGAGACCACCAAATGCAGCGTAACAAGACGCGTTTGATGCGCCATATATTTCATCAAAATCCGTTACATAATAAGAACAAAATAAAATAATACGCACTTTGAATCGGAGGGCTTCTGGAAGTTTCAGTACTTGATGTAACCACATGATCATACACCTTGATCTAGCAGCCGTTGCAAATTTATTGCGCCCGTTACTAGACAAACATGTGTGTGGTATCTTCTGCATGTAGGTTAGAAGACACCAAATGGTGCGAAATCGCCCAGGTTGTATGCAAAAGTAGTCCGGTATAAAAATAATAGTGTGGGTGTTTTGAGGTCACAGACACCGTTTGCTTGCAAATCTTCAACCATTACTACCCAGTTTCACTTGAGGAACATTTTGGGTGCTTTTAACACAAGTTTTCAGCATATTTGTAGCATTTAAAAGCAAACACTGAACCTGTTGGTCACTTGATGTAAACGGAGTTTCCGTGGCCAAAACATGTAAACAATATTGGAGGATATGACAAGGTTGGATTTTTCTTTCTTACGAGTAAGTGAACCTATTGTTTAGTTCATGCAGAACAAGTACAGACTGGCTGCAGGTCATGTACAAGTGGGTCCCACAGCATCCATACGAATAGTGAAAGTAGGAGAGACTGGCCTTATTGGATGGCATTCGGTTAAATTATATAGTAAAACTATTTGGTGGCGTCTAACCTGTAGCTGAAGGTTTAATCACACTAAATCATCAGATATTCATGCACGGTGTAGTAATCAAAAGTAGTACGTTAACAAAAATAAGCCATATTTGTTATGCCATAGACAGACACTCTTTGCTTGCAGAAACCTGCCAATTGATGCACTAATCTACTCCACAGGCATGTCAATGTATCATTTACATCAGTTCCAAGCATATGCTTTGGGATTATTTTGTAAGTCGGATCATGTTTTTCATGTCAGGCGGTTTCAATTCCAGCCGCTGACTTTTTGCGCCACCATCAGGGTGGTCACATGAGATTGAATTTGTCTTTCTTAACTATAATTAAACTTATATTTTAATTAGCGAATATCCAGAGCAGAATGACTGAAGGTTATGGGAAAATAGGTCCCACAACATCCATACGAAAAATGAAAGTAGCAGAGAATAACAAAATGTGTGCTCATTGATTAGTTTATATAGGAAAAATCATCGGCGGTGGTGGACCTCTATGGGAATTCATCACGAATCCAGAACGTATTCGACTTGGAACATTTTACTCTGGTGCGGAGTGCAGCACCGGTGAGACTGGTTTATAGGCTATGCTCTTAGGTATGGAAGGTAATATCCGCCATAATTATAATAGGCTTGATGCTTGCTTGCTGATGACATTCTAAGTATATCCGTCTTATTACAATTATATGTGGCTTGATGCTTGCTGACTGATGCCATTACAACTTACTTTCATGTTATTGTATTCCTCATTCGTGTTTGTATTCCTCATTCGACATTTGAAATCTTCTTGGTTGTAGTCTAAATTGCATGTGCAATTTGGATTGATGCTTTATTCATTCGCACTGTTTCAAGTGACATCCGGAGTTCCATTATTGATTATTGCATCGCTGTTTTGCCATGCGTTTCGGTCACCTTAAACACCCCAAAGGCTGGAAAAGGCTACAAAGGCTACAAAGGCTGTTCGAAGTTGCTTGTACGTCCGTTAGCGGATATTTATACCATACATTGTCATTGAATTGACTGAATTAGTATGTATTATGATCATGTTAATCATTTTAATCATTTGAATGCAATGATCTACCACAAATATACGTGTTTAAAACTTTTTGGTAAATTATCTAAACGCGCACCTGTGCCGATCGGGCTTTCAGAATTGGACAAAGATTAATTAATACCTATTAACATATCGTTTAGCAGGTGCAGCTAAACACCGATTATACTTATCAGGCCCGTAGCCAGACCTGTTTGAAGGGGGTCGTTTCGAAGGCCCAAGGGGCCTGATGTATCTAGGGGGGTCTAAAAAAGTGGACCTCGAGTGGACCGACCGCTCCGACCCCCCCCCCCCCCAACCCCCCCCCCCCCCCCCCCCCCCACCCCCTGGCTACGGGCCTGCTTATTGCATTATTATTAATATAAGTCAATGATCGATCAACGACATTCATTTAAACATGCTTTATGTATCAACACATTACGTGAACATAGGACGAATGCCGAATTTTGAGATGTCAGCTAGTTATCTACCTTGAAAATGGGTATCCACACGGTGATAAAAAAATTGTTTATGAGCGCAGTGGCTCTGCAACGAATATTTCCTCAGATTGCGGAAGCAAAATCTTTTATTTACACGGCCGAATAAACGTGTAACTAGTTGTAAAAGACATTTACGCTAGCTGACATGTTCCCGTCAATTAACCCATAGTATTTAGCACAGTTTATTCCACGAACATTTTCCTTCACTTGTCCTGTATTTGTATTAACGTAATTACGTCAATTATTGGCAGAAAACTGTTCCTTTTGAAATTTAAAATTAAACTTTTTATTTTCTGTGACGGGAGATGCTGGTACTGGAATAATAAAGTAGGTAACAGGTAGTCATATAAATTATAAGAAAAACGGGTGGAATAGTTACACAATTCCGTGTTTATTTTTCGAAGTGACATTGTAACACCATACATTTCATTTTTCATTTAACACAATGTGCGTACATCACGTGCGGATACTGAAACGTTTGCAAACTGATATTTACAGATGCACACATACGAGGGTAATCCAATATATATAGTGAAAATGGCTCAGTATTATCATCACCGTGTTCATGACCCTTGACGTATGTAATTATAACGTCACATGAATATGACGTCATACAACGTAGTGACGTAATATAATGCGACATCATTGACGAAGTGTCAATATAGCGGTAGGCCAAATTTCATTCAGGTATATGCACAATATATCAACTTATATTCGTTTTCACTATTTAATGGATGACCCTCGTATATGCACTTATTAAATTATATTTATAGATAAAATACGACCGTTTAATGATTATGGGTCCAGCTTGTGACAAATTTCACAAGCCCCAATTGTGCATGGTCAGCTGCACAGTAATATTCATTTCGGGTCATGCTACAACTATGCATTGTTTGGCATTGTAGTTCGTAGTTATCGATTATTTCGTTTGAAAAACCATAGTAAAACTATCAATTGGGTACACAAATAATAATGATTAATAATAAAAATAAATAAATAATGATTAATAATAATAATAATTAATAATATGTATAGACTATTAATAATAATAATGAATAATAATAATGAATAATAATAATAATACAAAGTAATAATAATGCAATAATGCAATAAGTATAATCGGTGTTTAGCTGCACCTGTTAAACGATATGTTAATAGGTGTTAATCACTCCAATTCCGCGCGGTCCGATCGGCGCAGGTGCGCGTTTAGACAATTTACCAAAGCGCGTATATTTGTGGTGGATTATTGTATTAAAATGATTAAAATTCATAAAATGATCATAACACATAATAATTCAGTCAATTCAATGAAAATGCATGTCATAAATATCCGCTAACGGACGTACAAGCAACATTGAACAGCCTTTGTAGCCTTTGTAGCCGTTTCCAGCCTTTGGGGTGTTTAGGGTGAAGTTACCTCGATAAGCCACGCCCCTAGACAACAACAATTGCAACAGTAATTTGGGAAAGTAATATCCGCCATAATTCTATGTGACTTGATGCTTGCGTGCTGATGACATTACAACTTATATTCATGTTATTTTATTCGTCATTTGTATGTATTACATTTGAAATCTGCTTGTTGTAATTGTATTTGTCTTTCTTACATGTCCATTCTGCTGATTGCTTTGTTTATTCGTCTTATTTACATTACAATTATTGATACGTCCTTATTCGTGTGTCTGTTTTATTGCACTAATCATTTGCAATAGAAAGTAAGAACAAAGCACTTAGCACTTTGAATAAGGCCAAAAGCAGTAAGGACAAATGAATGAAACATCAAGCCAAATGCGCATGCAATAAAGACAAATATATATTACAACCAAGATGATTTCAAATGTCATAAATACAAATGACGAATAGAATAACATGGATATAAGTTGTAATTCCATCAGCAGGCAGGCACCAGGCCACATAGAATTGTGATAAATACAAACGGTGAATGCAATAACACACATAGAACGTGTAATGTCATCAGCCAGCAAGCAGGAAGCCACATATAATTGTAATAAGACGGATAGAACTTAAAATGTCATCAGCCAGCAAGCATCAAGCCAAATATAATTATGGCGGATATGACCTTCCATACTTAGGTGGGCTCTTTCCTTAAATCAGTGTTGACATGGTAACTAATCAGCGATTTGCACAGTATACATTTCTCGTTAATAGATCAATAGTCACTGTTGCAAGTATTAAGATCTCTATCGCAAACCTAGAGGCTATTATTTCTGGGGTGTACCATATACATCACATGCTCGGCCAACTTCAACGTTTTATTTCCCGACGAAGCTGCAGGGATATAATAGTACTGTAATACTGCTAAATATTCAGACACGGTTTATTCTGGGAAATGCACATTAATATATGTTTTCTCACAGCAAAGATTTCTAAATATTTACGGCTAGAATGGATATGTACTTGCTTATGACAATAACAATGTATTTGGATACAATTTGTTTTTAAGAGGGGTTTCCCAAAGCAAATTGTGTCCAAATATTTAGGGTTATAACGGTACGTGTCCGTCCATACGCATGTCAGTCCGTTCGGAGCCATATCTACACAACCATTTAGAGGATTTTCGAATAACTACGCACAAATGTTTGTCATCACCAGATGGCTAACAACGCTTAAGATCCAAGGTCAATGCCACACTTAGAATCACAGACCATGCTTCTACGGACTATTGTGACCCACGGCACTCTTTTTTTATCCAGTATCGCTTGTACAATGTATGATATTTCTATTTTACCAGGTAAGTTAATTATCGTGTCACTCGTGATTGGCTCCTACCGCTAAAATAAATAGTTAGAAGCACGCTAAGTGTTTCATTGATGGAATGGCGAATAGTGCATGCGCAGATCTTGATCAGACTGTGCGGATGCACAGGCTGATCTGGATCTACACTGGTCGCAAAATCGATAAGTCCCGTCTCTCCAATCATGGCTAACCGACTAAGATCATGGACAAGGACCGTACACGCATTTCATGTAGTCTATGAAATGGACACCCTGAAGATGCCAGTGTGTTTATTTTCTACAGGTGTCCGTTTTATCCAATTCATTGTTCACTTGTTGATTGTATCAGCAGGGGCGTCGGAGCAGGTCCGGCGACTGACTGACCAATACCTTGGACAATAATATGATTTTTATTCAAATATTTTGAATTCATATGTACAAAATAATACGGTCAGAAATGTAGTTATTATTATTAATAGTATATTATATAAACGTGAAATATATGCATTTCCCATACTGTTGACGTGAACATGAAATTTCGGTTTTGTTTTTCCTATCGGTTAGATAGATATTCAACTGAGTGGTAACAACGTACACTTTGGGTGGATCACTGGATGGGTGGGGGACACACCTTACCTTCGCCGGGGTGGATGTATGTCTTATGTAGGCTCACATCAGTTGGTATTGTGGTCCCGTCATTTGGTAATGTGGTCCCGCCATTTGGTATTGTGGTCCCGTCACTTGTTAATATGGTCCCGTCACTTGGTAATGTGGTCCCGTCATTTGGTAATGTGGTCCCGTCACTTGGTAATGTGGTCCCGTCATTTGGTAATGTGGTCCCGTCACTTGGTAATGTGGTCCCGTCATTTGGTAATGTGCTCCCGTCATTTGATAATGTGGTCCCGTCATTTGGTAATGTGGTCCCGTCACTTGGTAATGTGCTCCCGTCATTTGGTAATGTGGTCCCGTCACTTGGTAATGTGCTCCCGTCACTTGGTAATGTGCTCCCGTCATTTGGCAATGTGCTCCCGTCACTTGGTAATGTGCTCCCGTCATTTGGTAATGTGCTCCCGTCACTTGGTAATGTGCTCCCGTCATTTGGTAATATGCTCCCGTCATTTGGTAATGTGCTCCCGTCACTTGGTAATGTGCTCCCGTCATTTGGTAATGTGCTCCCGTCATTTGGTAATGTGGTCCCGTCACTTGGTAATGTGCTCCCGTCATTTGGTAGTAATGTGCTCCCGTCATTTGGTAATGTGCTCCCGTCACTTGGTAATGTGCTCCCGTCATTTGTTTCATTCGGTGGTGCTAACTTCATTCGAAAGATCACCAAAAACCCATTGTATATACGCCAAGTCCGGGTCACGTGGAAGTTCGGCAGAACTAATTACACATTAATTAGATTATAACAAGTCAGGTGTTTGTTATCACGTAGCCTCAGGTGTGTATCGCTGGACAAAATGCTATGCATACAAGCCATACGATTTTTATTTTGTACCTAAGCTGTGCGATATCTCATGAAAAATATTTACGATACTTTCGTAAATGACGTCGAAAGTTGACGAAATGTTCAGAACAAATAACGTCCTATTCCGCATTTGCACTGAAGATCTCATCAATTTTCCACATCATTTACAGAACAAAATATCGCAGTTTTTGTCCAGTGGAACCTCTAAACCGAACAACCAGAAACATTTGTGATCATAATTTTGATGGGTTTCATGGTCATTTATCTCGGGTGATAATGCCTGTTCATGATAGCACACAACTATGACTCGGAAAAATCAAATGCCTGATTTACAGTGAAACCTCGCTAAACCGGACACCCTGGGAACCTCCCATGGTGTCAGGTTTAGCGAGGTTTCAATGTACATATTTTTTATGCAAAATCGTACATCTTCGGCTTACTACATACTCACATGTATTGTTTCATTTTTTCAAGTTTACGTCGCTATTTTCAAGGGCGGATTCAGGGGGGGGGGGGTGGATTGTTTACAAGTTACAAGGCACGTTTCTACGTTCGCGTTGTGAATTTATTGTTTATTGGGTTTTTTTTTGCTCCAAAATGTGCCAGAACGCAGGAAATGCGATGCAGATTTCAAAAAAATTCCGGGGGAGAATGCCCCCGGACCCCCCTAGCGCGTTCGATAATATAGTCAAGCATTTCAAAATAGTTACGCCCCCCCCCCCCCAACCCGAAATCATGGATCCGCGCCTGATTTTGTATATACATGTACATTGTATTTGTTTATATGGGAGAAACTTGTACGAGTTTAAGTCAATAAATAATATTCTATTATTTCCCCGCTATAAAAAATATACGATGGAATATCCTACATTTATTTTCATTTCTATTGAACTCGTTTAACGAGCTGCATTATTACCTGACTAAAGTCAGGTGAGCGATAAAGAAATGTTACCGCATTGTGTCGTCATCACGTAAAGTCAATTTGCGAGTGATATAAAGAAAACTAATTATTCAAATAATGGTCTTTTGTATAGTCAGTTTCATACACGAAGTTTGGAATGTTAAATCTTAACACATAAAGCAGAATATGACAAGTAAATTTGTCTTTTTTTTTTATAAAATATGTATTGCTGTAGAAAACGTTATACATTTTATGTAATAATTATAATAACATTTCAAAATTTCAATATTCGCAGGCAGGGGAGATAACACAGGACACTATTGCGGCTTTTGTCACTTATATTTCTTATAATACGCGAAATAATCCAACCCAAAGAAATTGATTTCAAACATGTCCAAAGTCAGCACAATAGGATAACGCGTATCTCTGAAGAAACAATCGATTTTTTAAAAAATAATTTTCATGAAATATCACACATAGTATGGTTATATAAATGCTTGATATTTCCGGTGCTACATGTCAAATCCCTCAGTATAATGTATCCGGACACCACCGAATGAAGTTAGCACCAAATGACGGGAGCACATTACCAAGTGACGGGAGCCAAATGACGGGAGCACATTACCAAGTGACGGGAGCACATTACCAAATGACGGGAGCACATTACCAAGTGACGGGAGCACATTACCAAATGACGGGAGCACATTACCAAATGACGGGAGCACATTACCAAATGACGGGAGCACATTACCAAGTGACGGGACCACATTACCAAATAACGGGAGCACATTACCAAGTGACGCGACCACATTACCAAATGACGGGAGCACATTACCAAATGACGGGCGCACATTACCAAGTGAAGGGACCACATTACCAAGTGATGGGACCACAATACCAAATGACGGAAACCACATTACCAAGTGACGGGACCTCATTACCAAGTGACGGGACCACATTACCAAATGACGGGACCACATTACCAAGTGACGGGACCGCATTACCAAGTGACGGTACCACATTACCAAGTGACGGGACCACAATACCAAATGGCGGGACCACATTACCAAATGACGGGACCACAATACCAACTGATGTGAGCCTACATAAGACAGTCATGGCGTTCCATATGGATGGGTGGGGACACACCCAGCCTTCGCCGGGGGTGTATGGGTGTGGGACACACACTACTTTTGCCGGGGGTGGATGAGTGAGGGACACACCCTACCTACGCCGGACTAATCGTATTATGTTTCCGATGCTCCTGGTCATGTAATGAGTTTTACATTGGCTGGATACATATGGATTATTTTTACTAATTCGGTCCCACGAAATAACAATTCGTTTCCTCAATTTAACAATTCGTTCCCTCGTATTAACAATTCGTTCCCAAGATATAATAATTCGTTCCCACGAATTAACAATTCGTTCCCACGAAATGACAATTCGTTCCCTCAATTTAACAATTCGTTCCTCGTATTAACAATTCGTTCCCACAATATAACAATTTGTGCACACGAAATGACAATTCGTTCACTCAATTTATACAATCCGTTCCCTCAATTTAACAATTCGTTCTCATGATATAACAATTCTTTCCCACGAATTAACAATTCATTGCCCCAGTTTAAAAATTTGTTCCCACCAATTAACAATTCGTTCCCTCGGGAACGAATTGTTATTTCGTGGGAACGAATTGTTAAATTGAGGGAACGAATTGTTAATTCGTGGGAACGAATTGTTAAATTGAGGGAACGAATTGTGGGAACGAATAGTTAAATTGAGGGAACGATTTGTTATTTCGAGGGAACGAATTTAATAAAAAAAAAAAGAATTCTACGTCCCCTGCGAGATATTACTACTAATAAATTGTACATCCAGGTCCCACTATTGTTGAAAGAAATACATGCTTGTAAATGTAAAACTTATTTTACATTGCAATATCACACTGACGTCATTCTGTAACTTCTTGTGACGTCGTTCGACCAATGAAACGTTCACATGTCAACAAAAGTGTTTAATGTGTTGTGACCTTTCTAGTCCATGCAGGACACATTTTCTATCTCAGTATGTATTAGTAGTCCGGGTAATCTGGTATATCACCCAAAACAAATGGCAATAGTTTCCAACCATGGTTTTTCTGATTCCTTATACATATGTGAACATCCATTTCAAAATAGGCCAAAAATAGACTTGGTGGAACATATTTTTATGACGTCATAAAGATGGCCACCATGCAAATACAAAAATATTTTTGTGTTTAAACATATTTGCCTCATAGGAATAAATTTAATTTAACTATATTCAGAGTAGTTGAGTGATAGTAAGTTCATTAAAACAAAATAAAATTGTGAAGATTTCAGTATTCCTCACTTGCATAAAATCCAAGATGGCCGCCACAATTAGTGTATTTTGATCCAAAACAACCACATTTCTGATGCTTTCATAAAGATATTATTACGTTATTCGTATATTTCTGTGCTGTACCCACATCCTATTGGGGACATAGGCGCGCTATTTTTTCTTGATTACCTCCCCTGTCGAGTTGTTTACGCCATTTGCAAAAATCACATGTAAAAGTTTCTGGCTTCACCCAACCAGTTTGGGTTTAAATTTAAGCGTTGTCAATGTTGACACACGCACAGGCCCCCCATCCCACTGTGTAAGGAATATATTATTTCTTCTTTGTATGCTGTATCAATATTGAAACATGCATGTATATATTTGATCATATCTGACCCATAATTTGTCATGATGTCATTAGTTTTCGTGTTGATCCGGCCATTGTGGATATCGTTTGAAAAACATGTACAATTTCGTGTCGATAATTTTAACAATCGCCAGGGGCGGCGGAAGCCGACGATTATTGGGGAGGGCGAAGTTTGAGGCCGAAGAATGGGCCCGATCGCGCTAGGGGGTCCATGCACCCCCGGGAAAGTTTTGAAATCCTAGGTGCGTGAAAACGCCATTTCCTGCATTTCAGGTTTCAGCACAAAGTTTGAAAACTATAAGAATTATGAAAATCCAAGTGTGAAACGCCATTTCCTGCTTTCTCAACAAAGTGTAAAATGTATTAGAATAATTATATTTTTTCACAGAATTATTGGGGGGGTGCTACGCCCCCAACAACATTTATTGGGGGTGGGGGGCAACGCCCCCCCCCCCCGCCCCCCCCCCCTGCCCACCCCCCCCCCCACCCCCCCCCCCCCGCTTCCGCCGCCCCTGATCGTTGAACATGACTATACATATATATGTTATTCCTACTACACTATCTCGTATGCGGGGATGTTTTAAAGCCTTTTTCGGCTCTGAATTGCAGCATGGTAACGGATATAAAGCAACCTTTGTATGAGTTAAGCACAGTGTGTTCGCATTGTTTATATAATTAGCGATATGTTTACTGCTTTCATAACATGGCAATGCTCATTTGGGTCATATATTCCCTATTAATAAAAAAGGACCTTACAACATGTGCAAACATTGCAGCCCAGATCTGCTTATAGTGCCTTCACATTTTGCACCTCTGTCCATTGCATAGCATTCATACCACCAATAATCAATCTATATATAATAATAGCTCTGTGTTTTCACTGTTTTGTGTTTCGTTTCCGCTGTTTACCGTCCGTATGTACAGCGTACTACGTGTTCGATGTCTACTTGCCACGAGTAAAATTGAACTGGTTAACAAAGTCGTGATTACTTTTGGACCCCCACTGTAAAGGCGACATACTTCCAGTGATTAACATATTTAGTTCATCTGTGTGTTTCAGGTTCAATGACGCCAGTCTCACACGTGGATAAGGACATGGTGTAGCAAGATGGATGCCTGTATATTTTGCCAAAAGCCCTTGTCAAGTGGAGACGACACTGTTACATTGCAGCAAAAGGGTTGTGATAGTGTCCTGAAAGCCAGTGAAGGTAGATGCAGTGATATAACTGTTACCCTTAACCAGGTTGTACATGCAAGGTGTAGACTTGACTTCACAAACAAGAAATCAATTCAGTTACATTTGGAACGAAAACAGTGTGATCAACCGGAACAGTACTTGCACCAAACACTCAGGTCAGAAGATTCCACATTCAGCTATGAATATGACTGTATATTGTGTGGCTGTCCCAGATGCTTACCAAGGCAAAAAGTCAGAACATAAACTGATTCCTGTCAGAACAATGGTATTTTCAGAACAATGTTAAAGGCCTGTGATGAGTTTCAAAGGTGAATGGGCCGACGTTGTAAGAGGAAGAGTGACATTCGTCCAAGATCTACCAGCTGCAGATGCAGTTTATCACAATATTTGTGTGCATTACTTTCGAACTGGGAAACAAAGCCGCATATATTTCAGAAAAGCACCGAACAGAGAGCATCAAAATGCAAGAAGATTGCAGGGAGCGGCAGACCCATGGATTCTAAGAAATATGAAGCTTTTCAAGCAGTAGCAGAGTATCTCGAATGAATGATGAATGAACAAGTGACAATAAGTGACCTTATAAGTAAGATGAAAGAATTCCATCAATGACACTGACACAGAACCACACGTTCCCACATATGAAGAATGAGTTAAAAAGCTATTTCCAAGACAGAATTGTCATATCAGAGATTGATGGTAAACAAAATATTGTTACTTTGAAAACATGCTTCTAAAATATTGTACAATTTCCACCAGCAAACTCAGCAAAAGGAATGTGACGAGAAGAACCACATATTAAGAGGCAGCAGCTAAGTTCATAAAAACAAGACATCAGAGACATTTGTCAGACAAAGGACACATACCCCCTCGGTCGTTAGATCTATCGACAGACACGGCAATACAGTTCCTTCCATCGTCTTTGCTTCTATTGTTGGACATACTATTCTGTGGGAAAGATTCAAGGAGCAAAATTGCTTCAATAGGCCAATCAATGATGCAGGCAACACGCCCTCGTTTACTTATGGCCCCACTGCTAATCGGATTGGGTGTTCAAATGCATCACGTCTTCCAGTCCAAGTTTTTGGTAGATTCATTGTATCAACATGGATTTTCCTGCTCACTATAGTGAAGTGCAAAATGTTTGAAAGGATGCTTCTGTAGCAGAAGGTACACACATCCACAAATGACCAACAACAATTTTGTACAATACTCCGGTGACAACGTTGACCATAATGTGAGGAGCCTAGATGGAAAAGGCACGTTCCATGGTATGGGAATTATTGCTATGGTGACGCCCGGGGCACCATCAGCAAGACATATTCCAAGAGTGAAGGTTACCTCTGAGGACATTGCAGCTGTTGGACAGATACAAATCCACCAATTCCTGTCTGAAAGAGATAGTATACAGTCTCTTTGCTACCAACCGATAAATAATCCGAACGTCGAAGAACCATGCACATATGTAGACCTATTGTGGAAGTCATCTCAGCTGCTAAAGGTACCACGCCCACAATGGTCTGGGTTCATGCAGCTCGTCCACAAGGGACAACATCCTGGAACATCATCGATCATATTTCTTCCCATGATCGACATGGACCCAAATAACCTGTCTTGTATTTACTCTACATTGAAGTATATCATCACTGCACACCGACACCATTCATACCCAGTGGTCACATTTGACCAGCCGCTATGGTGGAAGGCACATAACATGGTAGAGAGTGTGCGAGAATTACAGCCAGCTATCATTCGTCTGGGAGGCTTCCATACTCAAATGAGCTTCTTGGGATCTATTGGTCACTTGATGGAAGGATCTGGCATACACGAGCTGCTGGAAGTGGTGTATGCTGGGAACACTGTAGGACACATGCTCTCAGGCAAAGCAGTCAGTCGTGCAGTTAGAGGTCATTTGCTTATTGACGCGGCACTGAATACAATGGTGACTTCAAGTGCTCTGAACATTGACATGGCCGAACATCCAGTGCCATCGCAATCATATGCAATCGCCCACTCTGATGATGACAGTACTATTGAGGAACCACCCACCCCAGATGTTTCATACACCATTGATACTGCTGTTGACGATACCCTTCTTCCCGCATTGACAGACCTGTTGGAGGGAATACTGTCAGATTCACTTTCTTCTTCTGACGTGGAGGGAAATGACGCCATGCACGCTCTTCGAGAACACGTTGATAAAGAGAAGCAGAAGTTGGGAGAGTGCCGTATGGCAAGACTTTGGCTCCAATATATGGACATGATAGACCTGCTCCGAAGATTTATCAAAGCGGAACGGCTTGGACATTGGGCGCTTCATCTTCAGTGTCTGTTTGACATGCTGCCATATCTCGTGGCATCTGGCCACAACCTATATGTGAAAAGCATTCATGTGTATCTACAGCACATGCTGAAACTCGAGGACAGATCTACCCGAGATACACAAACACTTCATGGATGGCCTTCACGTAGTGCGCAGGTCTGACAGGCTCTGGGCTGGCATTTCCACCGATCTTGCAATAGAGCAGTGTCTTATGCGCGCTTTGAAGACACGTGGTGGGCTGACGAGAGGACGAGGAATAACAGAGACTCAGAGCCTCATCTGGGTTCTATCCACTCCTGCATGTGCAGAGATCAACAGTGCAATGCAAGATGCCACTGGGACGACATTCACCACCAGTGAACAGCACAAGGAGAACAACAGTTCCAGAATAACCAAGGATGTATATGATATCAAAGACATGTTGCAATACCTGACACAGAGAAATCCATTCAGCACAGAGGTTCCGACGTCGTTGAGAACATCGCAACTGGTGTAACAGCACATGCCTCTGTGAATTGTGACACTGCTAAACATGTGGGGCAGACAATAATGCAGTCAATGACAGATCAAAAGGTAGTTGATCATACATTCAGAAAGAAGGATCAAGCTGTTACGATGGGAGCGATACGTTCAGTGAAGATCAGAGACGAAGTTGTCAGTTTGGATCCTCTGCTCCTCTTCCAACGTCTGTTAGCTGCTGGCGATATATGTGGTGAATTGACAGAGACCTTCACATATGAGATGTGCTCCTATCCACCTGCTTTGTTTGAATCTCCAGACGTGATGAGGTCGGCTAATAAAGCGAGTCTAGCTGATAGTCTGTGGTCTCCAACAATTGCAGAATCCCCCAAACCTCCAGGCCATGTCCAGTATGTCCTCGATGGAGGTGCTCTCCTACATAGCATACCGTGGACAAAGGGTGCTCTCTGGGATGAGATTATGAAGATGTACACTGAGTATGTTACTCACAGATATGGAAAAGCAACTGTGGTGTTTGACGGTTACCGAGACTCGCCGAGCACAAAGGATTGCACACACGCACGAAGAAGTGGTAGTTGCATTGGCGCAGCAGTGCACTTTGACGATACCATGGCACTACAGAGTAAAAAAGAAGACTTCCTCTCTAACCAACAGAACAAGCAACGGTTTATCACCATGCTAGGCAACAAATTGGAAACAGCTGGCTGCGACGTTCACCATGCAAGTGGTGATGCAGATCTGATGGTAGTTGAGGTGGCTGTTGATTGTGCTGAACACATAGACACAGTTGTCATTGCCGATGACACAGACATATTGTTCTTCTGATCCACTATGCTGGGCATGCCAAGTTCAATGTGTGGTTCAAGCCAAACGTCAAAAGAGACAGCAAAAAGCCTCAAAGGTGCTGGAATATGTCAGCAACACGATATCACCTAGGAAGTACTGTCTGCAACACTATTCTCTTTCTCCATGCTGTACTTGGATGCGACACCACGTCAAGACTGTATGGAATCGGCAAAAACAAGGCAGTGGTCAAAGTGAAAAGTGACACTTTCTTTGCTAGACAAGCTGAAGTGTTCATGGATTCCGGTTCAAGCCCTGAAGATGTAATCGTGGCAGGGAACCATGCACTCGTCTCCTTGTACAACGGTGAGAAGGATGAAACCCTGGACAGCCTCCGGCTTCGCAGGTTTTATGACAAGACAGCACGCAGCACTGCAGCGGTTTGAGCCACGTACACTGCCCCCAACATCAGGTGCTGCTAAATACCACAGCTTCAGAGTGTATCAGCAGGTTCAAGTCTGGCTAGGCATTGGAGACCAGGATGTGTCCCCGGAGCAGTGGGGGTGAAGGTCTGTGAAGGGAGACTGATTCCAATATTGACGGACAATATCCACCAGCTCCACAGCACCTACTGCAAGTGATACGATGTTTGTGCAAAACTGGATGCTACACAATGAGATGCACCTGCAAAAAGAATGGACTGGACTGTTCCATGGCCTGCAGTGAATGCCGTGGCGTGTTTTCAAACAGATCACTGTCTGTTGTGGGTAGTGATTCTGAGGACGAACTGAGAGTGGACTAGTGCCTTGTTACACGCAAATGGACGTACATGTACACAAGACGGCTGCTCGTCCTGCAGTACTTGACAGACTCATGCAAAGCTCTGAGAGTGATGTTAATAATTATTGTCAAGAAATAATACATGGAGCGTATTTGGACAGATATAACATTTTAACAAAATGGCAACATTATTGTTTGAAATGAAACATTTACAATGATACCGACCGTATAGTCACAATCAATGATTATCTCAATGCATATACAATGATCAATGTAAACATGGGGCTAACGAATGCTTCGTAAACATTTGGGTCGAATATTTTAATATAATTAACGTTTTTGACAGTTAATTTTCAGTTATGCTGTTCTATCTGTGGTAAAATACTGTTTATCCCATAAAAATAACATAAACTCAACATATATGGTATGGACCCTTTAATAATATTGAAACCAAACCAAACATATCTACTTTTACTGATCTGCTCAACGTACTTTTGTTTTTTCATGGGAAGGTGCAGTTTACTTGATTTTGGTAAAATATAACTAAATATGGCGGCCATCTTGGATTTATGTAAATAAGGAATACTCAAATCATCATTTTTTTTATTGTTAATGAACATGCCACGCCACAAATATCCTGAATGTATGCTAAATTTAGTCCCATGAGGACAATATAACTGTTTTTAGGTTTGAGGAATTTGATTCCTCAAACCTTTTGTTTTCGTTGGTTTTTTTTTTCTTTTTCTTTTTCTTTTTATTCAGCCGTCGAGACTACAGCCCAAACCGCTGGTCGGATCGACTTCAAATTTTGTATACCGATTCGCATCAACAGTGAGACGAGAATAACGCAATTTTCAGAATTCTCATGACGTCACTTTTTACGAAACCGGAAGTGACGTCATATATCATATAATTCCCTATAACTTCCTTATTTTCCAACCGATTTCAAAAATTCTTTTTGAATTGAAATGGTCATAACTTCCTTATTATTCAACCGATATTTCAAATATTTTTTTTGCATTAAAAAGCCAATAAAATTCTCTATCTCCAATTCTCTGGTAGTTTTTAGCTATCTGCTCAAATGCGCGAGCTACATGCATTTGAAGTTTGAGAACGAGCATATAAACTTAGCCGCCTAGAACAGTTGTGTACAGCTGACAAACTTCGAGGTGGAGGCCAGACAGGTATGGTGGGCTGTATCAGACACTGGTTTTATATACGAACTGACATGCTGTGAGTGCTTTAGAATCGTCTCAACTTCAATGTCAGACTAGGGGAGTTAACGGTACACATTTCGTAGAACGTTATATAATGAAAAATGCTTAGGATAGTCAAGCGATTCTGAAAATACAAAATTTTATTTTTTCAATTTCATTGGAATTGCATCAATTTTTTTTGAGTTTCATATGTTTTCGTCATTGGCAATGTCTTCTAATCACTTTGCCAGTGTACGTTTGTCAGTACATCAAGCCTCAAACCGTTGATGCAGCTTCAGCTGCTCTAGTTAGTTTTATTTCCATAATAATATATTTTGCGTGGTGGCCATCTTGATGACGTCATAAAAATATGTTCCACTAAGCCTATTTTGGCCTATTTTGAAATGGGTGTTCACATATGACTAGGGATTCAGAAAAACCATGGTTGGAAACTATTGCAATTTGTTTCGGGTTACCCCAACTTTTATGGTAGGCTTCCCAGACTATAGGTCAATGCATATCTCGTTAACTAATACAAACAAAAGAACCATTGGGCATTACATATTTTATCAACAACAAACATGATGTTGGTGTTATTGTATTTATTGAACACACATGACGCATGAATACAGATGATACGTTTACACATAATGCTGTGTTTGTGTCGTCGGCTAAGCAGATTGGAGCAAATACATACAGTTTATATACATATATAGGCTGTACATTGATATTTGTGGCTGTGACTAAAAAAATGGGGCTTATGGGTTTCGCGACCAGTGTAGATCCAGTTCAGCCCGCACAGTCTTATCAGGAGCTGCACTGTTCGCCGTTCCACCAAAAGAATACCTGTCATACTTCTAATAAGCAATATAGATTAGGCTATAGGGGCCAGTTTCATTAAACTTCTATGACTAAAATGTTCGTAAGCGCAAATTTAGGATCGTCTGGAAATGTCAATTGATGGATTTACATGTATTGAGCATAGGCTGCTTAACAAATGTAAATCCAGTAAATTTGTTTTACAAGAAAACATTAAATTTACAGACTATCATAATGTTTGCACTTACGAATATTTTAGTCGTACGAGGTTTAGTGAAACGGCCCCTGGACAGGGGCGGGCGGGAGTGGTGGGGGCGCGGGGGTTGGTGGTGGGGGGGGGGGGGGTAGGGGGGTGGGGGTTTTAGGTTGTGGGTGGTTTCCTCAGGACTGGCCCTGAGGATGCAGAAAATGGCGTTTCACGCCTCTTAGACTTCTTTATTTTTTCGGGGGACCATCCCCCCAGACCCCCTCGCAAAATCGGGCCGTTTGGGCCCTCACGATATTGCAACCCCACCTCCCCCATAATTTTCCCGTTACGCCACCTATGCTGGAGTGTGACATTCAGGAGCTACACTGGTCACAAATACAATAAGCCCAATTTCTTCATTCACAGCCGCATAATTATGTTTAATAATGCTGTGTTTATGTCAATGATACAATATGAAGAGTGTACACAGGCGGCACATGGGCATGGCTACATGTAACGAAACCTAGCAATGCTAAGGATTTAACAGTCTGTTAAGCTAACAGAAGCTTTGAGCAACCAGGCCCTGGTTAATATACAGACTTTACTTTGGGGTTGGTGAAATGATTTTTATTGCATAAAATGTGTTCATGGTGTTATAACGGCGTATTAAAATGATAATACACTAGCGTAATAAATATGTAAAATTGAATGATGCCACTACAGAAAATATAAATATTTCAGTGACCAGTATATCTTCAATGTATGGTGCTGTGGTTATGCACTAAAATTAATCTGACATTTGTGTTGATTTAATATGATATTTATTACTCTTGTTGACCGATTTCATTATGAAGTCTGTAAACAAGGTGTATGATCACGTGGTACTAACAACAACAACAAGTACTGAAATTTCCAGAATCCATCTGATTTAAAGTACGTATTCTTTTATAGTGTCCTTATTACGTAACGGATGTTTGCCGCGCCATATTTCATCAAAATCCGTTGAATATTAAGGAAAATATCAAATAATACTTACTGTGGAGTGGGCGACGTTGTTGTTGTTGTTGTAACCACGTGATCATGCACCTTGGTAAACTAATTTAATAAGTACCATATTATACCAACGTTCATGTCCGCCCCATTTATAAAACTGGCTGACTGGTTTCATTTGAAACACACCACAGCCTCATTGCTTAAAAGCTGTTGTTTAAAACTTTAATGCCGTATTAAATATTGACCCCTGTAAGATCCTCGGTCTACAGAAAAACTGTTTTTGATAGCACATGTGAATCGTCTCCAGTGGAGACGATTCTCATGTGCTGTCAAAACCAGTTTTTGGGATCACCGAACCATACAGCCAGTGTATTCCTGGGGTTGGCAGAGCTCCAGATAAGCTGCGTATTTGCTTAAATACCCAATTAATATTGCCTAAAACCCAAGTGAAATCAGAAGTAGCAAGTACCAAAAAGCAATTAAAAATGTGTGGTACCTTTATCACGCTGCAGAAAACAATAAACATACCACAAATATAGCATATTTTTCTTATTTTCCATGAAAATCAAGGAGACAAGTCTAATGAAATGCCAAGACATGTTTTCATTTCAAAGCAAACTATTCAATAAGTTCTGTCTGTTGATGTGTAAACAGTAGTGTGATTTTTATTTTACTCAATTAAAATTTTTAAATACCCAATTGCTTCAGAAATGATGGAGTGACAATACTCAATTATAAATTCCTTATCTCGAGCCCTGGGTTGGTGGTGGGGAGGGAAGGGTATGTACTCGTTGGCGTTGGCAGAATGGCAGGGTAATGGCAGGACTCATGCTCGACGATTATAACACGGTCTGATCATGCGCTCAAAAACATACACACACTATCAAACAAATTGATTGAATAATCCTGAGCACATCTCATGATCGGCCAAATAATGCTTGATCACGAAATTAAATATGTGAATTGGTGGATCCTGAGCACAGCTCATGGTCGGCCAAAGAAGCTTGCTCTCGAAATCAAGCATTTTACAGCTCAGGATCAACCAATCAAATAGTGTCAAATAGTTTGGTTTTGAGCACAAGACTAGACTAGTGGCTAAGATATACTTACAACCACAGGTCATGATTACGCATTATAAGCAAACTAAAACAGGGGTCCGTTTCACTAAACTTCGTACGACTAAAATGTTCGTAAGTCAAAAATTATGATAGTCTGTAAATTTCACATTAACAATGTGTTCTTGTAAACAATTATTGGATTTACATTTATTGAGCATATGCCGCATATGCAGCCTATGCTCAATGAATGTAAATCCATCAATATAGGATGCATGCTCAATAAATGTAAATTCATCAATTAAATCTGCATTTACGAACATTTTAGTCGTACGAAGTTTAATGAAACGGCCCTCTGGTCAATGTACTGTGACATTATGCAGTCTGCTAGTAAATTTACATTCAATCACGCTCCCATACCACTTATAAAATGAACAATACAAATATACATGTACATATATATACAATGCATGCGTGTTATTGGACTCATTATAATTCCTAAAACACTTGTCACAATATGTTATTGCTGAGGCTTGCAAACCATTCACATAGTAACTGACAGATCTCTGGCAAACTACAGTATATACATCACAAGCTCCAGTCTAGACATCACAAACTAGAGTCTAGACATCACAAGCTCCAGTCTAGACATGCTCCAGTCTAGACATCACAAACTACAGTCTAGACATAGCAAACTACAGTGTAGTTTAGTTTTGAAAACTACAGTCTGACAATGAGGTATCGAAGTCTAGGCATCACAAAATACAGTGTAGTTTAGACACTGCAAACTATACTAGACAATGTAGACATTGTAGTCTGGACATCACAAACTACAATGTAATTTAGACATCACAAAATACAGTCTAGACATTATAGTCTAGACACCATAAACTACCATGTAGTTTAGACATCACAAACTACAGTCTAGACATCATATTGACATGCGTTTCTGCTGACTTTAGGGCAATCTGGAAATTGAAGTTGCCTTATTTTGATGAAAGCAACATGTTTCATTGTGGCTGTGACTGGAGAATTTTGCGACCAGTGTGTATCCAGATCAGCCTGTGCATCCGCACAGTCTGATCAGGATCTGCACTGATCGCTATTCAGTCAGTAAATCATCCGTCCTGATTCTAAACAAAGAGTATAGATCCTTATCATGCCACAGGACTGCACTATTTGATCAGAAGCTACGCTGGTCGCAAATCCCATAAGGCCCATTTCTCAAGTCACAACCGGATATTATGATCCACTACTTGCCCCAGGACTCCAGATAAGCTGCATATTTGCGTAAATACCCAATTAAAATTGCCAAAAAAAACCAAGTGAAATCAGAAGTAGCGAGTATCAAAAAGCAATAACAAATGTGTGGTACCTTTATCATGCGACAGAAAACAATAAACAGACCACAAATATAGCATATTTTTCTTAATTTCCATGAAAACAAAACTTGCAGAATTGTCTCCTTGGAGACTATTCTAATGAAATGCCAAGCCATGTTTTCATTTCGAAGCAAACTATTCAATAATTGCTGTCTGTTGATGTGTAAACAGTAATGTGATTTTATTTTGCCCAATTAAAATATTGAAATACCCAATTGCGTCAGATATGATGGAGTGACAATACTCAATTACTAATTCCTTATCTGGAGCCCTGCTTGCCCTCTTGTGTCATTGTGATGGGAGAAATGGGGCTTATGCACATTCACATTCATATTCACAGTCTATACTGTTTGCCAGTCAGTCAGGGAAATACCCGTCATGCGGCTAGCAAACAAAATAGATTAAAGGTACATTTCCACTTATTAGGCATAACATGTTCTTCATAGGAATTAAATACCTGTATAATTGTGTCACTATTCCACCAGCTCTAAAAATTACGAGTGCCCGCTATACAGATATAATCATTTAGTAATATATATTTTACTGATAGTGACTCGCGGTGGTATTAGGCTATTTTCATATGCAAATGAGGCATCATATTTTTTTTATTTATACTAATTAAATGTGTCACCTGAACAAATAATTTTCGACAGATTATAAAGTATTATCATTGCACATCAAAAAATACATACAGAGAATAAATAGTAACTTTAAGGAAACACAGTTATCGCCCCTGATATCAGTGAAGAAATTTACGTCGGATATAAAATATATAATAATGCCAATCAATACGTGGGATAATGGTGAATGAATGTTTATTTTGACAGAAAATGTCTCAGATGATGTCTCTGATATAAAGAACATGCTGTGCCTACTGAGTGGGAATGTACCTTTAATACCATGATGAAGAAGTGCAATAGCAGTAGCCGATTTCATCAAAATTGCAAAGAATACTTTCCTAGCACAGTATACTTTGAGGGAGCAATCATTGATTTTTCCGAAATGCATTATTTCATGCAGAACTAACGATTGCATATATTTGATGATTAAAACTACGCAGAATTATTATACTGAATTTATTACATTATCACAGCCAAAATTGGCTGTGATAATGTAATAAATTCAGTATAATAAAAATTAATAAATTTATTCTAAAATTGAAAATTTCTCCCTCAAAGTATACTTTGGTAGGAAAGTATACTTTGCAATTTTGATGAAATCGGCTACTGATCATGAGCTAGACTGGCCATAAATGTTATAATCCCCATTTCTCCAGTCACAGCCATATATAAAAAGCTTGACTGGCTACATATTCTATAAGCTTCTCCTGCCACCGCCACATTTGAACAACCTGTCACTATAACCAATTAAAGACGGTGTATGAAACTTTATTTTCATCTTGAAAACATATGTTGCTACCACTAATTTGAGCCGTCTCGACGAGACGGTTCAAATGAGTGGTAACAACATATACCTTTCTGGAGAAATAAACAAAATAATTAGATTTTCTTTTACAAAAATTATCTTATCCTTAGACTGAAATGGGTTTAAGTAGTCATAACGCAATGCAATCGTGGCGACATGTAACTGTGACTGGAGAAAGGAGGCTTGTGTCTACATTGGACTCAAATAAGCCCCATTTTTCCAGTCACAGCCACAAATAAGCCCCAGAATCCCGGTGATGAGCCTAAGCTTATAAAACATTTTACAGTCATATAGAGAATAGTACGTTCGTGCCGTGAATGGGAAAAATATCTGGCAAGGCTCAGGAAACGGGATGGGCGAGGCTCTGCCGAGCACATCCCGTTTCCGTGCCGCGCCGCGCCAGATATTTTTCCCATTCACGGCACTAACCTACTATTCTATTTATACCGTCAACACCTACAAATGTCTGTAAAATGCAAAAATATAACCCCAGCTACCGCACATATTCATACGCAGTGATTAGGTCGTATTGACAGGATATCAAAAATGTTTCACGGCACCGTGTTTCACGGCACATGCGCACTGTGCTGACGGGATAAAAAACATTTTTCGTGCTCAAACTCGGAAACGTGCTCAATTTGGAATAGCCTGCAATACATATTGCGTTTGTTGTTTGTTACAGATTAAGTTTTCTACGTTTTTGCACACAATTTACTCAGGCCTGAGGCGATACAACTTTACAGGGCACGTTTTCATGTAGTTGAGGGCAGTAAGTCCGCTGCAAAACATCCGTAGTGTCCACTACGGACGGTACAGGAATTTTGCAACAGGATTACTGACCGCAACTATAGTTTTCATGCTCAACGCTGTGAGTCCGAGTAAGGCAATTTGAACATGGTTATGAGTTGAGTACGAAAAACAAGGACATAAAAAAGTACAATTCTGCAGTAACCAGAAACCCACACTTCCAACGTTTCAGCACAAGGCCTTTCTCAAGTAACGATGACGTTATGACGTTATGAATAAACATAACCATTGTGACATCTAAAAGGGATACCACTTAGCGTTTAGTAGAAACTAATTCCTTGATAAAGGCCTTGTGCCGGAAGCGTCGGAAGTGTAGGTTCCTGGGGGCCGTCTCACTAAACTTCGTACGACTAAAAAGTCCAAAATTATGATAGTCTGTAAATTTCCTTTTACATTTCATATGCAGCCTATGCTCAATAAATGTAAATCCATCAATTGAAATTTCCAGAAGATGCTAATTTTGCACTTACGAACATTTTAGTCGTACAAAGTTTAGTGAAACGGGCCCCTGGTTCCTGCAGAATCGTTCAAAATATCGTATTACTGCCGAAAGCTGGCATAAAAAAAAGTAGTTTGATTCTCAGATACGTCCGTGTCAGAATAATTCCCTGCCGGTGAGAGCTTTTTATTGTCATAGAGAAATAAAAATGGCATTGCAAATTCGCCGCATGATCGATTAAAAAAAGTTCTAATTAGGAGATACTGAGTTCTAATTAAGAGATACTAACTCCTAATTAGGAGATACTATCTCCTAATTAGGACTCATTATCTACTAATTTGGAGAAACTTAAGTATCTCATAATTAGGAGATGCTAAGTCATAATTAGGAGATAGTATCTCCTAATTAGGAGATACAAATATTTTAGCCTTGGCACCAGGACGCTTCCATAGCAAACTCCGTGTCTGAGAACCAACACATTTTTTTCATGGCCCAACATTTACACGCCCCGTGGTTTGGTCATCTAGAACCACTTCCAGAGGCAGATTAGAGCGCAGGTGACAATCGCCATGACGGACGCCCGCAGGTTGGCGCCAGCTCCATCCAGGGCCATTACAGGGTCGTACAAGACGCCCGTGGTGAACTTGTTGAAGCGGAACATGAACACCTGCTTACTTCCCTTCATTTCCGTCTTCGGGTAACCGGTGGCCATATTCGTGAAGTTGCCATCGACCTTTGTCTGTCGGGAAGGAACAAGTATGGTTATTATTATGCCACAGCATGTACACGGTTAGTATGTTGTATGTTGAAGATTATAGCAGGAGCCAACACCCCCCTCCCCTCCCCCCCCCCCCCCCCCCCCCCCCCCACCCCCCCCCCACCCTACCGCCGTCTCAAGATAATAATGCAAGAATCCGTTTTTAGTTACCTTGTTACCTTGGCCCCATGCTAATTAAATAAAGTTACCTTGGTCCCTTGATAATTAAATAAAGTTACATTGGCCAGGGACATTGGTCCCCTGATCATTCAATAAAGTTACCTTGGCTCCCTGATAATTCAATAAAGTTACGTTGGCCCCCTGATCATTCAATAAAGTTACCTTGGCTCCCTGATAATTCAATAAAGTTACCTTGGCTCCCTGATCATTCAATAAAGTTACGTTGGCCCCCTGATCATTCAATAAAGTTACGTTGGCCCCCTGATCATCCAATAAAGTTACCTTGGCTCCCTGATCATTCAATAATGTTACCTTGGCTCCCTGATCATTCAATAAAGTTACCTTGGCTCCCTGATCATTCAATAAAGTTACCTTGGCTCCCTGATCATTCAATAATGTTACCTTGGCTCCCTGATCATTCAATAAAGTTACGTTGGCCCCCTGATCATTCAATAAAGTTACGTTGGCCCCCTGATAATTCAATAATGTTACCTTGGCTCCCTGATCATTCAATAATGTTACCTTGGCTCCCTGATAATTCAATAATGTTACCTTGGCCCCCTGATCATTCAATAATGTTACATTGGCTCCCTGATAATTCAATAATGTTACCTTGGCTCCCTGATCATTCAATAATGTTACCTTGGCCACCTGATCATTCAATAATGTTACCTTGGCTCCCTGATAATTCAATAATGTTACCTTGGCCCCCTGATCATTCAATAATGTTACCTTGGCTCCCTGATAATTCAATAATGTTACCTTGGCTCCCTGATAATTCAAGTAATGTTACCTTGGCCCCCTGATAATTCAATAATGTTACCTTGGCTCCCTGATCATTCAATAATGTTACCTTGGCTCCCTGATCATTCAATAAAGTTACCTTGGCTCCCTGATCATTCAATAAAGTTACGTTGGCCTCCTGATAATTCAATAATGTTACCTTGGCCCCCTGATAATTCATTAAAGTTACATTGGCCCCCTGATAATTCAATAATGTTACCTTGGCCCCCTGATAATTCATTAAAGTTACATTGGCCCCCTGATAATTCAATAATGTTACCTTGGCTCCCTGATAATTCATTAATGTTACCTTGGCCCCCTGATAATTCATTAAAGTTACATTGGCCCCCTGATAATTCAATAATGTTACCTTGGCCCCCTGATAATTCAATAATGTTACCTTGGCCCCCTGATAATTCAATAAAGTTACATTGGCCCCCTGATCATTCAATAATGTTACCTTGGCCCCCTGATAATTCAATAAAGTTAAATTGGCCCCCTGATCATTCAATAAAGTTACCTTGGCCCCCTGATCATTCAATAAAGTTACCTTGGCCCCCTGATAATTCAATAAAGTTACCTTGGCCCCTGATAATTTAATGCAGTTACCTTGGTCCCCTGATAATTTAATAAGTTACCTCAACTGCTTGTGAAACTAGTTGCTGACACATAACACTATGGCATACTTCAATACATGGTACAGTAGCATGAAGTCGTGTTATGTTTGCTCAACAGCCTATGAACCTGGGGGCCGTTTCACTAAACTTCGTACGACAAAAATGTTCTTAAGTGCAAATTTAGGATCGTCTAGAAATTTCAATTGATGGATTTACATTTATTGAGCATTTGCTGCATATGCCTATGCATACGCAGTCTATGCTCAATAAATGTAAATCCAATAATTGTTTACAAGAAAACCATGTTCATGTGCAATTTACAGACTTCATAATTTTGCACTTACAAACATTTTAGTCAAACAAAGTTTAGTGAACACCCCCACCCCACCCCCCTGGCTAATAACATAGCTCCAGATAAGTTTTGTATCTAAAGAGTATTATACCCCCATATTTAAAATTCAATGCGTATTTTACTTTTACAAATGTATTGTTGATTTTCTTCCTTAAAGACATGCCCACTCAGTAGGCACAAATGTTCTTTATATCAGAGACATCATCTGATACATTTTCTGGCAAAATAAACATTCATTCATTATTACCCCACGTATTGATTGGCATTACTATACATTGAAACGGGATGTAGGCACATAACACTACTTTACAATTCAATACAGTGAGTATAGTAGACGTATAAAGTAGTGTTATGTAAGACCCATATCGGGGGTCAGTCCCAGAACGGGGGCCAATCCCAGAACGGGGACTCATCCCAGAACGGAGGCCGAACATGTGACGTCACTCCCAGAACGGGGGCCAATCTGACAATGGCCGGAAATGGCAGGAAAATTACACACATGGGGTATTTGCAAGACACGATTGTCATTAAAGGTGCATGCCCACTCAGTAGGCACAAACTGTTATTTATATCAGAGACATCATCTGAGACATGTTCTGGAAAAATAAACATTCATTCACCATTACCCCATGTATTGATTGGCATTATTATACACTTTATATCAGACGTAAATTTTCACACTGATATCAGGGACAATAACCGTGTTTCCTTAAAATGTTAACAACATTACTATTTATTCTATTAATTTATTTGTTGATGTGCAATGATCAGACTTTATAATCTGTCGACAATATTATATTTTCAGGTGACATATTTAATTAGTATAAATAATTAAAAAATATCATGCCTCATTTGCATATGAAAATAGCCTGATACCACCGCGCGTCACTACAGTGTATCAGTAAATAAATATTATTAACTGATTATATCTGTCTTGTGGGCACTCGTAATTTTTAGAACTGGTGGAATAGTGACACAATTGTACACTTATTTAATTCCTATAGAGAACAGTTCGTGCCTACGAATGTACCTTTAAAACATGAATGGCATACATTTAATTCACTTCATTTACTAAAAACTTCACGGTTGGTAGTGTACGTTTGGCCCAATGACAAACCTTACGTCTGTACTAGTTGCCGCCATATGCCATCTGGCGCATGCGGCCAGTGTGGGACGTTATGTCAATGTGACTTCATGCAAGCTTGAAATTGCTGAATTGGCCTCCGTTCTGGGAAAAATTGACCCCGTTCTGGGAGTTGGCCCCCGTTCTGTGTCTGACCCCCCCCCCCCCCACCCCCCCTTCCCCCACCCCTATCTGAGTCTTACATATGGGCCGCGCTCTGTGAAAACCGGCCTTAATGACAACATTTTCGATTTGCATTTTTTTACATTTTCTGATGCGAACACCTTTCAAAAACAATATTCTGAAAAGAAAATGTAATTATGTTTAATAGATTTTGTTTTAACTCACTTTTTGTAGCACCATGTGAATCACGCACGAACAAAAACGTAACTTCATCGAGAAAATGACGTTATTGAAACGGCGACGTTTGTACAATGCAACTCAACAGCCTACAGTACAAATGAGTGTTCATAGACTCATTGACTGTGCTTGCTGTAAACTGTATTTGCTGATAAGTTACTCTAAATGTATCTACAAGTGTTAGTATGTATACTATCAAACATTCATCAGAATAAAACTATGATATGTACATGTAGTGAACAAAACAAACGCACAACTATCGATTTTAAATCTATAATTAGCCGACCTGTGGCTTCACAATTTGCCACCATCGCCATAATAGATTCATATACGTGTGTCGTCAGAAATATACATTGTAATTATTTCAGAATTGACGTCACTTACAGTTAATTGTGACGTCATTTATTGATTTAGACAATACGTCACCAAATACCAAAAAAATAAACGGCATTCCTGGTGTTGGAAATTATAAAGTATATGCACATCGTATCGGTGATTTAAACAAATGCATTTTTGTAGAACTGAATGACAAGAATTTGGATAGGCCTATGGCTGGACATATCAATGACTTCAGCGCCTGATGGGGTCTAGAGGGTAGTCGGACACCCCGGGCATTTTTAAACAAAATAAAAATCGACTGTCCATTCCCCGACTCTCGGAATTAAATTTACATCTCAGAAAGCGGGAAGAACATTTTCCTGTGTAGCCAATATGACTGACAGACGGGCTAATGTACATGTACCCTGTACTAGCAGGTACCAGGTATATGGGAAAATGCTGCGCGCTGACACCCACTCCCTCGACTGGCCACCACCGCCACTGCCAGGAAAATGTGGATATGTACATACACGGTTGTATAATTGTTACATGTCCCGACAAAAATACCGCAGTATATTCTCTCGTCGGGAATAATTAATTTGAAAATGAAATGTGCACTTTAGTTTTGTTGTTTCAGAAAAAGTACATTTAGCGCCTTTGTAAACAAAGAAACAGCCATGCTAAAAACAAGGGCGGATTCACGTAGGGGAAAACCCGCGGCCCCCCCCCCCCCCCCACCCACCCCCCCCCCCCCCCTCCCCTAAAATTTGGCGAGTAAAGATATTTTTGCTCTAAAATGCGTCATAACGCAGCAAAATGGGGTGTAAATATCAAACATATTCCGGAGGGCATACTGCCGGACCCACCTAGCAGTCTGCCCAGCTCCGCTTGGTCGACGAACAAACTATTTCAATTAAGAAATCCCACCCCCCCCCACCCTAATCTGAAATCCTGAATCCGCCCCTGGAAAGCACCGTGGCGTACGTACATGTATTTTGCATAACTGCACACTATAACAGTCAGTGATTTACACACTAAATTTGTCCCGATCACAACATTGGTTTTGTTGAAATGACACTCCACACCCTGCGACTATTGTTCGAAGCGGCTCATTTGAATTTAGACGCGTTTAATGTGTGCCTGTGCGTTTGCTTTATATTATGTACACGCCTCCGACTAGAACGGCCCTTTGATAACAAACAAAGCACGCAGACGAACATTATTTAGTATAATGTAGTACAATGTAAGAACATTAACAACAATCTGGGAAAGTCGGACTTCTTAAATGTGTAAATGTTGGAGACCTGTGCATCTGTGCAGTCTAATCAGTGTCTGCAATGATTGCAAATATACAAGTAAAATTACGGCAATCGTACGGCTGATTCAATGTGATATTTTTGAAGTCGCTAAATATTACTTGAAACCGTACACGTAAGTGGTAGCAGATACAGATTTATCCCGTCAACACAGTGCGTATGTGCCGTGAAACACGGTGCCGTGAAACATTTTTGATATCCTGTCAAGACGACCTAATCACCGCGTATGAATATATGCGGTGACTGGGGTTACTTTTTTTGCATTTTAAAGCCATTTGTAGGTGTTAACGGGATAAATAGAATAGTAGGTTAGTGCCGTGAATGGGAAAAATATCTGGCGCGGCTCGGAAACGGGATGTGCTCGGCAGAGCCTCGCCCATCCCGTTTCCTAAGCCTTGCCAGATATGTTTTCCCATTCACGGCACTAACCTACTATTCTCTATATAAATCAGTAGGCTACGTCCTTGGTGGCTACACTTATGTATTACAATTATCATGATTATTGTGTCGCAGTAAATGACAATTTACAGTATGTAAATGATTTTATGGGAAGACACACACACACCAGCAGGGTTCAAGTATTCGGTACTATAGTTTATTAGTTTACACTTAGTGCACATTCGAACTCACTAATTGTGATTTTTTAACAGGGGTTATCTCCCCTATCCAAATTCTCCCTTTGGTGGTACCAACATATTTACGATTTCATATCAGTTACACAGATTAAAACGTTAATTAAATATGCATGTGACACTAAATACTAAAACATGTTTGGCCCAGTGTCACCATGATGCGATATGCCAGGAGCGGCGTATATTTTGGCACTATCAAAATTATACCGGAACGAGTTGTGTAGGGGGTGGGGGTATACTGGAGTCCGGTTGTCCGTCCGTCCGTCCGTCCGTCCGTGCATGCGTCCGTAAACTTAACATCAGAGAAATATTGTTTTCACTTCTATTTCCTTCATCTAAAATGCTTAATATTTCACACATGCATTCCTCTAAGGCTCTACTACCATGCTGTGCCAAATCCACGACCGTCTAACCCCCGCTGATCACATCCCAAGGTCAAGGTCAAATACTTGGTCGCTTTACAAAACTTAACATCAAAGAAATAAGTTATAACTTCTATTTCCTTCATTGAAAATTCTTAATATTTCACTCGTCCATTCCTCTAAGGTTGTACTATCATGTTGTGACAAATCTACGACCGTCCAATCCCCCGCTAATCCCAAGGTCAAGGTCACATACTTAGTCTCTACAAAACTTAAAATCAGAGAAATATGTTATAACTTCTATTTCTTTCATCGCAAATTCTTAATATTTCATGCATGCATTCCTCTAAGGCTCTACTATCATGCTGTGACCAATTCCCGCTGATCTCGAGGTCATGGTCACATAGTTAGTCTCTTTACAAAACTGAACGTCAGAGAAATCGGTTATTACTTCTATTTCCTTGCTCGGATCTGCTTCACATTTCACACACACATTGCTCCAATGGACCTCTACCACCCTGTGACAATTCACAGGGGCCACTCCCGCTAAGCCCAGAGTCAAGGTCACAAGCCCACACACTTGGAAAATTTTACACATTTTAGGGGTACCTGGGCCTACGCGGGGGGTATTCCGTAAGCCTCGCTTACTGACCGATCTAGTTATACATGAAAATTTCCAAATCGTATTTTTATGTTGATTTTTTAAACATTCGACAGGCGAAAATAAACGAATTAAGCCGCCCAGTTCTATTTGTTACATAATACTGATTATGTGATGGTGTTATCTAACAATTACCGGTTATATGGTTATTTAGTTTCAAATTTCAGGGCACAAGTCGTCCATATATTATAAAAAATAATCGACAAAATCACTACCTGTTTCCTTGAAGGAAACCGAAAAAATAGACAACTGTCTGAACCACTATGGAAACGACTATACAATTCTGCTACGCGCATCCAGCATTAAAATGTTTGTGAGCCACAAATAGTAAAGCGTACGGTTATAAATAGGACAACGTCAACTTATTGCAATGACTCAACTATTTCAAGTGTCAAAACCGACGTGACGTTGGTAAATTTAAACGTAACTTTGCGATGTCATTTTCAGGCTTTCATGACGTTGTCATTAAGGCTGGTTTTCACAGAGCGCGGCCCATATATATGGACACCTTTATACCCGTGTACCATCCGTCGAGTATAAAGTAGTGTTATGTCTCCACAAGTGACCATGAAACTTACCTTCGCTGAGAGCGTCACAGAGCCTCCGCCCAGGTCGTATTTCTCGCCCTTTTTGGCCCCGCTGGTGCCTTTGACAGCACTGCCGCCCTTGCCCTTGATCACGATGGCGAAGTCCAGCAAGCCGCCCACTACCGTCGCGCCCGACTGCGAACACGCGGTACAGAACACCCAGTTCTCGATCCCGAAGTTGAATTTCACGTTTCCTGCGTTTGAAAATGTGAACACACGTGTTATCGTCAGGATTGCACAAGATGATCATGATGAGTGCATGTATAGTATATACCACTACATGGATTTATGTTTTTCTTATGTTTTATCTTTTTTGTTTTACAATTGGTAGGGTCAAATTACATGAAAATCGACCCTGTGTCAGAATTTGTTGAAACCTAATTTTAGGGCATACTTTTAAAAACACTGGCTAGTGTGCTTTGATACCAAGGTATCAGTGGGCGGTCACTAATCTTCGTATGAATAAAATGTTCGTAAGTGAAAAATTATATTGGGTTTACATTTATTGACATAGGCTGCAGCCTATGCTCAATAAATGTAAATCCATCAATTGAAATTTGCAGACGATCCTAAATTTACGAACATTTTAGCATGTTTAGTAGCACGAAGTTTAGTGAAACGGGACCCAGGCTCGGCTCAGAAACTATTGGAATGGTTCAGTGCCGTGAGAGTCAAATTCTTAGCATCGCCTGATACACATGCTATCACAGTTTGAAACTACATGTACACTAGCCTAGTATATTCTATATTTACTGGTATTCCGTATTTACATATGATCAAAGCTGAATTTAAATAAACATAAATCGTGAAATCTTACCTTCTTTGACGTCGATCGTCTCGTCGTCATTGGTAACCGTGCCGTCGGCCTTGAAGACGTACATATCGACGTTAATCGTGGCACCGTTAGTCAGCGTCGCGGAGAAGGGAAGTTTATGGACGGCGATGCCGTGATATTGCTCTTCCACCAAAGAGCCGAACGTGAAGTCTTGGTTGGCGAAACCATTAAACCTGTGCATTAGAGCGTAGAGTTATCACTGGCGCTTTCACGGCGAAATAGACGCCGGATTCCTGACGAATTTCCATTCAGCTGGCGGCCGTTTCACTAAACTTCGTACGACTAAATTGTTCGTAAGTGCAACATTTATGATAGTCTGTAAATTTCACATTAACACTATTTTCTTGTAAACAAGTATTGGATTTACATTTATTGAGCATAGGCTGCATATATATACATTTATACATGGATAAATGTAAATCCATCAATTTCAATTTACAGACGATCCTAAACTTGCACTTATGAAAATTTTAGTCGTACGAAATTTAGTGAAACGGGCCCCAGGGTCCTGATCATACGACCCAGCATTCAGTTACATACAGACGATACTGTATAAACACACGTTCGTCTCGTAACCGATGCAAGAATTGCGCCGGTTACTGGACGAACAATGCATTTATGCGATATCTCTTTGTAGATCTTAGCTGTGTGGCATAATTATCTCGTCAGGAAACTGGGGCCTGTTACACTAAACTTCCTACGACTAAAATGTTCGTAAGTGCAAATTTGGGATCGTCTGTAAATTTCAATTCATGGATTTACATTTATTGAGCATAGGCTGCATATTCAGCCTATGCTTAATAAATGTAAATACAATACTAGTTTACATGAAAACATTGTTAATGCAAAATTTTGCACTTACGAACATTTTAGTCTTACGAAGTTTAGTGAAACGGGCCCCTGGTATTTTTTCAACGTGAAACATTTTACGTCGCTGCGGAATTATAGAGACTACCGGGCGACATGTAGTTTCACGTTTAGTTTATTTTGGCAGCAAATGTACACGAAACTGTAGCCCGCTTCTACGGAACACCACAGGGGATATAGAATTACTTTTTTTTTTATTAATTCGTTCCCAGGATATAACAATTCGTTCCCTCAATTTAACAATTCTTTCCCACAAAATAACAATTTGTTCCGTGGGAACAAATTGTTATTTCGTGGTTGTTATTTCGTGGGAACGAATTGTTATATCGTGGGAACGAATTGTAATTCGAGGGAACGAATCGTTAAATTGAGGGAACGAATTGTCATTTCGTGGGAACTAATTGTTAATTCGTGGGAACGAATTGTTATATTGAGGGAACAAACTATTAAATTGAGGGAACGAATTGTTATTTCGTGGAAGTGAATTAATAAAAAAACATTTACAGACCTGTGGTCATTGTGTTGATTGCGGTACCGTCAGCCATTTTCTCAGCCAGGTCGTCAAACTCGACGACGATCTTGTTACCTGTAACATGATTCAGACAAGCCATGTGAGTTTGTACCTTCACTAGCGATAATATTGCCAATAGTTGTGGCCGTGATTGGAGAAATGGGGCTTATGAGATTTGTGACCAATGTAGATCCTGATCAAATAGCTAGCCTGATAGTGATTTATATTGCTTGTTAGAAGCACGACAAGTGTTTCATTGATGGAATAGCGAACAGTGTAGATCCTTATCAGACAGGCTGTACTGGATCTACACTGGTCGCAAAGTCCATAATCTCAATTTCTCCAGCGACAGCCACATTTGTCAATTTATTTATTTTAAAATACTTGAATAGAGGTTTGACATCAATCAGCTTGATTGGTCGAGTATGAACCGTGCTACAGCTCAGGCTCAGACAATTGAATTTCGACTAGCCATTGGCAATAGATGTTCTATAACAGTGTTTGCAAAAAGTGCAGATCCAGGTGAGCTGGCTCGTAACGAGCCAGCTCATCAGGATATGCACTTTTTACAAGTAATTTTCATATTTGTTTAGAAACACACACACACTGTTTATATTAATTAACATATCACAGTCCTTTTCCAGTTACTTAAGTTTGAAAGGGTTAAGTTCAATATACATATCAATAGCCCCACCTCGCAAGCGGCGGGTTACACACGGGGAATTAAACAGCAGAAAAAAGCGTTACCGGAATCTCCAGCTGCGGTGGACATCATTTCTATTTTGCCAGACTTTCCCTTAACCTTCGTTGAAATTCCCGTCTGCACAATATTCTTCTCTGGCTCAGGCTCCTCCGCTGAGCCCGTGCTCACCACGGGATCGTACAGCACGGAGCTCGCGAACTTGGCGAACCGGAAGACGAACACGGATTTACTTCCGCTCGTCACGAGCGCCGGATATCCGGTAGGCATGTCAATTGCAGTACCGTCATCGTAGATAACCTGTGATTTAAAATGTAAACAATAGTCATGGTGGTATCTCAGGCAACGAGCTTTGTAAGCCTAGTTGCCACATAGAATACGTATACTGACTGATAACATAACGTCGTATCAGGCATTACCTGATACGAATACATAGTCAGTGTCAGAGAGTGAAAAATATATGCATTTACTGAAAATTTTGCTATAGTCTTGAGTTTTGTGTTTATTTTCATTCTGAGACACAGTAAACAAAAAAAAACAAAAAAACAATTGGTACCATGTTTCCCATCACTATCTTGGCCGTCATCTGTAATTCAAAATTGCCACCGTTATTGTCAAATAATGCTGCAGAGGTATGGAATTTTTCTTGATAATTTTGTTATGGTTATGTTTATATTTGTTACTTCTACACTATTGGATAGTCTATGGAAACAGATATCGGAAACTATTTTTTTCTATGTTGTCCAATTCATACAGGGATTTCAAAATGGCCACCCAATCCAAAATATATTTTACAATATCGTTGCTCACTATATTGTGACATAGAACTATTTTTTTTCAACACCATTCTACTTAACACTATTTACAAATAATGTGTTATAAAAGCCAGCACTGAGTAGTGCTTAAAGATGACATTATAGTATGTCAAAATGGCATCCAAGAAACGTATAGTTTGATACTGTTTTTTAGGAATCAGTGTTTCTCTTCCTTAAATGATACATATGTGTGTATGACTACCAGCACAAACACTTTATTTATGAACTATATTACTCAGTAGAAAACACATTTAATTTGGAGTGCCTTAAATAATTCAAAATGGCCGCCATATAATCTAGTCTTTATTTAGTGTCAATGCATGGTCAAATGATGCACTTGAAACAACATCAAGTAAACATATATATATCTATCTATATATTAAGGAAGTGTGGGAGGAGTCAAAAAACGAAAACAATTGGAAATTGATTCCGAAACCTGACTAGATAGCTTGGATATGAGCTAACTAAGAAAACAAAAGTTAAATTTTAAAAATCGGTCCAGTATTTATGAAATTCAAAAAAATTTCCTTTAACATGGGAAAATTTTGTTTTCGCAATAAAATCAATATTTGACCAAATTTCACGAAATAAAAAGAAGGCTCATTCTTAAATTTTCCTTTAGTTTAATATTATCGAAAATAATATGGTTTTTGAATTGTTTATATGGCCGTAAAATTTGGGCAGCTTTCGTGAAACAGACTATAGTTCATCTGTCATTTATATTTGCTGTATCCTTCTAGCTGAGGCGCCTGCCGTGTATTTTGTTTTGTCACAATAACAGTCCATTCTCAGTGATTCGGTCCTCGCGTTTTTGCGGTCTTAAACTTGGCAGTATTTTAGAAAATCATCCATAAACATGATAAACCAACGAGAAACATTTAAGAATACTTATTTTCTCCTCACGCGACATACCTCGTCGCTCGTCCCGGCCTTAACTGACCTTAGCTGTTGATAGGCCGTTAAACACCAATAAACAAAACACGAGGACAGAATCACTGAGAATGAGATGTTATTGTGCCACAAAAATACACAGTAGGTGTCTCAGCAAAAAGGATACAGGAAATATAAAAGACAGATGAAATGTAGACTATCTTTATATGGCCTTTTGTGTTATTACGTACGCGGAATCATTTGTCAAACACGTTTTATGCACGAAACTTTAATTAAGAAACATTATATATACATGTATACTGCAATTACTTAAAGAAAAAATAAACCTGCACACATTTAAAAAATAGAAAAGCCCCTATAATGACATCCATTGTGTAACGGTATTTAAATTAGTTACAACGCATATTTCGCATGGTCGTATCCGGTGCGCATACCAAGACACCGCGTCGGATACAAAAACAAACAGGTGTTTTAATAGTATTGCCAAGGCGACCAGCGTAGCCCCAGATCAGCCTGCGCGTACGCGCAGTCTGATCTGGGCCTATGCTATTTATCATTCAGTCACCAAAGTATCTGCCGTCATTGTCTAAAATACTAGACGGCAATCGGATTGGGTTGCAGTACAGCCAGGGGATACATTGTCGAGATATACAGTTACTACACTACGGCACTACCTACTCTAATCTTGCCAATATTTGTCAATTTAGTTATTCAAAAATATTGTACTTGAATATTGAGCCTGAATTCAACCAGCTTGATTTCTGACCCTCAGCTGTGCTACAGCTGAGGCTCATACAATCAAAATATTTGATTGCGAGTTGCCGATAGATGTTTAGAAACGTTGATACGCTGGGCAAGATTAACCCTTACTATGCTGAATTAAATGCTGTCGTCTGCTGGAAATGTTTTATTTTCAATGTTTCCCGACAAAAACCTGGTTTTGACAGCACACGAGAATCGTCTCCAGTGGAGAAGATTCTCGTGTGCTGTCACAATCAGTTTTTTTGTTAAGAATTAAAGCAAAAATGAAAAACAGCAGACGGCAATTTCCGTCAACAGAGTATGAAGGGTTAACGTAGGCTACGGATGCGATGAGGTCGCGTTTCCTGTGCCCTCTGAATGCCCTAGTATATGGAGTGTTCAGCATCATTGATCACCAACAGCTGTGCAAACACCGAATAAAACTGCGGGGTAACTCTACACACCCGGATGGGCGTCACTCGATTTTATCAATTATAAAACTTCCCGTCAGGCGTTTCTATATTATAAATGGTGGTTCTGCGATATAGTCCTCACTTTTTCAATATCTATTACACAATATTTTATCACAGAATTTCGTTTTAGTTTCATTGACGTAATAGAGAATCAAACACGACCTCAAGACGAAATTAGTGTTTATTTTGTAATTGATTTTGGAAAACAATAACCTTTAACCCTAAAATATAAAACAAAATAGGCCTATATCGCAAAACCCCCATTTATAATGTATCAAAAGGACTGCACGTCCTGACATACTTCGCAGTATGTGTTTGTAGATGACACATATATTAATTTGAAACTTTGCGAAAACTGGCTCAGATCATGACACTTCCTCATATCTGATGCGGTTTGTCGATCTCTAACAATATGCCCGCTATAGACAAACGACATGTCGTGATCTGCCTAACAGTACTCAAATAAACCGATATAAGCTCATTTGCATAAAAGTTGTAAGACCTCAAATTTGGATGTTGGTTGTATAATTCTTCGCTACCGCTCGAATAATAAGGCGTAACATGTGCCGCGATGAAATACAGGCACCCAAATGGTGCTGATATAAGGTTCTGTATGCATCAACACAGTTCGCCATTCAATCAATGAAATACTTCTCATTCTTCTACAAACATTAGCCATAATTATCCCACTTCACCCACACGTGTCCGAGTGTTGTCCCCGGGTTATTACAAGGTATATGATCACGTGGTACTAACAACAACAACAAGTACTGAAACTTCCAGAATCCATCTGATTCAAAGTACGTATTATTTTATACTGTCCTATTACGTAACGGATTTTGATGAAATATGGCGCATCAAACGCATCTTGTTAAGCTGCATCTAATGGTCTCTGTATTTTCGCCCAAACTTCTGTCGTTTTTGCGAAGAATCGATTCTTCGCAAAAACTACATAAGTCTGTGCAGCTCTTGAAGACGAGTTTACTGCGCCATATTTCATCAACATCCGTTTCATATTAAGGAAAATATCAAATATTACTTTGGAGTGGGCGACGTTGTTGTTGTTGTAGCCACGTGATCATGCACCTTGTATTAGGCAAACCAGACATGGTACGGGCATTTGGGTAACATAAATAAGTTGAAGCAGCAGCTCGCGGAGTATAATAAAAAAAGTAGTCATTCTATAGTCAATGTATTTATAATCTGATCATAAATACATTGACTATAGAATGACTACATTTTATTTATTTTTCTACATGTCTAAAAATGTATAATACACTATCCTATCGACATGCCGATCGCCTGTGCTTTATCAGATACAGGTAGGGCCTACAATTCTTAATACTCGGCTCTCAAGAAATGCAATTCTTGGACATATCAAGAACTGCTCCCTACCGAGCACCGCAGGGGACATGGATTTTGTTATTACACTCTTGCGAGTTATTTGAATGGGTTTCGCTGTGAGAGAAAACCCGTAATCAACTCCTCAAAAATAATACACCGTGAAGAGAAAACCCATAATTGCACCCTATTTTTTTTACATTCAAACTAAAGTTATTTGAAAATGTGGATAGTCGATCTCGACTACCCTACAATGTTGATGTGATTGAACACATTCCAAACATATTCTCAAATATAATATGTACATGTAGTTCATAGAAACAGATGCGTAATTTGGATTTAAAAAAGATTACATGACGTCACGTTTGACGCGGGAAACATGTCAGTTTGTAACTATTCAATCGCACAGCACAATTATTTTGCTTACAATCTCAACAAACACGCATATATATCCGCCGTGAAGTGTAATAAATAGGATATTCCTTCGTACATGTTTGAATAGAGGAAATAATACACTCGTGTCCGTCGGCTTCCGTGCAAGCAACTCGTTCGCTACGCTCACTCTGCTTACGCGGAAGCCGACGCACACTCGTGTATTATTTCCTGCTGTTCAAACTGTACGATGGTGTATCCTGTATTTCATTAATTCGTTCACACCAAATAACAATTCGTTCCCTCGAATTAACAATTCGTTCCCACGAAATGACAATTCGTTCCCTCAATGTAACAATTCGTTCTCTCGAATTAAAAATTCGTTCCCACGATATAACAATTCGTTCACACGAATTAACAATTCGCTCCCGTGGGAACGAATTGTTATTTCGTGCGAACGAATTGTTAAATTGAGGGAACGAATTGTTATTTCGCGGGAACGAATTAATAAAAAAAAAGAGTTCTACGCCCCCTGTGGGGCTCCGTAGATACAGGTAGTGCCTACACTGTTTATTACTCGGCTCTCAATAAATGCAATTATTGGGCAACATATCAATAACTGCTCCCAGCATTTCAAGATTGTCTTGAAAATCTTTTGAGCAATATTTAGCAGGACTGTTGACAGATTGGATACTGGTCACCTTACATGCCTTTTTTGTACTCACTACGTCTGATTTCTAAAGCGTTTTCTACAATTTTAATTGAGTATTTAAGAAACTACGCAGCTCATTAGGAGCTGTGCCAGCCACATTGTGGCTGTGACTGGAGGCACTGGGATGATAGGTTATGTGGCAAGTGTAGGCCTAGATCAGCGAATTCAGTCCCTGGAACACCCTGGCTATCAGGGGCCCGTTTCACTAAACTTCGTACGACTAAAATGTTCGTAAGTGCAAATTTAGGATCGTCTGGCAATTTCAATTGATGGATTTGCATATGCATCCTATGCTCAATAGATGTTAATCTAATAATTGTAAATGTGAAATTTACAGACTATCGTAACATTTTAGTCGTACGAAGTTTAGTGAAACGGCACCCAGGATCTTCACTGTTCCATTCCATCCATGAACCACATGTAGCCGATTTCACCAACATTGCAAAGTATACTTTTCTAGCAAAGTATACTTTGAGGGAGTAATCATTTATTTTTCCTGAAATGCATTATTTCATATAGAACTAACGACTGCATATATTTGATGATTAAAACTATGCAGAATATTTATACTGAATTTATTACATTATCACAGCCAAAATGGCTGTGATAATGTAATAAATTCAGTATAATAAAAATTAATAAATTTATTCTAAAATTGAAAATTCCTCCCTCAAAGTATACTTTACTAGAAAAGTATACTTTGCAAGGTTGGTGAAATAGGCTACTGTTATCCTTCTAACATGTACAAATCGTTATCAGGCTACAGGAGTGTGCTGTTTGGTCAGGAGCTACACTGGTCGCAAAACCCATAAGTACCATTTCTCCAGTACCAGCCACATATCAGGGGTTATATTTACCTTCTTGGGGACCAAAACTTTGGCGCCGCCGCCTAGATCATAGCTATCAGGACCGGTCCCGCTGCCCCCTGTATTCTTCTGCGCAGTTCCGCTGCCCTTGATCTCGATCGCGAAATCTAGATACTCTCCCATGATAGTCGTCTGCCCCTTTGTGCAAGTGACGTCACCTTGTCCGCAGAACGGCCAGTCGGTGATCTTCACGTTGAACTTGACGTCGCCCGAGTTTACCTCGATGTCTTCTCCGTTGACCGTAATGTTGCCATCCTCAGTGAACATGTAGACGTACGCCACTAAAGTCGCCACCTTATTCGTCTCCGGTTCTATGGTCGCCGTGAAGTCGAACTGCGTCACAGCTACGTCGGAGTTGGCGAACGTCGTGTTCGTTAGGCTGCTGAAGGCGAAATCGAGCTGCGCGAAGTTGTTATACGAATGGGAACCGGTCATGGCTTCCATTGCAGAGTCCAGCTCTTTGATGTAGTCGAAATTGATGGTGATCATATTGGGGTCGCTGGTGTTGTCCTTGTAGATCTTGATCTTGCCTGATTGTCCCAGTACTTTGGCGGTAATGTCGCCGACGGTGACTCCTTTGTCCGCCGCTTCTACGATAACGCTGGCGGCGAAGAACGCCACGAAAACGCAGACGATTAAGTCCTTCATGTTTAAGTTCTATCTGCTCTCCGTTTTCTCTGTGTTACTGGATTCACCTGCAAATGGGAACGTCTTTTATTATAAGTCCCGTGTACACTTATATGGTTCGCACCGATCCAATACCGACGTCTATTAACCCTTAAAATGCGGGAAAAGTAAAGTGTCGTTTGCTGTTTTTTTGCTATTATTATCGTCTTGTTTCTGAATAAAAACACATGGTTTGACAACACTTTAGAATTTTCATTGGAAATGATTCTAAAGTATTGTCAAGTCACGTTATTGTTCTGTGAGAATACAGATGGAAAAGTTAATATAAGCAGCAGGCGACATTTATAATTCAGCAATGTAAAGGTTAAATCCTCGAACGTCTGCAATCGATGAAACAGAGAAATATTTAAACATCAATAGACAGTCTGGCACACCTGAGGTTGTGATCGCGCGATATAGCGATATAATGAGCCGGTGTAGTCTGCTCTTTATATTTATACCGCCGCAAACTCAGTGCGCCTATTGATTTTTCAACGCATAACAAAACACACGCTGTATCCAATCAATGGTCAGTATACCAGTGACTGAGTCAGCGTAAATAGCGAATACCTTGACAATTGTCGGCTGATGTTTGTGTCTCAGTTCGAGGTGGTACGATTATTATGGGTTTACACCCGTTTTTACGACTTCTATGTTCGAAATACGACACTCCGCTTAATGGGGACTCAGTTCGTGACCAAAATTGAACGCAGTGAGTGAGTCACGTGTTTATTGCGGGTAATAATTTCGCGACCGGATACGCCCAATTGAAACGTCAACAGATGACTGTCCGATGCACATGAGCTCGCTTCGGTTTTCTTCGCCACTGCGATAATTATACAAATGTTATAGTCATTCTACCAGTTTTCGTGGTAGTCGGAGTTTTCGGGTGTTCTCATTTTGTATAATGTATAGGCATGTGTGCTGCCACGATGTAGCCGCACAGTCTGATCTACACTGGTTGCAAAGCACATAAGCCCCATTTCTCCAGTCACAGCCTCATTTTATTATACTAAGACTCCCACATACTACGGAAGCCCTGGAGGGACATTTAAATATTATATATTATTAATTAGTATTTAAATATTAGTAATGTACATTTAAATATTATATATTATTACTTACTATTTAAATATTATTAATTAATATTTAAATATTATATATTATTTTAATACGGAATACGGAAGCCCTGGAGAGACATTTACATATTATATATTATTACTTACTATTTAAATATTAGTAATAGACATTTAAACACGTAATACGGAAGCCCTGGAGGGACATTTAAATATTATATATTATTACTTACTATTTAAATATTAGTAATGGACATTTAAATATTATATATTATTACTTACTATTTAAATATTATTAATTAATATTTAAATATTATATATTCTAATATTTAAATAGTAAGTAATAATATATAATATTTAAATGTCCCTCCAGGGCTTCCGTATTACGGACGTATTTAAATGTGGCTACAGGAGAGTGCTATTTGATCAGAAAGTCCATTAGTCACCAGTCTTATAAGCCAGTCACAGCCACAATTAAGCCAAGTTAACAAATTCTGCCAATCCTAAACACAGGTGGAAGACTCGGACCTGTGACACAAAAAGAATATGCCCATTACAACAAAATCCATTACCCCACCCACTTGCTATCATACAGTACTATCTTCTATAATTATATAATAAAAAATTGGCATTTGTTTGTATCATTACCCCACCCACTTGGTCGCATACAGTACTATCTTCTATTATAGAAGATAGTACTGTATGATACTATGTGGGTGGAGTAATGGAATTTTGTAATGGGCATTTTTCATTAATGGGTCTTCCACCTGTGATCATGAAAGTGAAGTTGTTCTAAGGGAAGCTACTCGTGAGCTGTATATACGTTATGCGTCTAAAGAGTATTGTACCCCTTTGTTTTACATTCAACTATTTAATTTCCATTTGCTCTAAAATTGAAAAGGAAAAGGCAACCGCCCCGCAACTGAGAGGTCGATTGTTCGAGCATCCGCTCGGACTGACTATTCCACCAGTTCTAAAAAGTCCGAGGGATACAGATATAATCATTTAGCAGTGGCGGATCCAGGATTTCATCACGGGGGGGGGGGCCCACATGGAACTTGAATGAGATATGCTCGTTCGTCGACTGAGCGCTGCGAGGGAGTTGACTAGGGGGGTCCGGGTGCATGCCCCCCACCCACCCACCCCATGAAATTTTTTTGAATTGAGGAAGCCATTTCATGAATTCTACGCTCAATATTTCGTAAAAAAAAAATCAAAACAAAATCGGGATATGCTCGTTCGTCGAATGAGCGGTGCGATGGAGTTGGCTAGGGGGGTCCGAGGGCATGTCCCCCGGAAAAAATTTGAATTTAGGAAGCCATTTCCTGAATTCTACGCTCAATATTTCGTAAAAAAAAAAAAAAAAAAAAAAACGGGATTTCTGAATCCGCTACTGTTTAGTAATATGTATTTTACTGATAGTGATTCACGGTGGTATCAGGCTATTTTCATATGCAAATGAGGCATGATAGTTTTTAATTATTCATACTAATTAAATGAGACACATGAACAAAATAATATTTTCGACAGATTATAAAGTATGATCATTGCACATCACAAAAATAAATAAAGAGAATAAATAGTAATGTCCGTTAAAATTTGAAGGAAACACGGTTATCGCCCCTGATATCAGTGTGAAAATTTACGTCTGACATACAATTATAATAATGCCAATCAATACGTGGGATAATGGTGAATGAATGTTTGTTTTGCCAGAAAATGTCTCAGATGATGTCTCTGGTATAAAGAACAGTGTGTGCCTATTGAGTGGGCATGTACCGTTAAACCTTTCAACACCACAGGACTGTATAGTGGTATTGTAAAAACAAGTGTAGATCCAGATGAGCCGGCTCGTGACGAGCCGTCTCATCGGGACCTACACATTTTGCAAGTAATTTTCATATCTTTAAGTCTGAACATTATTTTATGATGATTGGATTGGTCGGAAAATTAAAATATCAAAATCCATTACAGTTACTTAGCATCTTAGGGTTGAAAGAGTTAATTGTGTTCCGGCATGGGACAGCCCATTACACAGGTGCCAGAAAACAAATCACCTGATGATGTAATTTCTAATAAAAATTATACTTGAGATGACACTGAGACGCGATTTATTTCATTCACCTGTGGTCCAATACGTTGTAAAATGACATGAAGCTGGTCTAACATGATCAAGGTGTATGATCACGTGGTACTAACAACAACAACAACAACAAGTACTGAAATTTCCAGAATCCATCTGATTCAAAGTACGTATTCTTTTATAGTGTCAGGTTATAGAGAATAGTAGGTTAGTGCCGTGAATGGGAAAGCAATATCTGGCAAGGCTTAGGAAACGGGATGGGCGAGGCGAGAATTTTGTAATGGGCATTTCTTCATTAATGGGTCTTCCACCTGTGATCATGAAAGTGAAGTTATTCTAAGGGAAGCTACTCGTGAGCTGTAGATACGTTAAGTGTCTAAAGAGTACCCCTGGTTTTACATTAAAACTATTTAATTTCCATTTACTCTAAAATTGAAAAGGAAAAGGCAACCGCCCCGCAACTGAGAGGTCGATGGTTCGAGCCTCCGCTCGGACTGACTATTCCACCAGTTCTAAAAAGTACGAGTGATACAGATATAGTCACATTTAGCAGTGGCGGATCCAGGATTTCATCAAGGTGGGGGTGGGGTATGGGGGGGGGGGTGGGGGGGGGGGGGGCCCACATGGAACTTGAATGAGATATGCTCGTTCGTCGACTGAGCGCTGCGAGGGAGTTGGCTAGGGGGGTCCGGGGGCATGCCCCCACCCACCCCCTGAAATTTGTTTGAATTGAGGAAGCCATTTCCTGCATTCTACGCTCAATATTTCGTAAAAAAAAAAAAAAAAAAATCGGGATATGCTCGTTCGTCGAATGAGCGGTGCGAGGGAGTTGGCTAGGGGGGTCCGAGGGCATGCCCCCCGGAAAATTTTTGAATTTAGGAAGCCATTTCCTGAATTCTACGCTCAATATTTCGTAAAAAAAAAAAAATCAAAAAAAATCGGGATTTCTGAATCCGCTACTGTTTAGTAATATGTATTTGATTCACGGTGGTATCAGGCTATTTTCATATGCAAATGAGGCATGATAGTTTTTAATTATTTATACTAATTAAATGAGACACATGAAAAAAATAATATTTTCGACAGATTATAAAGTATGATCATTGCACATCACAAAAATAAATAAAGAGAATAAATAGTAATGTCCGTTAAACTTTGAAGGAAACACGGTTATCGCCCCTGATATCAGTGTGAAAATTTACGTCTGACATACAATTATAATAATGCCAATCAATACGTGGGATAATGGTGAATGAATGTTTGTTTTGCCAGAAAATGTCTCAGATGATGTCTCTGGTATAAAGAACAGTGTGTGCCTATTGAGTGGGCATGTACCGTTAAACCTTTCAACACCACAGGACTGTATAGTGGTATTGTAAAAACAAGTGTAGATCCAGATGAGCCGGCTCGTGACGAGCCGTCTCATCGGGACCTACACATTTTGCAAGCAATTTTCATAGCTTTAAGTCTGAAAATTATTTTATGATGATTGGATTGGTCGCAAAATTAAAATATCAAAATCCATTACAGTTACTTAGCATCTTAGGGTTGAAAGAGTTAATTGTGTTCCGGCATGGGACAGCCCATTACACAGGTGCCAGAAAACAAATCACCTGATGATGTAATTTCTAATAAAAATTATACTTGAGATGACACTGACACGCGATTTATTTTATTCACCTGTGGTCCAATACGTTGTAAAATGACATGAAGCTGGTCTAACATGATCAAGGTGTATGATCACGTGGTACTAACAACAACAACAACAACAACAAGTACTGAAATTTCCTGAATCCATCTGATTCAAAGTACGTATTCTTTTATAGTGTCAGGTTATAGAGAATAGTAGGTTAGTGCCGTGAATGGGAAAACAATATCTGGCAAGGCTTAGGAAACGGGATGGGCGAGGCTCTGCCGAGCACATCCCGTTTCCGTGCCGCGCCAGATATGTTTTCCCATTCACGGCACTAACCTACTATTTTATTTATCCCGTCAACACCTACAAATGGCTGTAAAATGCAAAAATAGTATTGACTGGATATCACAAATGTTTCATGTCACCGTGTTTCAAGGCACATACGCACTGTGTTGAAGGGATAAAACAAATTCCGCCAATCCTAAACACAGGTGGAAGACTCGGACTTGCGACACAAAAATAATATGCCCATTACAACAAAATCCATTACCCCACCCACTTGCTATCTCATACAGTACTATCTTCTATAATTATATAATCAAAAATGGGCATTTTTTTGTATCATTACCTCACCCACTTGGTCGCATACAGTACTATCTTCTATTATAGAAGATAGTACTGTATGATACCATGTGGGTGGAGTAATGGAATTGTGTAATGGGCATTTTTTCATTAATGGGTCTTCCACCTGTGATCATGAAAGTGAAGTTGTTCTAAGGGAAGCTACTCGTGAGCTGTAGATACGTTATGTGTATAAAGAGTATTGTACCCCTGGTTTTACATTCAACTATTTAATTTCCATTTGCTCTAAAATTGAGAAGGAAAAGGCAACCGCCCCGCAACTGAGAGGTCGATGGTTCGAGCATCCGCTCGGACTGACTATTCCACCAGTTCTAAAAAGTACGAGTGATACAGATATAGTCATTTAGTAATATGTATTTTACTGATAGTGATTCACGGTGGTATCATGCTATTTTCATATGCAAATGAGGCATGATAGTTTTGAATTATTTATACATGTACTAATCAAATGAGACACATGAACAAAATAATATTTTCGTCAGATTATAAAGTATGATCATTGCACATCATAGAATAAAAAAAAAAAATAAAAAAAATCATAGAATAAATAAAGAGAATATATAGTAATGTCCGTTAAAATTTGAAGGAAACACGGTTATCGCCCCCGATATTAGTGTGAAAATTTACGTCTGATATACAATTATAATAATAATGTTTGTTTTGCCAGAAAATGTCTCAGATGATGTCTCTGGTATAAAGAACAGTGTGTGCCTATTGAGTGGGCATGTACCGTTAAACCTTTCAACACCACAGGACTGTATAGTGGTATTGTAAAAACAAGTGTAGATCCAGATGAGCCGGCTCGTGACGAGCCGTCTCATCGGGACCTACACATTTTGCAAGTAATTTTCATATCTTTAAGTCTGAAAATTATTTCATGATGATTGGATTGGTCGCAAAATTAAAATATCAAAATCCATTACAGTTACTTAGCATCTTAGGGTTGAAAGGGTTAATTGTGTTCCGGCATGGGACAGCCCATTACACAGGTGCCAGAAAACAAATCACCTGATGATGTAATTTCTAATAAAAATTATACTTGAGATCAGGCGCGGATCCAGGATTTCGGGTTAGGGGGGGGTATTTTTTTTAAATCTACATCGCATTTCTTGCGTTCTGGCGCATTTTGGAGCAAAAAAAAAACCAATAAACAATAAATTCACAACGCGAACGTAGAAACGTGCCTTGTAACTCGTAAAAAATCTTTACTCGGCGAATTTTAGGGGTGGGGGGAATCCGCCCATGAAGATGATACTGAGACGCGATTTATTTCATTCACCTGTGGTCCAATACGTTGTAAAATACATGAAGCTGGTCTAACATGATCAAGGTGTATGAAATCAACGTGGTTACTAACAACAAACAAAACAATCAACAAACAAAGTTACTGAAAATTTCCTGAATCCATCAGATTCAAAGTACGTATTCTTTTATAGTGTCAGGATTATAGAGAAATAGTAGGTTAGTAGGCCGTGCAATGGGAAGGGCAAAACATAATTTCTGGCAAGGAACTTAGGGAAAAACGGGATGGGCGAGGCTCTGCCCGAAGGCACAATCCCGTTTACCGCCATGCCGCGGCCAGATATGTTTTTCCCATTTCACGGCACTAACCTTACTATTTTTATTTATCCCGTCAACACCTACAAATGGCTGTTATAAAATGCAAAAATAGTATTGACTGGGATATCACAAATGTATTTCATGTCACCGTGGGTTTTCAAGGCACATACGCACCCTGTGGTGTTGAAGGGATAAAACAAATTCCCGCCAAACTCCTAAACAAGGTGGAACAGGATGGAAAAGACTCGGACTTGCGACACACTAAAAATATATGGCCCAAACACAACAAAAAATTCCATTCACCCCACCCACTTGCTATCTCATACAGAGGAATACTATCTTTATAATTAATTATAATCACCTAAAAATGGGCATTTTTTCTTTTTTTGTATCATTACCTCACCCCCACCTTGGTCAGCATACAGTACTATCTTCTATTTATAGAAGATAGTAACTGTATGATACCATGTGGGTGGAGTAATGGAAGTTGTTTGTAATGGGCATTTTTTCATTAATGGGTCTTCCACCTCCTGTGGAATCATGGTTAAATGTGAAGTTTTTTTGACTTAGGGAATGCGACTCGTGAGCTGTAGATAAACGGTTATGAGTATAAAGAGTATATTGTACCACCCTGGTTTTTTAAATTCAACTTCAATTTAATTTCCAATTTCCATTTCTAAACTAAAATTGGAGGAACGGGAAAAGGCAACCGCCCCGCAACAGAGAGGTCGATGGTTCGAGCATTCCGCTCGGACCTGACTATTCCAACAGTTTTAAAATTAAAAAAAACGAGTGAAACAGATATAGGTCATTTGAAGTAATTTATGATTTATTCTGGATAGTGATTCACAGGTGGTATCATGCTATTTTTTCAATATGCAAATGGGACATGATAGTTTTGAATTATTTATACATGGTAACGTAATCACAAATGAGACAACATCGAACAAAAAAATAATATTTTCCGTCAGATTATAAAGTATGATCATTTGCACATCATTAGAATAAAAAAAAAAAATAAAAAAAAATCAGTTAGAATAAATAAAGAAAGGAATATATAGTAATGTCCGTTAACAAAATTTGAAAGGGAAAACACGGTTATCGCCCCGATATTAGTGGTGAAAAAGTTTACGTTCTGAGACTAACAATTAATAAAATAATGTTTGGTTTTTGCCAGAAAATGTCTCAGATGATGTCTCTTGGTTATAAAGAACAGTGGTGTGCCTATTGAGTGGGATGTACCGTTTAAAAATTTCAACCACCAAAACAGGGACTGTATTAGTGGGTATTTGTTTTTAAAAAACAAGGTGTAGATCCAGATGAGCCGGCTCGTTGACGAGCCGTCTTCCATCGGGACCTTACACCATTTTGCAAGTAAATTTTCTATTCTTTTAACGTCTGAAACAAAAATTATTTCATGATTGATTGGATTGCGGTTCGGCAAAAACTTAAAATATCAATAAAATTCCATTACAGTTACCTTAGCATCTTTAGGGTTGAAAGGTGGGTTAACTTGGTGTTCCGGCAATGGGACAGCCCACTTAACACAGGTGCCAGAAAAACAGAAATCACCTGATGATGGTAATTTCTAATAAAAATTATTACTTGAGAGTCAGGCGCGGATTCCAGGATATTTCGGGTTAGGGGGTGGGGGGGGGGGTATATTTTTTTTTAAAATTTACAATCGCATTTATTGCGTTCTGGCGCATTTTGGAGGAGGCAAAAAAAAAACCAATAAACAATAAAATTCACAACGGCGGAACGTTAGAAACGTGCCTTTGTAACTCGTAAAAAATCTTTACTCGGCGAATTTTAAGGGGTGGTTTTTGGGGGTGGGGGGGAATCGCCCATGAAGATGATAACTGAGGAACGCGGATTTATTTACATTCACCTGAGGTCTCAATACGTTGTAAAATACATGAAGCTAGGTCTAACATGATCAAGGTGTATTTGATCAGTGGTACTAAAACATCGATTTCTTCGCCTAAAAAAGTGGTAGACACGGAAAATCGATTCTTCGAAAAAAACGACCAATAAGTCTGTGCCAAACTCCTGAACCATCAAAATGCAGCTCATGAAGACGCGTTTGCACCGCCCATTTTACATAAAAATCCGTTACCATATTAAGGAAAATAAAATCTAATAAAAAATACTTACTTATTTGGAATAAGGGCGACGTTGTTGATTGTTGTTGTAACCACGTGATTCATGCATCCTTGATGATATTTGCAAGTAATAATTTTGTGAACAAGTACCAACTTTCACTTTTTTAATTTTTCTATTAGGTCCGGGGTGGATTTTGCAAATTGTTTAATATTTCAAGAAATGATTTTAATGGGTTAAGGTGATACCTTTTTCGTTGATAAAATTGACACCGGATTCCTCGTCTCATATGATGAAGGGCAGTATTAATTAAGGATGTAAAAAAGTTAAAAAACATTTGTACAACGCAAAAAAAATCCCTAATTAAATTTGTTGTAATTGTTCGGCCTCGCAAGTTGCGTCCATTTTTTTCAAGAAATGTTAAATGTTGTCGAATGAATAAAAATCAATCTTCGTTACAAAATGATTGATTGTGTTGCTAAAATGGACAAGAACTTGGTTCATATGGATGTTCCAATGACAGTTACTGTAAACAAATAGTCAAAAAAACGGAAAAACCGAAAACAATCTTTATTTTCCCTTTTAAGATTTTCGGACTCTGTCCCCAAAATTGACCATCTACATTTAACGTTACGTGGACAGACGGTTTTCGTGTGCGATTTTGCGTTCCCGGCAATATTCACTACGTTTTGCTGGGGGGCCGGGTTACGGAACATTTGGCCATATTAAAACAACCTTAAATCTAAAATATATTCTAAAAGTAAGTACTTTTTCATCAATAACAAAAATGTCACCCTCCCCAACAAAAATTATTTGATGAAATTCCATCAAATATTGATTTTATTGCGAAAAAACGATTTTCCTGATGGGAATTTAACATGGGGAGTCAATTTCCAAAAAAGATTTTCTCCGAAACCTGGCGAGATAGCTTGAACATTATGTAACTAAGAAAACAAAAGTTAGATTTTGAAAATCGGTCCACGAATAAAAAATATATTTAAGAAAAAATCTATCCCATGTTAAATTCCCATAGGAAAATAGTTTTTTCACAATAAAATCAATATTTGATGGAATGTTAATAGCGAAAAGTTCGTCGGCAGCAAAACGTGGAACAGACAGTAGTAGTTATAGTGGAACCTCTCTAAACCGAACACCCTTGTGACATCGATGTGTATAGTTATCACCGATTTCAATGTCTCTGATATTGATCAGTGTTCATGATTGCAATGCACATAGGCATGTATTTCAGTGCTCTTACATCGGAATTACAGTGGAGCATCTCTAAACCGGACACCCTGGGGACCTCCCAAGGTGTCCGGTTTGGAGAGGTTCCACTTTATCTACGATTTCTTTTAAAATGCGTTGTTCAAATTTGATCAATGTTTCAGGAAATATCGATTTAGTCGTACATACGTTATAATATAAATAGAGGATCATTAACGAGTTCCCATTTGATATTAGATTTATGAAATGAGTCGCGCTCAGTTTATACGCCGAGGGGCCGTTTCACTAAACTGCGTACGACTAAAATGTTCGTAAGTGCAAAATTATGATAGTCTGTAAATTTCACAATAACAAAGTTTTCTTGTAAACAATTATTGGATTTTCATTTATTGAGCATCGGCTGCATATGCAGCCTTTGCTCAATAAATGTAAATCAATCAATTGAAATTTCCAGACGATCGGAAATTTGCACGGGCGATGGTCATACAATTGCGTATCGAGTTTTACAAATCTCATATCAACTGGAGACGAGTTTGAGATTCTGTTTATCACATGACTTCATCCTCCAATGAGCCGCTATCGTAGTCATATCCACAGGCATTCGGCGTGTTTCGGCTTTCATCCGTATAACTATATATATATGAACAAGGCTTCTAACTTAAGTCGGACACGACATCGTATCATAACAAAATAACATGTTTACAATTGTAATTTTCTATGCATTCTATGTATTTCTGCAGGATATCGATAATTCTCAAATGACAATATTCTCACTAGCGTTAACAATATCGCGGAATGTGTTATGATGCGAGGTCGTGTCCGACCAAAGTTAGAAGCGTTGTTCATATATATAGTTATACCGATGAAAGCCGAAACACGCCGAATGCCTGTGGTCATATCCAATACGTTTCAGTGAGCAGACGTTATTGACTATTTTCGAATTTTGTTAAAAATCTCAACAAAGCAAAATAGTTTTAATCCCCGAAAGAAACTTATTATAAATATGCCATATAGTAATAGTGTCATGTTCTTTCACTGTCGGTATTGTGATATGGTAAGGAGCTTGCGTAATATGGTGCAGGCAGGGTATATAGAAGAAGAAGAATTGTTTATTGACTGAATACAGTTCCTCGTCATGATAACTAAGCATATATTAATATACGGTTTGATCATGTCCAGCCGTGTGCAAACGTTTGCTGTGGCCCGAGGGAACCCCAAGGCCGCAGGCCGCGGGTTAAAACAGTTCCCGAGGGCCACAGCAAACGTTTGCACACGGCTGGACATGATAAAACGTTATTGTTACATTTCCAACAAAAAACTGATGTAATTTGAGCATTATATTCAGTATGTTCAGTACTTTTATAAAATCGTCACATTCACGTAGATAATTTTCGGTATGTATATTCCGGGGCCGCGTCATGAACGTCATGAAGTAGTGACGTCATGAAGGCACTTCAGCGTAGTGACGTCATGAAGGCACTTGCATTACGCGCGGCCCCGGAATGAGCATTGCCTAAAGCCATGTACAAACAGCACGCGCTATTTGTTTGCACAAACAACGGAAACCATGTAACAATATAAATATACACATGATAGGTAATGAATTAACATGACATTATATGGATTGCACCATTAGTGATTTTAGCAGAGAGTGGAAATAGTAATTTTAGAACGTATTACTAGTAACCTGTTCAGCCATACCTACTATAGGCCAACAGTTGTAACACTGTTGATGCAAACTAGCCGGCTCGTAATTATCATGAGCCGGCTCGTCATGATCTGCATATATACATGTCGTCAACTGCGGCCAAGATGGCGTCGCGGGAAGTCAGCAGGTAAGTGTCAGTTTAATTAAATATTTCACAACTTACATGCCATTATCAGCAACGAATCTGAAGCTGATTTCACCAAAATTACTAAGCATACTTACCTAGCTAAGTATACTTTGAGGGAGTAATCATATGCATTATTTCATATAGAACTAACGACTGCATATATTTGATGATTAAAAGTATGCAGAATTATTATACTGAATTTATTACATTATCACAGCCAAAATGGCTGTGATAATGTAATAAGTTCAGTATAATAAAAAGTACTAAAATTCTCCTTAAATGGAAAATTTATCCCTCAAAATGTGCTTAGCAAGATAATCGGCTACTGGTATGTACAGACGCAGAAATAAATATGATATCCAACGATTACACTCACAATGCTAACGATGTATTTTCTGAATAATTCGCTTGCACAGGTGACCTTTTTGTACGTGAACTTTCGAGGGAGCGTGACGAAAGTGCTGACTTTTGGCTAACAAACACGTGTCATTGGCCCTTTTCATGATTGGACACTTGGTCTTGTTTTATAATTATTATACGGGAACACGAGCAATTGACGGTTAATGATGATGTAATCAACGCACCTTATGCCAGCTGGCTCTGAAGAGAAATGTGCGACACACCGTATCTATTCTGTCGCGCTTGTACAAACCGTAGCGTGTTTTCGTGCACAGTACCAGTACACCTTTATGTACTGTCTTACGGAAACTCTGCACCATAACAGGCGGTACGGTACAGACCATGCCGAGATAATTCAGCACACATTGCCATACAAACCTGTCATATCCTAAATGTAGAGAGCTGACACTTTCCACGGATCATTTAGACTTGGTTCTTGCTTCTTTCTTCAACCTTAAGGCCATATAAACTCGCATGTATGCCTTCGTGGTATTACTTCTTTAGAACTGCTCACGGTATTTTTTACTGAATATAGGTGTTCACGCTACTGCGGGTTATCTAATTAACAACATTATGCTTGAACCTTCCGGTCTCCAGAATGAACATTTCTAGTTCTTTTAATATGTTGTCTCTTGTGTATTCGCAGATGTCGTCTTCTTTACGAGCTGCCAATAGCAGATCTTCATCGAGGTGGTTTATACTTGTGTTGAAAAATATGTTCTTCCTCAACTTTTCTCTTTGATATTTATAAAGTGGGCAGTGTAATAGATAATGTGTCTCTGTTTCTATCTCTTCACATGCACATTCTTTGGTATCTACTAGTCCACACTTAGCATTATAGTTATTTAATTAAGGGATAATATCTAGTTCTGAGTTGAGAGACAATTTTTTCTGTTTCTCTTGAGCTGTATTTACTCGATATCGCCACCGACAATAACACTTGTTTGTTAGCTAGAATTCGGCACTTTCAACACGCTCCCTCGATTCAAAATTCACGTACAAAAAGGTGTTATCTTTCCAAGCGAATTATTCAGAAAATGCGTTGTCATTACTGTCTATTCCACGCTTTGCTGCCGACGAACTTTTGGCTATTAAACACATTAAATCTAACAAGAACAATTATAACATGAATGATCATGTTATAAAAGAACGCTTTGAGTGTATGTTATTATTATTGAGGCCAACTACATGTTTGCAAGTAGCATGTAAAGTTATAGATATCAGGGTATGGGATCACGTGGTTTCCGAACCTGCTTTTCCGACGTGACGTATTCTGTGACGTCATTTTTACAGTAAATTTTCTTGAAACTTTTCCAAGCAAACGGACGGATTTCGATGATATGTATCACACCATAGAAGTGACATACCGGTTCGATGATATGTATCACACCATACATTCACGTTCTTTAGATTTATATTCACATCCATGGTAACCGATTCTTCGTCAAAACCAGAAAATTGTTAGATTAAAGCAAACTATACCATAATGCAAGAACTGGCATCATTAAACGAAGCTAATCCCCTCGCACTGGCATCATTAAACGAAGCTAATCCCCTCGCTGGCAGCCTTGATAATAAAAAAGTACTCCGTGACCTTGGGCGGTCGAACGTGGGTCATATGAGTCTACTCATATGCTAAACCATGCTCCCATCCATAGACACACATGGTCAAATAATATCAAAATCGTGGAAGCAGTTCACAAGATATTGGAAAAATGAAAGGTGTTACTAGCGTACGTACATACGTACGCAGTACATGGGACTAACGATATACCAGCTCTTGCCTATCGGGAGGGGATACTAATTGGCAACCTGTTAAGCATTTACTGCGTTATGTTTCATTAAACTCTGTCTTTCCATTATAAAGATATTACATTCACATCCTGCACCACCTTTTAATTGACATGGCGCAATTTTAAATATTGCGCGGGCCCAATTTTCCCAATTTTAGTACTTTCCCCTAACAAAATAAACCGACATCTAGTCGCACGCTGACTGAGCCGCGATCTATAAACTTACCCAGGGAGATTACATAGCAAACATAGTGTAACGCGTCCACTGGCGGTTTATTTCGGTGAGTCCGCACAGTACAACAGTCCGACTTGGCAACGCCACCTAGCGACTTATCACCGGCACTGCAGTGCATGATATAAAAATCCTAAAACCATCAACTTCTAAAACTGGCGTTTTGAAGAAAGTCATGAAATATGCAATCTTAAATTCGATAAAATTGACGCAGTACAATTTGAACGACGTTATAAGCCAAAGATATGAGTGCCAGAAATAATCCACATTCAGACACATGAAAATGTTTGCCATTTCTCCATTTCATTGTCAAAACTCCAGACGGTTTTACAGAATGTGAAAGCCATAGAACATGTATACTGGATATCAAATACTCCTACAAGCACCAATATGAACTTGTGAGTGAAATTCACAACAGGTCATACATTACATCGAAACAGAAATCATTGCCTTGAAAAAAGTCTGAGAAATATTACACACACACAAGTACACATTCAAACGGCTGTATGTCAAAAATTGTTCTGCGACTTTGCACTGCAGTGGAGTATCCAGATTCATGCAGAGGGGGTGTGAATTGTGAATGGAGTTTGGAAGGGGGTGCGAGAACATACATTCAATTTCTTCCATTGTAGTGATTTTCACATATATTATACAGGTAGTTATTTCCACCAGAAAACGTAGGTTAAAGTAAAAAAATACACACCTGACCAAATGTTATGGGATGCAATTACACACCATGTCACTGGACTTTGTACTGTACACCCACTGGTGAATCCATGTGACAAGTGTTTTGTATGATGTCACGGTGGTGTTTGTGAATGAGCTGATAAGACAAGTGCCGTGCCTTTGCACTTAATGACTGGGTGCTAGACATCCTTCAGCAAAGTTGCAAATCATGATTTGAATTGGGGTCCCATCTGTTTGGCACAAAGTGTTCTTTATAGGAATTATTAAATATTAAATAAGTATAATTGTGTAACTATTCCAGTTTTAAAAAATACGAGTGCCCGCTACACATAAATATTCACTTAGTAATCTTAGGTTTACTGATAGGTTGTATCATCGTGCTATTTTGATTGTAAATGAGGCAGGTCATTTTTAAATTATTTATATCAACTAAATGTGTCACCTGAATAAATATTTGTATTGACTTGTTACAAAATATGATCATTGCACATCAAAAGATACATAGAGAGAATAAATAGTTGTTTCCATTAACATTTTTTTTTAAAGAGTCAATGTTATCGCCCTTGATATCAAAGTGGCTCAATTCAAGCTTGATGTAAAAATAATAATAATGTAAAATTAACATGGTTGATATGATTTTTTAAGAATTTTACCAAATTTTCTACGACGGCCATCTTGGATTATGCGACAACCTCCATTTTAACAAATATGAAAATGCTTCACCCACGCACCACAACTGTGAAGTCTGACCAGCGTCGGCCAAACGGTACACGAGAAGAAGACGAAATCTATAATTAAAGGATGACCTGTCGGCGGCCATCTTGTATGATGTATCATCCGATTTTGACAATACCCACGATACCTTCGATTTGATAGACATGTATATCAGGACCATATTAGGTCAAATTTGAAATATCGCCATGTGCCAGATACAAAATCAATGAAAAAACAAAGGGAGAACACTGGAATATTAGTGAGGCAAGAGTTGTGATAAATATACAAAAAGTAATTCCAGTTATGCTCGGGACACAAAATCAGTACATGTATCCGAAAAAAAACAAAATAAATCAGTATGGTAAGATATGTTATTCTTGCTTTTAAGGACTAGAGCAAGTGAGCGGGGTCTCACACATACCCTCGGCCGTAGCAAAGTCATTTGGCCTTGACCTTTGGCATGAAAGCCGCTTAGGTGAGATATAGAATGAAAATATGGCTGTTGATAAAGAAGTATGTGACATTTCCAGTCGATCCAACATACGGTTGCAGATAAATTGTGTACTTAAAAACTTTAACGCAAATATTTCAAAAACATTAACACAATTTGACCTTGACCTTGGGCATGAAAGTCACATGCGTGGGCTATGAAATGAAAATATGGATGTTGATTGTTGATAGACAAATATATGAAGTTTCAATTCAATCTGACTTACGGTTGCAGAGAAATTGTTTACTTAAAACTTTAACGCATATATTTCAAAACATTTAACGCAAGTTTCAAAGTAATTTCACCTTCACTGTGTGCATGAAGCCTATGAGTGGGCTATAGAATGTTTGTTTAATGGTGTTTAACGGCCTATCAACAGCTATGGTAATATCACATAAGGATATAACTGTCGGATACCAAATGCCAAAGTTGTTTGTTTGTTGGTGAACGGCCTATCAACAGCTCAGGTCATAAGGCTGGGAAAAAAAAAAAAAAAAAAACGGGTTCGATCCTGTATTAACCTGCTGCATTGGGGGGAAAATCCCAAAATCAGAACGGAATAATTTCATCGAGAAAAATATAGTCAGCCCTGAAATTAGAATAACCTGACCTGATGCCAGGTCCATACCACACCAAAGTCACTTGGCTTTCCTTAAAAAAGGATTACGAATAATCGTAATACTCACACAAGAGATATAACCAGATTCAACTGTCACATACAAAATGCCAAAGACGTATGTGAGGGCCAAACCAGGTCTCCAGTCGGATTTCCGGTAAGGATGAATCGCGATTATTAAATTACCCATCACATGCACCCACCAGGGCTATAGAAAGAAAATATTGCTCTTCTAACTTCATAAAGAAGTAATATATATGAAGTTTCAAGTCAACCGACTTGCGGTTTTGCAGAGACATTGTGTACTTAAAAACTTTGACATGTTTGATGAAACAAATATTTCAAAACTTTTAAGTAATTTGACCTTGTGCAGGAAAGCCACATCGGTGTGCTACAGTATAAAAAATATGGATGACGATAAAGAAGTATATGAAGATTCAACTCAATGCAATTTACGGTTGCAGATATAATGGGTACCCAAAAACCTTTAACGCAAATCTTACGATGGACGAAAACTTTGTATGCCTGGGTATGAATCATGATTGAAGGCACTGTGTTACAGATGATGCCTCAATATGTTGTTTGTCACATCATGCACTGCAAATGACCAATATCAACCAATTGCACCATTTCATTCGAAGTCAAATTTCGAAGTCGAAATTTATTGTACACACGTAATTTGTTACAAGTTTGACCATTGGGCATTGATTTCAATTATAATCATGATAATAGCACAACAATACATCATTAATTCGTAAATTTTCGTTTCCCTTCGAAAGTCTACAAAGTTTGTCTTTGGTCTATTCTGGATGTTTGAAGTAAAATCCTTTATTGCGAAGATAACTGAAACCATGTGAAACCAACCAAATATAGACTTTATAGACAGTGAACTTTAAACAGAAATTTATGAATCAAAGATTGAATGCAATACCTTAAATGCTAATCACTCTAGGTTGGCGGTAGGATTTTTAAATTTGTTCAAATATGTGTCTGTGACTGGAGAAATGGGGCTTATGGGATTTGCGACCAGTGTAGATACACATATCCGCACAGGATCTGCACTGTTCACCATTGCATCAATGAAATCTGCATCATGCTTCTAACAAGCCACATCATTATCAGGCTACAGGAGTGTACTATTTGATCAGGAGCTACACTGGTCACAAATCCCATAAACCACATTCTCCAGTCACAGCCACCGGTTAAAGTAACGGACCAATACCGATAAATACATTAAATATACCTAAAAGCATCAATAAGTGAAATAAAATAGGCTAAACAAATTATTTACTCCCATATATCACACATGGAGTAAATACATTTTGTTTAGCTTATTTTTCTCTCACTTATTGATGCTCTTAGGTATATTTAATGTATTTATAGGCCATGGTCCGTTACTTTAACCTGAGGTCACAGCCACATATGTGTAAAAGCATAGTAAATATATTTCTGACCATTTCAATATCTAGTCCTTCGAGTGTCACATAATCAGAAATTTACAAATGTCATTCTGTCCACCACAAGAATGAGTCACTGATTCAAAAAATATTGACAAATCTTAAAACTGCACAAGTCAGAGTTGTGTGAATAAAATTAATTCTCAATTCCATTAACACAAGAAGTAACATGTCTTCACGACACATCCTTTCAACAGGTTGATTAGATGATTAGAGCAGAAATCAGAGTTAAGAACCACACAAACACTGCCGCTGGCATGGATGGTACTCCGGTTAAATGGTTAATTTTTTGTAACTGAACTTGTCTTTCTCAAGCTCTTCCTCGAGGGTTATATTTTCAGATGTCGCTGATCTTAAGATGATGACAGTCTGTCATGGCGACACTATATTTTGCTTCGTGTAGGTCAGGAACTGGATCAGTTCCCATTTCGCGAGTGTTTGGCAACTTGTTGCCCAGGTGGAGTAGTGTCTTCGGGCAGCGATTCTTCTGGTGGCCTTTGTCCTTCAACAGCAGAATGACAAACAATTTCCGCCTTATCTGCTTCTTCTGAAACCGCCCAAATACTATCTCAATAGCCCTGCTGGTGTCTGCCTCGACTGCAGGGTGAAGTTGAAGAGGCTCGATGAATAATAATCCAGATGGCTAAGATCTGTAGACGGCTTCCCTGAAACAAACAATCAAACACTATTATGTACATGGTTAGCCTTTTATTGAAATTTCTTACCAGTATTAACCATTACTCAGCAAATGACTCCGCAACTTTCCAACATGAAACAGTGCTTAGAGAACTACATCCCACCCGGCATCAAACCTCACAACACTTGGATAAATGTGGTAAGCGAGTAAGCCACATTGTTCATAGTTGTGAACAGTAACTCTTGAAATCTACAACCGTATTGTCCGTAGCAGAGTTACGTTTCCATTCATAGTCTTCCTCTGCAGAATAGTGAATAAGAGATCTGGTTCGCAAATTACATGTAGCAGCAAAAGTTGGGGTCCCATCCACAGGTTGAAGTAACGGACCGAGGTATATATATGTGTGTGTTATAGAGGGAGTAACACAACTTTTTTTAGCTTTTTGTTTTCGTTTATGGACGCTTTTAGGCGTGCTTAATGTATTTATAGACCTCGGTCCGTTACAATGTGCTTCAGCCTGTGGTCCCATCTAGTAGGCATAACAGTTTGCCTATAAGAATTAAATAAGTGTATAATTGTGTAACTACGGTACATGTATTCTGCCAGTTTTAAAAAATTACGAGTGCAGGCCCACTATACACATATAATCATTTAGTAATATTGATTTTACTGATAGTGACTCGCGGTGGTATCAGGCTATTTTGATATGCAAATGAGACATGACATTTTTAAATTATTTATACCAATTAAATGTGTCACCCGAACAAATATTTTTATTGACACATTATAAAGTACGATCATAGTGCACATAACAAAACTAAGCAGACAGAATATAGTTTCCATTAACCTTTAATGGAAACACGGTTATCGCCCCTGATATCAGTGACGAAATTCACGTTTCATATAAAAAGAAAAAGTACATGTATATTTTCACGTACATGTACAAATGGGGGGGAAATCCCAAAATCTGAACTGAATATTTACAATAACAAAACTATATATTCAGCGCTGAAATCAGAATAATCCTGGTACGATACCAGGCCCTCGCCACACCAGAATCACTTGGCCCCTCCCAAAAGCTGTAGGATAAGTAATAATCTTACTACTTTTATAATGGGCAATAACCCAATTCAACTCCCAGGTAACAAAAGAGCCAAAGATAAAAATGTACTGAAGGGTCAAACCAGGCAAATAGTGATTCCTATATGGAGGAACGAACCACTACCGTTAATTTACGTCGTCTCGTTCTCCCGACCACCACCCACGTAAAGTTTTGTATTACTTTTATAATAGTTTTTTTTTTCAGATGGAAAATATACAAATTAGGTCACAATTAACAACTAAAGTGTAAATCAGATCTGATTAGCTATTCTGTAGAGGAAGCCTACGTATATCATTTATTTGTTTGTTGGGGTCTAACGGCCTATCAACAGATGTGGTCATTTAAGGCCGGGTCAATGGGTTTAGTAATAAATCCCATATTTTACCTGTACAAGTACATGTCCAAGTACATGTTCAAGTACATCTACAAATGGGGGGAAAATCCTAAAATCAGTAGGCACAACATATTCTTTATAATATCAGAGACATTTCTGGCAAAATAAACGTTCTTTCACCATTACACCACGTTTTGATTGGCATTATTATACATCTTATATCAGACATAAATGTTCACACTGATATCAGGGGCGATAACCGTGTTTCCTTAAAATGTTAACAAACATTACTATTTATTCTATGTAGTTATATTTTGATGTGCAATGATCAAACTTTATAATCTGTCGAAACAATAATTTTTTCAGGTGACATTTAATTAGCATAAATAATTAAAAAAATATCATTCCTCATTTGAGTATAAAAATATCCTGATACCACCACGAGTCGCTATCAGTAAAATAAATATTACTAAATTATTTTATCTGTACATGTATATCTGGCACTCGTAATATTTAGAACCAGTGGAAAAAGTGAGACAATTTAAATACACTTATTTAATTCCTATAAAGAAAAGTTTGTGCCTACTGAGTGGGCCGTGTACCTTTAAAGTAAATTAATGTTATATGGCCATAAGCGGAGTAACATACACTAAGCAACAGCTGAACTACATGTACATAGACATTAGTATATACATGTAACTAAGTTCATTCAAAATGGAAGAACCTAACCAAAATTGTCTTGCTGTCACGCAGGGCAACTTACAGCTGGAAGGCTCACAGGTTCTTTTTTATGTCAACACATTCAGTTCAGTGAGATACATGTACACATTTAAAAAATCAACTAAATAATTAAAATTAAAATATCACAATTATATTCACTGAGACATTTATCTTTTCAAAACAACATGTACTTAGAAAAGACAAATCTCTTAAACTGTACTTATTCACATTATTCCAATATCATGTCAGAAAAAAGTGTTCTATTTTAGTATTATTTTTATATCAAAACTAATTACCATTATTCATTACGGATAATTAAAGTGAATTAAAACATACATGTATTATTGGTGTTTTTATTATTAGTGTACAACTTGCTGCATAATAATATTTGTTGTTTTGTTTACCAGAGAAATAATTTATACAGGATGATCTGCATTACAAATGCCATTAGTAATTACTGTTATCATTAACTGAATTCTTCAGCCAAGTAAAATATGCTGAAAAATTGACGCCATTTACGGAAAATATTGTAAAAGTATTTAATGAAATTACGCAGATGTCCGAAGGTACAAAATCACATGGCGTGTCCAGGGACCATACATACAATTCTTCGTCCCAGGCGTGTCTCACGATACATGTATATGATTTACATACAGAATACCTTTTCATATACTTTTGTGCATTCTTGCTGTAAGTCGCCATGCGTGACAGCCAAATATCTGAGTAATGGAGAACCTAGACTAACATGCCATGTCTCTATATCATGTTTAACTTCTATTTTTCATTATCTGACTTTTTTCATTTATTATTTTCTTTGCTATAGACGTGAAAGCCATAGTGCTATGTCTATGCAGAACCGTACTTTGTTTACAACATGGGAGTACATTATCAGTAAATCGCCTAAAAATATGCTGGGTCTTTTGCGGACATGATGAAAAAAAACTACGGTATTGTTTTTTTGAGGTAGCAGACGAATTGACCGAAATTGCGGACAATTTGACAGCGGACGATTTAACCCGATACAAAAAAAAAACAGTTTACTTTTACACAACTGTCAGTTGTGGTTTTTTGATACCATTTGAAACTATTTTGATACAACCATATACGACGTCTGTACTTTATTTTCAATTATTTTGTATGCGAGTTGCCATTCCGGCCAATGTGTAGTGTTTCAATGCCATATTTGTGTGTATTAGAAATGTTTGATGTACCGAGGCCGAAACGGAATGGGTACGAAGTGAAAAGAAGTTACGAGTGGCCAGCAAAAGGTGTCCGAGAAATGGGACGCACAGCTTTTAATTACGTACCGTACACAACCAGGATATACGTGGATTCGTTCGTCATCATGTCAACTAAGTAACAGGCATAATCCCCAATTGAATGACGATACAATTTATACGCAAAATTACATTTTACTATGGCACGTTCGTGAAACGAAATTTGTTTTTCACGGCGCAACACCAATATATTCCCAGCAATATTACCCGCAGTCAGCTTTATTTTCAAAGGTCAGTAACTGTTACGAAGTAAAATACAAGGTCTGCATCCACTAAATGCGCAAGTTATGAGTTCACTTTCAGAAATACCTTCTAAAATGGATTTTATAAAGTGCAAGCGGGGCACGATACTTGGTGGACGCCATTTTTTTTTTAAATCTTAACTTTTTCTTAAAGTTAAGATTTATTAAGACTACCCATGAGGTGTCTTAAGTTTTACTTAGATTTAACAGTATTTAAGACAATTCTTAGTCGAACTTACCTTTATGAATAGGACTTAAGATTTTCTTAAAATTTAAGACGACCGTAAGTCGAAAACTAAGTCGAAGCAGCAAGTTAAGATCAACTTTAAGTTTAAGACGTGACTAAGATTCTTTATGAATACGGGCCCAGGGGTCTCAGAAATGTAATTTCCGTTACGTACATTTACATGCTTTATTAAGGTACGTAAATTACGTAAATATAGCTTTAGATTTTTTTCTTTTCAACGGCATAAAACATACAACTGAAGGCGCATCTATTTAGAAAAGTGTCAAGAATATGGTAAGCTAATTGTATTAGTGCGAAACAGAGAAATTTAGTAGCAAGTCGTGGAATTTCTCATTTATGGTAACCCAACAACATGTATTTAATATGAATCAGTAAAGTTAAGCAAAACAAAATAGCTTGGCAACTAACAGAATGCCGTGTTTTACCACATGTACCAAACATCGTTATATACATGGTATTATACATAGTTTCTTTACTGAAAAAAAAATAATTTTCCTTATAAATTGTGTGATTTGTCAGTAAATTACACCGGGACATCAGATGTACATAAAATATAGAATCACTGACATACATATCTGTACATGTATCAAACCAATGAAAACTGACATTCTGATCTGCATATAAAAAATGTCATTTCGGCTAATTCTGCGCACTGGCTAATGCACAATTCACGTAATGTTTTGCCCAGCTTACGTCAGAATAAATTATGTTGATTTTGGAATAAATCAGCTGATTAACGGTATACTAAGTCACAATTTTATCCCATTCCGATAGTTTGGTAAAAAGTTATTCAGAACATGTTCAAAATGATTAGTGGTCCTGCTTACTAAATTAATAGATCAACAACAGATCTGTTAAAAAAAAGCTTCATAAACCAATAATACACATGCAAATATACCGACATTGGTTATCATTTTATTCCCGTATTATTCGCAAAACCCAAGGACAAAATGGACTGATATTTTGATCAAATTTGGCTGGGTCTCCGCTAGGCGGATACAGATAATAGACGACAGATGAAATAGTAAAAGCCATCCGTTTAGCCGTGATTATCTCGGCTAAGAACTGCTTTGAATGTTCAGGGAATTTAGACTGAATATGGATATTTTCACGAAAATTATTATTAGGTGCGCAGAATTAACAGACACGATTGTAATCCCAACAAACACACAGTCTCCAACCCCGCCCATTTTCGTGAGGTCACCCCAATGAAGCAAAGAAGTCCCTCATCACCACCCCAGACCAAATATGGGTACCCTGGGTACAAATAAATTTTAGGAAGCCCACCCACTGCAATACAAATACTTAATACAAATATTGCACTTCAATTTTTTTACTTGTTTGGTCACTGTTGTTATAGTTTTCTAAATCGTGTAAACACGTGACTTTCTGAAAACACTAGTCTTAAGAAAACAAACTATTGAATAATCAGAAAACATGTAAAATATTGGTGTGTGCAAAGCCACATACACGGTGCGAAGCCGGGTACACTTACTTAATAGAAATACTGCACCGGCCTATATTAATGATATTTCGGGGAAAAGTCACCGCTGTGCAAATGCAGTGTACCTGGATTCGCACACCTCAATTTTTTACTTATTTCATCACTGTTGTTACAGTGGGGGGGGGGGGGGGGGGGGGGGGGTGTTCGGGGAAGGGGGATGAAAGTAGTGTCTTTTTTAAGTGGCAAAAAGCCTATAAAGACAATAGATAACAGATAATAGCCTAAATAGATAATGAATTGACTTGTTGGACTGAAAACATATATTCAAAGTGAATCTACAAGTATCGAGGTGCCACAAACACACAGAGTCCGAGATGCACCATAAATTAGAAATTAGCTATTTAAACAACAATTGTGGAAACAACATAGGTCGCGAAAACCAATGACTCGGTACATGCACAGGCAATGTTGAATATCCCCCACCCACTTGAATTCATGTTATATTGAATACAATGGAATTATTTTAGTAGCCCTGTCGTTAAAAGTGCTGTCGAAGTCAGCACGATTCAAATATTGGTCAACAGTAATAAAGAAATAATTCCTACCTGAAAGGAATGTTGTTTCGTGTCTGGCAGCTAGTAGACTTATGTAAAATGTAGGTCAATTATTGATGCGTCTTGGCTGTCGCCGTATTGTCCTCTCAACTTTAGCAAATTTGCAGAAATGTACGTCTGTAGCATTCACAAATCGTCGAGTACACAATGAGTATCTGTATTTCCGTATTTAGAGCTTATCAACAATGAAGACATCAATCATTTCACGATGGCTTGAACCAGTACATGTAATGGCAATATGACCAATCATTGTATTATTTATACGCGTTTGGCAGGACACGAAATATAGTATGACGTCACAATGAAAATACAATCGCATTTAACAACAAATAGCTGACTTTTTAAACGTAAATTTGTTATTGGTTGGTATATTACATTAAAAAAAGTGTCCTGTGTGCAATAAATTGGACACATGACACTATGGCGTTTAGTAAAAAGGTTCAAATATTGACTCAATATGTATCAGACGTTCGAAATGAGGCTCCATACGGGAAAATCTATTTAAACTAAATTTCATTGGGAAGCTATTTTTTTTGCAAATTACATGCGTATTATTATTTTAATATAACCTATCAATGTGTACAGGTGTTAGCATGTTTCAATATTGAACTAACATATAGCTTGTTGGTATTGGCACACTTTCATTTTACGAAGTTTCCCGCAGCGAACCACATTCGGCCCATCTACCGATTGTAATTATAGAACGCCTGTAACTATTCACGAGAATATAGGCGTTCTATGAAAAATACTTTTTTATCAATAACAAAAAAGTCACCCTCCCCCAAAAAAAGTACTTGATCAAATTCCATCAAAATAGCCAAACGTTCGTCGGCAGCAAAACGTGGAACAGACATTAGTATTGTGAGCGTGGTCGTTGGACGTCATCTTCATTTCGGCGACTGTAAATACCAGTAGCCGATTTCACCAACATTGCAAAGTATACTTTACTAGCAAAGTATACTTTGAGGGAGTAATCATTTATTTTTCCTGAAATGCATTATTTCATATAGAACTAACAAATGCATATATTTCATGATTAAAAGTATGCACAATTATTATACTGAATTTATTACATTATCACAGCCATAATGGCTGTGATAATGTAATAAATTCAGTATAATAAAAATTAATAAATTTATCCTAAAATTCAAAATTTCTCCTTCAAAGTATACTTTGCTACTAAAGTATACTTTGCAATGTTGGTGAAATAGGCTACTGATACGTTGCTGATAATGGCCAGTAAGCTGTAATATATGAGCCGCGTCGCGAGAAAAACTGTCTTCGGGAGTCTGACGACGTCACAAGATATGATCGTGAACTTAGCTGATGTAATTTCAGCCGAGATTTCCATTTATCGACGTTTGTCAGACCGCCATGTTACTGTTAGGTTTGTTCCGTTGTGTTAAAGTTATCTAACGAACAAAATATATCTATAATCGGGCGTATGTGTGTGAAAAAAAAAAAACAGTCTTCGATCTGTACTGGGTCCTGCCGTCTGAGAATGTATTGGATGACCGTTAAACTGCCGTACTAACGGTCGTACGATCGAAATCCACCGTTTTTATTCGAAACGGGCACATCTTATATTATGTTTTTATTAACAATAATGGCGTAAGGATAAGTTTCTTTTATTATTTTGCTGCTGATATCACATATAAAATTGTTTGTCTGTTATTGATATATGTTTTTTATGTTCCGTTATTTTGACATAATATTTACTTTGACACAGTTTACAAATTTATCTGTACGCATTAACTGCTACCGTAACACTCCCAAAACAAACACAAGTCGGTGGTAGGACAAGCTGATCACAAGCTGTGGTAACAAATGTCTCAAATATGTTAACATAGCAATTTTGTCCATGTGGCAGACTTCCACGCGCTACCCTTAAAGTTGGTCTCCCACTAGGCGAGTGGGAGACTGCGATGGAGTAGAAATTACACGTAAGCGATACAGGCGTTTGCTCTCACGCTATTCGAGTGACTGTGAGCTGTACATAGTGAGTAACGCATAGAAGTAAGGGTGCCTGTCATCAGACATGAACACTGCCTTTCAGAGCAAACTGTTTTTTTATACCCACTTGTTTTTAAAAAACTAAATGGGTATATTATTTTCGTCACGTCTGTCCGTCTGTCACATTTCTTGTAAGCAGTAAAACTTTTTAACCGTAATAGGTAGGGACTTGAAACTTGGTGTGTGCCTTCCTTGTGGTGTGTAGATGCGCAGTGAATTTCGATTTTTGAATCGACCCCCGGTCATGAATTATCTTCCCCTTTTTCAACTTCGTATTTGGGAAACGTGGGTATATTGCGTTGGTGCGCTATCGACTGTGCTCTAGTTTTAATGTAATTTAATGTTGAACGCATTGTTCTCCCCGTATGCATGTGTATTTCCATTTGTATATGTTGAACTAAACGGTCGTATATGTTGGACTAAACCAATCAGTTAATCAATATACTTCCGTGGTTTTCTACAATTATAAATTGTTAAAACGCTCAGTAAACACGTCAAAAAGAAAAAGAAATCAGCATACCTAATTCGCGTACCCGCGCACGTTCATACTTGCTGGTACATGAACTTGCCGGTTTGACTTTTTGCTTTGCACATTCATGTGTTACCAAAAGACTCAAGCTCATCCGTCTTTACATTCATTATGCAATGCCAAATATGCTTCTAGTTCGATTATGTCAATTTACTGTTGTAAATGTTGACGTATATTCTATGTGTAACGGTATATACCGGAACGTCATTTTAAGTCGCTTGACGTCGCTTTTGCGTGATGTCTCTTTTGCTCAAACGACCTGCATAGTGGTGTTGTATAAACTATAATATCTTAATGAATATTGCAGATATCATGATCAAATAAAAAGCGTTCAATTCATCATGCAAATACCATTGTCATAGAAACAAAATGTATGGCATGTCAAACGTTGCTATAGTACATATCTATATTATTAGTAGTGTATGTTTGTTATTGCTATTCAATGTTTCGTTATTGTTATTCAATGTTTCGTTCTTGTTATTCAATGTTGCGTTATTGTTATTCTATTCTTCGTTATTGTCATTGTATGTTCGATATTCTTATTCAATGTTTTTTATTGTTATTCAATGTTTCGATTCAATGTTTCGTTATTGTTATTCAATGTTGCGTTATTGTTATTCTATACTTCGTTATTGTCATTGTCTGTTCGATATTCTTATTCAATGTTTTGTTATTGTTATTCAATGTTTCGTTATTGTTATTCAATGTTGCGTTATTGTTATTCTATACTTCGTTATTGTCATTGTATGTTCGATATTCTTATTCAATGTTTCGTTATTGTTATTGAATAAGAATAACGATACATTGAATAAGAATAACGATACATTGAATAAGATTAAGAATATCGAACATACAATGACAATAACGAAGTATAGAATAACAATAACGCAACATTGAATAACAATAACGAAACATTGAATAACAATAACGAAACATTGAATAACAATAACAAACATTGAATAAGAATATCGAACATACAATGACAATAACGAAATATAGAATAACAATAACGCAACATTGAATAACAATAACGAAACATTGAATAACAATAACAAACATACGATAATAATAAAATAGATATTTAATATAGCAACGTTTGACATGCCATACAAAATGTGATATTGACCAAAACTTTCCCGAATACAGGTTTTCTCGCGACGCAGCTCATATTTAATTAAACTGACACTTACCTGCTGTCGTCCCGCGACGCTATTTTGGCGACATGTATATACTCTGTCTAAGCTTTCCACCATATCACAATACCGACAGCGTCAATCACTTCATATTACCAAACGGGAGAACATTCGAACACTTCAGTACCTTGAACGAGTCACTAACGCTTCTAATCACGTTTCAAACATGATGACGTCAACGTCATAACAACATTGCTTTGTCGCGCCATTACAGACGTCATTTGAAACGTCTCCATTCAAAACGTTAACGTCTCCATTTTATTCATTTGACATATTAAGTCGGGTGTTATTACACGTGTATCATATCACATTTATGAAATGGGGTACAGCACGGGATAACTATGTTTTCATGTGATCATTGTTTTTATCACTTGAAAAAGCTTGTTAGGACGTACGCATGCTGTAACCCATTTCATAAATGTAATACGACACACGTACGTGTAATAGCACCTGGATCGAATTTGATTGACTGACTGGAATTTCAACTACTGTCTGTTTCACGAAAGCTGCCCAAATTTTACGGCCATATAAACAATTCAAAAACAATATTTTTTTCGGTAATATTAAATGAAAGGAAAATTTAAGAATGAGCCTTCTTTTTATTTCGTGAAATTTGGTCAAATATTGATTTTATTGCGAAAAAAACAATTTCCCCATGTTTTTTAGAATTTTTTAGAATTTCAGAAATACTGGACCGATTTTCAAAATGTATCTTTTGTTTTCTTAGTTGGATCATTTCCAAGCTATCTAGCCAGGTTTTGGAGTCAATTTCTAAATTATTAGAAATCAATTTTTCGTAATAAAACCAATATTTGACCAAATTTCACGAAACAAAAAGAAGGCTCATTCTTAAATTTTCCTTTAATTTAATATTATCGAAAAAATATTGTTTTTTAATTGTTTATATAGCCGTAAAAATTGGGCAGCTTTCGTGAAACAGACAGTAGATACGAAAATAATGAATGGCGTCTTCTCGCTGAAGCAGATCGTTGATTTCTCCAAGTTGTCTGCTATTTGGAGCGTGATAAACATATTCTCAAACTCGTTTCCATTTGATATGAGAGTTATGAAACTCGTCAGCCATTGTATGTATAAATTGTGCCCGATTCGTTTCATAAAATCTCAGATCAAATGGAAACTCGTTTGAGATTCTCTATATAATGAATAATGCTGATTCACATATGTGAATATGATCACCCCTCAGAATACGGGGACCGAAAGTTGCCGTCTGCTGTTATTTCATATTGTGTCTTTTCTTGCAATATAAAATGGTTTGGCATCATTTTAGAATTCCATCAAAGCATGTTTTCAGTCAAAGAAAAATGATCAATAAACTGCAGACAAAAACAAAACATTTTTTTACATCTATATCAATTTCAATAATACTATTTTCTGTATGTGATGACCACCCAGTGGGTGCATATTCCACATGTGCAATTCCGTGCAATAAATTCATTAAACAATGTATTCTCGTTGAATATGGTTAATTAACAATGCGTGGAGGGATTTTGGACGGCTGGTGCGTGTTGCCAGGGATTTAGGGACTGTAATAATCAAATGGGTTGTGCGATTTTAACCATTCAAATCAGCTTCGTCTAGCCTGCCTCAATTCATAATGTTCTTTATGTAATGAGTGTTGATATGTAGCCTATTTCACCAACATTGCAAAGTATACTTATCTAGCAAAGTATACATTGAGGGAGTAATCATTTATTTTTCCCGAAATGCATTATTTCATATAGAACTAACGAATGCATATATTTGATGATTAAAAGTATGCAGAATTATTATACTGAATTTATTACATTATCACAGCCAAAATGGCTGTGATAATGTAATAAATTCAGTATAATAAAAATTAATAAATTTATCCAAAAATTTAAAATTTCTCCCTCAAAGTATACTTTGCTAGAAAAGTATACTTTGTAATTTTGATGAAATCGGCTACTGGATACTCTCAGCTCATTCCAGAAGGTTCCTCAAGCGCCTCGCAGATTGCTATACAGAGTGCTATAGCACCCAGCTACTATACTAGAGTGATATCGTTGAGGTGCTGTCCACGAGTAAGGCCCCCTGTCGTCTTCATAGTCCTCATCGACACTTGCTCTACCTGCTCTACATACTGTACCCACAATTAGCAGATAACTGACTGCCTGGTACAACTAGCTCATAACATCACTGAGTTGTGATATGACAGGATCTGACATCGCATCGCTTACTGAAATCTCCTCAGATACAATTTCTCACCATAACTGACACAACTTTGCAACATTTATTTTACTCCTTCAAGTGCGCCTGGTGCCTCATATAACACAGTGACGATGCTCTGAGCAGTGAGAGTATGAAGCCATTGCGGCTTCATACTCTCACTGCTCAGAGCATCGTCACTGTGTGCGTGACCATCAAGCATGTGGTTGATGTTGTCACTACTATAGACAGTCCGCCCCAGCTCCTCAATGCCACTCCCTGGCATTATGAAACCGGTAGCTCCCATAAAAGACACGAGTAGATGAAATCCACCAAGTTTTGGAACAATATTTGGGATTTCGGGTCCGGCAGCGATGATGTCTACGGCCTTGATAAACAGTGGCTGGTCAAATGTGATTGTATTTGATTGTAATTGCGATTGTGTTTGGATGTCTCATTCTGAGAAGAATAGCAAAGCTGTAAAAACTGTACTGAGATAGATGGGGTCCACATTGATATATGGTAGAGCAACCACATCACTCACTTGGAATTCACCATCTAGTTCTAGGTAGAATTGCTTTGACATCAGAAGTCACACTGGGTGATTTAAGCTTGGTCTTTCGACCAATGATCTTTTTGAGACCGGCCTTTGAGAGATTGTTATATATCGTGACCTTGATGTCAGTTTGATGTATTTGTCTTACCTGGGATCTCTTAATATCGTATTGTCTGTGACACCCATCTTTCAAATTAGTTATCTTCCACGGTGTCATCTGATGAAACGTGCTGTGAAAGGATGCCTTCATCAAAATCTAGTGAGATTAGGCATGCTAAGTAAATATATATATATAGTCTATTTGGTAGTGTAAGACTTAATTGTTGTTTTATTTTTTGCATTCGCTGCCAATCGCTGGTGGCCGCCATCTTGAAAATATGCAAAGTGTGCGCCTTACAGCTCCAGAAAAGTTGTGGAACATCACAAACTGAGTTCTCCAAAATAATTAAAAGTACTGAAAGTACTGAAATATGTATCTCCACAAAAACTGATCACTTGCGGAACTAGAGACTGAAAGTTGCATATTTTCCCAATCATCATCCGGATGCAATTATACTGTGATGGTGCAAATCCATTCCCATACATACATACGTTTTCTCTAGAATAAATTACTGTTTGAAACTCCGAGAAAAAAAATGTACAAATCTGGCGGCTATAACTGTTCACTGCTACCTAACTCTGAGAACTAAAGATAATATCTGTTGTATTCATACGCACGCAATGTCTTCATTCGTATCTTCCAGAATTTAACTGATAAACTGAGCTCACAACTATGAAAACTATAGAGAATAGAATACGTAGAATGTTTTTTATACAAAGCAAGACAGGCCAAAACGCCATAGGATAAGTTGGCACGGGCACTAAATTTTCTTGGTCGTACTCGCCGTTTAGGCGTAGCACGATCAATGGCTGCCCTAATAGAAATTTGCGTGACGAATTTTCTTCACAAAAACTGATCACTTGCGGAATTTGAGACTGAAATTTGCATATTTTCTCTATCATCATCCAGAGGCAAATGTACTGTAATATGGTGCAAACCCATTCCCATACATGTATACGTTTTCTTTAGAATAAATTACTGTCTGAAACTCCCAGAAAAAAATTGTACAAAACTGGCGGATAACTGTTCACTGCTACCTATAACTGTGAGAACTACGCACGAAATGTCTTGATTGGTATTTTCCAGAATTTAACTGATAAACTGAGCACAAAACGGTGAAAACTATAGATAATAGTATATATATGCAGAGTTTTAGATACAAAGCAAGGCAGACCAAAACGCCATAGGGTAAGGTGCCACTATCTCAAGGGAGATAACATATAATTAGTTGGATGAGACATGCTAAACATGTAATTTTTACATGAGCCCATTTAATTCAAACTGCACATGCAAATCATATGACCGACTGTCACCCAAAGAATTGGTGGGGTGGTGGGGGGGGGGCATAACACATGCTCGCTCAAACGAAGGTAGACATAGAGCTATTGCCAAACCGCTCCGACACTACTGCAAATAAATCCGATCTATATAAATAACAAACGACTCAATATTAAGTTAAAATGATATCATATATTTATGCTTCCCGTGGTGTCGAAGTCCGAACTGTCTTGGGGCCGAAGTGTCATTAACAGGCTGTTGTCGTAAAATGTCCAGTTTTCATTTACGGCGTTTGTTTACAAAATGGCTGACAACGAGCAACAACCTGCCTGATATGTATGCAATTTCGTAGATATTCCAGGATTATATGTATAATAGGTAGCCCAGTTTCGTCTAGATTTCAGCCAGTTATATTATATACACATCTCGGCGAGTGTAGTGGCATATATGATCTTATAAATCATTTTTGACGGAAATGTTTGTGTCATTGTGATCATTTTAATTAAAAAAATTATGTCAAAAATGAATCGGTTAATAATATGAAAAATAAATTCTGTTTTAATAGACTATTAATGTTACAAAGATTACAAACAAGCGCTATTGAGGCAAAAGGGTGATACTTACTATCATTTTGGCTAATTCTGCGCATCGGCTATAATGCGCAATTCGTATTCAATCATGTCAAATTTAGCATTCCGTACGTCATAATGAAATATCTGGATTTCGGAATAAACAAGCTGATTAATTGCTAAACTGTGGCAAAATTTTATCACATTCCGATAGTTGGGAAAAAAGTTATTTCGAATATATATAGTCAAAATGTGTAAAATCCTCAGACCTAGACTAACGTGCCATGTCTCTATATCATGTTTAGCTTCTATTTTGTGACTTTTATCATTTATTATTTACTTTGCTATAGAAATGGTAGTAAAGCCATACTGCTATGTCTACCTCAGACCATGCTGATTTAATAGTTGGCTTGTTTACTAAATAAACTGTTCAACTAAGAGACTAACTTGTCATGATGTCACTGGACAGTTCTGCTTCTGCCATTCATATTAAATAGCATACATGTAACATATATACATAACAGAAATAATTTAACTAAGTAATAATCATATCATGTGGTGATTCTGTAGGCCCCGGATTAATTTGACATGATTAATACAACTAATTTGTAATTAACTTAAAGTCATAAAGTCATCAGTGATTAAAATTCAATTAACAGTTTGATATATAATCACTTAAATCAATTATTTTGTTTTATTTTATTTTTCCTGTGTGTTAAAATATAATCCAGCAATAAATTTGTTGTGAGTTGTGTCCAGAAATCTGGTATGTTTTTTCCGAAATCTTGTCCGTTATGTCCTGGTTCGTTATGTCCATAGTCCGTTATGTCCAGGTACCGTCCATACCCAGAGTATTCTGCAGAGTTACTTCCCACAATTTGGAGGAAACCGGAGTACACTGAGGAAACAAAGTTGTCCAGTCTGGTGACCACCATACTATCTCACATACTGTACTTAACAAGTGATCATAACATGCAGTAGGCACACCGGGTTATCCAAGAAAACATGAAGTTTCATATCCCGTAGCCTAAATCCCTGGAAATATGGATTCTGAAATAGTCATTGACTATAATATGCACCATGGCATGTTTATGACAAAATCACCATTTGTTCAACTTAGCCATTTTTAGCTCGACTATTCGAAGAATAGTTAGAGCTTATGTAGTCACCCCGGCATCGGCGTCACCGTCACACCTTGGTTAAGATTTTTAGTCAAGCCTGTATATGGAATACTCCTGTCCCTACACCCACCATACTTGGACGACTTCATCTCCTAGTGATGTACATCAACAACCCCTGACCTATATTTGACCTTGACCTACATTTAACCTTGACTATAATGGCTAATACATTAAAATTAAGCCGGTTCTAGTATGAGGCACACATCAAGGGTATTGTACATCAAGGGATGTATACACATGTTAAATGTTAAATGTATAGGAATTACATAGCAAGTAATAACATTTAACCCTTTCAACCCTAAGGAACTGGAATGGACTGTGATATACTAATGTTCTGACCAATCCAATGGTCACAAAATGATTTTAAGATTCGTCCATTTATGAAAAGGGGGTGTTTTTGTTCTCAAAAATATTAAAATTGCTTTCAAAAAGTGCAGATCCTGATGAGGCGGCTCGTTACGAGCCGGCTCATCTGGATCTGCACTTTTTGCATAAACCGATATAGCAGGATTTCGGGTTCAAAGGGTTAACATCCTTATTATCCTGTTTTCTCGTATTTCGTTAATGAACACTGGTTGATACATATTTATATACAGTAAGTAAGACTCAGATCGGGGTCAGCCTCAGAACGGGGGCCAACTCCCAGAATGGGGGTAAATTTTTCCCAGAACGGGGGCCAATTCTGCACGTTCCGTTTTGATTTCAAGCCTGAATGACACCCTAGTTAGTGACGTAACGTCACGCCCTGGTCGTACGTGTCCAAATCAAAAATAGCGGAAACTAGTGAACGCATCTAGGTCATGACATTTGTGCATTTATGGAACAATCTGTTCTTAAACATAGCCATACATATACATGAAGTTGACCAGTCTGATTCACTCTTATGATTATCTCATAAACTATGTGCATATGATCACAGGTTGAAGTAACGGACCGAGGAAGCATCAATGAATGAAGAATTTTTTATTTTTTTTTAATATAATGTATTTATAGACCTCGGTCCGTTACTTCAACCTGTGCATATGATTGGGAAGTTGCATGTTTCTAAGACAACCAGAAGACATTTTCATTCCAGTTTTAATCTACATGTACCAAGGAATTTATCCTTTTTACCATGTTTACTAGAAGATTTAATGTTTCGAGCAGTTTTGCTTTAAATGGCTGATTTTCTATACACCTGTTTTTAAAAAAAAACAGGACATATTCTGTTTTCTTTCGGCGGGCAGAAAATCATTGTCCGAAGCAGAAGTCATATTATTTGGAACATCTTCATGACACTTGCCAGGCGTGTTGATATCAATTGGGTGAACACAGGTGTTGAAGGTGCCAAACTCCATCAATAGCTTCCTTATATTAATGTCTATCCAGCCAATTTTAGGTACGTCCAAGTGTTGAATATCTCCTGATTCGTTAGTCAGCTCATTACAAAATTTGATGGCTATCCACCCAGTGTTATTCAGGTGATCTTGACTTTTGTGGCCTTGACCTGTCAACAGTTATCAACGCACATCCATGTGTTGAATATACCCTGTAGCATATTTCACCAAAATTATAAAGTATACTTATCTTGCTAAGTACACTTTGAGGGAGAAATTTTCAATTTAAGGATAAATTTATTAATTTTTATTATACTGAATGTAATAAACATTATCAAATATATGCTGTTGTTAGTTCTATATGACATAATGCATTTCGGGAAAAATAAATTATTACTTCGCTAGATAAGTATACTTTGCAATTTTGGTGAAATCGGCTACTGGTCCATTAGTTGGATATAAAGTACATTGTATGGCAATGCATTGAATTATAAGCCGATATCTGTTGTTTTTTCAGCGAATCTTCCCAGTTTCACAGGGACAACAGACAAGTGCTGACTGTACTGAGGCCGACAAACATAGTAGACCTACAGGGCTCCAGGTAAGGTGCGTATTGGCGTGTGTCACATACTTATTTTAGCAGAATACGTACGCATTGATTATCAAAAATGCAGGCCTGTAGCCAGGGGGGTCGGAGCGGTCGGACGACCCCCCCACCCCCCCCCCCCCCCCCCCCCCCCCCCGCGCCCAGCCTCGAGGTTCACTTTTTTAGCCTTGAGGTCCACTTTTTTAGACCCCCATAGATACTTCAGACCCCTTGTGCCTTCGAAATGACCCCCCCTTCAAACAGGTAGATACTTCAGATCCCTTGAGCCTTCGAAACGACCCCCCCTTCAAACAGGTCTGGCTACGGGCCTGAAGTGGGAGTACAAAATATTCAGTGATGTGAAAATACGCATTGATTTAAATTTGAGTAGGGAAAATACTGTAATAAAATGGAAAATTTACTTAATTGAGCTGCAAAACGCATTCATCTTGTACCGGCGGGTGGACGGGCACAGCTTGTCCACGCAATAACTAGAGTTCTACTTGACAGATTGTAACCAAATGTGGTATACATGTTTATCACAGCAAGACAAAGAAGTCTATTGATTTTCAAAAATTTCCGATGACTTATCTCCCCTTGGCGGCCATTTTTAATTTTCGCACTTTGTATCCTTGTCCACGCAATAACTCAAGTTCTTCTTCATCGATCGTAACCAAATTTGGTATACATGTTTATCACGGCAAGACAAAGAAGCCTAGTGATTTTGAAAAATTTCCAATGACTTATCTCCCCTTGGCGGCCAGTTTTTTATTTTTGCACTCTGTATCCTTGTCCACGCAATAAATTGAGTTCTATTGGACCGATCGTAACCAAATTTCGTATACATATGTATCATGGCGAGATGAAGAATCCTATTGATAACTTATCTCCCCTTGGTGGCCATTTTTATGCGATCGTTTAAAAAATAAAAGGTACGTATTATGTTTTACCATGGGGTGGCGGGCGGGTGGCAGGCAGAATAACTGCATAGTTTGTGTACACAACTCCTTTGGAACTGTTCAGTCAATCGATCTGTAACTATACACATGTCTTCTACACATATTGAAGATGTGCACCTTGATGTTTTTATGCCGAAAACATATTTTTTAACAGAAATATCACCTTTTTAACTTAGCCATTTTTGCTACATTTTTGTATGAAATTCTATATAGGATACATAGTTTGTGTATGTACATAACTCCTCTGAAACAATTCAGTCAATCGATCTGAAACTATACACACGTCTTCTACACATATCGAACATGTGCACCTTGGTGTTTTTATGTATCGGTACAAAATCTGAGATTTTCACGGTTGCTGAAGATATACCTTATCTATATTATTATGAATTATCATTTTCCTTTCATGTCCATCAAAGTATATGTTGTGACCACTCATTTGAACCATCTTGCCAAGACGGTTTAAATGAGTGGTCACAACATATATTTGTGCATTAAAGAAACTGAAGAAAATGGACACAAAATGTTTGAACATTTGAGCATCTCATCAAGATGGTTCATGTGAGTGGTCACAAGACATTACTTTTGTGCAAAAATTACGAAAAATTAACATGAATTGGGTTAAAGTTGGGACCACACTTCTCAGGTTGCAATAAAGGGAGATATTTTTTTTATCCATTCTTTAGATATGACATTAATTTACCATTACCGGATGTGTTCATTGACATTATTATTATCCCCCCCCCCCCCCCCCCCCCCGCAACGAGTTGTGGGGGGGTATACTGGAGTCATGTTGTCCGTCCGTCCGTCCGTGCGGCCGTAAACTTAACATCAGAGAAATATTGTTATAACTTCTATTTCCTTCATCTAAAATGCTTAATATTTCACACATGCATTCCTGTAAGGCTCTACTACAATGTTGTGCCAAATCCACGACCGTCCAACCCCCGCAGATCCCAAGGTCAAGGTCAAATACTTAGTCCGTAAACTTAACATCAGAGAAATATTGTTATAACTTCTATTTCCTTCATCTAAAATGCTTAATATTTCACACATGCATTCCTGTAAGGCTCTACTACCATGCTGTGCCAAATCCATGACCGTCCAACCCCCGCTGATCCCAAGGTCAAGGTCAAATACTTAGTCTCTTTACAAAACTTAACATCAGAGAAATATTGTTATAACTTCTATTTCCTTCGTCTAAAAGGCTTAATATTTCACACATGCATTCCTGTAAGGCTCTACTACCATGCTGTGCCAAATCCACGACCGTCCAACCCCCGCTGATCCAATGGTCAAGGTCAAATACTTGGTCTCTTTACAAAACTTAACATCAGAGAAATAAGTTATTACTTCTATTTCCTTCTTTGAAAATTCTTATTATTTCACTTTTGCATTCCTCTAAGGTTGTACTATCATGCTGTACAAATCTACGACTGTCCAACCTCCGCTGATCCCAAGGTCAAGGTCACATACTTAGTCTCTTTACAAAACTTAACAATGGAGAAATATGTTATAACTTCTATTTCTTTCATTGAAAATTCTTAATATTTCATATGCTGTGACAAATCCCCGCTGATCTTGAGGTCAAGGTCACATACTTAGTCTCTTTACAAAACTTAACATCAGAGAAATCGGTTATAACTTCTATTTCCTTGCTCGGATCTGCTTCACATTTCACACACGCATTGCTCCAATGGACCTCTACCACCCTGTAACAAATTCATGCCGCTCCCGCTAATCCCAGAGTCAAGGTCACAAGCCCACATATTTGGAAATTTTTACATATTTTAGGGGTACCTGGGCCCACGCGGGGGGTATTCCGTAAGCCTCGCTTACTGACCAATCTAGTTCCGGTAAGTTTCTACTACCATGCTGTGCCAAAGCCACAATCGTCCAACCCCCGCTGATCCCAACGTCAAATACTTGGTCTTTTTACAAAACTTAACATCAGAGAAATATGTTCTACTTCTATTTCCTTCATTGAAAATTCTTAATATTTCACGTATTCCTGTAAGGCTCTACTACCATGCTGTGCCAATTCCACGACCATCCAATCCCCGCTGATCTGAAGGTCAAGGTCAAATACTTGGTCTTTTTACAAAACTTAAGATCAGAGAAATAAGTTATAGCTTCTATTTCCTTCATTGAAAATTCTTAATATTTCACTTGTGCATTCCTCTAAGGTTGTACTATCATGCTGTGACAAACCTACGACCGTCCAACCCCCGCTGATCCCAAGGTCAAGGTCACATACTTAGTCTCTTTACAAAACTTAACATCAGAGAAATTATAACTTCTATTTCTTTCATCGAAAATTCTTAATATTTCATGCATGCATTCCTCTAAGGCTCTACTATCATGCTGTGACAAATCCCCGCTGATCTCGAGGTCAAGGTCACATACTTAGTCTCTTTACAAAACTTAACATGAGAGAAATTGGTTATAACTTCTATTTCCTTGTGCGGATCTGCTTAACATTTCACACACGCATTGCTCCAATGGACTCTACTACCATGTGAAAAATTCACGTACGTGCCCAGAGTCAAGGTCACATACTTAGTCTCTTTACAAAACTTAACAATGGAGAAATATGTTATAACTTCTATTTCTTTCATTGAAAATTCTTAATATTTCATATGCTGTGACAACTTCATCTCCTAGTAATGTACATCAACAACCCCTGACCTATATTTGATCTTGACCTACATTTAACCTTGAATTACTTAGTTAATTCCCCTTGGTTAAGGTGTTTACTCAACCTTGGTTAAGGTTTTTAGTCAAGCTTGTACATGGACTACTAGTGTGCATACAGGCACCATACTTGGACAACCTTTTCTCATAGGGATGTACATCAATAACCCCTGATCTATATTTGACCTTCGCCTACATTTCCTCTTGAATTACTTAGTTAATTCCCCTTGGTTAAGGTTTTTAGTCAACCTTGGTTAAGGTTTTTGGTCAAGCTTGTAGATGGAATACTATTCTGCATACAGACACCATACTTGGATACATTTTTCTCATAGGGATGTACATCAATAACCCCTGACCTATATTTTACCTTCACCTACATTTAACCTTGAATTACTTACTTATTTCCACTTTGTTATGGTTTGTACTCAAACTTGGTTAATGTTTATAGTCAAGCTTGTATATGAAATACTCCTGGGCCTACAGCAACCATACTTGGAGAACTTCATCTCCTAGTGATGTACATCAACAACCCCTGACCTATATTTCACCTTGACCTACATTTAACCTTGAATTACTTACTTAATTCCCCTTGGTTAAGGTTTTTAGTCAACCTTGGTTACGGTTTTTGTCGTGCCTGCTTTAGCAGAAGCACGACTATAGTCGTCGTATTTTCCGTCATCGTCCGCGTCGTCCTCGTCGTCCGCGTCGTCAGGTTTTTTTGTAAGGCAAATGCGTTAAAGTTATTGTTTTTTCACAATATCTCTTTAACCCCTTGCCAGACATTGATAATATTTCACATCAATGTTTGTCTAGGGATGATGCTTCATTACGCACACCCAACATCCAAATTATCAAGGTCAAGGTCATTTATTTACTTGTAATATTTACCGGTTTTGTAACAGAAATACGTTAAAGTTATTGTTTTTTCACAATATCTCTTTAACCCCTTACCAGACACTGATAATATTTCATATCAATGTTTGTCTAGGAATGATGCTTCATTACGCACACCCCCACATCCAAATTTTGAAGGTCAAGGTCATTTATTTCCTTGTAATGTTCACCGTTTTTGTAACAGAAATGCGTTAAAGTTATTGTTTTTTCACAATATCTCTTTAACCCCTTGCCAGACATTGATAATATTTCACATCAATGTTTGTCTAGGGATGATGCTTCATTACGCACACCTCCACATCCAAAGTCTGAAGGTCAAGGTCATTTATTTCCTTGTAAGGTTCACCGGTTTTGTAACAGAGATGCGTTAAAGTTATTGTTTTTTCACAATATCTCTTTAACCCATTGCCAGACTTTGATAATATTTCACATCAATGTTTGTCTAGGGATGATACTTCATTACGCACACCCCCACATCCAAATTTGGAAGGTCAAGGTCATTTATTTACTTGTAATGTTCACCGGATTTGTAACAGAAATGCGTTAAAGTTATTGTTTTTTCACAATATCTCTTTAACCCCTTTCCAGACATTGATAATATTTCACATCAATGTTTGTCTACGGATGATGCTTCATTACACACACCCCCACATCCAAATTCTGAAGGTCAAGGTAATTTATTTACTTGTAATGTTCACGGTCAAATGCCTCGGTAGGCGCGACACCGCTTCCGTGGCGGAATTCTTGTTAGTCAAGCTTATACATGGGATACTATTGTGCATACAGACACCATACTTGGACAACCTTTCTCATAGAGATGTACATCAATAACCCCTTATCTATATTTGACCTTCACCTACATTTAACTTTGAATTACTTAGTTAATTCCCCTTGGTTAAGGTTTTTAGTCAACCTTTGTTAAGGTTTTTAGTCAAGCTTGTAGATAGAATACTATTGTGCATACATACACCATACTTGGACAACCTTTTCTCATAGGGATGTACATCAATAACCCCTGATATATATTTGACCTTGACCTACATTTCCTCTTGAATTACTTACTTAATTCCCCTTGGTTAAGGTTTTTGTCGCGCCTGCTTTAGCATCGGCGCGACTATAGTCGGCGCTTTTTCCGTCGTCGTCCGCGTCGTCCGGTGTTTTGTAACAGAAATGCGTTAAAGTTATTGGTTTTACACAATATCTCTTTAACCCCTTGCCAGACTTTCATAATATTTCACATCAATGTTTGTCTAGTGATGATGCTTCTTTTTTTACGCACACCCCCACATCCAAATTCTCAAGGTCAAGGTCATTTATTTACTTTTAATGTTCACCAGTTTTGTAACAGAAATGCGTTAAAGTTATAGTTTTTTCAAAATATCTCTTTAACCCCTTGCCACACTTTGATAATATTTCACATCAATCTTTGTCTACGGATGATGCTTCATTACGCACACCCCCACATCCAAATTCTGAAGGTCAAGGTCATTTATTTACTTTTAATGTTCACCGGTTTTGTAACAGAAATGCGTTAAAGTTATTGTTTTTTCACAATATCTCTTTAACCCCTTGCCAGACTTTGATAATATTTCACATCAATGTTTGTCTAGGCACACCTACGCACACCCCCACATCCAAATTCTCAAGGTCAAGGTCATTTATTTACTTGTAATGTTCACGGTCAAATGCTTCGACAGGTGCGACACCGCTTCCATGGCGGAATTCTTGTTAGTCAAGCTTGTATATGGATTACTCCTGGGCCTACAGCAACCATACTTGGAAAACTTCATCTCCTAGTGATGTACGTCAATAACCCCTGACCTATATCTGACATTGACCTACATTTAACCTTGAATTACTTACTTAATTTCCCTTGGTTAAGGTTTTTAGTCAACCTTGGTTAAGGTTTTTATGCAGGCCGCGGCCACCTTGTTTGTCAAGCTATGTGTACATCGACAACCCTCATAGTCGAGCTATGCTGTTCTCCTACAGCTCTTGTTTAATGTGCAATGATTATACTTTAAAATATGTCGATAAAAATACTTATTCACGTGACACATTTAGTTGATATAAATAATTTCAAAATGTCCTGCCTCATTTGCATATCAAAATAGACTGATACAACCTTTATACGTAAATTAAAGATTACTAAGTGACTATATCTGTATATCGGACACTCATAATTTTGAAAACTGTGGAATAGTTACACAATTATGCACTATTTAATTCCTATAAAGAACTTATTTTTGCAGATGGGACCCTAAATTTAACCCTTTCAACACCACAGGCCTGTATAGTAGTATTGGCAAAACGTGTAGATCCAGATGAGCCGGCTCATGACGAGCCGTCTCATCAGGATCTGCACTTTTTGCAAGTAATTTTCATATTTTTGAGGAAATTACACCCCCCCTATTCATAAATGGACTAGTCTGAAAATCATTTTGTGACCATTGGATTGGTTGCAAAGTTAACATATCAAATTCCATTCCAGTTATTTAGGGATGAAAGGGTTAAGGGACGCCATATTTGCATGTGCAATTGGTGGAATAAATGTTAAATGAATTTTGTGTTGATTATTTGTAGTATGCTAGACAGTAACTATACGGTTGTGTCTGGAGAAATGAGGCTTATGAGATTTGTCATTACTGTCTGTTTCACAAAAGCTGCCCAAATTGTACGGCCATATAGACAATTCAAAAACAATATTATTTTCGATAATATTAAATTAAAGGAAAATTTAAGAATGAGCCTTCTTTTTATTTCGTGAAATTCGGTCAAATATTGATTTTATTACGAAAGATTGATTTGTCTATGGGAATTTAACATGGTAGTGGAAGAGTATTAGATAAAAAAATCACGAAGATCGAAACAAAATAGGTCAAAGCTGAATTTTTCTGTATAGTTTGTAAATATCATCAGCTGAAACATATCAAAACTCCCCATGAATCCGACTGGAGCTTAACTCAGCATTCAAGATGGTGTTCAAGATGGCTGCCGTAATCGGCCAGTACGTGTTATAAATGTCACAAGAAATAGTGCAAACTGTATTTTTTTTGCATCATATGTCAGCATATCATCACATATAGAATATTATGCACATATTATGGTATTACAATAAAAAAAATTGGAACTTGACATAAAAAATATTTAAAAAAAAAGAAGAAAAATGCATTTTTTAACAAAATATTAGTTTGAACGGACAAAAAATCTATAAAACGTAATAATAATAATAATAATAATTTGATGCTGACCGTAGAAATAATATAATTGTGTATTTGTGGCATGTCTAGCTCCGGGTCTTAAAGCGTAGCTGGAGAAAAACTGAGTCGGTCTGTCAATATACCAAGCTCCCAATTCATAGGAAAGTTTGGTGACATCCCAATCAAAACGTACAAGAAACCAACCGTACCCGGCATGCAGTCAGTGAAGTTTGGCCCAATTGAAGCTCCAAAACCTGACCCACCTTGTTTGGTGATTGCAGTAGATGTTGATCGGCTGTGGTTAGCCAGCTTTTCTACAAATCTTACCCCTTGTCCGTCATGGAGTGGGTTCATGCAGGTGGCAGTAACAGGCAAAAAGCATGAGAAAAGCCGAATCGAGATTCTGCCATTCGTTAATCTAGATCCAACAAACCTGAGCACAATATTTACGGCATTGTGTTTTGCACAAAGCCAATGTGACAAGCATGGGCAGAAGATGTGCATTGTCACATTTGACCAACCGCTTTACATCAAAGCCACAGAGATAGTGGCTGCATCGCCAGATCTGTCGAATATAATCACACGATTGGGTGGTTTTCACCTACTGATGTCATTTATGGGATCAGATGGATTTATCATGGCGGGCAGCGGATTAGAAGCATCATGGGAGACTGTGTATGCTCCAGGAATTGGTATTCACATGCTAACGGGGCATGCATATGCTAGAGCTGTCCGTGCTCACCTGTTAACTTCAGCTGCCATAACTTCTCTTCTGCTTGAGAAACCGGAATCATCAGATACTGTTGATGCCGAGTCATTACGTGGACTTCATGCATCACTTTTGAACAGTCAAGGTAGTGTAGAAGAGGATGCTAGTCTGGCAGAACTCAGTCAGGTACTTGGTAAGTTGATGGAACATGCTGCAAATGACAGTCGCACTGGGAAGCTTTGGGTCAACTACTTAGAGCAGGTGTCTCTTTTGAGACTACTGATCAGAGCTGAACGCACAGGCGACTGGAATCTCCATTTATATTGCATAATGAGAATGATACCACTGTTCCATGCTGCTGGCCACCTTGCCTACGCAAAAGCTGCCAGACTCTACCTACAGCAAATGGCACAACTAGAATCTATCATGGCCGAAAAAGACTACCAGCAGTTCACTGAAGGTGGGTATTTTATCATTCGACTAACTGATCGCTTTTGGGGCGGTAATTTTACCGATCAGACAATCGAGCAAGAGCTGATGTGCTTGTTGAAATCATCAGGTGGGATGACCCATGGCCGTGGCATCACAGCTAGCTCATTAACAAAGTGGGTTCATGCATTACCCCGCTGTGTACCCATATGTGAGAGTCTTGAAACATTCACAGGCGTCCATGCCAGTACATCGGATCAGCACAGGGATTTAAATGCAAGCTCGTAATCACGTGATCATAAGGACTACGATACATTTTTGCGATGGTTACGAGTACATTCGCCATTTTCCCACAGTCATTCTAAGTCAGTTGTTGCAATAGCAACTGGTTTAGTTGCCGACAAGTCGGTGAACTGTGACATGGCGTTTGAAATAGGCCAAAAAGCAGCACATTCCATGACAGATAAAACATTTACAGATGTAAAGCTGAAAAGGAATGACAATCAATGCATCGATTAACACAGTCACAGTCCGTGGTCAGCCAGTTGTAGTGAATCCTACTTTGCTCTTCAACAGAATCACTTGCGTCATGCAAAATCGATCTGAAATGGAACAGTTCTTAGCGTATGATCTGGCACCTCAGCCTACGTCTCTCTTTCATGATGGTGGAATGAGGAGAACTGCCAAAAGTGCACTTGGCACATTGATGAAATCGAAAGTTGATCCGCAATCCACGTTTCCTGACGAGGCAACATTTGTCATTAATGGAGGTTACCTCCTTCACACAGTCGTGTGGCCGACACATGCAACTTACAAGGAGGTATGTAAGTCCTACGTATCATACATTGCAGATCATTTGGCAGTGAGGTCGTCGTGGTGTTTGATGGTTACAGCAGCCAGGCATCTACGAAATTAGCGGAGCAACGACGAAGATCATCAAAAACCACTTTCCGTGATATATTATTTGATGCAGACATGAAAACAGTGACTACCCAAGAAGCATTCCTGACTAATGGAACTAACAAATCAAGATTGATAGAGCTGCTTGCTGAAGAGTTGAAACTTCACGATGTAGTCATACAGCAGGCTGAGGCTGACGCAGATAGTCTAATTGTTGCCACAGCAATATCGATTGCACGATCCCGACCAAAGGACGTAGTGGTTGTTGGAACAGACACGGACTTGTTGGTAATGCTTGTATCACAAAGCACTGATCAATGCCACCTGCACATGTTGTCGAAGGGCAATACCTTGTTCGTGTACGACATTTCGGAAATCCAGCAATCTATAGAAGTTATGCAACATCTAATGTTCATACACGCGATAACGGGATGTGATACAGTGTCAGCACTGTTCGGTCAAGGAAAAAAGAAAGCATTCAAGCTTGTAGAGAAACATAAGGGTATTGCTGGGTTAGATACGAAAGAAGATGTAGCTACAGTTGGCGAGCAGTTTCTTCTTCAGTTTTATAGAGCTCACAAGGCAGACACTCTTGACCGCTACAGATATCTAGCTTATAACAAAGCTATAAGTCGCTCATCCCTCTCAAGTACGTTCAAGTTAGAATCTCTTCCGCCCACAAGTGCAGCAGCCAAAGAACATTTGTACCGAACGTATCACACTGTACAACAATGGATGGGGAATACTCTTTCTCCACTCGAATGGGGCTGGCAGCTAAAGGAAAATTGCTTAGTACCAACAGAAACAGAAAATCCGATTGCCCCTGCAAAGCTATTGAAAGTGGTGTCATGTGGTTGCAAGGGCGGATGCGGGAAGCAATGTGGCTGCAGAAAGCTTGGACTTCACTGTTCTTCGCTCTGCAGTCAATGCGTCGGACAAACATGCACAAATATTATACAAATATCTCCTGACGCACTCGACGATGATACACAATAAATGTGATGTGCGTCTTATGGTGTAGTTATACATTTTATTGAATTCTGATATCATTGCTTTGCAAAACGTTTTGCATATTACAGGAAATACATTAATTTAGTCGGCCATTTTGGCGACCATCTTGATTATATCAGTTAGACGCCATTGGGTACTAAACTGATAGTATCCGTCAAAACAATATGTTCCGACTTTAATACATAGCAGATCTCAAAAGAATATGTTCTGACTTTGATACATAGCAGATCTCTGCTTATTTGTAGGTAATTCATGATTGTACTGTTTTGGCGGCCATCTTGAATTATACATAAACTACTGTGGGATTCATGGAGAGCTGTGATATGTTAGGTTTGATGGTATTCCGAATATGTTGCATGAATATTTCAGCTTTTGCATTTTTTCTGATTTCAACCCTAGTTCTGAGAGCTATGTATGATGCAATTGGCGGCCATCTTGAACGTAATATTAATACTTAATTCTCAAAATTTCTGTTAATGTAGTTATGCGTTATATTCTATTTGTTTTGGCACATTTCATTCGAATTGATTTGGCGAAAATTGCACTAGTTGTAGTTTTGGTCATTTTTGGTCGCCACTTTGGGCGCCATCTTGAATTCTGGATTAAGCTCCACTTGGATTCATGGGGAGTTTTGATATGTTATTTCTAATGATATTCTGAACATATTTTGAAAAATTCAGCTTTGACCTATTTTTTTTCGATCTCAACCCTAATGCTCTTCCACTATGGGGTAAAAACTGGTAAGGAAGTGTGGGAGGAGTCAAAAAACAAAAAATTTTGGAAATCAACTCCGAAACCTGACTAGATAGCTTGGATATGATGTAACTAAGAAAACAAAAGTTAAATTTTAAAAATCGGTCCAGTATTTCTAAAATTCAAAAAAAGATTCCCCAAAAAGACTCCGTGAAGATGTCTATGGGGATTTAACATGGGGAAATTTTGTTTTCGCAATAAAATCAATATTTGACCAAATTTCACGAAATAAAAAGAAGGCTCATTCTTAAATTTTCCTTTAATTTAATATTATCGAAAAAAATATGGTTTTTGAATTGTTTATATAGCCGTAAAATTTCGGCAGCTTTCGTGAAACAGACAGTAGTGTAGCTCCTGATGAAATATCACACTCCCGTAGCCTGATAACGATCTACTACGTATATTGCTTGTTAGAAGCATGATGGATGAAAATTATGCTACAAATAGACAATTGTTGGGTACATTTTTAGCGCGCCTTTTGAAGAAAGGAGTGCTTATGGCATACACTCGGCATCATAGTCGGCATCTGTCCGTCCGTCTGGTCATCCGTCCGTCTTCAAAAATTTAACGTTGGGGGAAATTTGTTATAATTTCTGTTTCTTTTCGCCAAACGTTTTGATATTTCACACTTGCCTTTCTCTAATGATTCTCTATTTTCTATCAATGATGCTTAGACCCCCGCTAACCCCAAAGTCAAGGTCACAGTCTTGGTGCTTTCATAAACTTAACGTCGGGGGAAATTTGTTATAATTTCTGTTTCCTTTCATCAAATGTTTTGATATTTCACACATGCCTTTCTCTAATGATTTCCTTATTATGCTGTGACAAATCCACGACCCTGAAACCCCGTCTAACTCCAAGGTCAAGGTCACAGTCTTAGTGCTTTCATAAACTTAATGCTGGGGGGAATTTGTTATACATGTAATTTCTGTTTCCTTTCACCAAACGTTTTGATATTTCACACATGCCTTTCTCTAATGATTCTCTATCATGCTGTGACCAATCTATGATATTCAGACCCCCGCTAACTTTAAGGTCAAGGTCACAGTCTTTGTGCTTTCATAAACTTAACGTTGGGAGAATTTGTTATAATTTCTGTTTCCTTTCACCAAACATTTTGATATTTCACACATGCCTTTCTCTAATCATTCTCTATCATGCTGTGTCAAATCCACGACCCTCAGACCCCTGCTAACCCCAAGGTTTTGTTTCACCCCACTAATCTTGATATTTTATACATGCCTTCCCAGGCGCGGATATAGGGGGGGGGGGTCCAGGGTTCCAGACCCCCCCTGCTCCCGGCAAAAACAAAAAGAAGAAAATCTACAATACTCGAATAGTTGGATGACTTTTCGTGGCCTAGGTGTCAGGAAATCGCATCTGCGGCGATCTGGCATTTAAAAATTTCCTGGGGGAGGACCCCCAGACCCCCCAACTTTACGCGGACCCCCTGCAATTATTTCTGTATCCACACCTGCTTCCTCTAATGGTCAAATCCATGACCCTCAGACCCCCCGCTAACTCTCAGGTCAAGGTCACAAATTTAGCGCTTTCGCAAATTTAACATTGGCGGAAATTTATTTTAATTTCTGTTTCCTTTCACACAGCTTCTTGATATCCGTTAAACTAAAGCACCAATATATAAACATCACATGATATTTAGCATGTTTCATGTTGAGGATTGCCATTTTGTTTGTGTAAAATCCTAATAGTTTTGTTATATTTGCTTAGAAGTATATTTCGTGACCACCATCTCGCAGAGACGGTTCAAATGAATGGTCATAACATATACAGTCTACACTAGTTATCTCAAACTCTCTTAAGTCAAACTACTGATAACTCGAAGTGAACTTCTTTACAAATGTTTTACTATATAATAACTCTCGTTAACACAAAGTTTTGTTAAAAGTATTTTCCCCAGTCCCCTGGCCTTTCAGTAAATGAGTGTTGACTACTTTCATTTAGAAATAACGAAAATAAAAATAAATATTTAAATAAAATAAAACTTTCAGGTGTACTGTGAATGTAATGGGTTACAATTGTCCCTGGTGGCAGAGCTCCAGATAAGCTGCGTATTTGCTTAAATACTCAATTAAAATTGCCAAAAACCCAATTGATATCAGAAGTAGCGAGTATCAAAAGCAATACAAATTTTGTGGTACCTTTATCATGCTGCAGAAAATAATAAATAGACCACAAATATAGCATATTTTTCTTATTTTCCATGAAAACACATCTTCTGTATTTCATTAGAATTGTCTCCAAGGAGACAATTCTAATGAAATGCCAAGACAACTTTTCATTTCGAAGCAAAATATTCTATAATTGCGGTCTGCTGATGTGTAAACAGTAGTGTGAATTAATTTACCCAATTAAATTTTGAAATACCCAATTGCTTCAGAAATGATGGAGTGACAATACTCAATTACTAATTAATTATCTGGAGCGCTGATACTAAACTGCCTTGCAGTTATCCCCTGTATTTCATAAATAACAATATCACAGAACTTGGGTTTTGTCACATTTGGACCATACTATTTAATTAAATTTTTCAGTTTTAATATTTGTATAGAATATCTTGTCTCATATCATCTGGCATTCAGATTGATCTCTGCTGTCACCTTAGCCATGTGTAGTAAAACTAGGTACACTAGCTAATGTACATCATGTGAGATCGCTATTGAGGCCTGCTTTAACTCTTTGCATGCTGGGAAATTTGTGGGCTATAAATAGTTAAAAAATAGCAGACGAGAATTCATTGTATTTTTTTTTATTTCTCCCTATAAATATCATGAATATGTCTTGGAATTTCATTAGAATTGCGTCCAGAGGACGCAATTCTAATGAAATTCCAAGACATATTTACAGAGAGAAATAAAACATACAGTATAGTCTTAATTTGTTTTGCGGATATTTCCGCCACTAGCATGCAAAGAGTTAAGACATTTTACTAAATATTACATTAACTATTTGAGCAATTTTGATGCGATAAAGCATAGATTCCCTTGTTTAATTAGATAATATTGCCAGCCTATGGCACTGTCCTCATAGCTGTAGTTAATTAAAAAAAAACTTGTGTTTCTGTAAGTTTACTCGAAGTAACTCTGACCTGTAGCCTATTTCATCAACATGGCAAAGTATACTTTGAGGGAGAAATTTTCAATTTAAGGATAAATTTATTAATTTTTATTATGCTGAATTTATTACATTATCACAGCCATTTTGGCTGTGATAATGTAATATATTCAGTAAAATAATTCTGCATACTTTTAATCATGAAATATATGCAGTCGTTAAGTTCTATATGACATAATGCATTTTGGGAAAAATAAATGATTACTCCCTCAAAGTATACTTTGCTAGATAAGTATACTTTGCTAGATAAGTATACTTTGTAATTTTGATGAAATTGGCTACTGGTGACAGCTATGAGAATGGCAACATCAGAGGGTGGCCTCCTTATACCTTAACCCTTAGACCGCTACTCACAACAATTGTCGTCTGCTGTTGCTTTTATATCTTGCCTTATTTCTCAATAAAAAACATGGTTTGACAGTTGGTTGTAAATTATTCTAAAGCATGTTTTTGATGATAAAAATGGAAAATAAAATAAACAGCAGACGACAAAAAAAATAAGATAGCCGTCTAAGGGTTAATAATCCTAAATATTTGGACACCATTTATTTGGGTAACATTATATAAATACTACCCTTGTTGAGGGGAATATTGTGCAAGACTGTAGGGCTGGGAGGGTGATAGTAATATTCCCCTCTATTATTGCCCGCTGCGATGTGAAGCGGTTGATATGAAATTGACCAATGCAATGCCTAGAAATTGCAATGAGGTATAACAAATACAAATATATACAACAGTGAGCGTACCAATATTTAGGGTTAGTACTTAATAGGGGTTTTCCAAAGCAAAATGTGTCCAAATATTTAGGTTAACCCTTAGACGGCTATCTTATTTTTTTTGTCGTCTGCTGTTTATTTTATATTTTCCATTTTTATCATCAAAAACATGCTTTAAATTTACAGCACTTTAGAATAATTGACAACATGTTTTGACAGCACTTCAGAATCATTTCCATTGGAAATGATTCTGAAGTGCTGTCAAACCATGTTTTTATTGAGAAATAAGGCAAGATATAAAAGCAACAGCAGACGACAATAAGTTCTTGTTCTTAATTAATGTAAACAATTATTGGATTTACATTTATTGAGCAGCCTATCTATGTTCAATAAATGTAAATCCATCAATTGAAATTTCCAGATGATCCTAAATTTGCACTTACGAACATTTTAGTTACACAAAGTGTAATGAAACAGCCCCCAGAACTCTAGATAAGATGTGTATTGGTGTATTTTACGCATGTACTTTTATAATAGGTGAATACGCATTGATTTTCAAAATTGTGAGTACAAAGTACTCGCCACAATTTGAAAATAATCATTGAGTTTAAAATTGAGCAGTGAAAATGCTCTAATAAAGTAACAAATTCACTTGAACTGCAAGTTTGTTTTATTTCAAGTTATTTCTGCATCAATTATTGAGTCATTTTGTGTTAAAAGTCTTTGCAAAAAACCCGGCCTTCATGGGTTTGCCTCGTTTCTTGTTTTCTATTACCATGAACAAATTAACCCTTAGACCGCTATCTTAATTTTTTGTCGCCTGCTGTTTATTTTCCATTTTTATCATCAAAAACATGCTTTGACCGCACTTTAGAATAATTTACAACATGCTTTGACAGCACTTTAGAATAATTTCCAATGGAAATGATTCTAAAGTGCTGTGAAAGCATGTTTTTATTGAGAAATAAGGCAAGATATAAAAGCAACAGCAGGCGACAATTGTTGTGTGTAGCAGTCTAAGAGTTAATATCATTATGTAATGTTGTAAACAAGGATGTAAAGGTTTCAGGCAAAATGAAGGGGTCAGTGGAAGAAGGGGGCTAACTCCATTAACTAACTCTACCCCTTCAAATGTGAAAGAAAAAATACCACAAAAAATGTACCCTGCACTGTCTGGCGCCCGATACGTATTATCTTACTATTGCATTTCTTGACTTCAATTCACTGATCCTTCATGACTTTGTAACCTTTGATGTCTCACCCTCCACATGTCACAGTCAGTAATGATTACAACCTCACATGCATATTATGTACGACGTGATTGGACAAAACCGGGCTTATTGTATATTATGTGACTAGCGAAGACCAAAACGTGTTCACCATCTGTAATAAAAAAAACTCGAAATTGTAATGTGTCCCTAACAGGAAACATAGAAATCGTATTATGAGACGATTCTCATATGCTGCCAAAACATGTTTGTTAGACAAAAAAATATTTTGACAAAACATGAGAGGGGGGAGAAGGGGGGGAGGGGGAGGCGAGGGGGTAGCACTAATCGTACCGGCTCCTTCCGGCCGACCGACAATTACGTTTTGTCGTCTGCTGTTTATTTTCCATTTTTATCATCAAAAACATGCTTTGACCCACTTTAGAATAATTTACAACATGCTTTGACAGCACTTTAGAATCATTTCCATTGGAAATGATTCTAAAGTGTTGTGAAAGCATGTCTTTATTGAGAAATAAGGCAAGATCGATATAAAAGCAACAGCAGGCGACAATTGTTGTGTGTAGCAGTCTAAGAGTTAATATCATTATGTAATGTTGTAAACAAGGATGTAAAGGTTTCAGGCAAAATGAAGGGGTCAGTGGAAGAAGGGGGCTAACTCTATTAACTAACTCTACCCCTTCAAATGTGAAGGGGGGTAGCACTAATCGTACCGGCTCCTTCGGACCGATTGCATTCTGTAATTTTAGAAGCCCTGTTTAGCGCTCTACAATAAATTGTGACCAGTCACCTTGTTTGTGACCTTGTTCAAACTGTCTATGAATATTGAGGTAGATAATTTCATATTGACAAGTATAAAGCACCTTGCGCCATTATGATTCTAATCTCGAGTTTCAGACATAGTTAACCCATAGAATGTGGGAAACGAAAATTGTCGTCTGCTGTTGGTTTATTCGTTTTGTCTTCATTCTCAATAAAAACATAGTTTGAAAGGTCTGATTTCTCAATAAAATATGGTTTGACACCGTTGGAAATGATTCTCAAATGTTGTAAAAACATGTTTTTATGTAAAATAATTTGGGAAGCATAAAATAAACAGCAGATGAGAAAATTAAATTCCAACATTGTAGGGGTTTATTGAAGTTAAATTGAGAAATATGTGGCATCTGGTTACAAAATTCGGCATTTAATCAGGTCATAGCTCGTTTTATACAGTATTACTCTCATAGACGCTATTAACCCTTCCTACGCTGTTGACGAAAATTGCCGTTTGCTGTTTTTCAGTTTTGCTTTAATTCTTAACAAAAAACTGTTTTTGACAGCACATGAGAATCATCTCCACTGGAGACGATTCTCATGTGCTGTCAAAACCAGGTTTTTTTCGAGAAATATTGAAAATAAAACATTTCCAGCAGACGACAACATTTAATTCAGCGTAGTATGCTATCAAGTTGTTGGTAACAGCATATATTTGTACACATGTAGTGTATAAATAGGGAATATTTATATTTTTTTATGCGGAAAACTGTGTAGTCTCACCATGTAATAGATTAACCCTTCAATGTTGAATTATATTTGTTGTCTGCTGTTTATTTTTAATTTCCAGTTTTCTTAACAAAAACATGGTTTGGCAGTAATTTAGAATCATTTCCATTGGAAATGATTCTAAAGTGCTTTCAAACCATGTTTTTCTGGAGAAAAAAGGAGAGAAAATATGACAGAGCAGCAGACGACAAGTTTCAGTTCCCACTTTTTAAGGGTTGACTGATGAAAAGTATGTAGCGATAATACCGGTACATAAATGTTGTTGTGAATGGTTAATGCCAACTTAGTATTCCGTGTACAGAATGAAATTCACTTGATTGGAGGGATTTACATAAACAGTATGCTTGTGCATAATTTGGAATATTTGGACCGACAGCGTGGATTTCTCATTTTCAGCTGAAAAGGTGGGGAAAAATATTTTCCTCTGCTCTTTCATTCATTATTAACCCTGACACCGCTATCTTAATTGTTTGTCGTCTGCTGTTTATTTTCTATTTTCTATTTTTATCATCAAAAACTTGCTTTGACAGCACTTTAGAATAATTTACAACATGATTTGACATCACTTGATTCACTTCAGAATAATTTCCATTGGAAATGATTCTGAAATGCTGTCAAACCATGTTTTTATTGAGAAATAAGGCAAGATATAAAAGCCACAGCAGACGACAATTGTTGTGTGTAGCGGTCTTAAGGGTTAACTTACTTCTTTACAAAGAAATGCTATGGCTGCACATAAGAAAGCATGTTCTCATTGAGACAAATGAAAGTTAAAAAGTAAAACAAGAAGAATCCAAATCAATTATTTGCGGAAACTAATTCAAGGTGCATGATCACGTGGTTACAACAACAACAACAATTACTGAAGCTTCCAGAAGCGCCTCTGATTCAAAGTACGTATTCTCTTATATTGTCCGTATTATATGGCTTTTAATGAAATATGGCACATCAGAAGCGTCTTATTAAGCTGCATTTGGAGGTGTCGGTACTTTGGACCAAACTCCTGTTGTCTTTGTGAAGAATCGATTACCGTGTTTACTGTTAATACTGACACGGAAATAGATTCTTCGCAAAAACGAGGTAAATATGTGCCGAAGTCCCGAGACCAACAAATGCAGGTGATGAAGACGCGTTTGCTGCGCCATGTTTCATCAAAATCTGTTGCATATGAACCCTTTCCCTGATAGAAACGACTTTTCACGCCTCTGCAGAAGATGTCTTTTGAAAACATTGTGGGAAAAGGAGAAATTGCTTGTAACGAGCAATTTCTCCTTTTCCCACAATGTTTTCTACTCTATCAGATAATGTAACAATCATTTGACCCAGCATTTGATTCTTTTATTCACATGTTTTGGATTTGGAAGAGTCGAAATATCACAAAACAGGGAAAGGTAATAATATTTACTTTGGAGCGGGCGCTCTTTCAACACTTTCAGACATTGTTATTGTTGTGGTAACCACATGATGTTTTTATATCTTGCCTTATTTCTCAATAAAAACATGGTTTGACAGCACTTCAGAATCATTTCCAATGGAAATGATTCTGAAGTGATGTCAAAGCATGTTGTAAATTATTCTAAAGTGCTGTCAAAGCATGTTTTTGATGATAAAAATGGAAAATAAACAGCAGACAACAAAAGAAATAAGATAGCGGTCTAAGGGCTAATTGGTTATGTTTAATGCCAAGTTCAGTTGAAGATTTAACCATATCAGGGACATGAATTATATTACAGTGGAACCTCTCTAAACCAGACACTCTGGGAGCTCCCCAGGGTGTCCGGTTCAGAGAGGCTCCCAGGGCTCCAGATAAGCTTTGTGTCTAAAGCGTACTACACCCCCTGATTTCAAAAGCATTGTGTATTTTACTTTTACAAATGGATTATTGATTTTTTTCATTAATTACTAAATAGGGAACAAAAATATAATAAATTTAAACATTCACATAATTGAGCTGCAAAAAGCAAACACTACTTTGTACTCCCACTTTCGATAATCAATGCGTATTTAGCTAAAATAATTGCGTAAAATACACCAATACGCACCTTATCTGGAGCTCTGGCTCCACTGTAAATCAGGCATATGGGCACTGCAAGACAGGTATATGTTGTTTGCGACCATGATCAGATGTTATCAACGGTGAGAGATGACAACAAACACATAAAATTAAGTAGACATATATTGTATGGGTGTCCGGTTTACAGAGGTTCTACTGTATATATCAGAAACATTTACAGCCTGAAATCGGCCTCACCGCAGCCAGGGATCGAACCACGGGTCTATGGATTACCGATCCAGCGCGCTGTTACCACTGCACTATCGCGGCCACTCAGATTTTTTACTTCAAGTTCAGCGTTATAAGTCTATATGACGTTACACTTTCATTCACCTAGATTTATACATCTTGGATGTAACCAACCCTAACTAGGCTGTAACTCAAAGATCATACAACGCTTTTTCGTAATGGAAAGTATAGATTTAAATTAATGTTGAGACGCATTACGGGCCATTAATTATCAGAAAAATTGGCAGTCAAAAATTGGCCTAATATATATACAATACAACATTATTGTAATTTACAGTAAGTCAGTTATTTAATGTTTCCCCCTGTGTTGTTATCACCTGAAGTTACTTTAATTAGGTTTAATTATCGACAAAGACATTCTCTGCCATCTGTCACCATTCAATTGCTGCAGTAGTAACTTATAAATTATGCATTTTGATTACCCTGTCCACGGGGAAATATCAGCTGAACTGGGCAATCACAACCAGCATAGATTCACACAGTCTGACCAGTGCGTACGCTGGTTACAATTCAATCAATAAATTATTCTTTATAATGCCTCATAGTCAGAAGTTGAACACTTAGAATGCTGGATACGAAACCGTTGTCTTCGGTTGCTTTATATTTTGTTTCTTTCTCAATAAAAGCACAGTTTGACATCACTTTAGAATCATTGGAAATGATTCTAAAGTGCTGTCAAAGCATGTTTTTAATGAGAAATATGAAAAATAGAATATAAACAGTAGACAACAAAATTTAATTCAGCAGTGAAAGGGTTAACCCTTACACCGCTATCTTAGTTTTTTGTCGTCTGCTGTTTACTTTCTATTTTCCATTTTTATCATCACAAACATACTTTGACAGCAGTTTAGAATAATTTCCAACATGCTTTGACAGCACTTCAGAATCATTTCCATTGGAAATGATTCTAAAGTGCTGTCAAAACATGTTTTTATTGAGAAATAAGGCAATATATAAAAGCAACAGCAGACGACAATTGTTGTGTGTAGTGGTCTAAGGGTTAATGACTGCTTCTAAGTTGATTGTTGGGCTAAACTGGTATTTGGTTGCAATTTCCATCTGGTCCCTTTTGTCTGCTTTCAGCCAAATTCCCTTGACTTAAGTTCTAATTGGTCTGTATGTGCCCCTGGCTGAGAAAAGGGACCTTATTATGTTTGCGACCAGTGTAGTCCCAGATCAGACTGCGCAAATGCGCAGTCTGATCAGGGACTACGCTGATTGCCATTAAGTCATCTGACGCTGTGTGTCGTTTAATAGCAAGTTTTGATCAGTATATTAACTGCATGATTACAAATGACGATTATGCTCTACGCTGGTCACACATGTGCTAATGACCTTTTTATCACGTTGTGGTATCTACCTGCCTACCTGTGGCTATTGGAATTCCAGTAAATTTGCCCAGGAAGGTTGATAGGCATCAGTAGCCTGTGAGTCACAGACAATTACATTGTTCTAAAGGTGCCTGTTGTTGGTTCCTGGTGTTTTCTGCTATATGAGGACTAGGGATTATTGATAGACAGCATGAAATTTCATGGTTTGTATCAAATTATGATGTTAATTGTCACTCACTATATCTCAACAGATTCCATTTTAATTAAATGTTTATTTACACTCGTAATTAATATTTTTCTGATCTGAAATGAGTTACCCTTTTGATATGAAATTTATGAAACGAGTCACGCACAATTTATGCACCAAGCCTCTTGTGAGGTGCATAAAATTGTGGACGAGTTTAATCCTAGCAATAAAATTATTATAAATATGCCACATAACGGGTTCCTGTTCTTTGTAAACACTTCATACTACAATCGGGAGCTCACTCTGACAATAGCAGTAATTTTAATGAGACTCGGACACTTCTATTGACGTTTAAAACGTGATGATGTTAACGTCAAAACATCATTGCTTTGTCGCGCCATAGCGGACGTCATTTGAAACCTTACTATTTTATTAATTTGACATAACGTTGTCGCATAATATGAATACATAATTAGGGTGATGCGGCCAGCCAATCGAATGCGCTCCAGGTGTTATTACACTTTTATCATAACATATTTATGAAATGGGTTAAAACACGCCATTTCAAGGATTTCATGTGATATGCAATATTAATGTTGCTGAAGATAAATCATTTTACAGACAGAACATTTCAAATAATTTTGTTACTTCTCATTAGAATTATATTTGTGACAGCAATTAATGGACAGTGCTGGCACTAAACTTCGTACAACTAAAATGTTCGTAAGTGCAAATTTAGAATCATCTGGAAATTTCAATTGATGAATTTACATTTATTGAGCATAGGCTGCATATGCAGCCTATGCTCAATAAACGTAAATCCAATAATTGTTTACAAGAAAACATTGTTAGTGTGAAATTTACAGACTATAATAAGTTTGCACTTACAAACATTTTAGTCTTACGAAGTTTAGTGAAACGGGCCCCTGCTCAATCTGTCTCATCGACACAGTTCAAATGAATGGTCAACCGTTTTAACCATCACATTGAGTGGTCATAACATATACTTTTGTGGAAAAGAAACTTAAAAAGAAAATTACATATTCATTTTCCATATGTAATGGTACTTTGAAGATTTTCAGCTGTGTATCTCCTGACCAGCTCACTAAGCACTCTCTTTGTCTTCTATGTGGCTTTTTGATTTAAACATATTTTATTGCTCTATTTAGACAGTATACAGTAGATTCAAGATAATACAATTTACTATTAATAAGATCAAGTGGGTTGGGCTACAGTTTTAACAGCATTAGAAAAAGCCCTTCCCAAATATGTGGCTAGGTCTGGAGAGATGGGGCTTATTGGATTTGTGACCAGTGTAGCTCCTGTCTTTATCCAATGGCACACTCATGTCACCTGTTCATCATGTATAATGCTTGTTGGAAACATGACGGGTGTTTAATTAATGGACAGTGCTGGGGCCCGTTTCACTAATTAAACTTTGTACAACTAAAATGTTCGTAAGTGCAAATTTAGAATCAACAGGAAATTTCGATTGATGGATTGATGGATTTACATTTATTGAGCATAGGCTGCATATGCAGCCTATGCTCAATAAATGTAAATCCATTGATTGTTTACAAGAAAACATTGTTGACATAATTTTGCACTTACAAACATTTTAGTCATACAAAGTTTAGTGAAACGCCCCCCAGATCCTACTCAGGCTGATCTGGATCATTTCTCCACTCACAGCCACATATTATTGTCAGCCTCTGGTAAAATACTGTGGCTAGAATGTCATACATATTTGCGGCTGTGACTGGCAAAATGGGGCTTATGGGTTATGCGACCAGTGTAGCCGCAGGTCAGTCTGCGCATCCACACAGTCTGATCAGGATTTTCACTGTTTGATATTCTATCAATGAAAAGCCACTCATGCTCTAACAAGCATTATAGCTTAATTGTTATCATGCCTGGAAATGAAACACCTCTAATGCTTCTAACTTATAGTTTTGATCATTGTCAGGCTTCAGAAGTGTGTGAGTAGATCTGTAGCCTATTTCACCAAAATTGCAAAGTATACTCTTCTAGCGAAGTATACTTTGAGGGAGTAATCATGGTAATCAATTATTTTTCCTGAAATGCATTATTTCATATAGAACTAACGACTGCATATATTTGATGATTAAAAGTATGCAGAATTATTATACTGAATTTATTACATTATCACAGCCAAAATGGCTGTGATAATGTAAGAAATTCAGTATAATAAAAATGAATAAATTTATCCTAAAATTGAAAATTTCTCTCTCAAAGTATACTTTGCTAGAAAAGTATACTTTGCATGTTGGTGAAATAGGCTACTGAAGTTTGAATAACCACAAATCCCATTTCTACAGTCACAGCCACATTCCACATGTGTAAACATATATGAAAACAATTGTATTAAGTAATCAAATTTATGTATCTGAATGGGCAAATAAAGTATAGCATCCTGCCGATATTTATGAGCAGTGTATACTCTGGACAGATCGTATGCGGCATCAATATAGTTTTTCACTATTTGCTGTAATTAGCGCCCACACTTATTGAATCCTTAATGAGGTGCGAAAAGGTCCCATTAGCACCTCATCTATGTTTTCATTTGCTTTAATTGTCAAATGACAGATGCTTATGAATTGACCAATTAGCTATTGACCATTTTTTGCCGTTTGCGAATTGACCAACTGAATGGTCCAAGATTGTCCAGTTATGAAATGGTAAGGTTACGAAATGACCATAATTCCATTTCGCTAGACCAGGGCCTATCAATTAACTCTTTGCGTGCTAGCGGCGAAAACATCCGCCAAATGAATTAGGAGTATATATTTTATTTCTCTCTGTAAATATGTCTTGAAATTTCATTAGAATTGAGTCCTCAGGACTCAATTCTCATGAAATTCCAAGACATATTCATGATATTTATGGTGAGAAATACAAGAAAATATGATGAATTGTCATCTGCTATTTTTGAACTATTTATAGCCCACAAATTTCCCAGCTTGCAAAGAGTTAACTTCAACCCAGTCTAGACTGGTTGTAAACATATTTGGGTGAATTATTATATTTTGAGTCACATATTGGTTTACGGTATACACAATGAGTATGGGGGGGATTGTATTTTTGAAATCTTTGACTGAACACTGACTCATTGTTTAATTACATTAACTACTTGTGTGTAACGATGTTCAAATTGTGCGGATATATTCTTTGAGAAAGACAGAATTTAACCCACATGCATAATACATCTACACATGTACATGTCTAATGTTTTCTTAATATTTTTCTCACATTTTCTTAATACAGTGGAACCTATCTAAACCGGACACCCTGGGGACAAGAGAGGCTCCCCTGTGAAACATGCATATACCTTTTTCAAAACACGCGTGGGTGTTTTGCGAGCATGAACAGACATTATCATTGGAGATAAATGGAAACCAAATATATCAAAATTAAGCACAACTGACTTGTCTCTCTGTGTTCGGTTTAAAGAGGTTCGACTGTATCTGAAAGTTTTTATTGTAGTTTAGTGTTGATTGTCTGTATATGATATTTCTGCTGAATGGTGGATGGCAGGTGGGAGCATGTGATGGGTAATTTAGCGAAGGGGTTCATCCTTACCGGTGGGTGGAAGGTGGGTGCAAGCGATGGGTAATTTAACGATCGGGGTTCATCCTTATCGGAATTCCGACTGGAGACCTGGTTTGACCCTCACATACGTCTTTGGCATTTTGTATGTGACAGTTGAATCTGGTTATACCCCTTATGTGAGTATTACGATTATTCGTAATCCTATTTTAGAGGAAGGGGCCAAGTGACTTTGGTGTGGTATGGACCTGCCACAAGGTCAGGTTATTCTAATTTCAGGGCTGAATATATTGTTTCTCGATGTAAATATTCAGTTCTGATTTTGGAATTTTCCCCCCAATGCAGCAGGTTAAAATGGGATTGAACCCGTTTGCCCGGCCTTACATGACCTTAGCTGTTGATAGGCCATTAAACACCAATAAACAAACAAACATCCTTACCGGAATCCCCCCCCCACCCCTGTTGGTCCGGCCTTAAATGACCTTAGCTGTTGATAGGCCGTTAAACACCGATAAACAAACAAACAAACTTTCTGCTGAATGCCAATAAACCCAACGAATCGACCAATCAATATTGTATAGCAGCTGCAATGCTGAACATTTTATTGTAATTTGTAGCTGTGAGGTTTATGGGTTCTACAACCAGTGTAGATCCAGACCAGCCTGTGCATCCACACAGTCTGATCTGGATCTGCATTGTTTGCCATTCCATCAATGAAACACAAGTCATGCTTCAAACAAACAATATACATGTAGATTGTTGTTAGGCTGCAGGAGTGTGTTACTTGATCTGGAGCTACAATGGTGACAAATCCAGAAATCCCCATTCCTCCAGTCACAGTCATATGTTTGTGTTGACTGTCTGTCTTATATCCTGCTGTTGAATGGACTTAACCCTTACACCGCTATCTTCATTTTTTTGTCGTCTGCTGTTTATTTTCTATTTTCCATTTTTATCATCAAAAACATACTTTAGAATAATTTACAACATACTTTGCCAGCACTTAAGTGCCGTCAAACCATGTTTTTATTGAGAAATAAGGCAGTATATAAAAGCAACAGCAAACGACAATTGTTGTGTGTAGCGGTCTATGGGTAAATTAACATGCAAATAATCAAAATCAATGAATCTTCTATTTTCGTCGTGCCCGCTTGTGGACAGCAGTGATATTGTCGGGACATTGGCGTACGTATTTTGGTTAAAGTTTTTCTGTATACTATCAAAGCCTCAGCGGGCGCAACATGCGGGTCACGTCCATCTAGTTTGTAGTGGCAATCAATGCTGAGTATTTGTATTATAGGAATGAATGGCCTTTTTGTGGAATTTATCGGGGTATAAACATGGAAAAGTCGCAGGAATACTGGACGAAGGCCGGAAGGCCTCGTCCAGTATTCCCGCGACTTTTCCAAGTTTATATCCCCGATAAATTCCACAAAAAGGCCATTCATTCCTTATAATTCCAGCATTTGAAATAAATTCATCAAGAAAATGTGTTTATTTTCCGTTTTCTTAAGAATTATTTTAACTGCCCCTCACGGTTATGGAAAGTAGTTTGGCGTGAGAGTTTACTGGGATATAAATTTTGGACAGAGACTTGCTACTGGCCAATCAAATGTTAGGGAATTGTGTAAATATTTTTGTGCTGGAATTATTGTACTTTTAGTGCTTGTATATGACCTTGCTGCTCAATGGACATAAAATGCCAGTTGCCCCAATCAGTTTGTCTTGCAGCTGCAGTGCAGAACATGATTGTCTCACCCAAGATAGTGGAGAGTGAGACATACATGTAGTGGTCAAAATTCCGGTGTTGGTGTTGGCTTCGTCGTCGTCATCAACAATTTGGGACGTGCAATTTGATGATTAAAAGTATGCAAAATTATTATACTGAATTTATTACATTATCACAGCCAAAATGGCTGTGATAATGTAATAAATTCAGTATAATAAAAATGAATAAATTTATCCTAAAATAAAATTTCTCCCTCAAAGTATACTTTGCTAGAAAAGTATACTTTACAATGTTGGTGAAATCGGCTACTGTTAGTTGGATCATTATCCAAGCTTCATCAATAGCTTCTTACATTGATAGCTATCCATCCAGTATTGTTTGGGTGACCTTGACCTGCACCTTGGTGACCTTAACCTTTGTGTTAATACTTTTGGATGTACGTACATCCAAATGTTGAATACCTCCTGATCGGTTAGTCAGATCATTACCAAGCTTCATCAATAGCTTCCTCACATTGATGGCTATCCACACAGTGTCATTCGGATGACCTCGGCATTCACCTTGGTGACTTTAACCGTTGTGTCAATAATTATGGACGTACATGTACGTCCAAATGTTGAATACCTCCTGATACGTTAGTCGGATCCTTGCCAAACTTCATCAATAGCTTTGTCACATTGATGGCTATCCACCCAGTGTTATTCGGGTGACCTTAACCTTTGTGACGTTGACCTTGGTATCAGCAATTTGGGATTTACTTTCCAAATGTTCAATATCTCCGGATCCATTAGTTGGATCATTACAAAAAATAGCTTTGTCACATTGATGGCAATCCAACCAGTGTCATTTGGGTGACCATGACCTTCACTATGGTGGCCTTGAGCTTCATGTCAACAATTTTGGACATACATCCAAATGTTGAATATCTCTTGATCCGTTAGTTTTGAGATGATCCGACTAACGGATGATCCGACTAACGGATTATCCGTTAGTCGGATCATCTCAAATCTTCATCAATAGCTTCCTCACATTGATGGATATCTACAAATGTAATTCGGCTGACCTGGACCTTGTTGTCAACAATTTTGGACATACATGTACGTCCAAATGCTGAACATCTCCTGATCTGTTAGTCATATCATTACCAACCTGCATAAATAGCCTCTTCACATTGATAGCTATCCATCCTGTGTCATTCGGATGACCCTGACACTCACCTTAGTGTCCTTGACTTTCGTGTCAATAAGTTTGTATGTACGTCCAAATGTTGAATATCTGCTGATCCATCCGTTAGCCAGGGCCCGGTTGCTCAAAGCTTTTGTTAGCTTAACAGACTGTTAAATCCTTAGCAATGCTAAGGATTTAACAGTCTGTTAAGCTAACAAAAGCTTTGAGCAACCGGGCCCTGATCATAACAAACTTCACCAATAGCTTCCTCACATTGATGGCTATCCACCCAGTTTCATTTGTGTGACCTTGACCTTGGTGAATGTGACCTTTGTAGCAATAATTTTGGACATTGTGACCTTGACCTTCATGGCGATCGCCTTGTTTAGTGGGTGAGACACTCCCCGGCAACCGTCTTGCTATTGTGATTTTAGTGCTGATTTTGTGTTACCATCATGTTGTTGAATGAAAATGAAATGCTAATAAACAATCCATCGACCGACCCATCATCCAACCCATCTATTAATCAATTCTAGCCTATGTTTCAGCTGTAGGTGGAGAGAGGAGGAGCTGTATTATGAGTACCCCACCCAAGCGCCACTTACCAGGTCAGTAGTCAACTGGAGCCCGTTACACTAAACTTCATATGACTTAAAATGTTCGTAAGTGAAAAATTATGATAGACTGTACATTTCACATTAACACTGTTTTCTTGTAAACAATTATTGGATTTACATTTATTGAGCTATTTATAGCTCGATAAATGTAAATCCATCAATTGAAATTTACAGACGATCCTAAATTTGCACTTTTTAGTCATACAAAGTGTAGTGGAACGGCCCCTGGTCTCTCACTCCTAAGTACAAGGAATGGGCTCTTTCTTTGTGTGGCTGTGACTGGAGAATTGAGGCTTATGTGATTTGTGACCAGTGTAGCTCCTGGTCAAATAGCACAATCCTGAAGTCTGATAATGATCTACATGTATATAGCTGACTAGAAGCATGACAAGTGTTTCATTGATAGAATATCAAACAGTGCAGATCCTGATCAGACTGTGTGGATGCAGTTACTAACTATGATCAAGTTGTTGGGCACGCTTGATTCACTGCATGTTGTCAGTTGACTCGCAAACCGATTACGTGCTTGGATCAATGAAAAATCGCAATTATTGTCAGATATTTTTAGCCACGTTTTTTGAAGAAAATAATCCAGGCTATTGGATTGGCGAAAGCCGGGCGGGCGGGCGGGCGGCGGGTGGGCGGCGGGCGGCGGGCGGCGTCCACAATCAATGTTAAGTTTTCGTGTTTGAGTCCATTTCTTTGTTACTGTACCACCTAGGACCACCAAACTTTCACAGCTTCATAATCAAGGGGTGCCCACCACATATCACTATCCAACATGTTACTTTTTTTTTAATTTCACCCATTTTTTCCGCGTAGTCGACTTAGCCATTTTCAATGTTAAGTTTTCGCGTTTACAATGTTAAGTTTTCGTGTTTAAGTCCATTTCTTTGGTACTGTACCACCTAGGACCACCAAACTTTCACAGCTTCATAATCAAGGGGTACCCACCACATATCACTATCCAACATGTTACTTTTTTTTTTAACTTGACCCATTTTTTCCGCGCAGTCGACTTAGCCATTTTCAATGTTAAGTTTTCGCGTTTACAATGTTAAGTTTTCGTGTTTAAGTCCATTTCTTTGGTACTGTACCACCTAGGACCACCAAACTTTCACAGCTTCATAACCAAGGGGTGCCTACCACATACAACTATCCAACATGTGACCATTCTTTTACCTTCACCTATTATTTCTACGTAATTGACTTAGCCATTTTCAACGTTAACTTTTTAACGTACGTCTGGTTAAAGTTTTTTGGTTAAAACTTTTTTGTTATACTATATCTCTGCAACTGCTTCGCCTATTACCTTGAAACTTCACATGGGTGTTTATCATCATCCATATTTTCATTATAACCCCCAACCGTGCGGCCCCTGTGCCCAATGTCAAGGTCAAATTACTTTGAATTTTTTTGTTTAAAGTTTTTTTCGTGTACTATATCTCTGCAACTGCTTCACCCAATACCTTGATACTTCACATGGGTGTTTATCATCATTGTCGCACCTGCTTGCGGAAAGCGCGATTCTGTGCCCAATGTCAAGGTCAAATTACTTTGAATTTTTTTGTTAAAGTATTTTCGTGTGTACTATATCTCATGCAAGTGCTTCACCCAATACCTTGATACTTCACATGGGTGTTTATCATCATTGTCACACCTGCTTGCCGAAAGCGCGATCCTGTGCCCAATGTCAAGGTCAAATTACTTTGAATTTTTTGTTAAAGTTTTTTCGTGTACTATATCTCTGCAACTGCTTCACCCAATACCTTGATACTTCACATGGGTGTTTATCATCATTGTTGCACCTGCTTGCGGAAAGCGCGATCCTGTGCCCAATGTCAAGGTCAAATTACTTTGAATTTTTTTGTTAAAGTTTTTTTGTGTACTATATCTCTGCAACTGCTTCACCCAATACGTTGATACTTCACATGGGTGTTTATCATCATTGTTGCACCTGCTTGCGGAAAGCGCGATCCTGTGCCCTATGAAAAGTTAAAATTACTTTGAATTTTTTTGTTAAAGTTTTTTCGTGTACTATATCTCTGCAACTGCTTCACCCAGTACCTTGATACTTCACATGGGTGTTTATCATCATTGTCACACCTGCTTGCGGAAAGCGCGATATCGTCAGCATTTTGGCATACGTCCGTCCGTTCGTCCGTGTGTCCGGTTAAAGTTTTTTGGTTAAAGTTTTTCCATCTACTATATCCAATTTTTTAGTGTCCATGCCTCGCCCCAAGGCGCGACATGCAGGCCACGGCCATCTAGTCTACAAAAAGTGGGTATAATTATGTTATCCAAGTGTCTATGCTTGGAAAAAACCTGGCCTTCGTGGCTTTGCCTCGTTTCTTGTTATAATAATAAATTAATTTACATGCATCCTGGTGTAATTTAATGTGGCAGTGGGACAATGCATGGCCTAGACTAAACAGTGCGATCTAAACTGTACATCTACTCTAAATATCTATTCTGTAAATACAGCGACTGTTTCCCGTTTCAGACCTTCAGTATACTCAGCATGGCTCTCATGGAGGGGACAAGCCGGGAGCCAGGCAAGGAACAGCCGGTGACGCCACGTCCCTTACTCGGGTAAATTGCTACAATGTGGACAGTCCTCTCACAGGCACATTGTGGAATGGACGACAAAATCCTCTTCTAATTCATTTTGACATTTTCTCATCACAACAAGGGAACTATGGGATTCGACCCTATTAACCAGTAGCCGATTTCATCAAAATTGCAAAGCATACTTATCTAGCAAAGTATACTTTGAGGGAGTAATTATTTATTTTTCCTAAAATGCATTATTTCATATAGAACTAACCACTGCATATATTTGATGATTAAAAGTATGCAGACTTATTATACTGAATTTATTACATTATCACAGCAAAAATGGCTGTGATAATGTAATAACTTTATCTTTAAATTTAAAATTTCTCCCTCAAAGTATACTTTGCTAGATAAGTATACTTTGCAATGTTCATGAAATAGGCTACTGGCCTAAAATGACCTTAGCTGTTGACAGTCCATTAAACGTAATTAAATAAAATCAAATGTTAATCATCGGAATGGGCCGTGGTCTAGGGATATGGCACTGGATTTCCCTGACTATATACTGGACTATACCAGTAGCCTATTTCATCAACATTGCAAAGTATACTTTACTAGCAAAGTATACTTTGAGGGAGTAATCATTTATTTTTCCTGAAATGCATTATTTCATATAGAACTAACAAATGCATATATTTCATGATTAAAAGTATGCAGAATTATTATACTGAATTTATTACATTATCACAGCCAAATTGGCTGTGATAATGTAATAAATTCAGTATAATAAAAATTAATAAATTTCTCATAAAATTGAAAATTTCTCTCTCAAAGTATACTTTGCTACTAAAGTATACTTTGCAATGTTGATGAAATCGGCTACTGAGGTTGTGAATTCCTCATCCGAGGTGTGATAAATACTTGCATTGTATTTCCATCCCACTGGTCTGTTGTATGAGGCTGTACAAAGTATGGTCCTGTCTATATCTGACATTAGTTGTTGCTAAACCCATTAACTTTAATTTTTTTAACCCATTCACTTTCACCTTCTTCTAAATCATACCCAATTTTACTTCTATATGTTATGTCTGTACCAGTGTACAATGCACTCGACCTGCTAATTAAATCATTGTAACGCTTGCATGGAATCAGCCAGCCGGGCCCAAGGATAATTAATCCATTTTCTTTGGTTAAAAAGATGGCGGATGTCCTACCATTTAGATGCTAAATGTCAGAGTAAAATTGAGTATGATTTAGAAATCAATCTTGTTGTTCATACCACAAAATGCCTGTGAGTTTTCTGTCAACTTCATGCCAAATACCGATCCACAATTACAAACCATATTTCTCCAGAAAGTAGCATATTGTGACCAGTGTTGTGTCGAAAGGCAACCCGGCCTGACATAAGGTTATCATATCACATGACACTACATGATCAACCATTCAGTGTGTTAACACACAAGCCAAATGTGTTGTAATAAAAAACATGATACACATACATCATTATTTGTTTGTGTATATAATGAAGCTACACACTGACCTTACTGCATGTGGTAATTGTGCTATGGAATATCAAAGTTTAAATTTGGTGGTGTTACATATCTTGTAAATTACTGAACACACACTTTTGAAATTCAGTGCGCAATTAGCTTAAATAATTCTTTAAGATACACAATTGTGCACCTTATCCAAAACTCAGTGTCACATTCAGTGTCATTTGCAGATGTTAGAGATGATTGAAAATCAATTTTGAAAAAAGTAGGGCTTATGAGTTTTGTGACCAATGTAGATCCAGCTCAGCCTGTGCATGCACACAATCTATTCAGTGTCTACACTGTTAGTCATTCCATCAATGAAACACCTGTCATGCTTCTAACAAGCAATATAGATAGTTATATGGCTACATGAATGTGCTATTTGTGACACTGGTCACAAATCCAATAAGCCCCATTTCTCCAGTCACAGTCATATACACAATAAGATAAAATCTCATTTCATTTGGTATTCAGCAAGACAAGGAAGATCATGCCTTGGAGAGTTTGAAAGCGACAAAGACAGAGATTGCTATGGAAAATGTTGATGAAAAGTATTGTCGAACCTCTATGAATACGAATAACAATGGTACTAATGTACCAATGGCAGATTCAAATCCCGATGAAAGTAGCAATGGACATGTAAAAGGCAATGCTATTGGTTACACTTCCTCTGCTAATGATGCTTCTGGTAGCGAGATAGAAGAGTTGACTTCCAACACTTTGTCGGACAGTGATGATACCACAATAACTGACACCGATGAACGAAATAGAGGTTATGAATGCTTAGACTATGGCAATACTTTAATATATAAAGAAACCACTGTTGCTAAGGATAAAGGAGATAGGAGCGACACCTTCCATGCAATTGAACCACCGCTAGATGGTTTTCAGCATCAGAGAACATCAGTTGCAGTTGGTATCGACAAAAATGAGCTATTTGCTACGTGGAAAAGAATTATGAATAAAACAAAACCCATAGATTACAGTTCTGAGAGTGATGGTTTAAATGATGAAGATTATAATAGTAGTCTGACTATGATAACCGATAGTGATGGGGAATCATTTAATGATAATATGGAGAACAATGTCACAATTATGAATCAGTTTTCTGTAACAACAGCAGCAACAACATCAGATGCACCAATGCTAACTAACACTGAGCCCAGTAGAGACATTCTATCAAACACATATCCAGAAGTAGGTAGAGATGAGAGATTGAGTGATGAACATTTCAGTCAGCCATTGATTGTACCAGAAAATTATAAAACTATTTTAGAAGAGGATAATAGCAAAAGTGGCATAGATATTAATGAAAAGAAAGAGTTAGAAAATATTTACACCCCAGAGAAACAGATTTCAGTTTTAGAGACAGTGCCACATCCTATATTGGACTGCAGCAAAATGGCACATATACGTAACATTTCAGACACCACTAATTCAGAAAATACTCCAAATTCCTTAGAAATTGAATGTCTGTCATCTTGTGATAAAACCACAAAGTCAGACGAAAGTCACTTGCCACAAGATGGACACAAAGAGATTGGGGCAATTGGTGGAGAATTACCAGAACACATAACCAGTATTTTGCACAAACGATCATCAGACCACAGAAGGACTGCCAATGTCCATTTCAGCAGAGACGTCTTAGCAGAGACTACTTCTCAGACTGGCAGTGATATCAGCAGTTCGAGTAGGCTAGGTGTATTTTCTCATGGGGATGGCCCTCCAACAGTTCCAATTCCACCACCACCACCAACACTGATCTCTATAGTTAATCAAAGTATGGCACATCCACCAAGATCGGGCCCTAGAGACGAGTTACAAGAATCACAGACACCAGAAATAAAACCATCGTTACAAAATAGAGATAGAGTGAATGGATCATGTACAAGCTCTACTAAAGGAAATGGTACCGTAAAAGGTATTGATTATACAAATGATTTGGGTTTGAACAGGCAATCTAGTATACCTAGAATGGCATCACCAACTGAAATTCTGATATTGAAACAAAAGGCTGTGACAAACAAAATAATGAAAAATAGGCAAGATGATGCTAATGCGCTATACCCTGGAAATACAGATACATCAGAAGATGTTCAAAAGAAACCAACTGTTGCTAAATTGGAAACTTTCCATAGCAGAGCCCGAAGCAATGATCAGCAGACATTAACCAAACAGATAAGGAGAAAAGCCTGTGAAATAGGATCATGCAAGGATGATGACGCCAAAATAATTGATCAAATACAACAGTTACCTAATCCGGAGGTTGATGAAGGGTACATACACTTTCCAAACACAAGTTCTGAAAGTCTATCTTCTGATAGTAAGGCATTTCCTTCAGTGAAGTACATTGATGATAAGGTTCCTGGAACATCTACTGGCACAAGTGTGATTGAGCAATATCATTTCAAAACTACTTCATCACCTGACACAGCGATTCAACAGGAGCCTCATGCACTCACAGCCTCAAATCCCCATCAGTGTTATGAAGAGGATTATTATTTATGCAACCCAAATATGGTAGATGCTCATTTCAGTCTCACTGGTGCAAGACCAAAGACTACTGTAAATATAGCCAGACAGGAGATCGACTCATACACCGAAGGTTCTCAAAACTCAAGATCACAACCATACACATTGCCACCACCTTATTGTGAATCAAATAGTGATGCAAATAAGGCAGTTAACTATGGAGTTGATTACAAACACAATTTGAAACCTGGCCTATCAATACCAACAGGTGTACACAGAAACACTGTTGCTTCATCGATTAATGATAAAATTGAATCTAAAAATACTTGCTGTCCAACTAAAAATACACATGAGAGTGAAAAAACTGGAATACCTAAGAGACGAGATAGTACTGCATGCCCATGGAAAAACAAAGCAAAAGATAACCACCAAACACTTAAGAACAGCTTTGGTGCTATTGTGGAAATGCATTCTGATATTGATGATGATAGGGATTTACTGGAACAGAAATTATGTAGCAACAGTGATACTAAAAATGCAAAATTCGCAATACATAACATGCAAGAAATATATCCAACTGAAGCAGCTAACCAGCTTGTCAAATCAACCCAAATAACACAAATAAGTGCTGAAGGTACTGAAGACTTAATATTGCCAGTTAATGGCACATACACAAATGGTGTTGCAAAAATACGCCGTAACAGTACAGCACAGCCTTGGAAGAACAAACAACAAAGAACTGATCACATTCAAATAAATAAATATGTAGAGAGTATTATAGAGCAAGCATCTAACACTGATGCAGATTTGATTATGATTGAACAGAATGGTGATACTGAATCAAGCCATACACAAACTGGTATATTAGGTCATGAAGCTCAAAGGACTAATGAATCTGCACCTGAAATTCTACAAAAATCACAAAGCATTTGCCAGAAAAACGAGCAAAAGATATTTCATGATGACATAACTCAAGATGAATCAGAAATAACTGAAAACACTAAATATACATGCAAAACTGATCACCCAGAGGAATTAGTGGAAGTGGAACTTGATAAATATAAGAGTAGTGATCAACCTGGCTACTGGTTCTTTAGAACGGCATCTGGGGAAATGATACCAAGTCATTCCAATTCTATTCCTTTAATAGGCGGTTCCGAAAGTAGTGAAGAACCTGGTTACTGGTTTTTCAAATTCTCGCAGGAATATATTGCAAAGAAGATTGACAGTGAGCTAGCAATTGACATAAATAAAAACAGTGAAGAGCCTGGATTTTGGTTCTTCAGAACATCATCTGGTGAGTTAATGATATGTCTTTCAGAATATGTGACCTTAGTTGAGTCACTTGAAAACATTGCAAAACAGCAATCACAATGTGATAAAGCAAATGAAGTTGAAGAAAGCGTACCCAAGCATACACAGAAGCAATATGAAGCTTATCCAACAGTACCTACACTTCTGAGAAAGATTGAAAGCTGCAATGAAATAGAAAAAGCACAAACAAGTCCTGTGCTTGGAGTGTTTGATTACACAACACCATCACGTTTGTTTGAAATAATAAATGACATGAAGTTGCTAGCTAACACTGAAGAAACTGTAGGACCTGTCCACAATGCAACACATCCAGACAAACAGACTGAGACAATTATTCATCCAACGTCATCTAAACTTCTGAGAAAGTTTGAAAACCGAAATGAAACAGAAACAGCACATAAAAGTCCTGGACTTGGAGCATTTGATTATACAACACCATCACGTTTGTTGGAAAATAGAAATGACATGGAGATGCTAGCTAACACTGAAGAAAATGTAGGACCTGTCTGCCATGCATCACCTCCAGAAAAACAGTCTGAGACAACTATTTGTCCAACGTCATCTAAGTTTCTGAGAATGATTGAAAACCAAAATGATACAGAAAAAGCAGATAAAATTCCTGGGCTTGGAGCATTTGAGGATACAACATCATCACGTTTGTTTGAAATAATAAATGACATGGAGTTGCTAGCTAACACTGAAGAAACTGTAGGACCTGTCCACAATGCAACACATCCAGACAAACAGTCTGAGACAATTATTCATCCAACGTCATCTAAACTTCTGAGAAAGATTGAAAACCGAAATGAAACAGAAACAACACATAAAAGTCCTGGACTTGGAGCATTTGATTATACAACACCATCACGTTTGTTGGAAAATAGAAATGACATGGAGATGCTAGCTAACACTGAAGAAAATGTAGGACCTGTCTGCCATGCATCACCTCCAGAAAAACAGTCTGAGACAACTATTTGTCCAACGTCATCTAAGTTTATGAGAATGATTGAAAACCAAAATGATACAGAAAAACCAGATAAAATTCCTGGGCTTGGAGCATTTGAGGATACAACATCATCACGTTTGTTTGAAAAACAAAATGACAGGGAGTTGCTAGCTAACACTGAAGAAACTGTAGGACCTGTCCACAATGCAACACATCCAGAAAAACAGTCTGAGACAATTATTTATCCAATGTTATCTAAGCTTCTGAGAAAGATTGAAAACCGAAATGAAACAGAAACGGCGCGTAAAAGTCTTGGGCTTGGAGCATTTGATTATACAGCACCATCACGTTTCTTTGAAAAAATAAATAACATGGAGTTGCTAGCTAACACTGAAGGAAATGTAGGACCTGTCCGCAATGCAACACATCCAGAAAAGCAGTCTCAGACAACTATTTGTCCAACATCATCTAAGTTTCTGAGAAAGATTGAAAAGCGAAATGAAACAGAAAAAGCAGATAAAAGTCCTGGGCTTGGAGCATTTGATTATACAACACCACCACGTTTGTTTGAAAAAATAAATGACATGGAGTTGCTAGCTAACACTGAAGAAAATGTAGGACCTGTCTATAATGCAACACCTCTAGAAAAACAGTCTGAGACAATTATTTATCCAACATCATCCAAGCTTCTGAGAAGAATTGAAAACCGCATTGAAACAGAAAAAGCACATAAAAGTCCTGGGCTTGGAGCATTTGATTATACAACATCATCACGATTGTTTGAAAGAATGACTGATATAGAGGGTGTGACTAATTCTGAACAAATTACAGAAACTATAAGGAATACACCACCACCAGCTACAGTTGAGAAATGTCAGGAAATGGAGAATGTGTGTGCTGAGACAATTAAAGACGAGGAGAAGGTTTACTGTATGCAACAACCATGCTCAGGAAGAGAGAAAGGAGTGGAGACAGCACATATGGATTTCATAGAAAGTGTTTCTGGCTTCACACCAATAGCAGAGTCAGTTGAACAACCAGCATGTACATGTGTGCATGATGCTGCAAATGAAAACACGCCAGGTTTAGAATATTTTACCTACAAAAGTCCCTCCAAACTATTTCAGATTATACAAGAATTGATAGATACAGAACATGTGAGAGGTAAAGATGTAATTCCCAATAACTATAAAATGCTGGATAGATCTGAAAATCTACATGTTCATAAGGAAAAATCCATTAGTACTGTTAGTCAGAGTTCAGACGTTTACAGCTATGCAACGCCATCAAAGCTGATTGAAAGTATACAAGAAGTGATAGATACTGAAAAAGTCAGAGATATTGCCATCAGCTGGTTGGAGAAATCTAAGCAAAAGAAGGAAATTGACAAGAAAGTTGTTCATGATTTTAAATTGACAGCAGCTGAGAATGTAAATTTTCAACTAGAAACAGGAGCAGCAAGAAAAGAAATATCTAGCATTGACAAACAAGCAGAAGAAGCTCTTTATACACAAAACTTGGAACAGCAAGACAGGCAGTATACCGATGAAGTGACCTTTGAAAATAAAGAAAATGTTGGAGTACATGTCAATAAATGGAGAACTAGATGTAGACGAAAAGAGAGACTTGATAGAATGCAAAGGAGAGTTTTGACAGAAAATATTGAAGATGGAAATGGACAAGTACCTGGTGTATATAGTACTTCAGATTCTGATGTTGCAGTAGAAATTCTGGGTAAAGGTACAAAAGAACAACATCTTGCAGTTGTAGAAAACTATCAAACTGTTCCAGACATCACTGCTCCATTTAAATTGATAAATGGGCTGTTGTCTAAGTTTATTAACACAATGCATGAGACCGAGATGCTTGGCTTGCCATTCAAGGAGGAGGATTTCAAAGAATTGCAACTCATTTACTCAGTCATAGCTAATGTAGCTGAAACTTTGGATGAAGTTCTTGGTGAGCCTGACATTAGTCAAGTAGAGACACATGCTGATATCTGCGTAAAGAATCCTGTCAGTACAGCTACAAATACTTGCAGTGCTGTCAGTAGTGATAGATCAGCACAACTGCAAAACTACCTAGGCTTGCTCTCATCTGTTTTACTCAGAACAGTTACATATCTACAAGTGCATAGTGAGCCAGACCTATCTAAGTACACATGTAATTCATTAGCTGAGATTGAAGGATATATTGTCAATGAACAGAATACAGAAGAAACTAAGCAAAAAGATTTTAAATATGACAATCATGTGACTTTTGAAGACATCATCCTTGATATAGACTCTGTTCGGCAGTCCACCTGCAACCTTCTCAGTGAATATGGAACATTCTCTGACCAAATGTTTATCCCTCATAAAATATCAAAGGACTCATTAGCAAGTGGTTACATTGCTGATCAATGTAGCTCTGATGATTCAATAGCAGACAGAAGCAAGTATGCCTCTCACCGTGGTTATGTAGGCGATGTTAGCAGCTCTGAAATAACTCTTCCTAGTCAAACAGTGATGCATGGATGGACATTCTCTAATGAATTTCTGGACAGAACATCACCATACAATGAAGTTGGAGAACATCCAACATTAGCTCAAAATGAATGGTACTACAGGGATCAATGCCAGAGCCGGAGTCCTTCCATGGTGCCACTCCCTCAATATTGTGACAGTTCTCTTCACATTATGACGAATCCAATTTACAAAAGTTCAGATAGTGAACCATCATGTTATACGGAGAATAAAGAATCAACTGATACATTGTTATGTCATGACTCAATAGTCATGAGAGATCCCACAATGAGGAGTGATATTAGCCTGGCATCACGGCAGCCCGAAAGGCAGGTTCAATGGTCAGGACCTGTCTGTTTTCCTGAGGATCCAGAATGTGTACATCAGTACATCAGTCCATCAGGATTTACAATGAATCAGTCTGATACATGCAGTCTAGAGGTAAACTTGTTGAGGGTTTTGTTTCAGCAGTTGCTATCTGTTAATGTGACAATTATACTTGAATTATTCCACATTTTGCGACCAAATCAGACACATAATGTTTGGTTTGTGTTTCTCTCTGTTACAGATGTTATGAAGTTCTTGTGCAAAACTTTTTATTTACAAACCATGTCTACTTATAATTTAACATAACAAGTAATTTAAATTCATTGGTATTGTTGTGCCAGCCATATTATGGGCTAGCTTTTTTGTATAAAAAACTGCTACTGTAATGTTGCTGTATTGTACGAATGATGGAATAACTCATATTTTTACTTTATCATTTATGATGCATTTGTTGCAATTCTGTGATTTTTGTCCAGTTAAATTTTGTTTTGATTGTTTCATTATTTATTTTAATATTGTTAGTTACATTCTATTTGATGTTCAGGTTAATGAATTTTTTGTTTCTGGCTTGTTAGGATTTGACTGTCAAGTTACCAGTTACCTGTATGTATATAAAATGTGACACACATTGGCTGACAAAAGTGGCATGATATTTCCCCCATTCAGTGTTACATATCCTCATTATTGACACACTTGAATCAGTGTCTACAGGAGTCTGTATGATGTGATATGGCTACATTTTACGAATGGAAATGAGTAAGCCTGTATGGTATGTCATTATTGTATACTGTTAATTGCTTCAGCATCTATTGTAACATGTACACGCAATATATTCTTTTAGCTTGACTAATACATATATTTTGTATGATAAATATCTATCTTGTGAACAGGACATTTTAAGTAAATGACACTACTGTCTGTTTCACGAAATTTGTCCAAATTTTACGGCTTTATAAGCAATGCAAAAACAATATTTTTTTGATAATATTACATTTTATCAACATTTAAGAATGAGCGTTCTTTTTATTTTGTGAAATTTGGTCCAAAATTAATTTGATTACGAAAAACAAATTTCCCCATGTTAAATCCCCATAGACATCTTCACTACTTTGTGAAGATGTCTATGGGGATTTAACATGGGGAAATTTTCTAATTTCAGAGACTGTGGACCGATTTTCAAAATCTAACTTGTTTTCTTAGTTAGATCATTTCCAAGATATTAGATGTTAGAGTCAATTTCCATTTTTTTTTTTTTTTTTTTTTGGCTCCTCCCCCAGCTCCTGCACTTCCTTTTCCCCCCGTGTTAAATTCCCATAGACAAATAAATTTTTCGTAATGAAATCAATATTTGACTAAATTTCATGAAATAAAAAGAAAGCTCGTTGTTAAATTTTGCTAAAATTTAATATTATCCAAAAAAAAATATGGCTTTTGCATTCTTTCTATGGCCGTAAAATTTGGGCAGGTTTCGTGAAACACTCTGACAGTAATGTTTTTCAATAGGACATACATGCTTAACAGAGGGAAAATTCCAGGCCAGGTAGGCAACGTAATGGTGGTTGATTGTTATGGCTCTGGGTAAACGCTCATCCACATTCTTGACCTTCTATTGGTACATTTTGTATTAATTGGTGTGATGTTGTGATATGCAGGTATGTACATTAATGTCACAACATACATTTGTGGGAAGAAATGAGAAAAATAAAATAAACATATTTTGAATATTGCCACACCCATATCGGGGCATACTGCCACCCCGATTAAATTTGGAAGATTAAATTGGGAAGAAATGAGAAAAATAAAAGAAACATAATTATTTTGAATATTGCCACACCCATAAATTGGGAATAAATGAGAAAAATAAAAGAAACATATTTTGAATATTGCCACACCCATACTGCTACCCCTATTAAATTGGGAACAAATGAGATTAATAGGGGTAGCGGTCTGCCCCGATATGGGTGTGGCAATATTCAAAATATGTTTCTTTTATTTTTAGCTCACCTGAGCGAAGCTCATGAGCTATTGTTACCGCAATGTGTCCGTCGTCGTCGTCATCCATCGTCGTCGTCGTCCGTGAACATTTTCAAACATCTTCTCCTTGGTAAGCATTGGGCCTATAGTCATACCTTAGGTAGGGGGATTTCAAATTTTTTAAAATTACGTCATTACGTAATCCAAGATGGCCGCCATCTAAAAATAGCACAAATTCTTCAAAATCTTCTTCTCAAGAACCGCCAACCAGATTTCGACAAAACTTGGTAGGAATGATCGATGTACAATGCTCTTTCAAAGTTGTTAAAATGGTGACCCTTGGGTCAAAATGGGCGTGGCCCGTGGGGTCAAATTAGGGTCAAATTTTATTTTTTACAGAATATGGTCATGTCATATATATCAAGGTGATCACTTTGGTGCATCAAAATCAGATGGTTATGTCATCCAAGATGGCCACCGAAAGGTCAAAAGGTCGTTCTTTTATTAGAGATTTCAAAATTCTTCTTCACATGAACCGCTTGGCCCATGGTAGCCAAACTTAAAAGTTATGGTCCATGGGTGAAGCCTTTTCAGATTTGTTAAAATGGAGGTCATCGCTAATCCAAGATGGCGGCCGTCTAAACATAGCATAAATTCTTAAAAAATGTTCTTCTCATGAACCGCTGGCCGGATTTCGACGAAACTTGGTAGGAATGATCGATGTACAATGCTCTTTCAAAGTTGTTAAAATGGTGACCCTGGGGTCAAAAATTGGCATGGCCTGTGGGGTCAAATTGGGATCAAATTTTATTTTTGACCGAATATGCTCATGTCATATATCAAATTGAAGGTATCGATGAGGCGATTGCTTTGGTGCAATATTTGTCGGAATCGGATGATTATGTCCTCCATGATGGCCACCAAAAGGTCCATTTATTCAAGATTTTGAACATCTTTTTCTCAGGAACCACATGGCCGATGCTGGCCAAATTTCATAGTAAGTTAAGATCCTTGGGTGAAACATTTTCAGATTTGGTAAAATGAGTCATCGCTTAATCCAAGATGACTGCCATCTAAAAATAGAACAATTTTTTTAAAACACATATGAACTCAATGTCACATTCTCCTCTGGTGTTCATGGAGCTGGTGAGCGAATTAGGGCCATCTTGGCCCTCTTGTTCTATTTTCTTCCCACAAATGTATGTTGTCACCACTCACTCATCGGTTCAAATGATCACAATATATACTTGCATCACACAAAAGGTGCACAATATTCATAGTTTTCAATAAGAATAATCATGGTTTATTGATCATCAGCATACAATGGGTTTATGTGCTGTGTCATGAGAGAATGGGGCTTACTGTTATTAACTTGTTGACCTCCTGGCTTCATGTATACCACTTCCCTGCACCGGCAAACTGATAATCGTTTCAACACTAGCCACTTTGGCAATATTAACCCTTAGACCGCTACTCACAACAATTGTCATCTGCTGTTGCTTTTATATCTTGCCATATTTCTCAATAAAAACATGGTTTGACAGCATGATTCTGAAGTGCTGTCAAAGCATGTTGTAAATTGTTCTAAAGAGCTGTCAAAGCATGTTTTTGATGATTAAAATAAACAGCAGACGACAAAAAATTATGATAGCGAACAATGTATTTCTCTTGTCATTGAACAGCGTTAACATAATGTCATACTTTCATGATTTAAGGAATAAAACCAATCGGCTGTTGCTTTTATTGTGGTCAAGAAAACATCTGTTGAAAGTAACATTAATTTAACCCTTACACCACTATCTTAATTATTTTTTTGTTGTCTGCTGTTTATTTTCTATTTACCATTTTTATCATCAAAAACATGCTTTAACAGCACTTTAGAATAATTTACAACATGCGTTGACAGCACTTCAGAATCATTTCCATTGGAAATGATTCTGAAGTGCTGTCAAACCATGTTTTTATTGAGAAATAAGGCAAGATATAAAAGCAACAGCAGATGACAATTGTTGTTAGTAGCGGTCTAAGGGTTAATAAAATTATTTAAGGAACAAAACCATTGGCTCTTGCTTTTATTATGGTCAAGAAAACATTTGTTGAAATAACATTAACCCATCACATTTGAAATACAACTTTATGGGCATAAATATTTTATTTTTATTATTTTGATAACCACTATAAACGAAACAGTCAATGCATTTATTATTTATACATGTACTTACTTCCATTTTTTGAAGGTTAAATGCGATCATTGTATCCCTGACTGCTTGTGTATCAGGGTTGGAAGTGTTTCAGTAGCCGATTTCACCAAAATCGCAAAGTATACTTATCTTGCTAAGTACACTTTGAGAGAGAAATTTTCAATTTAATGATAAATTTATTACCTTTTATTATACTGAATTTATTACATTATCACAGCCAGTTTGGCTGTGATAATGTAATAAATTCGGTATAATAACTCTGCATACTCTTAATCATCAAATATATGCAGTCGTTAGTTCTATATATATATTATGTAAACATAAGTGCGATACGTTTTCACCAACAATGCTCAAACCATGTCACCGCGAAATATCTAACATGGCCATTTTCAAGCTAATTTTTAGACTATTCCAATAATACAATAAATGTGATTTGTTTTTATAAATTGATAATACTGGCAAATGCTGTACAGTACATTTCACCATAGCCTCGTTTCCAGTGCAGCAGGTTAAATATTGGATCAAACCCGTACGTTACCCGGCCCTAAATGACCTTAGCTGTTGATAGGTCGTTAAACACATCAAATCAAATCGTTTTTTATGACAACAGTAAATAGAGGATATTCCATCATACATTTTGAATAGCAGGAAATAATACACGAGTGTGCGTCAGCTTCCGCGTAAGCAATGAGTGAGCGTAGCGAACGAGTTGCTTGCACGGACGCCGACGGACACGATATTTCCGCTATTCAAACATGTACGATGGAATATCCTATTTATTACACTTCCACGGCGGATATATATGCACATTTAGTCTATTTTTGAGATTAAAATCAATGAATTGTGATGTGCGCATGAATAGTTACACAATGACGTGTTTTCCCGCGTTTTGACGTTACGTTGTGTGACGTCAAATGTGACGTCATGTAAACTTTTTGAAATCCAAATTACGCAGCTGTTTCTATGAACCAGATATATTTTACAGCATGTTTGGAATGTGTTCAATCACATTAACATTAACATTCTAAACCCTTTCCAAGTTTTAAAAAAAAAATTATTTTGACTGAAATAAAAAGTAAACATTTTGCATGGTAGCTCATGGTTACCAAGAAAACAGGCGCGCAATTACGGGTGTTCTCTTCACGGTGTATTATTTGTAAGGAGTTGATTACGGGTTTTCTCTCACAGCGAAACCCATGCAAATAACTCGCAAGAGTGTAATAAACTTATTTAATAAATCATCACACATGTACGACCCTCTATTTGTGTCATAATCTGAAGGTGTCTACCTTTAATTTCACTTGTATGTAAATATAACATGTCTAAGCAGTTCAAATTCATGAGATTATATTGTTTGTAAAACACCTGCAAACAATTTAGTTACTGAGGTCATTTTTCACCCTGTCACCCCTATGTAACTGGAATGGAATTTGATATGTTAATTTTGCAACCAATCCAATCTACACAAACTTGTATTCAGACTAGTCCATTTATGAAAAGGGTGTATGTTTCGTTTTTAAAAATATGAAAATCACTTTCAAAAAGTGCATATCCTGATGAGACGACTCGTTACGAGCCAGCTGGCTCATCTGGATCTGCACTGTTTGCATAAACCGCTATAGCAGGCTTTCGGGTTAATTTTGCAACCAATCCAACCATCACAAAATGATTTTCAGACTAGTTCTTTATGAAAAGTGGGTGTTTTTACTCTCAAAAATATGAAAATTGCTTGCAAAAAGTGCAAATCATGCTGGATCCAGACTGCCAATACCACTATACAGGTCTGTAGTGTTGAAAGGGTTAATTACATTGTTTGTATAAATACAACTGTACCCCACCAACACATCATATTATACGCAAACACAGTTGCTTGCAGCACATGTTTCTCATTTGAAATTAATTCACTACTTTATTGTATGTATGGTGATTTACCTTATTTAGAGTGGCAATGGATATGGAAAGTCTTGGATATTAAATATTTACTTCTCTTACAAAAATATCCACCTCACAAATGTTTATTTTACTTAAAGGTACATGCCCACGCAGTAGGCACAAAATGTTCTTTATAGGAATTAAATAAGTGTATAATTATGTCACTATTCCTCCAGTTCTAAAAATTACGAGTGCCCGCTATACAAATATAATAATTTATTAATTATCAATTTACTGTTAGTGACGCGCGGCGGTAACAGTCTATTTCGATAATGTGCGGGGACGACGACTTTCACATCACGGCTTGCGGTGCGCATGCGCAGTATACTACGCGCGCCAGTAGGCTTCCCAATATGTAAACAAGAATATCAACATGTCGAAACGTCCAGGTCGGACAAAAGAAAGGCGAAATGTCTGAGGGACAGGCAGTACAGAGAGAGAGAGAGTGGTTAATATTGGCGACCAGATCACCAAATGGAAAGAGTTACATGGAGATTTAGATTTGGACTCGAATAGAGATTTTTCTTCTCAACTTCCGATACTTCACTGCGCATGTCAAAGATGTGATATGATTGACCGTGTCACATGACGCGTATTGGTAAAAATAGCACGAGGTCGGAAAATACCCTTTCTGGTCGCGGCATATAAAATGCGATTTAACACCAATTAACACGCGCCGTAATTAAAAATAACTCGTTAGTGGGTAGACATATGGCTCATATAAGGCATGACAGAAAATGAAAAGTTGTAGTACAGTGTAACCTGCTGCGTGGGCATGTACCTTTAACATGAAATATCGCACATCTTCAAATACAAAATAATGTATTTGATCTCATATTCGTCCTCTTGAATGTGATATTGGTGATATCGCCACTTTAAGCCAGACCAGACAGGGTCCTGTATAACACGTATGACCTGTATTAACCCTTTCAACCCTGAATATCTGGATTTGACGGTGATATCCAATCGTCACAACATTATTTTCAGACTGGACCATTTATAATGGGTCATGTATTTCTTGATCTAAACAATATTAACCCTTTCCCTGATAGAAACGACTTTTCACGCCTCTGCAGAAGATGTCTTTAGAAAACATTGTGGGAAAAGGAGAAATTGCTTGTAACAAGCAATTTCTCCTTTTCCCACAATGTTTTCTACTCGATCAGATAATTTAACCATCATTTGACCCAGCATTTGATTCTTTGATTCAGATGTTTTCGATTTGGAAGAGTCGAAATATCGCAAAACAGGGAAAGGGTTAAAGTTACTAGCAAAATGTGCAGATCCTGATGAGATCTGGATCTACACTGTGTGCAAACACTGCTAAAGACGTGTGTAGGGCTAATATGTCATTATTGAATGTGTACTTTAGGAGAGGTCACCAGAGAGAGGTCAAAGGTTATTCAGCTCCTCACAGGGTGACAGGGTAAGGTTACTAGAATATATCTTTTTATGTCCCCTATGTGATAGCAAATTGGACATATTGATTGCTTCGCTCTTTATGTTCGGTGCATACGTATGTACGTCTGTCCATCTGTACGTATGTCCGTCAGTTGTCATTTGCATCAAAACAATAGTAAGAGTTTCTCCATTATGCCATTACTGCAATATTACTGAATGGATTACTTTAAAGTGATTGTGTCTCAGCTGGTACCTCCGTAGATGAATTTCGCAAAAACAGTTGAAATATATGAATTTAATATTGTATGAATACAGTCTCAACTTGTCTGTAGTCACAAACCTGCGTTTGTCAGCTAATTATCACATTTACATGTCAACGTTCAATGTCGTAAACAGAAAGTCGAAGAAATTCTATGCTGAAATTAACTTGTCCGTATTTCGTAATTTATCAGAAAACTGACTAGCTATTTAATTTCTTTCAATGATTCATAGTTACCACTGACTACCATTTTGCTGCTGATATGACACAAAGACAACACCACTTGAAAGTCTTCAAAAGCTTTATTACAAGATATGTTCAGCATTGCACACTTCTACAGTGGGGTCAGCGTGTAAGTGCACACACGAACGAACACGACAGGTCGGTTCCAACCTGTCGTGTTCGTTCGTGTGTGCACTTACACGCTGACCCCACTGTATATAATGACCAGAAACACTGTCATACCTTAGCCCCCTTCTTCCTCTGAACCCTTCAATTATATATATTCGGCTATCCATACAATTGATCCTTACAATGCTGAATTAAATTTTGTTGTCTGCTGTTTACTTTTTATTTTCCATTTTTCTCATGAAAAACATGTTTGACAGCACTTTAATAGAATCAATTCCAATGGAAATGATTCTAAAGAGCTGTCAAATCATGTTTTTATTGAGAAAGAAGACAAATATTAAACAACCGTAGACAACACTTTTTGTTTCCCGCATTCTAAGGGTTAATACCAAAAGTTGTCCGACTGAAATTGATTGACATGATGATTAAATTCAGAGGGGTGACTCTGGAAGCAAGCGGAAGCAGCCGGTAGTCGGGGGTCGCGGGGTCGCGCCGGATGCCCGCAGTCACCTGATGGAGAAAGAGGTCGTGGAGAGCCAGAACCGCAAGCTGCAGACGGAGGTCAGCCGGCTGCAGACGGAAAACAAACTCATCAAGGACAAACACAACCGTGCACAGTGTAAGTTGTCATGGAAACAATGTTCCACAGAGTGTGTGTTGTCATGGAAGTGTAGCACAGAGTCTATGTTGTCATGGGAACAGTGTTGCACAGAGTGTATGTTGTCATGGAAACGGTGTATGGTTGTACATAGTGTAAGTTGCCAATGAAACAGTGTTGCGCAGAGTGTAAGTTGTCATTGAAACAGTGTTGCACAGTGTGTAAGTTGCCTTGGAAACAGTGTTGCACAGAGTGTAAGTTGTCATGAAACAGTGTTGCACAGAGTGCATGTTTTTATGGAAACAGTGTTGCACATAGTGTATGTTGTCATGAGGATATAACCACACTGTACATGGCCTTATGCATAACTAGGTATGCGTAATGAACAGTGATCTGCATAATCAATGGATGAAATTTATGTTCATTTGATGAATCGCTATCTATCTTCTTTAACCCTTTACTAACAAAGTAGGAGTATTTTTGTCGAGCCTGCTTGCGGTAATCGAAACATAGTGATCACAATGACGTCCGGGTGTCTGTGCAACCGTCCGTCCGTGCGTCTGTGTGTCAGTCTGTCCGTCCGTCCAAATTCTGCGTTAAAGTTTTTAAATACCTTATATCTACAGTCCTAAGTCACATTGACTTGAAACTTCATATGCGTATTAGTCATCAGCCATATATTCATGCTGTATCCCACTCATGCGGCCCTGTGCCGAAGGTCAAGGTCAAATTACTTAGAAGTTTGCGTGAAATTTTTGTTAAAATTTGCGTTAAAGTTTTCAGATACCTACTATCTCTGTAACCATAAGTTGGATTTTCTTGAAACTTTTAATGCTTATTGGTCATAATCCATATATTCATTCTGTGTCCCAAGGTCAAGGTCAAATGACTTAGAAGTTTGCATTAAAGTTTCTGTCAAAAGTTAAAGTTTTCACATTCCTACTATCTCTGTAACCGTAAGTCAGATTACAGATTTGCTTGAAATTTGTATGCTTATTGGGCATCATCCATATATTCATTCTGTGTCCCACTCAATCGACCCCTGTGCCCCAAGGTCAAGGCCAAATGACTTATATGTTTGCGTTATTATAAAATCTGCGTTAAAGTTTTTATATACCTTTTATCTACACAATTGTTACTCCAATTTACTTCCAACTTCCAATACTTCCTTTTCATCATCATATTTTCATTCCATAGCCTGCCTATGTGGTCCATATACCCAATGTTAAGGTCAAATGACTTTTGTGCTAAAGTTTTTACATACCTTATCTCCACAACACTTACTCCGATTTACTTCCAACAACCAATACTTCTTATTCATCAACCATATTTTCATTCTATAGCTTGCCCATGTGGTCCACATGCCCAAGGTCAAGGTGAAATGACTTTGCAATTTGTGTTAAAGTTTTTTACGTACCTTATGTCTCCACAGCACTTAATCCGATTTACTTCAAACTTCAAATAATTCTTTATATCATCCATATTTTCATTCTATAGCCCACCCATGCGGATGACATGTCCAAGATCAAGGTCAAATGACATTCCTTATATCTCCTGAACCCTTAATTCAAGCTTCAAATAAATACACTCTGAGACCATCAAATGCCTCGGCGGGCTCAACATGCGGGCCACGGCCATCTGGTTCTCATTTCTCTCTGTAAATATGGATTAGAATTGTGTCCTCCTTAGAATTGACAATTTATGTTTTTGGTCAAGTACCATGACTATAAACATGGAATTGTATGTAACTGTACGTTACCTGCTACTTAATATTTACACTTTCCTTACATTCATAATGGAAACGCCCATTCAACGTATAGCGTTTTTTCCCAATACATTACACTAGCCCAACGTTACGTCGCGTGACGTTGTTGATTCGTTAAAGTTTGTTTGACATCATTAAAATACATGACGTTCATCGTCGTTGTCAATAACGTCACGTTATTGAATAGCAACGTTGCTGTTCAAGCAATTGCGACAAAATGACGTAAAACAAGATTATTCTTAATGTTAACACCATATTTGATTATTTACATTTTTGAATCTATCAGAAAATGCAGTGTAAATATAAGTAATAAAACCATGGACTGTTGCGTATACTGTGGTCACAATACATTTGGTCTGTTTAAAGTTTGCGAGGAGTCCTCGCAAACTTTAAACAGACCAAATGTATTGTACACCCCCAGTAAACACAACAGCCCATGGTTTTATTCCTTAAATAAATATGAAATAAACACAAGATAATGGATAGAGTGTTAGATGTTTAATTGCTGCAAGGCCTGTAGCCTATTTCACCAACATTGCAAAGTATACTTTTCTAGCAAAGTATACTTTGAGGGAGAAATTTTCAATTTTAGGATAAATTTATTAATTTTTAGCAAGGTTTTTTTAAAAAAAAATCCAGGCTGTTGGATTGGCGAAAGCCGGGCAGGCGGGCAGGCGAGCGGGCGGGTGGGCGGGCGAAGGTGGCGGGCGGCGGGCGGCGGGCGGCGGGCGGCGTCCACAATCAAGTTTTCGTGTTTGAGTCCATTTCTTTGTTACTGTACCACCTAGGACCACCAAACGTTCACAGCTTCATAATCAAGGGGTGCCCACCACATATCACTATCCAACATGTTACCTTTTTTTTTTAACTTGACCCATTTTTTTCGCGCAGTCGACTTAGCCATTTTCAATGTTAAGTTTTCGCGTTTACAATGTTAAGTTTTCGGGTTTTAAGTCCATTTCTTTGGTACTGTACCACCTAGGACCACCAAACTTTCACAGCTTCATAACCAAGGAGTGCCTACCACATACCACTATCCAACATATGACCATTTTTTTTACCTTCACCTATTATTTCTGTGTAATTGACTTAGCCATTTTCAACGTTAACTTTTTAACGTACGTCTGGTTAAAGTTTTTTGGTTAAAAGTTTTTCGTTATACTATATCTCTGCAACTGCTTCACCCATTACCTTGAAACTTCACATGGGTGTTTATCATCATCCATATTTTCATTCTACCACCCCCCCCCCCCCCCACAACCATGCGGCCCCTGTGCCCAATGTCAAGGTCAAATTACTTTGAATTGTTTTGTTAAAGTTTTTTCGTGTACTATATCTCTGCAACTGCTTCACCCATTACCTTGATACTTCACATGGGTGTTTATCATCATTGTCGCGCCCGCTTGCGGAAAGCGCAATATCGTCGGCATTTTGGCATACGTCCATCCGTCCGTACGTCCGTGTGTCCGGTTAAAGTCTTTTGGTTAAAGTTTTTCCATCTACTATATCTATTTTTTTAGTGTCCATGCCTCGCCCCAAGGCGTGACATGCAAGCCACAGCCATCTAGTCTACAAAAAGTGGGTATAATTATGTAATCCAAGTGTCTATGCTTGGAAAAAACCTGGCCTTCGTGGCTTTGCCTCGTTTCTTGTTATTATACTGAATTTATTACATTATCACAGCCATTTTGGCTGTGATAATGTAATAAATTCAGTATAATAATTCTGCATACTTTTAATCATCAAATATATGCAGTTCTTAGTTCTATATGAAATAATGCATTTCGGGAAAAATAAATGATTACTCCCTCAAAGTATACTTTGCTAGAAAAGTATACTTTGCAATGTTGGTGAAATTGGCTACTGATGTGTCTTCCAATGTTCCATTACAGCTCGTATATCTGACCTTGAGTCACAGCTACAAGATGCCCAGGGCGACCTTGATGCCGTACAGGACAATCTCACTAAGGAGATGTCTGCCATATCGTCACGCAACAAGTCCCAGTTTGATCACGATCGACAACAGCTGCAGGCCAAGATCTTGACCTTGACCCAGGAGAATGAGTCACTGAATGCAGAGGTGGGTCATTTTTGTTGTTGATATTGTTGTTATGCCACCGGGTTTCGAAGAAACGGGTGGCATATAGTGTTTGGACGGTCCGTCTGTCCGTCCGTCTGTCCGTCCGTCCGTCCGTCCGGGCACACATTAGGATACTTATGGGGTAGGGGGCGTGGCCTAAGACAATGGGTTAGGGTTGGAACACAATGGAACTTAATCCGTACCCCGTAAGCCTATTGTGTCTTACGGGGTATTTCCTTTGATCTTTTATATAGCAAGTACCCCCTAAGGTCCGAAATGTAAGTTCGTCCGTCCGTCCGTCCGGGCACACATTAGGGTACTTATGTGACTAGCCCCACAGGGTTATGGACTTGGTAAAGGATAGGGTTGGTTACAATTAGCCACCTAAAAAATCCTTTTATATGGCTAAAAATCGTTTTATGTGGCTAATATTTAACATGTGATAAGCCACATAAGTATAGTACTGTAAGAACGTCCGTCCGTCCGTCCGTCCGTCCGTCCGTCCGCGTTTGACAGACGCATTTCTTGTTGCTATGACTTTCCCATGTTATTTTTTTGTGGCACTGCATTAAATAGATTGGTATGACATTGTTAAAAGTATACTTTCATATTTTGCATGTGGTTTGAATTGTTTACCAAATTTTGACATCATCTTTCAGGTGTCGAGTCTGGAGAAACAGCTAGACAGCAGCCATCGGGTAACGGACATGGCTCGAAACAACTCAGAGAAAACTCGCACCCTTGAGGCTCATAAGGCTGAAATCTCCACACTGAAGGTTAGCTTGTTTAAATGTTATGGTATTTATATAGCAATACAATAACATTCATGATATGGCAAACACATTTGCCAGTGACAAAAATATAATCAGGGAAACTTGTGGCGAATCTGTGAAAAATCAGGGAAATAACAGATTAATTTCTTCAAAATTCTGTGGCCACCCTGCTACGTACCCCAATGAATGAATACACCTTTGACCATGGCCATTCCAGGAAGAGCTGGGTCGAGTGAAGGCCCTACTGGAGCAGAGTGAGCGCCATCTACATGACGAGGAGGATCGACACAGTGCCGCCACTGTCCAGATACTTCGCCTTACAGAGCTGAAAAATGCCCTCCAGCAACAGGCGGATATAGGCAGCAACGGCACCACCTCGGATAAACAGGTTAGTACAAACTGTGGTTTATGGTATAGTTTATGTGTTAGTATTTTGTAATAAAACTCCAGCAAACTTCTTTTCAATCTCTCTTTATTCTTATTTAATTTAATTTTATCAATATGCTTCAGTTTCCATTAGCGAAATCAATATGTACGTGAAACATCGTTCAACCATTGAATAAGTGTACGACCTTGGTATAACCTTGTACGACTAGCTAGTATATGACCTTGCACAATGTTCATCCCCAGTTTTCATCACTTAAGGCAAGGTTAGAGATGATGTATGACCTTGGTATGACCTTGTAGTCCCAATGTATGACCTTGTATTACCGACTATGTGACCTTGTACAATAAACTAACCAACTGTTGTCACGGATGGCGAGGTTAAGCGTGATATATGACCTTGGCACAATGTTCATCTCCCCAGTTTGGTCATCACCTATTAAGGCAAGGTTTAGAGATGATTTATACCCTATGTATGAACCTTGTATCCCAATGAATGACCTTTGTATTACCGACTATGTGACCTTGTACAATAAACTAACCAACTGTTGTCACGGATGGCGAGGTTAAGCGTGATATATGACCTTGGTATGACATTGTAGTCCGTATGTATGACCTTGTATTGCTGACTATGTGACCTTGTACAATAACCTAACCAGCTGTTGTCACTGAAGGCAAGGTTAAAGGTGATGTATGACCTTGGTGTGACTTGTAGTCCCAATGTATGACCTTGTATTCCTGGCTATGTGACCTTGTACAATAAACTAACCAGCTGTTGTCACTGAAGGCAATGTGATGAATGACCTTTGTGTGACCTTATAGTCCCAATGTATCACCTTGTATTCCTGGCTATGTGACCTTGTACAATAAACTAACCAGCTGTTGTCAATGAAGGCAAGATTAAAGATGATGAATGACCTTGGTGTAACGTTGTAGTCCCAATGTATGGCATTTGTACAATGAACTTCTTAAAGTAGTCATCTGTCTTTTTTGCAGTGGAACCTGTCTCTAACCAGACACCCAGGGGACCTCCCATGGTGTCCGGTTTAGAGAGGTTCCACTGTAGTACCTGATATACCTTGGTGATACCCGATATCTGACCTTGTACAATGACCTTCTCCAGCTGTCGTCACTGGAGGCGAGGTTGAAGGTCACAGAGGAGCGCCTGCACCAGGAGAGAGCCGACCGGGCCAATAACCTGTCCTCAGTCGAAGACAAGCTTCTCACGGAGAACGCTCGACTCCAGGTCAGTAGATGCTCATTGTGTTGTCGAACCTCTCACAATTGGAAATATATTGAGTGTATGTTTGCCCTGCTCACTACCGCCATAAATCAATAATTTATGAAGATTAACAGCAAATTTTATTGATTTTATTCCTTAATTTAGTAAAATGTTTTACTGGAATTCACACCTGGGGCGAAGTGATCCAGTATAGTAGGGTGCCTGACACACAGGTGGAAGACTCGGACCTATGACACCAAAAAAATGCCTATTAAAAAAATCCCATTACCCCACCCACTTGGTTTCGTACAGTACCATCTTCTATACCAAGTAAGTGGGTGATTTAATTGGCATTTTTTTTGTGTCATAGGTCCGAGTCTTCCACCTGTGGCCTGACACTGTCTTTCAGTGCTGACAACTTTTATTGTCATTTCAATGCTGAATGTGATACTCCTCCCATACAGGTGCATTCCTGTCTGTATATGACCTTGCTGTTGAATGGATCTAAAACCCCAATCAATCAATCAACCACTAAACCAATCAAGCAACCAATTAACCAATCAATCAATTCATGCAGTATCCAACCATGCATTCATGCCTTGACCTTCAGGCAGTAGAAAAAGACATGACTCGACAACTCCATCGGGAGAAGGACAAAAACAGGAACCTGGACCATCGTATGAAGCAAACTCGTGATGAAAACGAGAAGCTTCGATTGGCCATTCCCTTCGACGATTCCACGTTGTTATCTGACAAAGACAAATATGACATTCCATACAGTAGCCATAGCAACCAGAGAGCGGAATCTATGAAGGTTTGTAGAAGCTTAGATGTTGCTTGGACTTTCAGCTCGTTCACTATCACTATTGTGGCAAAGGAGTAAAATAATCTGCATGTTTTTTTTGTTTTACAGAAAAAAAAAATGTTGGCAGCAATACAGGGGTGCGTTTCACTAAACTTTGTACGACTAAAATGTTCGTAAGTGTAAATTTATGATCGTCTGTAAATTTCAATTGATGGATCGTCTGTAAATTTCAATTGATGGATTTACATTTATTGAGCATAGGCTGCATATGCAGCCTATGCTCAATAAATGTAAATCCAATAATTGTTCACAAGAAAACATTGTTAATGTGAAATTTACAGACTATCATAATTTTGCACTTACGAATATTTTAATCGTAAGAAGTTTAGTGAAACGGGCCCCAGGCAATACAGGCCTGTCCTAGCAATACAGCAATACAGGCCTGTCCTAGCAATACAGCAATACAGCAATACAGGCCTGTCCTAGCAATACAGCAATACAGGCCTGTCCTAGCAATACAGCAATACAGGCCTGTCCTAGGTTTTACCAACAGTGTAGATCCAGGGGGCCGTTTCACTAAACTTTGTACGACTAAAATGTTCGTAAGTGAAAAATTATGATAGCCTGTAAATTTCACATTAACAATGTTTTCTTTAGCCTTTGTTCAATAAATGTAAATCCATCAATTGAAATTTCCAGACAATCCTAAATTTGAACTTACAAACATTTTAGTTATACGAAGTTTAGGGAAATGGGCCCTAGCTCGTTTACTGTCACTATTGTGGAAAGTTTAACCTTACACATGTGGCAAAGGAGTGAAATAATGTGCATGTTTATTTTGTTTCAAAAATAAAAATAAATTTTGGCAGCAATACAATGCTGTATTTTCCGATTGGGTTTACAAAATTACCATTTTATGACTAATTGGTTAGTCTAAGATTAGCACATACGCATATATACTTAGGAGTGAAAGAGTTAAACCTATCAATGCATGATTATCTTGTGTTTCAAAACCAACTTAATGAATAGAAATGAGAAAAATATCTTTACAATGACTGAAACATGTTTTGAAAGTGCCATGGGTAAGTTTGCACGGATGTTGTAACTTGTACATATGTTGTAACTTGTACATATGTTGTAACTTGTACATATGTTGTAACTTGTACATATTGTTGTAACTTGTACATGTTGTAATTGTAACTACATATGTTGTAACTTGTACATATGTTGTAACTTGTACATATGTTGTAACTTGTACATATGTTGTAACTTGTACATATGTTGTAACTTGTACATATGTTGTAACTTGTACATATGTTGTAGTCACTAACATCGCGTATGTGTTACTTATACTGGCTTAAATGTAATAAATAGTGACAACTTAATGTGTGGTAACCCTTATTTTTTTTGTTGTCTGCTGTTTTTTTGTTGTTTTTTTTCTATTTTTATCATCAAAAACATGCTTTGACAGTACTTTAGAATAATTTACAACATGCTTTGACTGCACTTCAGAATCATTTCCATTGGAAATGATTCTGAAGTGCTGTCAAACCATGTTTTTATTCAGATATAAGCCAAGATATAAAAGCAACAGCAGACGACAATTGTTGTGAGTAGCGGTCTAAGGGTTAATAGATATAACATGTACTAGTATGTAATTTATCTGCAGCCAATTTCATTAAAGTTGCAAAGTAAACTTATCTAGCAAAGTATACTTTGAGGGAGTAATCATTTATTTTTCCTGAAATGCACTATATCATATAGAACTAACGACTGCATATATTTGATGATTAAAAGTATGCAGAATTATTGTACTGAATTTATTACATTATCACAGCCAAAATAAAATCAATATTGCACCAAATTTCACGAAGTAGGCTCATTCTTAAATTTTGCTATAATTTAATATTATCAAAAAATATATGGTTTTACATTATTTATGTAGCCGCAAAATTTGGGCAGGTTTCGTGAAACAGACAGTAGCCTGGTATTCTCTACATAATGACTGCGACTCACTACAACCACAAATGGCGTATGTAGTATGTTCTTCACCAGTTCACGTTATAAAGATAAAGTCGTCATTGTAGAAATTATTTATTTGGTAACATCATGTGACATCTTCGACCAATGAAAGAAGTATTTTTGAATCCTTTGTGACCTGTAGCCTATTTCACCAACATTGCAAAGTATTTCTTTTCTAGCAAAGTATACTTTGAGGGAGAAATTTTCAATTTTAGGATAAATTTATTAATTTTTATTACACTGAATTTATTACATTATCACAGCCAATTTGTCTGTGATAATGTAATAAATTCAGTATAATAATCATCAAATATATGCAGTGGTTAGTTCTAAATGAAATAATGTATTTCAGGAAAAATAAATGATTACTCCCTCAAAGTATACTTTGCTAGAAAAGTTTACTTTGCAATGTTGGTGAAATCGGCTACAGGATGTGCGTATCTAGTCAATGCAGAATACAGTCTACACTCGTTTACTCAAAGTACAGTGGGCTGTGGAAAATACTTCGAGCTAATGAGGAAACTTGTACTTGGTACTTATATAGGAAACTTGTACTTGGTACCAATAATTTGACTTTAAATAATCAATAGTTCGACTTAACCCTTACAATGCTGAATTAAATGTTGTCGTCTGCTGTTTATTTTTTAATTTCCATTTTTCTCAATAAAACATGGTTTGGCAGCAATTTAAAATCATTTCCATTGGAAATGATTCTAAAGTGCGGTCAAACCATGTTTTTCTTGAGAATAAATAAAACTATGACACAACAGCAGACGACAGTTTTCGGTTCCCGCCTTTTAAGAGTTAAGAGAGTTTGAGGTAAAGATGTAGACTGTACAATCATTTCTTATCAGTCAGTTTGTATTAAGCCAGCGCAAACCTGATAAAAAGATTAACACATCACTGCATGTTTTTCTACACATCACATTTTATTTTGCACTTCACCAATAGGTGTCCGACGACATGAATTACATTTACTCTCAAATTGAGAGGCAGGACGGCGTGCAATCGAACCAGAGCGAGGAGCTTATACGTACAATCTGGAACAAACGGGAGCTTGCATATCGCCAGCTCCGCGCGTGGGAACTACAGATAGAGGAACTACAATTAGCAGATAACAACAATCTTGTAGACGGCCTGAAGGTAGGGCGCTAGCCACAGGTTGAAGTAACGGACCGAGGTCACACCAGCGGGGTGTGTCTTGTGGTTTTACAATTCAAGGAAAGCATATGTATGATAAGGTTATCTACTTCTTTTAATGCCTGGATTTGAATGAGATGAAATCTCTATTTAGAATTCAGTATATTTTTTTATGCCCCCGCCACCGAATGTTGAGGGGGGCATATAGTGTTACCGGCGTCTGTACGTCCGTACATCCCTCCGTCTGTGCGTGCATGCGTCCGTACGTCCCGAAACCTTAATGCTCGGGTAAATGGCTTATCCTTGCTCGGATCTGCTTCACATTTCACACACGCATTGCTCCAATGGTCCTCTGCCACCCTGTGACACATCCACATTCGTCCTGCCCCCGGTAAGCCCAGGGTCAAGGTCACAGACTTGGTGCTTTTGAAACCTTAACGCTCGGGTAAATGGCTTATAATCAAATATGCCTCGTTTTCTTAGGCTGCCAGCGGGGGCAATCGTGTGCTGACAGGACACATTTCTAGTTTTTGTCTCAAATTTAATTTTATAGTGATTTTGAATTGGATGAAATCTCGCCTGTCCATCCGTACGTCCCGAAAGCTTAACGTTCGGTGTAAATGTCTTATAATTCCTGGTTCCTTACACGGATCTGCTTGATACTTCACTCACATATTGCTCTAATGGTCCGCTACCGTCCTGTGAAAAATCGCTAAGCCCAGGGTCAAGGTCACAAACTTGGTGCGTTCCAAACTCGGGTATTAAGTGTCTTATAATGTCTGTTTCCTTTCATGGATCTCCTTGATATTTCACACACCCATTGCTCTGATGCTTTCATGCTGTGACAAATCCACGCTTCTCTGGCCCTCTGTGTTTTTAAATGTGTCTTTTTTTATTTGGCTACCAGCGGGGACATTCATGTGCTGACAGGCTACATTTCTAGTTGTTTCACATGTTAATTTATAGGGATTTGAATTGGATGATCTCTCTATTTAGAATTCATTTTGTTTTATTGTCTCGAGTTTAATTATAGGGATTTGAATGGGATGAAACCTCTATTTAGAAATCAATAGAATCATGCTCATGACAAGGTATTTTACTTCTTTTATTGTGTCATATTTTGTTGTGAGTTGAATGATATTGACTGTCAGTTTACAAATCAATGAAGTGATGCCCCTGACAAGGTTTTCTATTTGTTTTATTGTCTTGAAGTTTTGGGATTTGAAGTTTTGAATTAGAAAAGGTAAAAAGGTAAAAATAAGTGTGCATGTTGTTTCACTAAATGTATTTTAATATGTATTATTGGCGGGAGACATACTGTCTCCACGCTATTGGGATCGTGATTCTGGCCATTTGCATGGGTCTACTTTCGGAAGTGGCTCTTTGTTCATCGGGTGACGTCTCAATAGGCTCAATTTGCGTTCGCAATTAACAACAGTCAGGTGACATTTAAAGTCAGCGAGTGAACTGAAAACAAGTTATTAATAGCAACGGCAATGCTCAACATTATGTGTAAAATAGTTGGCATGCCCAACTTTACTTTTGAAGAGAACAAATTGCTGTTATTGAGACGCCCCCCGTATCTTGCACAGGTCTACTTTCGGAAGTGGCTCTCTGTTCATCGGGGGACGTCTCAATAGGCTCAATTTGCGTTTGCAATTAACAACAGTCAGGTGACATTTAAAGTCAGCGAGTGAACTGAAAGCAAGTTATTAATAGCAACGGCAATGCTCAACATTATGTGTAAAATAGTTGGCATGCCCAACTTTAACTTTTGAAGAGAACAAATTGCTGTTATTGAGACGCCCCCTGTATCGTGTACCACGCAGTCGTAATGCGACGTCGAAGGCCATTTCTTTTTCATATTGTGGTTTACGGGCGATTTTCAAAAAATTACCCTCTGGGTGAGCGAAACAAAATTCATGAAAACATTTTGCCGTTCATGCAGCATACACATATGTAGGCCTACGCCCAGTCATAATTTTGAAAAGATTTCACATAATATTATGTCTAGGAATTTCTGAGTATGCAAATTCACAAGTGGCTACTTGTCTCCCGCCAGTCAGTACTTTCAGTACTTTGATTGTATTAACAAGCATATTTGATGTTGTATCTGCAAATCGTTATTAACCATCACTACACGGGAGACGGGAGTTGTCATCTGCTGTTTTTTCATTTTTGCCGTAATTCTAAAAAAAAACAACCGGTTTTGACAGCACATGAGAATCGTCTCCAGTGGAGACGATTCTCATGCGCTGTCAAAAAACAGGTTTTTGTCGAGAAATATTGAAAATAAGACAGTTCCAGCAGATGACAAATTTTGATTCAGAGGGTTAACCTTTGTTACATTTTCCAGAAATGAGTGATATATAATTATGCGACTATGACTTGAGAAATAGAGCCTATGTGCGTTGCGACCAGTTTAGATCCACCCAGTCCATACTCCATATCCAGAGTCAGATAAAAGTTTTCACTTTGTCATTTAGTCATTGAAATACCTTTCCGACTGGTATTACTCATTCATGTGGTCATGGGTGGTTGGTCGGAAGCATGCGACGGGTAATTCAACGATCGGTGTTCATCCTTACCAGAATTCCGACTGGAGACCTGGTTTTGCCCTCACATACGATTTTGTATGTGACAGTTGAATCTTGTTATATCCCTTATATGAGTATTAAGATTATTCATAATCCTATTTTAGGGGAAGGGGCCAAGTGACTTTGGTGTGGTATAGACCTGGCACCAGGTCAGGTTATTCTCATTTCAGGGCTGAATATATTTTTTATCGATGTAAATATTCCGTTCTGATTTTGGGATTTTCCCCCCAATGTAGCAGGTTAAAATGGGATTGAACCTGTTTGCCTGGCCTTACATGACCTTAGCTGTTGATAGGCCGTTAAACACTAATAAAGAAACAAACACAAATTGAAATACCTATCATGACCATGTAGTACATGTAGTAGTACATGAGCTTCACTCTGGCCACAAATGTCAAAATTGCATTTGTGGCTGGAGAAATGGGGCTTATGAGATTTGTGACAAGTCTAGCTCCTGATCAAATACCTGATCACACCTGTAGCCTGATAATGATCGATATTACTTGTTAGAAGCATGATGGCTGTTTCATTGATGGAATGGTGAACTGTGCAGATCCTGATCAGACTGTGCGAATGCACAGGCTGACCTGGATCTACACTGGTCACAAGTCACATAAGCCCCATTTCTCCAGTCACAGCAATATATAAGGCAAAAAGGTACTTCTTTTCTTTACTATATTTTATTTCAATCATCATGAGGAGAGGCACATAGATAGTCTTTCTTGTAGAATCTGCGAGACACATACGGCCAGGCGGAGTCCAAGCTGAGAACCATGGAAGAGAAATTGGAAGATGCTCAGGCACAAATGATCACACTGGACACCACATATAAATTGTAAGTGAGAGTCTGACAAGTCTTCAAACACAGCGGAACTGTCTGAACTGGACACATTGAATTTCCCCCGAGTGGAACCTCTCCAAACCGGACACATTGGGATCTCTGGTATCACCCAGGTTGTCCGGTTTAGAGAGTTTCCACTGTAAATCATGCATACAAGTGCTCCAGGACACACTTCTGTGTTTTGTGATCATGAACAGACATTATCCACAGATATATATGCTAATAAAACTGATGAAAAGTAAGTACACGGGTGTTCTAGGTGTCATGTAGAGAGCATAACAGAATAATACAAAACATGTATTATTATAATAGAAAATCCATGAATGTGTACAACCATCTTCATAACAGCTACAACAGACTGCCTTTGCGACGGTCTGTATTAAACTACTCTCTGTGTTATACGCCGTATCTTGGTCCGCCGGACATTATTTGCTATATAACTGTCATATGTGACTTTTTTTAGATGGTCCAATACAGTAGCGCTTTTCTGCAGGTCAACTATACGTACTATACCAATACTATACGTATACTATACCAATATACCAATACGATATGTTTTCTATATGATATGCATATAATATAAACGTACGGTATGTTTGTACCGTACATACCAACCAATATCGTATAGATATACCATTCAAATCGTACGTTTATACGATGTTTATACATGTGTATAATTCTGGTACGTTTGTATCGTACAAACATACCAGATTATGGTATATTCATACCATATCCGTACGGATATATCGTATATACGAACGGATATCGTATGTTTGTATAATATTTGTATAGTACGTTTGTACTATACGATGATACGGTACAAACATACCAATATTATATGATCATACGATATGCTCATTAAATATACCAATACTATACGATTACGATATGTATACGATATTAGTATATACAAATAGGTAAGGAGCAGAAAAGCGCTACTGTAGAAGGTCACATATGACAGTTTTCACTGTATTTTATATCTCAGTTGTGTACCACCCTACATTAGCCGCCCCTCTAAAACCGCCATTTGTTATGCTTCGCATTGGGTTCTGTTAAGGTGACGTCGCCTACTTTCAGTCAACGATCGAGCCTAGTGCAGGAGAGACACGAGGCGTTTGCCTGCTTTCTTTGCATATTCTTGTAAAATACATCAATAGACAACATCACCTGCTTTCAGTCAACTATCGAGCCTAGTGCAGAGAGACACGAGGCGTTTGTGATCTTTCTTTGCATATTCTTGTAAAATACTTCAATAGACAACATCACCTACTTTCAGTCAACTATCGGGCTTGGTTCAGGAGAGACATGAGGCGTATGCCCGCCTCAAGACGGCCGAGGATATCCTGGCTGCGATGAAGCTGGAGAATGAGACCCTCCACAGGAGTATCGGGCACGTGGCGGGCAGTGACATGGACCGGGCAACATTGGCTGGGGCAGGTACGTGAACCGCGGGTTTCTCTGTAGCTGGTAGCTCACTTTGTGCTGAACCTCTTACCTTGTCAACTGGGTTGGGAAGGTAGGTAAAGTGTGTGCTTTCAGGGTAGCTGGTACAGTCATCTTTGAAGTGATGGGTAATTTAACGATCAGGGTTCATCCTTACCGGAATTCCAACTGGAGACCTGGTTTGGCCCTCATATCGCGTCTTTGGCATTTTGTATGTGACTGTTGGATCATTATGTGAGTATTACGATTATTTGAAATCTGCGTTAAAGTTTTTAAATACCTTATATCTCTGCAGCCTAAGTCACATTGACTTGAAACTTCATATGCTTATTAGTCATGATCCATATATTCATGCTGAATCCCACTCCTGCAGCCCCTGTGCCCAAGGTCAAGGTCAAATGACTTAGAAGTTTGCGTTCCGAATTCTGTGTTAAAGTTGTTAAATACCTGATATCTCTGCAGTCCTAAGTCACATTGACTTGAAACTTCATATGCTTATTAGTCATCATCCATATATTCATTCTGTATCCCACTCATGCGGCCCCTGTGCCCCTATGTCAAGGTCAAATGACTTTTGTTTGCGTTCAAGTTTCTGTCAAAATTTGCGTTAAAGTTTTCACATACCTACTATCTCTGTAACCGTAAGTCAGATTTGCTTGAAACTTTGTATGCTTATTGGGCATCAAACTTCAAATAAATACACTCTGAGACCATCAAATGCCTCGGCGGGCTCGACATGCGGGCCGCGGTCATCCTCGTCTCGATGTAAATATTCCGTTCTGATTTTGGGATTTTCCCCCCAATGCAGTTAAAACAGGATTGAACCTGTTTGCCCGGCCTTATATGACCTTAGCTGTTGATAGGCCGTTAAACACCAATAAACAAACAAACAAAACAGTCATCTTTGTGCTAAACGCCTCCTCTGCTGAACTGTCAAATGTTTCTAACAGTCATTTATTAGCATCATAAAAGCTCAATGTTTTATTTTTGTAAATAGTTCAGGATCTGCGCAGATTTTTTACTGAATTTTCACAAATATTCATAGTGCATATGAAAATAAATTTGTAGCTAATTTTCAAAGCATTACAAGTGCATTGGGAACAAAAACTTGTTATTTGTAATTTTGCAGGTCAGGGCCAGCTGGAAAAGCTACAAGTTGTTACAAAAGTGTGTTGAAAATAAAAACCTGGGGGCCGTTTCACTAAACTTTGTACAACTAAAATGTTCGTAAGTACAAAATTATGATAATCTGTAAATTTCACATTAACAATGTTTTCTTGTAAACAGTTATTGGATTTACATTTATTGAGCATAGGCTGCATATGCAGCCTATGCTCAATAAATGTAAACCCTTCAATTGAAATTTCCAGACGATCCTAAATTTACACTTACGAACATTTTAGTCGTACGAAGTTTAGTGAAACGGGCCCCCTGATTTCTCGTCCTTTTCCAGGTCAAGGCCAGCTGGAAGCATTACAGGTACAGTGTGCGAGCCTGGAGGGGAAGGTGTCGCAGCTGACCCGCAGTAACTCCCTGCTGGAAGGGGAGGTCACCACTGCCCGGATACAGCTCGAAGCTCGGACCAAAGAGCTCCAGGACTGTCGCACTGAGCTCGAGCTCGCCTACAGTCGTCTACAGGGGGATAGTGGGGATGAGAGGAAACAGGTGAAGATTGATAAGCTCACAGCTCAGGTAGGTCCATGTGGAATTCGGAGGAAATGGATGTCGATCTTATAGCATTCAAGGTTCATGATCACGTAGTTACAACAACAACAACAATGACTGAAAGTGTTGAAAGCACGCTCACTCCAAAGTAAGTATTATTTGATATTTTCCTTAATATGTAACGGATTTTGATGAAATATGGCATTAAGCACCATTTCATTTCCTTAATATGCAACGGAATTTGATGAAATATGGCGCACAAACGCGTATTCATGAGCTGCATTTGGTGGTCTCGACAGTTCGGCACATACTTGTCGTCAAAAATGACAGAAGTTTGGGCCAAAGTACCGAAACCACCAAATGCAGCTTAACAAGATGCGTTTGCTGTGCCATATTTCATCAAAATCCGTTATATTATAAGGACAATATAAAAGAATATGTACTTTGAATCGATGGTGCTTCTGGAAGTTTCAGTAATTGTTGTTGTTGTGATCATGCACCCTGGCATTTGTATACATATTCAGACAGTTGGATTGGGATCTAATTGTTTTTCCAACAGCAGTAGGAAATATTGCAGTGATTGCATGGCGAACAATGTTAAATATGCAATTCAGTGCAAAATATATAATTCTACAAAATTTAATGAGCATAAGATCAATCTTTTTGGATCACGCAGGGGTGGGTTGATAGTCTTGTGGTAGTACATTGAACATTGAGATTGTGGTTTCAATCGCCACTTTGGCAGGAAACGAACGTATATACTATTTCTATCCCCCTTCTTCCACTGACACCTTCCATTATCCACAGGTTACCAGCCTGCATGCAGGGATTTAGCAATGGACTTTCACTATGAAAGTGACATATAATAAGAGAATAGGTTAGTTGAAGAAGGGGGCTAACTCCATGAGGGACTGAGCTCCCTTAATCACTGACCCATTGAATTCTTGTCATGTTAGAACGATTAGACTATCCCGATATGTACCAACTTTGTATTGTGTTGCTGTTTTTCAACAGAAAATTGAAGAGGTCATTGGAAGAAGGGGACTAATTCCATGAGAGAGTTAGCCCCCTTCTTCCACTGATAACGATGTCGAGTGTGACAAAATGTCTTGGAGTACAATCCAATGATAATGTCTGGACATAGTTGAAGAGGTCAGTGGAAGAAGGGGACTAACTCCATGAGAGAGTTAGCCCCCTTCTTCCACTGACCACTTCAACTACTGTGGTTTCATTAATTTTTGTCAATGCTCAATTTTCGTCATTGACCTGGATGACGAATTTATATCCTTGTTGTTACCGTATTTAATTAATAACAGTCATATTTTCTTTAAATTATAAGTGAATTGGCCAGTGGAAACCGCGGGGAAAATACCGGTAATTGAACAATAATTCAAGTGTGCATGAGTCTAGTAATGTATACTCCCATACATGACAGGTGTCCACACCAGCCAGGACTTATTTCCTTTCTGGCCAATGTAAATCCTGGTCAGGCGTGAACACCAGTATTTAACAACAAATGTCCGCTGATTTATTAAGTTTTATTGAATGAATGGAAAACATTGTAAATGATGACTTGACTTTGTAGTGGACATTCTGATCATGGCATATTAATAAGTGAATGGGTCAGTGGAAGGACGGGGTTAACTCCTGTCTGTGTATGCATTGTCATTAACCCTTACAATGCTGAATGAAATTTTGCCGTCTGCTGTTTTTTTTTTATGTTCAATTTTTCTCATCAAAAACATAGTTTGACAGCATTTTAGAATCATTTCCACTGGAAATGATTCTAAAATGCTGCCATACCATGTTTTATTGACAGAAAAGATAAAATATGAAACAACAGCAGACGACACTTTTCGTTTCCCGCATTCTAAGGGTTAAACCTGAAATAATCAATCAATCAGCAGAAGATTGAACATTGAGCATGTTGATTTTTTTACCTGAAGATTGAAGAGGTCAGTGGAAGAAGGGGGCTAACTCCATTGACCCCTTCAATTATCCCTCACAGGTAACCAGCCTCCAGGCAGAGGTTAAACAGTGGACGGACAAGTTCAATGTGGCAGTTTTTGAAAAACTGAATGTTGATTCGGAACTTTCGAGCCTGAGGAAATCCCTGACTTCTCAGAAACCACGGCAACAGAAGGCGGAGCAAGTTGACAGTAAAGTAAGAGGAATCAAAATTGTCAGAATACCGTCAATGTGTCTTCTTATTTTCCTTCGAATATTTATAAAAATGAGTAGTGTGTGATTGATCATGATACATCCTGGCTTATTGTCGTCTGGCTGATTGGCAGGAGGCCATATAGCAATACTATGTATATGTACGTGTTGACTTTTTTTCACAATAGAATTTTAGTCCCTTTATCGATCTTGATAATATTTGGTACCCATGTGTGTCAAAGGATGATGTTTTGTTGCACATGAATCCTAAAACCCAAGGTCAGGGTCACTGAGTCACTTGTTCACCTTGTGCATTAAGCAAGCAGACTAAAGGTATCTATGAACACAATTTTATGCCTAATTTATTGGCGAGGGGTTTTATTATGTTTTACCCCTGTCCTTCTGTGCGTCCATGTGTGCGTCCATGTGTGCATCCGTCCGTCTGTGCATCCGTGTGTGTGTACATGTGTGAATCCGTCCGTGTGTGCATCCATCCGTCTGTTTGTTTGTGCGTCCGTAAGGCAAATGCGTTTAAAAGTTTTCAATAATTCCTTCACCAATTTCAATAATATTTGCCCACAATGTCTGTCTAGGGATGGTGCTTTCTTTCCCATATGACCCACTCCCAAACACGGTCCCAAGTTCAATGTCACTGGGGACGTGTTCACCTTGTTTGTAAGGCAAATGCATTTAAGTTTTTAATGTTTTTAATTTTCACATTCTGTAAGCTTGTATTTGCTGTGACTTACCATTCTGTCACCTGTCTATATCACCTTTATGGCTCTCACACCGGATGACGTGTAAGTCACCTTGTATGACAGCCAGAACTTTGAGTTATGAAGGGCACAGCCAACTGATCTATACTCTACTCAATAAGCCACTGTTGATGCGGTGCCTTCATAAAGACAATAATAATAATAAATTTTTATTTTTTTTTAAAAGAATTGCTCCATTGCATCTGGTCTATAAAGAACTTGATAACCCACAAAAGAACCTCTCCTTTGTAAGTCACCCTGTGAGAAGACCAAACAATGTGGGTTATGAAGGTCACAACCAACAGATCAAACTGAGTCAGCCACTGCCATTGCGACTAAGTGAAGAACCGCTCCATTACAGCAGGTGGAGGAGCTGCGTGAGGAGCTGGCGGACCGGGACACGGCCGTGGCTTCTGTGAACCAACAGCTGGATGAGGCCGAGAACCAGCTCCAGAAACTACGCCAGGAACTCTATATCGAACAGGAACACACCGCCGAACTAGAATTCGAGGTTACAATCATAGTATTATGTGTTAGCCCATTACATGCTGAATGTACAGATATTTTTTTATTGAAAAAGATAATTATTTCTCACCAAAAATATGGAAATGAAGAAAATAGAAAAAATATTTGTTTGTTTTTCTCACCAAAAATGTTTGTTGTTACCACTACCGTCAAGGCGAGACGGTCCAACTGGGTGGTAACAACATATATTTTCATTTAGAAATAAAGCAAATAGAAAAACTCTGTCTTCGAATACGAGGTCTCACTGATATTTTGTATATGTGTTAACCAATTACATGCTGAATGTACTCGTATTTTTCATTGGAAAATTATATTTTTCCCATTTCTCCGTGTTTAATTGTAGGTGGACACACTGCAGCAGACGGTCACCCAGCGCGCCAACATGTTCGAGGCCCTGAGCGGCACAGAGCGGGAGCAGCTGGCCCAGTACCAGGTGCTGAAGGACTCGCTGGACGCCGTCAGTCAGGAGCTGGCACAGAAACATGCACAGGTAACATACTGTCTGGTTCACAAAATCTTCACAAATCAGAAACATTTTTTTTTTATAATATTAAATTTTAGCAACCTTTTAGAATGAGCCTTCTTTTTGTTTCATGAAATTTGGTTAAATATTGAGTTTATTACGAAATAAAATGTCCCATGTTAAATCTAGACATACTAAAAAATACTTCAATAGTTTCACTGGTCTCTCTTAGAATGAGTCTTTAAACCAAGCTTTTGTATCTATATGACCATCAGCTGTTTCTGGGGCATTAACTCTATGCATGCTAGCGGCGAAAATATCCGTCAAACAAATTAGGTCTATATGTTTTATTTCTCTCTGTAAATATGTCTTGGAATTTCATTAGAATTGAGTCTTCAGGATTCAATTCTAATGAAATTCCAAGACATATTCATGATATTTACAAGGAGAAATAAAAGAAAATATGAAAATATTTTGCCCGCTAGTTTTGAACTATTTATAGCCCACAAGTTTCCCAGCATGCAAAGAGTTAAACCCTTCCACTTCCCTTACTATTGTAGATTATCTCGCTGGACGTGAACCTGAGTGGACAGAAGGACAAGACAGCAGAGTTGGAAAAGGATCTACACGAGTTGAGGGAGAGCCAGTCTCACAATGGGGGGCCTCCCAAGATAGATGTTGTCACCGCCGCTGATAAACTACGGATACATGAGCTCGAAATTGAACGAGCCTCATTGAAACAAGAGCTTATGGTATGTATGTGTGCTTTATTATCCCCTCGACGATAGGCAAGAGGGGATATAACGTTAGTCCATGTACATGCGTATATTAGTACCACCTTTCATTTTTCAATAACTCATGAAGTTCTTCACCGATTTTGATAATATTTGGCCACAATGTGTGTCCAGGGATGGTGTTTTGTTTTGCATACGACTCACATCCAACCACTCAAGGTCAAGGTCACTGAGGACTTATTTTCACCTTGTTTGTATGGAAAATGCGTTAAAGTTCTTTTGTTTATTCAATAACTTATGAACCGCTTCACCGATTTTGATTATATTTGCAGCAAATATTCAAAATTTACCAATGTCTACAGCAAACGTGCAACATTTTCCAATGTCCATAGCTGATATACAATATTTGCCAATGCTTGCAGCAAACGTACAAGGCCATCCAGGCATCAGAGGAACAGTTTCGGGCACTACAGACGGAGAGCAAGCAGCTGGAGCAGGAGATCGTCAAGGACAAAACCATCATTCTCCAGGTCACCGCGGAGAAGGGCGAGGTTGAGCAGCATCTAGAGGTCAGTCAGACGTCAAGATAAACTGATATGAGACACGCCATGTGATTTTGTACCTGCGTAATTTTCATTAAATATGTTTACAAAATTTTCAGAGTACATGTGACAACTTTTGACACCATATATGGAACATATTGTAAATTTTGTAAACGTATTTCATTATAGGAATGAATGGCCTTTTTGTGGAATTTATCGGGGTATAAACTTGGAAAAGTCGCGGGAATACTGGATGAAGGCCGGAAGGCCTCGTCCAGTATTCCCGCGACTTTTCCAAGTTTATATCCCCGATAAATTCGACAAAAAGGCCATTCATTCCTTATAATTCCAGCATTTGAAATAAATTCATCAAGAAAATGTGTTTATTTTGACAGACGGCAGCCATTTGTTTACATTGACAGCACTGAAAGAAAGTACCTGTAGAAAGTAGTTTGGCGTGGGAGTTTACTGGGATATAAATTTTGGACAGACTTGCTACGGGCCAATCAAATGTTAGGGAATTGTGTAAATATTTTTGTGCTGGAATGTCCGAAGGTGCAAAATCACATGGCCTGTCTCATATGAGTGGGTCTTTTACTTATGTAACCGTCTGGCTTACATTTGCAGCAGTGGATCTGTGTTTAGCTCCTATTTCAATATGCATGATATAAGTTATCCATGTTTTTCTCATTTCAGCTAGAAAGTAACTATCATGATAAAATTACACTATCTTGAAACAATGATTCAAACTGCAAACTACAAACTACATTTTTTATGGAACAATAGGCACACAGCTGAGAAAATGGACAGTACAGTATGTGTGATAAGTAGATCGGCCTTCATGGCACTGTAACCTAAGTCTGCATTCGGCATTCTGCATAATCTAATAATGAAGGCCTAATGTCGTTGCCAGTCTATTCAGTCCCATTTAAATTGGTCCCCCTAATAGAAGTTGTTATTTGCGCCCCCTTGGTGTGGTTAATTAAAGCTGGAGGCAATATATTGTTTTAGACTGTGTGCCCATGTGTGTGTTAAAGTTTTAATGTCCTGGTGGTTTTTATTGGCCCCCCTGGTTTACTTAGGTTAAGACCCCCCTGAAGAGCATATAGTGTTAGACTGTGTGGGCCCATGGTGTGTGGTTTTAATTAAATGGTCTGTGTTTATGCCCCCCTGGGTCCTTTTAGGTAAGGAGGCGGAGGCATTTTATATGTTTAGTCCCTGTGGCCCCCCATGGTGTGGAGTTAATTTAATGGTCCCTTGTTGTTTTATGCCCCCCTGGTTTTCCCCCTAGGTAAGCTGGAGGCATATAGTGGTTTAGACTGGTGGCCCGATGTGTTGTGTTAATTAAGGCTGTGTTTTTATTGCCCCCTGGTTCTAGGTAGAGCTGGGAGGAACATTTTAAAGTGTTTAAGACTGTGTGGCCCAATGTGGTGTGTTAATTTTCATGTCCCTTTGTGTTTTAAATGCCCCCTGGTCCCCTAGGTAGGAAGCTGGATGCAATATAAGTGTTTAGACTGTGTGCCCATGGTAGTTAAATTTAATGTCTGTGTTTTTATGCCCCCTTCTAGGTAGAGCTGGAAGGCATATAGGTGTTTAGACTGTGTCCCATGAGTTGTTCTTGGCTGTGTTTTTAAATGCCCCCTGGTCAGGTAGAGCAGGAGGCATATAGTGTTTAGAACCCTGTGTGTGGTTTGCCCATGTTTAGGTTAATTAATGTCTTGGTTTTTAATGCCCCCTTCCAAGGTTAAGAAGGCTGGAAGGCAACATAAAGTGTTTAGACTGGTGCCGGCCCATGTGTGTTAATTAATTAAATGTCTTGTGTTTTAATGCCCCCTGGTCTAGGTAGAGCTGGAGGCATATTATGTTTTAACTGGTGCCCATGTGTGTGTTAACATATATGGGTCTTGTTAATATTGCCCCCCTGTCCCTGGTAGGAGCTGGAGGAACAATATAGTGTTTAGACTGTGTGCCCATGTGTGTGAATTAATTAATGGTATGTTTTATGCCCTCCCCCTGTGTAGGTAGAGCTGGATGGCATAAAGTGTAGACCCCTGTGTGCCCATCCCCCCGTGGTATGTTAATTCATGTTTCTGTGTTTTAATGCCCCCTGTCCCCTATGGTAGAAGCTGGAAGCATATAGTGTTTTATTGACTGTGTGCCCATTTGTGTGTTTCATTAATTCGGTGTTTTATGCCCCCCTGGTCCCCCTAGGTAGAGCTGGAGGCATATAGTGTTTAGACTGTTGCCCAAGTGTGTGTTTAATTAATGTCTTGTTTTAAATTTTAATGCCCCCCACTGGTGTAGGTTTAGAGCTGGATGCATTAATAATGTTTAGACCGGTGTGCCCATGTGTGTGTATAATTAATGTCCTGAGGGTTTTATGCCCCCCTGTCTAGGTGAGCAGGAGGCATATAGTGTTTTAGACCTGTGTGCCCATGAGTGTGTTTCAATTAATGACCTGTGTTTTATGCCCCTGGTCCAAGGTTAGCTGGAGCATATAGTGTTTAGACCCTGGTGTGCCCATTGTGTGGTGTTAAGTTCGTGGTTTTATGCCCCCTGGTCCCAGGTAGAGCTGGAGGCATATAAGTGTTTAGACTGTGCCCATTGTGTGAACATGTCCCTGTTGTTTTATGCCCCCCTGTCTAGTATAGCTGGAGGCATATAGTGTTTAGACTGTGTGCCCCATGTGTGTGGTTAATTAATGTCTTCAGTGATTTTATCCCCCCTGGTCTAGGTGAGCTGGAGGCATATAGTGTAGACTGTGTGCCCCCCTGGTCCCTATGTGTAAATTTTATGTGCTGTGTTTATCCCCCCCCTGTCTATGGTAGCTAGCAGATGCATATAGTGTAGTTAATATGTCCTGGTGTTTTATGCCCCCTGGTCTAAGGTAGAGCTGATGGCATATAGTGTTTAGACTGTGTGCCCATTGTGTGTTAATTATGTCTGTGATGCCCCCCTGGTCTAGTAGAGCTGGAGGCATATAGTGTTTATAGACTGTGAATGCCCATGCCCCCTGTGTAGATACTTTAATGTCTGTTAATGTCATGGCTAGGTAGGAGCTGAGACCCCCCCCATTAATTAATGTCTGTAGTTAGTTTTATGCCCCCCTGTCTAGGTAGAGCTGGAGCATAGTGTAGACTGTGTGCCCTTTAGTTTCAAGTCTGTGTTTTGTCCCCCCAGTCGTAGGATAGCTGATCATATGTTTAGATCCCATGTGTTAATTTTTAATCTGTGTTTTATGCTGTCATAGGAGAGCGGAGGCATATATGTTAGACTGTGTCCCATGTGTGTGTACTGTTTTAGCCCCCCTGTCTAGGTAGACTGAGGCATATAGTGTTTAGACTGTGTCCCATGTGTTGTTAAAATTAATTTCTGTGTTTTTATGCCCCCCTGTCTAGTTAAGAGGAGGCATATAGTGTTTTAGACTGTGTTCCCATGTGGTGTGTTTTATTAAAAAGTCCCCCCTGGTGTTTTTTTGCCCCCCTGGGCTAGGGTAGAGCTGGAGGACATATAAGTTGGGTTTTCAGAACTGTTGTGCCCATGTGGTTGGTGTTAATTAAAATGTCAGTGTTTTAATGCCCCCCTTGTGTAATGTAGAGCTGGATCCAATAAGAGTTTTATACTGTGTGCCCCCCATGGTCTATGATAATAATGTCTGTGTTTTATGCCCCCCCTGTCTAGGTAGGACTGGAGGCAATAATAGTGTTTTAGAACCTTGTGCCCAATTGTTTGTTGAAGTTTAATTAATGTCTGTGTTTTATGCCCCCTCCTTGCCCCCTAGGTAACTGGAGACATATAGTGTATAAGACTGTGTGGCCCCATGTGGTTTCAATAATTTATGTCTGTTTTTATTGCCCCCCCTTTGGGAGTACTAGAGCTGGAATGCCCATATAGTGTTTTAGACTGTTTGCCCTGTGTATGTTCATAATGTAGGTTTGTTTTTAATGCCCCCATTCTCCCCCCCGGTAGAGGCCTGGGAGGCATATAGTGTTTTAGACTGTGTGGCCCATGTGTGTGGTTCATGTCTGTGTTTATGCCCCCCAGTCTAGTTTAGAGCTGGAGGCATATAGTGTATACACCAGTGTGCCCATGTTTGAGTTAATTAATAGTCAGTGTTTGTTTTATGCCCCCTGGACTATGGTAGAGCTGGAGCCATATAGTGGTTTAGACTGTGTTGCCCATTGTGTGTTAATTAATGTCTGTGTTTATGCCCCCTGGTCTAGTGAGAGGCTGGAGGCATATTAAGTTTTTTAGAACTGGTGTGCCCATGTTGTGTTTCCATGTCTGTGTTTTTGCCCCCCAGGTCTAGGTAGAGCTGGAGGCATAAAGTTAATTAACTGTGTTTTGGCCCATCGGGGGGTGTGTTAATTAATGTCCCTGTGTTTTAATGACCCCCTGGTCTAGGTAGCACTGGAGTCATATATGTTTATTAGACAAGTGTGCCCATCGTTTGTTAATTTTAATGTCCCCCCCCCCCCCTGTGTTTTAAGGCCCCCTGGTCTATTGGTAGAGCTGGAGGCTACAGTTTTTAGACTGTGTGCCCCATTTGTGTGTTTAATTTAATGATCTGTTGCCCATGCCCCCCCCCCCCCCTGGTGTAGGTAAGCTTGAGACATTTATAAATGTTTCGACAATGTGTGCCCATGTGTGTGTTAATTATAATTTTTAAATGAATCCTGTGTTTATTATGCCCCGGTCTAGGTACAGCTGAGGGAGACAAATATAGTGTTTTAGACTGTTATGCCCATGTGTGTGTTCATGTCTGTGTTTTATGCCCCCCGGTCTAGGTACATAGCTTTGACATAGCGTGTGTGCCCATGTGTGTGTTAATTAATGTCTGTGTTTTATGCCCCCTGGTCTAGGTAGAGCTGGAGGCATATAGTGTTTAGACTGTGTGCCCATGTGTGTGTTAATTCATGTCTGTGTTTTATGCCCCCCTGGTGTAGGTAGAGCTGGAGGCATATAGTGTTTAGACTGTGTGCCCATGTGTGTGTTAATGTCTGTGTGTTAAAGAATCTGCCTACTGGCCTAATTTTCTTCTTTGATCACTTACTATATGATAATGAGTAAAACTGGGGGCTGTTTCACTAAACTTCGTACAACTAAGATGTTCGTAAGTACAAAATTATGATAGTCTGTAAATTTAACTTTACCAATGTTTTCTTGTAAACAATTATTGGATTTACATTTATTGAGCATAGGCTGCATATGCAGCCTATGCTCAATAAATGTAAGTCCATCAATTCAAAATTCCATACGGTCCTAAATTTGCACTTAAGAACTTTTTAGTCGTACAAGGTCACCCCAGGTCACACATGCCATTATGGGTATTTTATTCAGCTTGCAGCCAAAATACCATGAGAATGTATTGTGTCCACAGGAGCTCGCTGAGGAGCATGACTCACTGATTCAGGAGAAAATTCAGGCGGAGGACGATTTATTGAAACTGGAACAGAAATTGCAGGAAATTCTGCAGAAATACGAGGCTGAGGCGAGGAAACAGCACGGCAAGTTTGACAGGCAGTACACTGACCTGCCCACTGACACGCACAAGGTGATTATTATAGTAATGTGTGTTTCCTAGAATAAATTGTGTGATTTAGGGTGATGCAGGAACTTACATTTTGAGTGTCAATTTTCATATTTCTGGCCCAGAATCTATAGGATGTGTGCAGAAACAGCTGTTGAATTATCCAGCGTGGCATTATTTGGTGCTGGGACTGTATCAATCATGTTTGAACTAAAGTTTCAGTTGGTATCACGGATGGGTTGTGAACTAAGGGTTAGAACACTGGACTTTCAATTCCTAAATGGCCTTAGCTGTTGCTGGGATGTTAAACCCGTTGACTTTCACCTTTCAGTTGGTATCTGAACTGGACTCGGTTCGACTACTGCTGGACGGTAGAGACAAGGAGTTGGAGATGTTGGAGGACAGAATCAGGTACGTATATACATATAATTCATGGTGGCCAATGTAGGCCACGATCACTTGCTATTTGAGCCCACTGCATATATGTAGAGAAACCATGTGATTTTGTACCTTTGGACATCTGCATAGCTTCATGAAACATGTTTACAAAATTTATAATATGTTCCATAAATGGCGTCAAAAGTTGACAACATTTTCAGAGTATATTCTGCATGTACTCTGGAAATTTTGTCAACTTTTGGACGCCATTTAATGAAATTTTGTAAACCTATTTCGTGAAATTACGCAGATGTCTGAAGGTACAAAATCGCATGGCGTGTCTCAATTAAGGTCCATGTTATCAGCCAGCTTTCCTTGACTTTATCATGTTTATTTATGAAATGTATTGCAAATGTTTTAAACGTATTTAATGAAATTACGCAGATGTCTGAAAGTACAAAATGACATAGCTCGTCTCATATCAGTCTTATAAATGTAGCTGTGACTGAAGAAATGGGGCTTATGGGTTTTGCGCACAGTGTACATCCATCGTGTTTCCAACAAGCATTATGGATCCTGAACAGGCTACAGGGGTGTGCTGTTTAATCAGGAGCTAGACAGGTGACAAATCACATATTAAAGCCCCATTTCTCCAGTCACAGCCACGTGTCTTCAGCAGCTTCAGAATGATTTTGAGATTTCTTGAAATAACAGAGTTGGCTGCAGCTGCGAGTATGGCATCATTGGTTGATGGTGTTATCCCAGTAGCCGATTTCGTCAAAATTGCGAAGTATACTTATCTAGCAAAGTATACTTTAAGGGAGTAATAATTTTTCCCGAAATCGATTATTTCATATAGAAGTAACGACTGCAATATGTTTTGACTGTTCCCGGAATGACAATGAAATAATTGTTTTATTATGCAACCTGTAATAGACTGTATGTGACACAATGAACATTGATTTGGGGTGGGGTGCATCGACTGACTGATCTAAATTACGTTGAATTTGGTGACGTAATTGTCGACAAAAATCATTACGTCATGATTTTCGGGGGCGAAAATAGTTTTCCTCACACAGGCACGCGGTACTATTGCCAGGCAAGTGAAACTATTCCCCAGACACGTCAAAATCCAGGGAATTAGTCAAAACTTTGTAATACCAACTTATATAGGGAGTTGGGTAATAATAATCTTTAATTATTATACCCACTAGCAAAAATATGACGATTGGTATATATTTTTCGCCTTTCTGTCTGGTCGTCCGTACGTCCATTCATCCTTCACACAGAAACATAACATTTTGTTTTTTCAATACAGACGGTGGCTGGGGTTATCCGTGAGCTCCCTCCTCATATGCTCTAGTTTATTTTACAATGCATACACACAAGTTCTAGAGCACTTACATAAGTGCTGACAGAGATGGTGGTATATGGGAATAGATAAATAGATATCCTAAACCATAAAGTTTAATCTAGTTTAAAACGACATGTACCTATTATTCTCTATTCTCTGTCTGATTTAGAGAGGTTGCATTGCAGTTTATTGTAGGTTGCGTTGTATTCTCTATTACAGTCGGCAGGTGGTGGAGATAGAATTCCTACACCGTAAAGTAGACCTAGTCCACAACGACAGCATCCAGAACCGCGAGGACGTGGCCAGGATGATTTCGGAGCTCACCTTGAAGATGAAGGAGGCGGTGTCGACACGCGAGGTTAACCAATTCCTGGCCGGGGAGCGAACGAAGCTGACCACCCAACACCAGCACATGGAGCAGGAGCTGGAGCTGGAGAGGAGGAATAATGACCAGAGGAAACATGAGATTAATGACGTGATTAGGAAGGTATGAGGGGTGGTTAAACAGTTATGTTACAGTTCAGGGGCCCGTTTCACTAAACTTCGTATGACAAAACTGTTTGTAAGTGCAAATTTATGATCGTCTGGAAATTTCAATAGATGGGTTTACATTTATTGAGCATAGGCTGCATATGCAAGAAAACATTGTTAATGTGAAATATACAGACTATTATAAATTTGCACTTAAGAACATTTTAGTTGTACAAAGTTTAGTGAAACGGCCCCCAGATGTTCCGATATTGTGGTTGTCATCAGTTAGGAACCTCTAGGCTGGACACCCTGGGAGATACCCAGGGTGTCCAGCTAGTGAGTTTTCACTATTACACTTTAGAGGGTATAATGACCAGCGGAAACATAAGATTAATGGTGGTTGAAATGTTCTGATACAGTACAGAAGTTCCTATAAGGATGTTGTCTTTAGGAATTAATATTGGAACCTTTCTAAGCCCGACACCCTGGGAACCTCCCAGGGTGTCGGGCTTAGTGAGTTTCCACTGTAACAGGTTAGGGGATTAATAACTAGAGGAAACATGAGATTAATGACGTGATTAGGAAGGTACGAGGGGTGGTTGAAATGTTCCGATACAGTACAGATGTAGATGTTTGGTTTAGAAAGCTTCCATTATAACATGATAAGGAGAATGGTGATCAGCAGAAACTTGAGATTTACAATGTCAGAATAATGACTAGCAGTAACATGAGATTAATGACCTGATTATAAAGTTACGAGGGCTGTTCAACATATTCCCACCTTACAGTGTTTCTCTCTGTCACTGTCACTCACAATCACTCAACCATTCAACCTTACCCACTTCCTGATTGCCAATCTCCCTCAACACCAGATCGAGAGAGGTGAACACCACCAGAAGTCTGCCGAGAAAGACAACCAGGAGAAGTCGCACGTGATTACCTCCCTTGAGGCGGACCTCCGAAACTCGACCCAGAATCTCGCGGACCGACAATCAGAGAACTCGGAATTACGGAGTAAGGTGGACCAACTCGGGGAGGACGTGAAGGAACTGACCGCAGTTAATGCCACGCTGGAGAAACAGTTTGAGATGGAGAAACAGTCTGTGAGTGGATAATGATTACATATACCATAATAACCCTAAATATTCGGACTCCATTTATTTGGGGAAACATATAAAAATATATTGTTTCCCCACAACAGTCAGCGTGTCAATATTTAGGGTTAGAATGGCAGTAATGGCAGTAGTGGCAGTAGTAGCAAACAAATTAGGACTATATGTTTTATTTCTCTCTGTAAATATGTCTTGGAATTTCATTAGAATTGAGTCCTCAGGACTCAATTCTAATGAAATTCCAAGACATATTCATGATATTTACAAGGAGAAATAAAAGAAAATATGATGAATTTTTTGTCAGCTAGTTTTGAACTATTTATAGCCCACAAGTTTCCCAGCATGCAAAGAGTTAAAGCATAACATGGTAATCACAATGATGTATGTGTGTCTGTGCATGCGTCCATCTGTCAGTGCATCTATCCAAACTCTGTGTTAAAGTTTTATAGAATACATTAACATTGCGATGACTCGAAAGCAACGGGCCTGCAAATTTTTTTCGAGTGATCGCATCTTTTGAGCCATCGCATCTCGTGATTTTGCTTTATTTGTTGACTACTGTACCTGTCGGATTTAGAAAAATATGAAGCGCAATAGAGTGTATTTATGTTTTAGCTGATAGCAACATTAGTATGTGCATCACTATTTATAGTAAATACTGGAGCTTTTTGCCTTTGATAATAAGCGAGCCCGGCATTACGAGGTATTACATTTTGAACCATCGCGATTTCACTGCATGTACTTCTATTTCTATAGCCATGCGTACAATTGACTTAACCCTTACACCGCTATCTTAATTTTGTTGTCGTCTGCTGTTTATTTTCTATTTTCCATTTTTATCATCAAAAACATGCTTTGACAGCATTTTAGAATAATTTACAACATGCTTTGACAGCACCACAGAATCATTTCCATTGGAAATGATTCTGAAGTGCTGTCGAACCATGTTTTTATTGAGAAATAAGGCAAGATATAAAAGCAACAGCAGACGACAATTGTTGTGAGTAGCGGTCTAAGGGTTAATACTTCAAATGCTCGTTTAGCATCGTCCATATATTCATTCTATGGCACTCCCATGCAGCACGCATTACCAGGGTCAAGGTTAAATGACTTTCATTTGTGGTTAAAGGTTTTGTTTAACGTGATTATCAAATGTCTGGCTGACTTGACGTGCAGTGCAGGCTATGGCGATGTGATATATTATACTGTTTGTAAATGTTACTTGTATGATACTGATTACTTTTGTATCAATTAGTAGTGTATTAATTCCAAGTTGTCTTATAGCTTCACAAGGAGAAAACAACGTCACAAGAACGGAAGGACGATCTGAATCGCACGTCACATGACCTGGAATCTCTGCGTCATGAGTATTCGCTACTCACCAATACACTTGTTGTTGAACAACAAGCAGTTGAGAGTTTAAAAGTGTGTAACTTTTATATTGTTTAGTTGGTGAACGTGTAATAACTAATATAGTCAACGACCGCAAAAACGCACATATTTTTTATCAGAAATGTGACTGTGACTGGTGAAATGGAGCTTACGGGTTTTGTCACCAATGTACCTCCTGATCACATAGCACACTAGTGTTGTTTGATAACGATCTATATTGCTTATTAGAAGTGTGATGGGTACTTCATTGATGGAATGAATGGCGACCATTGTAGATCCAGATCAGCCTGTGCGGATGCACAGGCTGATCTGAATCTACACTGGTCGCATAACCCTTGAGCCCCATTTCTCCAGTCACAGCCACAAATGTTTTTCGGACTGTATTGTGATACTATAGTCAAATGGCTGATGTTGGTCCACACCGATCGCAATTACTATAATATACAGTATGTTTTATATAGTTTCCAGTGGTGTCTGAAGCTTCATACGACTGGTCCGACGATGGTTGCCCCCCTCCATCAATACCCAAGGTGTATGTGGTTACCACTCAGTTTAACTGTCTCCTCGAGAAGGTTCAACTGTGCTGTGTGGCAACATACACTTTTGATGAGAAATGAGAAAAATTACAGAAAATATTTGTAAATATGTGCTTATGCATATTTCCTGTTTACATACATATTTAATATTTATATTCCTGACCGTTTTTCTTTCGTATTTATGAATTCAAAATATTTCAATAAAAATCATATTTTTTGTCAAAATTATTTGTCCAGCAGTTGCCGGACCTGTTCTACTTTCTATGCATGCATTGTTTGACCACGGCATTCATATCACCGTGCGTTTTTAAAGTCGGTCACTGTATATATATATATCACAATGGTGGATGTCTAGTTAGCTAATGCATGCATTACCATATATCTATTGCACATATGTACACAACAGACTTCGTTAATCCTGCCCAGATTCTCAACGTTTCTGAACACCTATTGGCAATGACAACTCGCAGTCAAGCAGTTTGATTGTCTGAGCCTGAGCTGTAGCAATATTCAAGTAATTTGAAATAAAGAAGAAATTTCCAAATGTTTGCAAGATTAGTGCAGGCAGTAATGTATTGTAGCTAATTCAGTGCCCTCTATTTATGTCATATTGGTGGATGTCTTTGATTGCTATTAACCCTTTAATACACCGCTATCTTAATGTTTTTGTAGTCTGCTGTTTATTTTCTATTTTCCATTTTTGTCATCAAAAACATGCTTTGACAGCACTTTTAGAATCAATTGCAACACACTTTGACAGCACTTCAGAATCATTTCCGTTGGAAATGATTCTGAAGTGCTGTCAAACCATGTAAGGCAAGATATAAAAGCAACAGCAGACGGCAATTGTTGTGAGTAGCGGCCTAAGGGTTAATACAAAACTTGTACATTCTGTAACAACCCTAAATATTTGGACACCTTTTTTGCGAAACTCCAATAAAATAGGAGTTACCCAAAACAAATTGTCTCCAAATATATTATTGCAATAAATCAGTACAACCATACAAACTAAACATAAGGACGCTCTTTGTTGTGGGAACCCAGATATTATTATGTGTTTCCATGAATAAATTGTGCCCAAATATTTAGGGTTATTACGGTAATATTACATTTATTCCTCTGAAATCTTATTTCTTGCACTATGCCTACCACAATTGTGGATAATGCAGGGCTCCAGATAAGCTGCGTATTTGCTTAAATGCCCAATTAAAATTTCCAAAAACCCAATTGAAATCAGAAGTAGCGAGTATCAAAAAGCAATAACAATTTTGTGGTACCTTTATTATGCTGCAGAAAACAATAAACAGACCACACATATAGCATAATTTTCTTATTTTCCATGAAAACACATCTTGGTATTTCATTAGAATTGTCTCCAAGAAATGCCAAGAGATGTTTTCAAACAGTAGTGTGATTTTATTTTATCCAATTAAAATGTTGAAATACCCAATTGCTTCAGAAATGATGGAGTAAAAATACTCTATTACTAATTCCTTATCTAGAGCCCTGATAATGTTTTGCACTATTTCTGTTGTGTTCCGACCTCTGTTTAGTTAATACTGTTAATTTATGGACCCATTATTATCATTTACACTGCTGAATTAAATTCTGTTGTCTGCTGTTTATTTTCTATGACCACTTTTCTGATTAAAACATGATTTAACAGCACCTGAGAATCATTTCCAACAGAAATGATTCTAAAGTGCTGTCAAACCATGTTTTTAATGAGAAAGAAAGCAAAATATAAAACAACAGCGGATGAGAGTTTCGCCGTGTCTAGCATTCTAAGAGTTAAATCCACTGCTCTCGTTAATAATAATAGGTGATTTTACCTTTTACCTCTTGTTGAAATTTAAAAAAAAAATAACAACTTCACCAGTAAACAATTTCTCATGGGCTCTAAAAATGTTTGGGCATCATTTTTGATATCATATTTGTTTTCATCTGTTGAGCTGACATAAATAAAACTATTCAATCAATCAATCAAGTGTGGCCGAGGCTGGAGATTGTGGGAGTGTACTAGTGTAGCTGCTTAGCAAGTAGCACACTCCTGAATCCAGTAGCCTATTTCACCAACATTGCAAAGTATACCTTTCTAGCAAAGTATACTTTGAGGGAGAAATTTTCAATTTTAGGATAAATTTATTAATTTTTATTATACTGAATTTATTACATTATCACAGCCAATTTGGCTGTGATAATGTAATAAATTCAGTATAATAATTCTGCATACTTTTAATCATCAAATATATGCAGTTCTTAGTTCTATATGAAATAATGTATTTCAGGAAAAATAAATGATTACTCCCTCAAAGTATACTTTGCTAGAAAAGTATACTTTGCAATGTTGGTGAAATTGGCTACTGATAACAATCTATATTATGTGTTAGAAGAATGACGGGTGTTTCATTGATGGAGTGGCAAATACTGCAGATCCTGATCAGACTATGTGGATGCACAGGCTGATCTGGATCTATACTGGTCGCAAAACTCATTCACCCCATTTCTCCAGACACAGACACATGTTACGATATATTTTGTAAGGGAGATACTTGCAGAGATAGGACTATATGAGACTTTTGATTTTGTACCTAAGAAAAATATTTACAGAAACTGTGATATTAATTCTGTAAAAAACATCAAACGTTGACAAAATATTCACATTTCGTCAACTTTTGATGTTATTTATTAAAAATAGTGTAAATACGGTCAATTTTGTCCTCCCATCTCTACTTTTCCTTTCATATACTAACCCATTATGCTAAACTTTGACAAGAGCAGGCTTATTACCATCCATACCAATACATCCGCCCAGTCTGATCTGGGTCTACACTGTTTGCCAGTCCGTCATTGAAACATTGAAACTTCCAATAAATTATTCTGATTATTATCAGCTAAGTGAATGCAGCGCTGGATCTAGACAGATTAGAATAAAGTATGGTTTTGTCAGAGCATAGTATTTTATATTAGATACGCCATGTGATTCTGTACCTAAGAACATGTGTATCTCATTAAAAATATTTACAAAATTCATGATATTTTCTGTAAATGACGTCGAAAGGTGACAATTTTTCATCTTTCGATGTCATTTACAGAAAATATCACAGTTTGTGTAAGTATATTTCATGTACAAACTCACAATCAAAATTCCTCTGGTTTTGTTACGTGTACAATATTGTTACAATGTAATTGAAAAACATAATGTTTTTACATCAACTATTTGCTACGTGCCATTTAATCGGTTTAGTTTGCCAGTCAGAAAAACATTGTTTCAGCTACAGTATGAAAGCTCTGTAGCCTATTTCATCAACATTGCAAAGTATACTTTAGTAGCAAAGTATACTTTGAGGGAGAAATTTTCAATTTTAGGATAAATTTATTAATTTTTATTATACTGAATTTATTACATTATCACAGCCATTATGGCTGTGATAATGTAATAAATTCAGTATAATAATTCTGCATACTTTTGATCATGAAATACATGCATTTGTTAGTTCTATTTGAAATAATGCATTTCAGGAAAAATAAATGATTACTCCCTCAAAGTATAATTTTATGATAAGGGGCATAATCTTTTAATAGTTGTTATCTTTTTACGGAATGTTTTTGTTTTTGGATACTTATATTTTACTGATAGTGACGCGCGGTGGTATCAGGCTATTTTCATATGCAAATGAGGCATGATATTGTTTTATTATTTATACTAATTAAATGTGTCACCTGAGAAAATAATATTTTTGACAGATCATAAGGTGTGATCATTGCAGATCAAAAAATAAATACAGAGAATAAATAGTAATGTCCGTTAACATTTTAAGGAAACACGGTTATCGCCCCTTATATCAGTGTGGAAATTTACCCCTGATATAAAGTGTATAATAAAGCCAATCAATACGTGGGGTAATGGTGAATTAATGTTTATTTTGCCAGAAAATGTCTCAGATGATGTCTCTAATATAAATAACAGTTTGTGCCTACTGCGTGGGCATGTACCTTTAACCCATTCACCCCCTAAATAACTGGAATGGAATGTATGTGTAAATTTTCTGACCAATCCAATCATCACAAAATGATTTTCAGACTAATCCATTTATGAAAATGGTTTGTTTTTTCTCTGTAAAAAATATGAAAAACACTTGCAAAGGGTGCAGACTCAGCCGGCTCATCTGGATCTACACTGTTTGCTTACACCATTATGGAGGTCTGTAGTGTTGAAAGGACTAAATGACTCCAATAATTGTTCTCGTTTACAGCGAGATGTAGAAGCACGGGAAGGGACAGCGGAGACTTTAAAGGGTGACCTTGAGATGCTGAGACGCGAGGCAGACACAAACAAAGGTCAACTGCTCATCACCAAGGATACCGTCAATAAACTGACACAGGACAAGGGCAGCATACACCAGGGTAGGTGACAGTACGCAGTATGAGCTTGTATTCCAGAACTAATTCATTTTGAAGTCAGATTATTTTGTTTATTTCTTCATAAAAATATATGTTGTCACCACTCATCTGAACTGTCTCATTGAGACGGTTCAGATGAGTGGTAACAAAAAATGAATAAAAAAGAAATGAAAGAAAATAAAATCTGTACTCAGGAATTACTGTCTGTTTCACGAAAGCTGCCCAAATTTTACGGCCATATAAACAATTCAAAAACAATATTTTTTTCGATAGTATTAAATTAAAGGAAAATTTAAGAATGAGCCTTCTTTTTATTTCGTGAAATTTGGTCAAATATTGATTTTATTGCGAAAACAAAATTTCCCCATGTTAAATCCCCATAGACATCTTCACGGAGTGAAGACAGTGAAGATGTCTATGGGGATTTAACATGGGGAAATCTTTTTGAATTTCAGAAATACTGGAACGATTTTTAAAATTTAACTTTTGTTTTCTTAGTTAGATCATATCCAAGCTATCTAGTCAGGTTTCGGAGTCAATTTCCAAAAAAAAATGTTTTTTGACTCCTCCCACACTCCTTTACCTCTTTTTCCCCCATGTTAAATTCCCATAGACAAATCAATTTTTCGTAATAAAATCAATATTTGACCGAATTTCACGAAATGAAAAGAAGGCTCATTCTTAAATTTTCCTTTAATTTAATATTATCGAAAACAGTATTGTTTTCGAATTGTTTATATGGGCGTAAAATTTGGGCAGCTTTCGTGAAACAAACAGTAAGCTTTATGATGCTGAATTAAATTTTGTTGTCTGCTGTTCATTTTCCATTTTTTCTCATCACAAACATGGTTTGACATCACTAGAATAATTTCCTATGGAATTGGTTCCAAAGTTCATCCAAACCATGTTTTTATTGAGAAGAAAGACAAAATACGAAAAACAGCAGACGACAATTTTCATTTCCCGCATTCTAAGGGTTAAGCTACCGTGCATTATTTGTCTGAAACTGTGAGAAAAAAGTCAAAGTGGAAAAGTAAAAACAGTTCTTCTAACAATATAGATTCTTTTCTGGGCTGCTCTTGGCCAAACATTCCATGTAGCTAATTTCTCCAGTCACAGCCACATAATAATTATATAGACCAATCTTGTACATACCATGCTTGAAAAATCGCGTAAATTCCCGGAGAACAATTTCTGGGGTATCATCGATCGGGATTAGTATAATTCTGACATCAAAGACGCTCCGGAAGTAGTTCCTAGGGAAGTTACTAGTAGAGATGTTCCAAGTTCGGTAACCAATTTATAAGACTGGGGGCCGTTTCACTAGACTAAAATGTTTGTAAGTGCAAATTTATGATCGTCTGGAAATTTCAATAGATGGATTTACATTTATTGAGCATAGGCTGCATATGCAGCCTATGCTCAATAAATGTAAATCCAATAATTGTTTACAAGAAAACATTGTTAATGTGCAATTTACAGACTATCATAATTTTGCACTTACAAACATTTTAGTCGTACAAAGTTTAGTGAAACGGCCCCCAGGTGTATACATGCATGTATTTGACTATGACTGGAAAAATGGGGTTTTATGTGACTGATTTATACAATGGTCAGAAACGAAATCTGTGTGATTTTATAGACTACGAGGCGATGTGTCGCAGCCTCACGGAGAAGGAACGTCAACTGACTGAGCTTCGGGAGCGCATGGACGAACGGCTGGAGGGTCTGAAACGCGAGTATGCACAGGAACGGATTCGTCTAGAACGTGAGACTACATCGGCCACGCAGGAACGGGATCTGTCAAAGTGAGCAATTAAGAATTTATCAAATCATACATGAGATGTTAGCCATATGAGACACACCATGTGATTGTTCATACATATACTTACAGAAACTGTGATCTTTTATTAAATGACTTCAAAAAATGACAAAAATGAAAATTTTGTCACCTTTCGACATCATTTAAGTAAAGTTTTGTAAATATTTTTTTCATTAAAAATTGTATATGTTCTTAGGGGATATAGTTTTCATCATTCCATCTGTTTGTCCGTCTGTTAATCCGTCTGTCCGTCCGTAAGATTTGCATTATTGCATTAAAGTTTTTATTTGTCGGTCCGACGGTGGCTTGGGTTATCCATGAGCCTGTGCTCACTTGCTTTACTTTTATATGCAGGCCCGTACGCAGAAATTAATTTAGAGGGGTGCGTTATCGACAGTGCAAAGGACTAAACACTTTTTTTGCACATCCACGGACAGACCTCGGCAGATTAACCATTTCATCCCTAAGTAACTGGTATGGATTTTGATATGTTAATTTTGCAACCCAATCCAATCATCACAAATGATTTTCACATGGGGTGTTTTTTGTTCTCAAAATTATGAAAAATACTTGCAAAAAGTGCAGATCCAGATGAGACGGCTCGTCACGAGCCGGCTCATCTGGATCTACACTTTTTGCCAATACCACTATACAGACCGGTGGTGTTTAAATGGTTAAGGGGGGCAGGGGGAGGGAGGGAGGGTCGCACCCCCTCTGCGTACGGGCCTGATATGTAATATCCTCCGTAGAAATATGTCGCTATGGAATCATGTGACTGTTACAGACAGGAGGCAGACTCACTGAATGAACAGCTGAGGCAGAAGGAGATACAGCTCAACACTTTCGGCAAGACATTGCAGGAGGTACAAGAGGTCACGAGGTCAGTATTACTGATCACTTACTGTCTGTTCCACGTTTTGCTGCCGACGATCTTTCGGCCACTAAACACATTAAATCTTAAAAATATTAAATGTAAATACTTCTTCATCAATAGCAAAAAAGTCACCTTCCCCAAAAGAAATTATTTGATGAAATTCCATCAAATATTGATTTTATTGCGAAAAAAACTATTTTCCTATGGGAATTTAACATTGGTGCTAAAAATAGAGATTTTTTTAAATACTTTTTTATTTGTGGACCGATTTTCGTTTTTTTACTCCTCCACCCACTTCTTGCACCTCTTTTCCCCCATGTTCAATTCACATAGGAAAGTCATTTTTTCGCTATAAAATCAATATTTGCTGGAAGTTCATCAAACAAAATATTTTGGGGAGGGTGACTTTTTTGTTATTGGTGAAAAAGTACATTTAAATATTTTTTAGATTTAATGTGTTTAATAGCCAAAAGTTTGTTGACATAAAAACATGGAATATAGTAGTGTAGTTTCATTGTAACATTGGCACACATTGTAGGCCAGCAGGTAACATTCCGCCATGTCTATCCATCCGTCAATAGCCTATTTCACCAAAATTGCGACGTATTCTTATCTTGCTAAGTACACTTTGAGGCAGAAATTTTCAATTTAATAATACATTTATTTATTTTTATTATACCGAATTTATTACATTATCACAGCCATTTTGGCTGTGATAATGTAATAAATTCAGTATAATTATTCTGCATATTTTTAATCATGAAATATATGCAGTTGTTAGTTCTATATGAAATAATGCATTTTGGGAAAAATAAATGATTACTCCCTCAAAGTTTACTTCGCTAGATAAGTATGGTTAGCAACTATGCTACCATTTTCCGCCTACCTGTACACATCCTCTAAAAATCGACATTCAGTGCAAATGTTATTCTTAATTCCAATTTTGCGCTTACAAACTTCTTAGTCGTACGAAGTTTAGTGAAACGGCCCCCGAGTCACTGATGCTTCTAATTCCTTTTAAAACATAATTCAGTTTGCATCATAATATCATTGCTTTGTTGTGTCATTGGTGGGTCATTTAGAACGTCTTTCTCTGGTTCATTTGGCATTACATTAGCGCGTCAGGGCTGTACAAATTGGCACGCCCGACGCCCGGGACAAGTCGGTTTTAATCTCGGGCAAGTGCCTCTATGCTGGAATTTAGTCCCGGGCAAGTCACTATTTTCCGTTAGAACGTCCCGCCACAAGCCCGCTTTTTGGAACCGGACTGTCATAAACTTAATCCAAAAACTGACCACTTTATCGATCGATAACGCTGCGGGCGTCCTGGCGATTCGCAGCTACTGTGTTACACAGTACCTGTGTATCGCAATAAAGTGATATAGCAATCTACAGCGACCCTGATTATATTAATGTAATCGAATTTGAAAGTAATTAGCGAATTAGCGAAAATATTCTGCGGCGATCGATGGTTATTGATTTATTTTATGTATGTTAACGTTTTCATCTCACTGCGTCCACAGACCAAGAGACCTAACTTTAGAGATGTTCCTTCACGGGGTGGAAATGGTATTTAAGGTTCTTAATTTAAATTATCGTTTCTACGCGGCATATAAACGAAAAAAAAGTGAAATTGAATGGGATGGACATTCTATGAAGGTATGTTTGATTCCCAAGGCGATGTTTGAACCCACAACCTCCAGATTGGAAGCCGGTGTTCTAAGCCCTAGGTCACAACCCATACCTTATAAACGAAGGAAAGAAATGCTCCTAACGAGCGACCATACGTACTTAGAATAACAGCTGACGTAACGCGCGGTAAACTGAAATGGCCTACGTGACAATTGACATTTACGTTCCAAGATTTTCACGGTGTGTAATCGATCGTATTTCCTCGCCATCATATGAAACCCGACTCGAGAAACACAAATTAAGTTGTGGATTTCTGAATTTGTCAATTGTTTGTACGGTCTAAGAAATCAAACAAATGTGACAATTCTTTTTACAAAATATTAGAATCGTCTAAGGAGACAATTCTCATGTGTTGCCAAAACATGTTTTATTAAGACATCGGACAAATGTGAAAAGAAAACCCGAATACATTGATATTTCTTTACAAAAACATATTTTGACAACATTTGAGAATCGTCTTAGGAAACGATTCTCATGTGCTGCCAAATCTTGGTTTTATCAAAAAATCAAACAAATGTGAAATTCCACAAGCTAATGCGTAATTATCAATTCATCGGCTATGCGATGACGTGAGCGACTACATAGCGTGGTTTTGGTATGTTTGTTTCCACAGAATTCTAAAGGTCAGTCACACTTTGCACGTGAAACTGGATTAGCGACTGATGATTGTAAACACCATCAGGTGTGCAGCTAGACCGAAAATGATATGTCGCAAATGTGCTAATTGGGGATGGGTGGGTACGGCCATATTTCTTTTTTGTGACAATCTCGCGTTTTTGCGATCTCGATCTCGCCTTCCGCTTTTGGAAATACGATTTACCCATGCATGTGTAGACAGCATGCGTGTTGGATTTGCGTTCTACGTACGTACATGCATATAAAGCATGCTAGTTCGAAGTGCATTCTACGTACGTACGTACATGTAATGTATGCGCAAAACTCAATTTCAACACGCATGCATTCACACATGCATTCACACACATATTACAGGCCCGTAGCCAGACCTGTTTGAAGGTGGTGGGGGGGGGGGGGGTCGTTTCGAAGGCCCAGGGGGCCTGAGGTATCTAGGGGGTCCGGCGGCATGCCCCCCCCCCCCCCGGAAAAAATTGAAATATAGGTGGGTGGTCTGAAATGCAATTTCTTGCATTCTCCGCAACAGCCGAGCTTCTAACTGTGACCTTCCATACCCGACTTTTTTTCCTCTGACAAATTGGACCTCGAGGCTGGGCGGGGGAGGGGCGAGGGGCGTCGTCCGACCGCTCCGACCCCCCCCCCCCCACCCCCAGGCTACGGGCCTGCATAATGACTTGAACAAACGTATTTCCAAAAGCGGAAGGCGACATTGTGAAAAGGCCGAGGCGAAAACGCGACATCGCGGTCTCGACAATGCGAGATAGCCAGGCGAAAACGCGAGAATGAATACAATAGAATCTCACGTTTTCGCCTCGCGATTTGGTCTCGCGTTTTCACGATCTTGTGTATAGGTCGACGATGCGATGCAGTAGCGGAACCAATAACACGTATCGAAATATGTTTTTTTTGCTCAATAAACGTGTATTGGCAGCACATTAGAATCGTCTCCTAAGACGAGTATCATTTTTTGTCAACTTATGTTTTTGTTGTCAAGAAATATAGATGTTTGTCCACATGTGTTCTATTTCTTAATAAAAACGTAAAAATGTCTTTGCAGCACATGAGAATCGTCTCCTAAGACAATGTTTATGTGTCCTATTAGGGACATGTGGCAACCTCGCGTTTTCGAGCTTTGGAGACGAAAACGCGAAATTCTATCATATTCAATCTCGCGTTTTGCAAACACGCCGCACATGCACATGATGCATGAGCAAAACTAATCTGAATGTTTGAAAAGCAAAAGGCGAGATCACGAAAACGCGAGACGATTCTCATTATTTTAGGAAACGATTTTTATGTTTTATTATTGTTGATAAATGTGTTTTGAGTATGCACTTGTCGCAACGTTAGGTCCGCGGTGGCACAGTGACAAAATACCACAATAATAAATATGTACTATACAATGTTTATCAGGCCTCGACAAATCCACTCGTCCGCTCGTATTTACGAGTAACTTTTCAGTCTGGGCGAGTGAAAATTGAAAGCCGCTCGTCCAGTCGGGCGAGTGGACATTTTAAGATCACCACTGAGAAAATGCAAATGCAAAGTTTTGCGAAGTGAAATACTAAATTCCAATAAAATATTCAACTGATTACCGAGCGTGGTAAAGGGAGACTATTTACTACACTCGCCTTTCTGCGTTGCCAAGATACACATATACAATGTAGACTGTGTCCTTATTCCCATTCATGACTGCAACTACTGAATTTAATACGTGCATTCTACAACTAGTCACCGTGCATTCTACAACTAGTCACCGTGACTCAGCATCCTGTTTAACTGTGGTCTGCTCTGTGTTTACAAACAAAACAAGATGTCAGACATACGCTGGTTTTTTCAGGGCGGCGGAGATATTGATAGATCCAATGAACAACTCGAAAAGGCGAAATTAATCACGGGTATCTGGCGAATTATATCTAAAACTTGGCAATCTTATTATTCCTGCAATACACAGTGCTACACTAAGCCGTTTACAATAAGACGCAAACTGCAGTGTACCCCTCCCACCACGACACCATTGTTTCACTCTGTGTAGTATTAAACAGTTACACAAATTACATAAGTTACATAATTTATTTGTTGAAGCCGTGCACCGAAAGCTGGAAATATAGATCTACACGGGCACATTGACTGTGAAAATATTATTTTATAATGATCACAAACTGTACATACACATGCATGTATGCGTCCGTCCGTTTGACTGTAACTGGGAAAATGGGGCTTATGCAAGTTATGGGATTTGCGATAACATGATGTATCCTTCTAAATAACTCTGCCACACATGACTGCTTGATTAGTAGACCTAGTGTTATATTGACAATTGTGTTGTAATGTCAAATTAAAGACATTATATAATTACCATTTCTGAAAAATGTATGTTTTGTTATTTGACCAAAAGTTTGGACGAGTAGAAGTCCAGTCTGGACGAGTAGATTTTTAGGTTCTCTTGTCCAGTGGGACGAGTCAGAAAATAAAAATTTGTCGAGGCCTGTTTATTATTATAGATATTTAATATAATATGTATATGTGCCAAGTGCTCAATTGTATTATATTTAACAACTATGATAATAGTTTTTGTTTTGGGACAGTTTCGTATAAGAAATCTTACGAGGACAAGTCACTTTTTCAAAATTACTTGCCCTGAAAATTATATTTTCCGGAACAAGTCCGGGCAAGTCACTTTTGTCAAGTCACTTGTCCAGGACAAGTGGCTAAAAAATCAATTTGTACAGCCCTGGCGTAATGAACATATACACAATCATGATGATGTGCTTAGCAAATTCAATTCGCTCCACTGATGTAATATCACAGTTATATGATTTTCATGTAACACACGCATATACGGTAATACAACAGGGCTAAGAAGCAGTTGGAGGGTCACGTGCAGAGATTGGAGGCGAGCCAGGGGGACTCGAAGCTACTACTGGAGGGCCATAGGAAGGAACTCACCACCATCAGTGACGCACATGCCAAACAACAGGTAACCCATCATTGACGGTCTTCATCGAACAACTAGGCTGACTTTTTATTATGTACCCCGAATTTCGGGGTACATAATAAAAACTCAGCCTAGTTTATAGAGTATAGTCGCCACCTTGTCCGTCTGTCCGTCTGTTCGCTTGTTCATATGTCCATCTTTCTGTTTGTCCAAGATTTGCGTTCAAGTTTTTGACTTCCTTCTTACTATGATCTCTGTTACCGGAAGTCAAGTTAGTTTAAAATTGCATATACATATTTGTCATCATCCATATTTTCATTTTAAACCCCATCTATACAGCCCCGTACTCAAATTTGCCGTAAACATTTTGAGGGGTATGTCTTATCACAGAGCTCAAGTTAAGGTGCGTAATTGTACCAAATTTCCCGGGTATTTTTCTTATTTATTCACGAAAAATGGCAAGTTGGAATTGCTTTAGAATCGTCTCATCGAGACGATTCTAAAGCACTCCCAACTTGCCAATTTTGGCGAAGAAATGACGAAAATCTCCTCAAAGTTGAAAAAATTATGCAAGTTAACTGCAGCTCTGTATCAGTGTTGCTGATTTCTTGTTTGACATGCTGGTGCCTGGCTATTCTTCAATCTGTCCTTTAGACCTTTTTACAAATATGCTGAATTTATCTTTGGTGTACTGCCTTCTATCAGCCTGGCTTGTCTTTCCAGCACAGAACTTTACATTGTGAATCACTGAAATCCCTCACATTTCACACGTGCATTCCTCTCTGATGGTGCTCTATTGCACTGTGACAGTTCTATGCGCAGTTTGATCAGGGCCTCCACTGGTCGATATTCAGTTAGTGAACCATTTGCAACTCTCCCTGCTGACAAAACTCTGTATCGGGCATTGACGTGGATACAATATATCTGGAGTCAATCCATATTTAAAAACATTTTTGCCGATGTTTCAGTGGTCGAACGACCTCACATGACATAACCTAATGACGTTAATGATGCAATTTAAACATGTCCATGTTCTTTTCAATGAAAACTACTTTGTACATGCTCATTTCCTATCAAAAAGGTCACCTGATAAATAAAACACTTGTGAGTATTATAAGACTAAATAGTCTATCAGGCTTGATTTCAAAACGGTAGGAATTCTGAGGCTCACCGAGGCTCGCCTGATAAACACGATATTAAATGACGCAAACCTGGAATTGTCTTTGCCCTCTCAGGAAGCACACAGGCACAGATAAATCGAGTAACATACCAGCATTTTTGTCGCGCCCGCTTGCGGAAAGCGCGATATAGTCGGCCGTCTGGCGTACATACGTATGTACGTACGTACGTACGTGTGTCCGGTTAAAGTTTTTAGTTAAGTTGTTTGGTTAAGTTTTTTGGTTAAAGTTTTTGGTTACGTTCTTTGGTTAAAGTTTTTGGTTAAGTTTTTTGGTTAAGTTGTTTGGTTAAGTTTTTTGGTTAAAGTTTTTGGTTAAGTTCTTTGGTTAAAGTTTTTGGTTAAGTTTTTTGGTTAAAGTTTTTGGTTAAAGTTTTTCGTTATACTATATCTCTGCAACTGCTTTGCCCATTACCTTGAAACTTCACATGGGTGTTTATCATCATCTATATTTTCATTCTACCCCCGTCCCGTGCGGCCCCTATGCCCAATGTCAAGGTCAAATTACTTTGAAGTTTTTGGTTAACTTTTTTGGTTAAAGTTTTTGGTTAAGTTTTTTGGTTAAATTTTTTGTTATTTTTTGTTAAGTTTTTTGGTTAAAGTTTTTCGTTATACTATATCTCTGCAACTGCTTTGCCCATTACCTTGAAACTTCATATGGGTGTTTATCATCATCTATATTTTCATTCTACCCCCTCCTGTGCGGCCCCTATGCCCAATGTCAAGGTCAAATTACTTTGAAATTTTTGGTTAAGTTCTTTGGTTAAAGTTTTGGGTTAAGTTTTTTGGTTAAAGTTTTTGGTTAAGTTCTTTGGTTAAAGTTTTTGGTTAAGTTTTTTGGTTAAGTTTTTTGGTTAAGTTTTTCGTTATACTATATCTCTGCAACTGCTTTGCCCATTACCTTGAAACTTCACATGGGTGTTTATCATCATCTATATTTTCATTCTACCCATCTCCCGTGCGGCCCCTGTGCCCAATGTCAAGGTCAAATTACTTTGAAGTTTTTGGTTAAGTTTTTTGGTTAAAGTTTTTGGTTAAGTTTTTTGGTTAAAGTTTTTGGTTAAGTTTTTGGTTAAGTTTTTTGGTTAAAGTTTTTCGTTATACTATATCTCTGCAACTGCTTTGCCCATTACCTTGAAACTTCATATGGGTGTTTATCATCATCTATATTTTCATTCTACCCCCCTCCCGTGCGGCCCCTGTGCCCAATGTCAAGGTCAAATTACTTTGAAGTTTTTGGTTAAATTCTTTGGTTAAAGTTTTTGGTTAAGTTTTTTGGTTAAAGTTTTTGGTTAAGTTCTTTGGTTAAAGTTTTTGGTTAATTTTTTGTTTTTTGGTTAAAGTTTGTTGTTAAAGTTTTTCGTTATACTATATCTCTGCAACTTCTTTGCCCATTACCTTGAAACTTCACATGGGTGTTTATCATCATCTATATTTTCATTCTACCCCCCCTCCGGTGCGGCCCCTGTGCCCAATGTCAAGGTCAAATTACTTTGAAGTTTTTGGTTAAGTTTTTTGGTTAAAGTTTTTGGTTAAGTTTTTTGCTTAAGTTTTTTGGTTAAAGTTTTTCGTTATACTACATCTCTGCAACTGCATTGCCCATTACCTTGAAACTTCATATGGGTTTTTATCATCATCTATATTTTCATTCTACCCCCTCCTGTGCGGCCCCTGTGCCCAATGTCAAGGTCAAATTACTTTGAAGTTTTTGGTTAAGTTCTTTGGTTAAAGTTTTTGGTTAAGTTTTTTGGTTAAAGTTTTTGGTTAAGGTTTTTGGTTAAGTTTTTTGGTTAAAGTTTTTTGTTATACTATATCTCTGCAACTGTTTTGTCCATTACCTTGAAACTTCACATAGGTGTTTATCATCATCTATATTTTCATTCTACCCCCCTCCCGTGCTGCCCCTGTGCCCAATGTCAAGGTCAAATTACTTTGAAGTTTTTGGTTAAAGTTTTTGGTTAAGTTTTTTGGTTAAGTTTTTTGGTTAAAGTTTTTGGTTAAAGTTTTTCGTTATACTATATCTCTGCAACTGCTTTGCCCATTACCTTGAAATTTCACATGGGTGTTTATCATCATCTATATTTTCATTCTACCCCACTTCCGTGCGGCCCCTGTGCCCAATGTCAAGGTCAAATTACTTTGAAGTTTTTGGTTAAGTTTTTTGGTTAAAGTTTTTGGTTAAAGTTTTTGGAAAAGTTTTTTGGTTAAGTTTTTTGGTTAAAGTTTTTCGTTATACTATATCTCTGCAACTGCTTTGCCCATTACCTTGAAACTTCATATGGGTGTTTATCATCGTCTATATTTTCATTCTACCCCCCTCCCGTGCGGCCCCTGTGCCCAATGTCAGGATCAAATTACTTTGAAGTTTTTGGTTAAGTTCTTTGGTTAAAGTTTTTGGTTAAGTTTTTTGGTTAAGTTTTTTGGTTAAAGTTTTTTGTTATACTATATCTTTTTTTTCAGTGTCCATGCCTCGCCACAAGGCGCGACATGCAGGCCACGGCCATCTAGTTTGCTATCCATTTTATACTTAAATTTGGTTTCATAGGCTAGCCTGATAAACTTGATATATAAAGACACAAACTTGGTATTATCTATGTCCTTGCAGGAATCACACACGCGGCTACAGGCACAGAATCAGATATTGCAGGCAGACATGAAGTCACTCAAGGAGAGCTCGAGTCGAGAAGAACGTGAGCTCAAAATAACGATCAACGAACTGAAATCCCAGCATAACAACGAACGACACTACCTCAATGATAACCTAGCACAGGTAATGGAGATTTTTTTTTTTTTTTAGGTCATACCTTTAAATCTCCACATAGGTATAAGGTAATTAGTGATAAAAGATCGTTTTCTCCATCTGTAAAATGTTGTATCCTGACTTAGTAAATTCTCTCCTCAGACACCTGGGCCCGGTTGCTCAAAGCTTCTGTTAGCTTAACAGACTGTTAAATCCTTAGCATTGCTAAGGATTTAACAGTCTGTTAAGCTAACAGCGGTTTTGAGCAACCGGGCCCTGGAAGCAAGCTTCACCGTGCCAACAGAACAATAATTTTCAGACACAAACTACGCTGTGACACAGCTTCTATCAGCAAAATGTCATATACTCAGAATGCATTTTTTCATTCCCACTTCAGACACAAACTACACTGCGCACCCTAGAAGCCAGTTTCGCATCAGCAACAGAACAGCGGGATGCGGCCCTGGCCCAGAAACGGCTCCAGGAGAGCACGATCGAGGATCTGGAATCGCGGCTCTCCGACGAGAACACGGGACGGAGACTCACCGAGCAGTCAGTTGGCACAATCAGGCTGCAGCTGGAGGACTCTAAAAATGATAAGGTGGGCAGTCACTGGGTAGTTATATGTTTTGGAGGACAGTAAAAATGATAAGGTGGGCAGTCACTGTTTAGTTATGATGGTGGGTCTAGTTTTCGGGGTATTAACAAGTTTGTCAACTAGCTGTTTTTATAAAACATAACATATCAGCTAACTTGTCAGTTCAATCGAATGGCATCATCTATATTTTCATTCTACCCCCCTTCCGTGCGGCCCCTGTGCCCAATGTCAAGGTCAAATTACTTTGAAGTTTTTGGTTAAGTTTTTTGGTTAAAGTTTTTGGTTAAGTTTTTTGGTTAAAGTTTTTGGTTAAGTTTTTTGGTTAAAGTTTTTGGTTAAGTTTTTTGGTTAAGTTTTTTGGTTAAAGTTTTTTGTTATACTATATCTCTGCAACTGCTTTGCCCATTATGCTTTGGTCACAATACCTTCCGATTAGGCTTAGGATGTACTCCCGGCATGATTTTTTGCCATTTTGGCCTGGTCCCCGGCCGGACACCAGACATGGCCGGCCGGTGGCCGGGTCTCTCAGGCATAATCGGGGAGGTGCCCGAAGAGTTTTAACTCGAAGTTAAAATTGTCCGGTGTCCCGTAGATTTTCATAATCGGCCACATATCCTTCACACATCGTTTAAGTATCGTCCGATATCCTGCCGGGAATCGAGCGGTAATCGGCCGGTGTATGTAGCCTCAAAGGAGAATTTCTTGGGACCGGACATGGGCCGATATCCGGCCAATGTGTGTTTACACATTGGGAAGTAACCCACCGATGTCCGATCGGACATCGGCCGGGCATCGGGTGGACTATATAAACCCCCGTCAGTCGTCGTGTACAACATTATAGCGCGTTCCTACACAAGACACAACACACACACGACAAGAAGATGCCTCCCAGACGGTGTTCGGACGGCCTCCACACGGCCTCCGGACGGTGCCATTTATGTAAATGAGGTGTGACAAATTTTTTGACCGGTGTTGTCCGATGTCGGGAAAATGGTCAAAACCAGCGGTGTACTCCCGATTACCCCATATCTCCGTATACCGGCCGATCATTGTGACCAAAGCATTACCTTGAAACTTCACATGGGTGTTTATCATCATCTATATTTTCATTCTACTCCCCTCCCGTGTGGCCCCTGTGCCCAATGTCAAGGTCAAATTACTTTCAAGTTTTTGGTTAAGTTTTTTGGTTAAAGTTTTTGGTTAAGTTTTTTGGTTAAAGTTTTTGGTTAAGTTTTTTGGTTAAAGTTTTTCGTTATACTATATCTCTGCAACTGCTTCGCCTATTACCTTGAAACTTCACATGGGTGTTTATCATCATCCATATTTTCATTCTCAATAAATATCATAAGGTGGTCAGTGACTGTGTGTTTTTAACCCTTAGACCGCTATCTTATTATTTTTTTTTGTCGTCTGCTGTTTATTTTCTATTTTTATCATGAAAAACATTGAAAATTTCTCCCTCAAAGTATACTTTGCTAGATAAGTATATGTTGGTGAAATAGGCTACTGATATCCTTGGTTTGGCCCTCAAGTAGATTTTTTATTTTTTATTTTTGATTTTCTTGTTACTTAACAGTTGAATCTGGTTATACGCATTATAAAAGTAATAAGATTGCTGTATTAGGCCATAAAAAAAGTACTTTGGTTCTTAGACACAGGGTGTGCGGAATGTGACACAGGAGGGAGGATTTTTTGTTTTTGATTGAGATGTTAATCTCTGATTTCCTTTCAAGTCACCAGATGCATATATGTTCTATAAAGTTACTATAACCTCTTTAGATTAAAATAAATCACCATTTTCGTAATCCATTGAAGAATGTCGCGGAGGCGAGATTTGCGGAGGCGAACCACCAAGTATCGAAGCTGGAGGGACAGTTGAAGGTCGAGCAGGACCGCAACAAGAAGTTGGCCGTGCGACTCCAACAACTGGGCACTGTGGCACAGAGTTCCGAGGGCAGTGTCAGGGCCAAGACAGAGCACGTCGAGACGCTACAGGTATGTGATGAAAATAACCATGTCATAATGTTTCACAGTTGGACCTGATGCAGCTTTCAAATCCTGAATATGTCGCCCCAATGATATATGGTAATAAGACCAATACCAACATGAGTTACTGTCATTTCGGATTATTCTGCATATCGTCTAATGCACAATTCACGTCCAATTTTGCCTAGCGGGCTACATAATAAATTATGTTGATTTTGGAATAAACCAGCTGATTAAATGCTACACTATGTCACAATTTTATCACATTCCGATACAGAATGTAGTTTAGTAATTCGTTATTCACAATATGGTGAATATCTGTAAAATTGTTAAACACGATTGACAGAACAGCGGTCTTAGTGACTAAATTAATAGTTCAACTAAGAAACTAACCTTGGGGCCGTTTCACTAAACTTTGTACGTATACGTCACATTCTGCTTTCCATCGTATTGTTACATCACTTTATTTTTACAGGAATCATTATATAGAGTTTATTCAAATACCATTTTGAAATACCGGATTTATTTCCCGAGACATCTGGAAATCCTGATAAAGAAACTAGTGTAGAGCACAAGTTTCATTGTTGGATTTACAGATATCAAGGGAAATAAATCCGGTATTTCAAAATGGTAGTGGAATAAATTGTATATTTCATGCTCTTCGAAAAACATGAAATTTGCTCTTAGAACCAACCAGCTTCTAACATTGTCAAAATTGACAATTATGATGTTAGTGTAAGAATTGTTTGCTCGCCGGAAATGACGTCAAAACGTGACGTCAAATATGTCTCGCGAACGTCTAGTAGGAACTATTTCCTTCAAGGAAATAATGCCTCCACGGTAAATCACTGGGTAGCATGTAACATAACAATAATGAATGTTAGCAATGGTGTACACTTTTGTTGGAATCTGATATTTTGGATTTAAAATCAATTTAATGACTGATACATACAATTTGGTTGGAATTATGAGGCCTATGTACTATGACACCATTTGAGGCATGCCTTCGGATTTTGTACCTTCGGGCATCTGCGTAATTTCATGAAATACATTTACAAAATTTATTTTAGTTTTCCCAAATAAACTCAAAAGTTGACACAAATTTCAGAGTACATGTACATGTGGAATTTGATTCCACATGTACTCTGAAATTTGTGTCAACTTTTGAAGTCATTTACGGAAAATATTTTAAATTCTGTAAACGTATTTCATGAAATTATGCAGATGCCCGAAGGTACAAAATCACATGGCGTGTCTCATTTCTCAAGCAAACTTAATTTACATTTATTAAACAAACAAATTACAGTGTAAAAATGGTATGTAAAAATGTGGTTTATGGCATTTGCGACTTAGTTCCACCATTCTTCATTTAGTTATTGAAACCCTTATGCTTCTAACAAACCCTATAATTATGTCCTTATCAACCTGTGACAGTGTGCAAGCGCACCAACAGTTAGAACCATTTTCTCCAGTATGACTACCACAATTGCGTTACATTACAGAAGGAGACATCGAAGCTACGACAGCTACTGGAGAGCCAGAAACAAAACCTGTCCGGCAAGATGAAGAAGACCAACCTCGAATACAAGCAGCAGATGTAAGTCACGACCGAGGGTCTGGGTTTCATTGTTACATAATCATGTACATGTACACATTTTTGTCAATATTTTTTTCAAGTTATTAAGCCCCCTATTTTCAAAATTTTGTTATCAGCCTGACAAACTATCGGGATGGATGGATGGATAAAAATTGAAAGTTCAACCAAAGAGAAATATCCTTGGTGGAAGTTTGAATTGTTATGCCCCCGGCAGCATATAACTGTCCATCCATCTGTCCATCCATCTGTCCATCCATCTGTCCTGTTGGTTTGTAAGACTTTCTCCCACATGACTGAACTTCAATATTGCTTTGAAAGATTGCTTCAGTATTTCGACACACAATAAATGGAACCATATACAACACAGTTGTGTCACTATTAACATGACTGTAACCTTTTTGTGCCGGTGATACTATTGATTTAGCTAGTTCAAAAAGGAGTTTTGCATGCTTAACCCTGTGATATTCATGTACATGTACCATAATGTAATTTGTCTCAAAACAGCCACATTTTCGATATTCAGCAATTTTGCCTGTTTACAGGGATCTTGTTCTGGAACATAAGGAGAAATTTATCCTTCTTTTTCTAAAATCTTCTTTTCTCTTTTTTCTTACTTCTCATCAAAAGTATATGTTGTGACCACTCATTTGAACCGTCTCGATGAGACGGTTCAAATGAGTGGTCACAACATATACTTCTGATGAGATACAAAGAAGTTATTTAAAAATGTTCGTCAGTTAATGGAATACATATTTTCACTCTCCAGGGACCTTGTACTAGAAGACAAGGAGATCGAAACCTGTCCTTTCTGTTTTTTCTAAAATCTTCTTTTCTATGTTTTTTCTTATTACTCCTCAAAAAAAGTATATGTTGTGACCACTCATTTGAACCGTCTCAAATGAGTGGTCACAACATATACTTCCGATGAGATACAAAGAAGTTATTTAAAAATGTTCGTCAGTTAATGGAATACATATTTTCACTCTCCAGGGACCTTGTACTAGAAGACAAGGAGAAAGCTGTCCTTTCTATTTTTCTAAAATCTTCTTTTCTATGTTTTTTCTTATTCCTCCTCAAAAGTATATGTTGTGACCACTCATTTGAACCGTCTCGACGAGACGGTTCAAATGAGTGGTTGCAACATATACTTCCGATGAGATACAAAGAAGTTATTTAAAAATGTTCGTCAGTTAATGGAGTACATATTTTCACTCTCCAGGGACCTTGTACTAGAAGAAAAGGAGAAGCTAGTAGTGCAGGTGCAACAACTGACCACCAGCCTGGACACGTGTAAGGAGCAGGTGACCAGTAAAAACAAGGCCAACCTCAAGGTGAGTGGGCACAAAACTGTGAAATTATACATAGGTAGCCTATTTCACCAAAATTGCAAAGTATGCTTATCTTGCTAAGTACACTTTGAGGGAGAAATTTTCATTTCAGAATAAATTTATTAATTTTTATTATACTGATTTTATTACATTATCACAGCCATTTTGGCTGTGATAATGTAATAAATTCAGTTTAACAATTCTGCATACTTTTAATCTGACATCAAATATTGCAGTCATTAGTTCTATATGAAATAATGCATTTCGTGAAAAAAAAAAAACGATTTCTCCCTCAAAAGTATACTTAGCTAGATAAGTATGCATAGCACTTTTGGTGAAATTGGCTACAGGCCTGAGAAAATTAATTTCCAGATTCACATCCCTAACAGCATTTTGTCAGAATAATTTTTATTCCACCAGACTTGCTAATTTAAGCGCTGAATATTTATTTTTCATGAAATAATATTCAGTTCTGATTTTGGGATTTGCCCCATCCATACAGGTGAATTGTGGGATTCGACGCCGTTCACCTGGCCTAAAATTGCCACAGCTGTTGACAGGCTGTTAAACGCCATTACATAAAATATATAAATACCTCAGGCTTGAAGACATATGTGTTTATATCCATACTTAATAAAACATTGAGATGAGATTTGAAACTGAGGTCCCGTCTCTACATGACCTAAGCTGTTCAGAGCTCCATTTAAGGTGCGCAATTTGACCAACTTTGGGGGGAATTTTGTTATTTCTTCACCAAAAATGGCAAGTTGGGAGTGCTTTAGAATCGTCTCATTGAGACGATTCAAGAACTCCCAACTTGCCATTTTTGGTGAAGAACTATGAAAAATACCTTGAATACTTCGTCAAATTACGCATCTTAACTGGAGCTCCAGCTGTTGCTGGGACATAAAACCCATTCACACATTCACAATTAGACAATCAATTACACTGTAGCTGCAAGAGGAGCTGCTGTGTCTGGAGTCGAGCGTAAATGAGAGCAAGGTCAAGGCTAAACACGCAGAGGACACGCTACGTGCGGAGACAGAATCCCAGTCCCATCTGAGCTCCAGGTACGTCATACATTGACTGTCGTAATTCCTCACCTGGGGGCCGTTTCACTAAACTTTGTACGACTAAAATGTTTGTAAGTGCAAATTTAGGATCGTCTGGAAATTGCAATTGATGGATTTACATTTATTGAGCATAGGCTGCATATGCAGCCTATGCTCAATAAATGTAAATCCAATAATTGTTTGCAAGAAAACATTGTTAATGTGACATTTACAGACTATCATAATTTTGCACTTACAAACATTTTAGTCGCTGGCATTTGGCATTTGAGACAAGCCATGTGATTTTGTACGTAAGAGTATTTGTAATTTTTTCATGAAAAATATTTACAGAAACTGCGATATTTTCTGTAAATACATCAAAAGTTGATGAAATGTTCTGGGCAAATGCAGAATAAGAATTTCGCATTTGTTTTAAAACATTTAGTCAACTTTTGATGTAATTTTCGGCCTGCTAGTGCACTCGTGCAACCTAATATGGATATATACTGGTTGTCAGAAGCATGATAGATGTTTCATTGATTGAATGGCAAACAGTGGAGACACAGATCAGTCTGCGCAGCAAACTGATCTGTGTCTACACTGATCACATTTCCCATACACCTCATTTATCCAGTCATAGTGGCAAATTACTGCATGTGTTGTCAATGACTGTGTGAGACATTATAGCGCCATAATTCCTCAAATGTCACTGTGACTGAAGAAATCGGGTTTATAGTATTTCTGGCACGCAGCCTAACAAGGGTCTTCACTGTTAGCCATTCATTCAATGAAACTTACATCATACTTGCTAACACGTATGATAAATGTCTTATTGAATGAATGACGAAAATCAAAGACCCTCATCAGACACAGCAGATACAGCAGACACAGCAGACACACTGGCTTATCTGGTTACAATGGCAATAAGCCCCATTTATCCAGTCATAGCATAAAATTGCTGCATTGCTTGTCAGTGATTGTTTTCTATTAACCCTTCCTACGCTGTTGACGGAAATTGCCGTCTGCTGTTTTTCATTTTTGCTTTAATTCTTAACAAAAAACTGGTTCTGACAGCACATGAGAATCGTCTCCATTGGAGATGATTCTCATGTGCTGTCAAAACCAGGTTTTTGTCGAGAAATATTGAAAATAAAACATTTCCAGCATTCGACAACATTTAATTCAGCGTAGTAAAGGTTAAGGTATTGTATCATAATCATTGGTGCATGATGTGTTGATGACTTATTAGCATGTTTATCGCTCCACCACCGCCTACGCTGATCTTGCCAACATTTGTCCATTTTTTTTTCTTCAAATTACTTGAATATTGTGATTGAAATCAAGCAGCTTGATTGACTGAGCATGAGCTGTGCTACAGCTCAGGCTCAGACAATCAAGTTGCTTGATTGCGAGTTAGAAACGTTGATAATCCGGTCGAGATTAATGCCCGCAGTTGTGCATGTATTCCATCACTCTGTAGAATGAGTTGGCTTATCTTGTTGAGCACTTATAACTCGGATGAAAATAAAATAAATCAGCATGAATGAACCATGTGAATATATGACTGAAAAGTAAATTAATAAAGGCATCTTTGCACAGTTAGGCTCCCATTCTCGGTAGAGCTGCGAGGCATATAATGTTTGGACTTTGTGTCTGTGTGCCATCCGTCCGTCCGTGGGTGCGGTTAAGCAGTTTGCCAGATTTTCTCCAATCTGCCATTCGGGACATTTGTATGTTCTTGTGATTTGTTTTTACCATACAAAATTGTGTGATCCTGTGTCGAAGAAATACAGTCTACACCCATTTTCACGAAGTCCATCGGACCATTATAACCGCTATAAGAATTTCAATTAACTCATGCTAGCGGTGAAAATATCCGCCAAACGAATTAGGAGTATATGTTTTATTTCTCTCTATAAATATGTCTTGAAATTTCATTAGAATTGAGTCCTCAGGACTCAATTCTAATGAAATTCCAAGACATATTCATGATATTTACGGGGAGAAATACAAGAAAATATGATGAATTTTTGTCCGCTAGTTTTGAACTATGTATAGCCCACAAGTTTCCCAGCATGCAAAGAGTTAAACTGAAGTTTGACGTAACCAATCCTGAGCAGGCATCAATGTGTTTTCTTGTACTCTATAAGATTTCTTATACAAAAATGAGAACTAAGCATATCGGTACATAATATATTTTTCTCTCAGATAGTCAAATTGTCTATCTGAGAATTTTATTTTTTCTGTACGAAACAATTGTAGCAGCACCTGATAATTCAGCACCATTATGTCATTGGCATTCCCACAACACAAACATAACACAGTACCCCTAAACATAGCTGAAATGTCGTTGCAAATGTTTGTCTTCTAGCGTTGATGCGACCGACCGTGATAATCTCGTGGAATGGTAAGACGGTCATTGCTGGTGCTGGTTGACCTTGGCTTTGCTGTTTTCCATTTTTTCAGCTTCTTCATGCAGGCATTGACCCATGGCGGTGTGCGGGAATGCACTTCTCTTCTTTGCAGCTTTTCAGTCGGAATTATCAGTAGTATTTGCATTATAAATCAAGCTTATGGTGTGTAGTAAAATAGACAATGATTTGTTTGAATATGTAAGATAGACTGTGCGGTTATTTTATTGCATTGCTAAATTATTGTAGTTTGATTAAAACTTGTGATAAATGGGTTTACAAAATTAATTACTGGCAGTAAGCTGAATATTTATCCTTATTTGTGGCTGTGACTGGAGAAATGGGCTTATGGGATTTGTGACCAGTGTAGCTACTGATGGTCTAGCACATTCCTTCAGTCTGATATGTATATATATTGTTTGTTAGAAGCATGACGGGTGTTTCATTGATGGTATGGCGAACAGTGCAGATCCTGATCAGACTGTGCGGATGCACAGGCTGATCTGGATCTACACTGATTGCAAAACCCATTTACATTGCTTGTTAGAAGCATGCAAGGTGTTTCATTGATGGAATGGCGAACAGTGCAGATCCTGATCAGACTGTGTGGATGCACAGGCTGAACTGGATCCACACTGATTGCAAAACCCATCTACATTGCTTGTTAGAAGCATGCAAGGTGTTTCATTGATGGAATGGCGAACAGTGCAGATCCTGATCGGATGCACAGGCTGATCTGGATCTACACTGATTGCAAAACCAATAAGCCCCATTTCTCCGGTCACAGCCACATATCAGTAATATACTGTGAAGGATTATTTGCATTAAGCTATGTGTTCATGAAACAATATTTATCTGTGCTTTTAATATTGATTTCCAGGAATTGTTTTTGATTTTTATGAAAATTTCATTTTTTTATTTTTTTTAGAAAAAACACGAAAGTTACCAATTTCAAGAATTTTTTACAGAGTACCAGTCCCTGATAATAACAGCACTGATGCTTGTATTAACCCTTTCAACACCACAGGCCTGTATAATGGTATTGGCAAACAGTGTATATCCAGATGAGACGACGAGCCGTCTCGTCTCATCAGGATATGATCTTTTTGCAAGTAATTTTCATATTTTTGAGAATAAAAGTACCTCGTTTTCATAAGCAAACTAGTCTGAAAATCATTCTGTGACGATTGGTTGCAAAATTAACATATTGAAATCCATTCCAGTTACTTAGCGGTAAAAGGGTTAATGAAATGAAGTCAAATAATAAGTTATTGATGCCATGAGTTTATTCTTGAATTCCAGATTGTTTGTAGTAAACCTATTGCCTATTTGGTTCAGGTTAACTCTTTCAACCTTCCTACGCTGTTGACGAAAATTGCCGTCTGCTGTTTTTGATTTTTGCTTTAATTCTCAACAAAAAGCTGGTTTTGACAGCACATGAGAATCTCCATTGGAGACAATTCTCATGTGCTGTCAAAACCAGGTTTTTGTCGAGAAATATTGAAAATAAAACATTTCCAGCAGATGACAAAATTTAATTCAGTGTAGTAAGGGTTAAACACACACGCCTATGCTCATCTATGCACATGTGCAGCATATATGTAGAGGCCTGTGGTGTTGAAAGGGTTAACCCTTAGACCGCTATCTTAATTATTTTGTCGTCTGCTGTTTATTTTCTATTTTCCATTTTTATCATCAAAAACATGCTTTGACAGCACTTTAGAATAATTTACAACATGCTGTCAAAGCACTTCAGAATCATTTCCATTGGAAATGATTCTGAAGTGCTATCAAACCATGTTTTTATTGAGAAATCAGGCAAGATATAAAAACAACAGCAGACGACAATTGTTGTGAGTAGTGGTCTAAGGGTTAATTGTTTTCTTGCTTCCAATGTTTTAAACATATCACCATTACCTGTCATCCAATGTGTGTTGAAGTGTCCTTGCACCGTGCGCTTGTCTTGCAGTGGTTTGATATATAAATGAGCCCAGCTCTGAGTCACTTATCATCATATTTGGGGACGTGTTTATAGCCTAATGGTTGAGCATTGGACTTAATTTCCCGGGGTCGTGGGTTCAATCTCCACAGGGGAAGCTTTCAATGTCAATTTCTTTTTTCAATCTCCACAAGGGAAGCTTTCAATGTCAATTCTTTTATTTAAAAGAAATTGACATTGAAAGCTTCGCCTGTGGAGATTGAACCCTTCGACCACCGAAAATTAAGTCCAATGCTCAACCATTAGGCTATAAACACGTCCCCAAATGGAAATGTAAACAGAATTGGGCTCATTTCAAATGTTGCTGATTGTCATTTTGAAATCATATTTGTAGTTGTGACTGGAGAAATGGGGCTTATAGTAATAGTGACCAGTGTAGCTCCTGATCAAATAGCACGCTCCTGCAGCTTGATAATGATATATATTGCTTGTTAGAAGCATGGTGGGTGTTTTATTGATTGAATGGTGAATTGCAGATCATGATCAGACTGTGTGGATGCACATACTGATCTGGATCTACACTGGTCACAAAAGTCATTAGCCCCGTTTCTCCAGTCACAGCCACATTTGACCAAGAAGGTTTTATTGCCGTTATTGTATAACTCCAGCTCAGACTTTACGTTGACTATTGATTTGTGAATGCATTCATTGTACTATTAAAAACAATAGATCTGCATTTAAATATTTTGCCTCCTGTATGCCTGCTGATAAGGAACTATAAAGGCCATAACAAACTCAATACGCCACCTTTTATTATGGTGTGTCTCGTATATTGTGCTTTATTAATCTTCAAAGATCTTCAACTTTTCAAGTTGGTTTGTCATTAAACAGTATCTGTTATTTCTTCAACATTTCCTAGTTAACCCTTAGACCGCTATCTTATTTTTTTTGTCCTCTGCTGTTTATTTTTTATTTTACATTTTTATCATCAAACACATGCTTTGACAGCACTTTAGAATAAATTACAACATGTTTTGACAGCACTTCAGAATCATTTCCAAGGAGACAATTCTAATGAAATGCCAATACATGTTTTCATTTCAAAGCAAACTATTCAATAATTGCTGTCTGTTGATGTGTAAACAGTAGTGTGATTTTATTTTACCCAATTATAATTGTCTTTTAGCTTACCTGTTTACATGTGTTTCTGCATGTACATGTAATTAATTGCGAGTAATTTTATGTTGGCTAGCCTCGGAATGCCAATGCGTTTCCTAGCCTTGCCTGATAAACCTGATATCAAACGGCACACTCCTGATATTCTCTATATGTCACATGGCTTCTCGGCTCGGCAAGGTAATGATCGGAATTCCTCAGCAAACCTTGGAATTCCTACCATTTCCTAGCCTTGCATGATAAACTTCATATCAAAAGACACAAGCCTGGTATTCTCTATATGCCACATGACTTCTCGGCTCAGCTTGGAAACGGTAGGAATTCCTCGGCAAGCCTCGGAATTTCTACCATTTCCTAGCCTTGCCTGATAAAGTTCACACCAATAGGCCCTATCCTGGTATTCTCTCTATCCTGCCATTGACAGGTATCGGGCACAGGAGGAGGAGTTGAAGCGACTTCGCAACTTCCTCGCCAAGAAGGCAGAGAACTCTGGCGAGGCTGACAAAGCCATGTGGTGAGTATAGCATTATCTCCCTGTTAAATTAACCCACCATGTGGTGAATATATAATTGTTATGCTGTGTTGTAATCCATTTAATAAGTGTGACATGACACACGTGTAATAACACCTGGAGCAAATTTGATTGGCTGGCTGCATCATCATATTATGTAGTCGTATTATGCACTGTAATAATGTTATGTCGAACGAATGAAACAAAGACGTTCCAAATGACGTTCCTGTTGCGACACGGGAATGATGCTTTGGCATTGACATATCATCATGTTTTAAACGTCGATCATTAGAAGCAGCGTCAATTGTTAGAATGCGCTCCCTTTGGTAATATGAAATTATTACAAATAACAAGAACCTGTATTATGACATATTTATAATAGTTTTATTGCTAGTATTAATCCTTAGACCGCAACTCACAACAATTGTCGTCTGCTGTTGCTTTTATATCTTGCCTTATTTCTCAATAAAAACATGTTTTGACAGCACTTCAGAATCATTTCCAATGGAAATGATTCTGAAGTGCTGTCAAAGCATGTTGTAAATTATTCTAAAGTGCTGTCAAAGCATGTTTTTGATGATAAAAATGTAAAATAGAAAATAAACAGCAGACGGCAACAAAAATAAGATAGCGGTCTAAGGGTTAAAACTGTTTTCCTCTGTGGAGATTTTAACGATGGAGTGTGTTCAATGAAATGTATTGGATCATCGGATATCTCCAAGCTTTGTGCTCTTTGGAGTGTGAAGTCATGTGATAAACAGAATCTCAAACTCGTTTCCATTTGATATGAGATTTATGAAACTCATCAGCAATTTTATGCCAGAAGCTTGGTGCATAAATTGTGCATAACTTTCATAAATGTTCATAAATCTCATATCAAATGGAAGGTCATTTGATGTCCTCTGTGATATATTTATTGCAAACCTTAAAATGTGGCTGTGACTGGAGAAATGGGGCTGATTAGTTTTGTGATCCAGAACAGCATGCGCATCCTCACAGTCTGATCAGGATCTTCACTGTTCGCCATTCCATCATTGTAACACCTGCCATGCTTCCGACAAACACTATAGATCGTTATCCGGCTACAGGAGTGTACTATTTGACGATGGAGCTACACTTGTCACAAGTCACATATGACCCATTTCTCCAGTCACAGCCACAAATGACTGGCAAGAGATATGAACCGTGTGATCCAAGAGCTAAATTGACAGATGAAGGACCATCTGGACATACATATTTAACCATACCTCAGGTGTTTCATGCAACCTTAGATAGCTTGATGTCAATAGAAGTATATGTTGTTACCATTCATTAGAACCGTCTCGTCGAGACGGTTCTACTGAGTGGTCCTATTACTTTTAGGGGATGGGATAAATGATGCTGGTGTGGCGAGGGCCTGGCACCAGATCAGGTTGTTCTAATTTCAGGACTGAATATATATTTTGATTGTAAATATTGAGTTCTGAAGTTGGGATTTACCCCCCTTGGACAGGTGGATACGGGACACGACCCCGTTGACCCGTCTGCGTGTAGACTCCCTGAGGCTTGTACCTCTATGTCAGAAAAGCGGACGTTAAACCCTATTCACTCACTCACTCACTCTACTGAGTGGTCACAACATATACTTTAGTAGTGAAATAACATGCATTGTAATGTCTGAACATGTATTGCGAACGTAAAAGCATAACACATGACTAACCACAGGCAGGAGATGAACCGTGTGATACAAGAACTGAGTCGACAGATGCAGGACCACCTGGACACACAGAAACCCGGCGACAAAGACGACCGCGACGTCCAGCGAGTGACTCGCCTCAAGAAGCAGATGTCGGAAATGCGGGGTGAGCTGAGCACGGAGAAATCCCTGCACCAGATTACAAAGACATCGCTTCAGGCGCTTGAGGAGGATTGTCAGCGGTTACGGAACCAGCTGTATAAACATCGGCGACGTGAAGGCCCCGCGAGTGACAAGTATGTATCTGTGATTCAGGGGGCCGTTTCACTAAACTTTGTACGATTATAATGTTCGTAAGTGCAAAATTATGAAAGTCTGTAAATTTCACATTAACAATGTTTTCTTGTTAACAATTATTGGATTTAAATTTATTGAGCATAGGCTGCATATTTGCACTTACGAACATTTTAGTCGTACAAAGTTTAGTGAAACGGCCCCTTGGAGACTTGCTGTTTGTTCCACATTTTTCCGCCGACCTACTATTAAACCTATTAAATCTACAAAAGTATTTAAACTCAAGTATTTTTTCATCAATAACAAAAAAAGTCACTTTCGCCATATTTGTTTTTAAAATTTATTGCAAAAAAAAAAATTTAATATGGGTAAAAAAGAGATGCAGAATGAGGAGGAGGTTGAAAAGCAAAAACAAATGGGAAATGACTCCGAAAACCGACTAGATAGCTTGGAAATGATATGATTTAACTAATAAAACAAAAGTTAGATTTTGAAAATCAATCCATCCATAACACTTAACCTTAAAATAGGAAAGAAAATAATGCATACTGTACTGTGAGTGAATATAAGATTATGTTACAATAATGCATACTGTACTGTGAGTGAATATAAGATTATGTTACAATAATGCATACTGTACTGTGAGTGAATATAAGATTAGTTACAATAATGCATACTGTACTGTGAGTGATATTAGATAATGTGACATTGCAATACTGTACTGTGAGTGAATATAAGATTATGTTACAATAATGCATACTGTACTGTGAGTGAATATAAGATTATGTTACAATAATGCATACTGTACTGTGAGTGAATATAGAATTTAATAATGCATACTGTACTGTGAGTGAATATAAGATTATGTTACAATAATGCATACTGTACTGTGAGTGAATATAAGATTATGTTACAATAATGCATACTGTACTGTGAGTGAATATAAGATTATGAATAATGCATACTGTACTGTGAGAATATGATTATGTTAATAATGCATACTGTACTGTGTGAATAAAGTTATGTTACAATAATGCATACTGTACTGTGAATATAAGATTATGTTACAATAATGCTACTGTACTGTAGTGAATATAGTTATGTTACAATAATGCATACTGTACTGTGAGTGAATATAAGATTATGTTACAATAATGCATACTGTACTGTGAGTGAATATAAGATTATGTTAAAATTCTGTGTTTATGAACCAGAAAAGATAGGTCGAACAATGAACCATTAGCCGTGAGAAGAATTATTAGACATTCATTTTTTCTCCTTCATATTTTAGGCTATTCATACATGGGTAATGTTTTTTGTTGACTTTTCAATTTAACAATTAATACACAATCAGCAGACATGCACCTGTTGTCTAGGCACACTTTTACGTACATTTTCCTAAATGTCGCTGTGACTGGAGAAATGGGGCTTATGGGTTTTGTGACCAGTGTAGATCCAGATCAGCCTGTGCATCCGCACAGTCTAATCAGGATCAGCACCGTTCGCCATTCCATTAATGATACACTCATCATGCTTCTAACTTTAAATATAGATTCTTATTAGTCTTCAGGAGTGTGCTATTTGATAAGGAGCTATTATAACTGGTCATAAATCCCATACGCCTCATCTATCCAGTCACTCAGCCAATATAGCTCTTTATTCCATAAAGTCCAGACACCCCAGTAAATTTCATCACCATTCTCGTAGCTAAATTTTGTTGAAATTCCTGTAATCTTGGGTATCTGTGCTTTATTGACTTAATTGCTCCAGTAATTACTGAGATATTTAAGAAAATGTAAGTCAAAGAGAGCCTAAATGGCAGCTGTGCATGTCGTACATTATAAACATTGATTTAATATGCGGTTTGTCTTTTACTTCTAACTATATGTGTATGTCGTCCACCGTGACTAAAAATACTTATTCAGTATTTAGTTAGTGTCATAGGTGTTTTTGGTCTAATAACAAGAAATTTGCGCTGGTTACTAGACGAAAGTGTTATTATGCAATATCTTCTGCATGTAGCTGACTGGGATTTCATGAAAATCTGGCACTATTTTGACTTGAAACAGTGAGTGTACTATACTCATAACGCTAAGTATGTTCACCAAATTTGTAATCAAAATCATGCATCTCGTCCTGAATCAATGAACCTCCTTGAATTTGAGCATTAATATAGGAATGAATGGCCTTTTCGTGGAATTTATCGGGGTATAAACTTGGAAAAGTCGCGGGAATACTGGACGAGGCCTTCCGGCCTTCGTCCAGTATTCCCGCGACTTTTCCAAGTTTATATCCCAGATAAATTCCACAAAAAGGCCATTCATTCCTTATAATTCCAGCATTTTAAATAAATTCATCAAGAAAATGTGTTTATTTTCCGTTTTCTTAAGAATTATTTAACTGCGCCTGACGGTTATGGAAAGTAGTTCGGCATGGAGTTTACTGGGATATAAATTTTGGACAGAGACTTGCTACGGACCAATCAAATGTTAGGGAATTGTGTAAATATTTTTTGTGCTGGAATTATTACATACTCACATATATTCATGAGCACGATTTATATGAGATTCTATTTTGTGCTATTGCCAGTGAAATGAGAAATTATTTCCTTACTCGGTAGCATAATATCACTGGTATTGCACTCCAAACCAAAGACTCGGAACTGTGACACAAAAATAAGGCGCTTTAAAAAAATTAATTACTCCACCCACTTGGTCTATACAGCACAATGTTCTATATTAAAAAAAATCCATTACCCGATATATATAGAGCATAGTAATCTATGAAACCAAGTGGGTGGGTGTAATGTATTTTTTTAATGGGAATTTTTTTCGCATCATAGGTCCAAGTCTTGCACCTGTGCTCCACACCGGCATAAAATATTTCACGTTAAAATAGGAACCTGGGCCCCGTTTCACTAAACTTCGAACGACTGAAATGTTTGTAAGTGCAAAATTATGATAGTCTGTAAATTTCGCATTAACAATGTTTTCTTGTAAACAATTATTGGATTTACATTTATTGAGCATAGGCTGCATATCAATAAATCTAAATCCATAAATTGAAATTTACAGACGATCTTAAATTTGCACTTACAAACATTTTAGTCGTAAGAAGTTTAGTGAAACGACCCCTGATTCTTGACTGAGGTATTCCCATACAGCTACATGTAGAAGATCCTGCATAAATACATTTTCATCTACTGTAGCACAAAAAAATAGCACCTGTTACTGGACAGGTGTGACTGGACAGGTGTGACTGATTTGTCTAAATTATGCTGCAATAACTTCTTAACAAGAACAAGGGGAGAACATGTAATTTTACAGAGTTATCTTTCATGTTCCTTGACAAATCCATGCATATACGTGGCTGTGTTTAGAGAAGTGGGGCTTATTATTGTATGGCATTCGTGGCAAGTCTAGCTCTGCAGCTGCTAATTCACCCCTGCAGGGTGATGATAATCTATACTGTTTGTTAGAAGAATTATAGGTGTTTCAGTGCCTAAATGGCCAACTGTGTATGCCCTGATCAGACTGTCCGGATGCCCAGGCTGGTGTGTGTCTACACTGGTTGCATTTGCCATAAGCACCATTCCCATATTTTGCAACCAGTGTAGATCCAGATCAGCCTGTGCAGATGCACAGGCTGATCTGGATCTACACTGGTCTGCACTCTATCAGCATCTACACTGACCGGTATTACATCAATGAAACACCCACCATGCTTCTAACAAGCAATATAGATCATTATAGTCTGTAGGAGTGATCAGGAGCTACACTGGTCACAAATCCCATAAGCCCACAGTCTGTATGTCCTCGATTGGTTTCTATTAGCGTGACAGATTCAATTAGACAACATCTAGCTCTCCCCAAGGTACAAGTTTATCTATCCCCACAGCTACTGTTTGTTTCAAGAAACCTGCCCAAATTAAACAGATATATCCACAATGTAAAAACAATTTTTTTTCAATATTAAATTTTAGCAAAATTTACGGATGAGCCTTGTTTTTATTTCGTGAAATTTTGTCAAATATTGATTTTATTACGAAAAATGATTTCTCTATTGGAAAATAGCTGAAGGAGCTGCAGGATGAGTACAAAAATATATAGAAATTGACACCGAAACCTCACTAGATAGCTTTGAACGTATCTAACTAAGAAAACAAGTTAAATTTTTAAAATCGGTGACTATTGCTGAAATTATAAAATTTTCCCAATGTTAAATCCCCATAGATGTGTGTGTGGACTTAACATGGGGAACTTTTTGCAATAACATAAAAAGAAGGCACATTCTTAAATTTTGATAAAATGTCATATTATCGAAAAAAATATTGTTTTAGCAATGTTTATGTAGCTGTATAATTTGGGCAGTTTTCGTGAAACAGACAGTTGTTTTCATTTTCTCCCAAGTGGCTAACTGTTTAACCCTTACACCGCACCGGTTGAAGTAATGGACCAATGTCTATAAATACATTAAATATGCCTAAAAGCATCAATAAATGAAGAAAAAAAAAGCTAAACATTTTATTTTACTCCCTCCATATAGACTATGGTCCAGGGACTAAAACAAATTAGCTTTTTTTTTCATTATTGATGCTTTTAGGCATATTTAATGTATTTATAGACCTCGGTCCGTTACTTCAATCGGTGTTACACCGCTATCTTTATTTTTTGTCGTCTGCTGTTTATTTTCTACTTTCCATTTTTATCATAACAAATATGCGTTGACAGCATTTTAGAATAATTTACAACATATGCTTTGACAGCACTTCAGAATCATTTTCATTGGAAATGATTCGGAAGTGCTGTCAAACCATGTTTTTATTGAGAAATAAGGTAACATATAAAAGCAACAGCAGGGGACAATTGTTGTGTGTAGCAGTCTAAGCATTAATGCTGATTTTAACAATTGACCGGGTAACAGTGATAAATGACCATAACCATGAAATTGGTGCTGCACTCTGCACCAGCATAAAATGTATCACATCAAAATATGCGCCAGATTCCTGACGAATCCCAAATATCTACGTGCAAAAGATATTGCATAAACACATTTTTGTCTAGAAATTTGCGCCGATTACTAGACAAAACATGCGTTTATGCGATAGCTCTAAATATAGCTGAGTGGCATCTCATCATGCGATAGCTCTAAATATAGCTGAGTGGCATCTCATCATGCGATAGCTCTAAATATAGCTGAGTGGCATCTCATCATGCGATAGCTCTAAATATAGCTGAGTGGCATCTCATCATGCGATAGCTCTAAATATAGCTGAGTGGCATCTCATCAGGAAAGTGGTAAATTTTTTGACGGAAAACATTTTACGCCGGCATGGATTGCAGCACCAGTGATAGATAGCATAGATTTCCATTAACCCTTAGACCGCTACTCACAACAATTGTCGGCTGCTGTTGCTTTTATATCTTGCCTTATTTCTCAATAAAAACAAAGCATGTTGTAAATTATTCTAAAGTGCTGTCAAAGCATGTTTTTGATGATAAAAATGGAAAATAGAAAATAAACAGCAGACGACAAAAAAATTAAGATAGCGGTCTAAGGGTTAATTGACCAGAGACAGCTGGACATTGAGTAAATATATAATGACTGATAACAAATTGCTGCATCAGGTATTGATGATTCACGGTCAAGTTCTGTATGAAAAATATGTTCTCTGATGTTTCATTCAAGGAATAAAACCATCGGCTGTTGCGTTTAATGTAGTATGAAAAACACTTTCTCTGCTGTTTCATTCAAGCAATAAAACCATCGGCTGTTGCGTTTACTGTAGTATGAAAAATACTTTGTTTAAAGTGCTTGGAGTGCATGTTCTGATAGTTTTCAAAAATGCAAATAGCCAAATATCATAAATGGCGTTTCATCATTCTATTTTACGTCATTTTGTCACAATTCATGGAACATTGATGTTGCCGGTTACTAGCGTGATGTTATTGACAACAACGATGAACGTCATGTATTTTAATGACGTCAAACAAACGTTAATGAATCAACAACGTTGCGCGACATCACGTGGGGCTAATGTAATGTACTGGGATAAAAACAAAATATGCTGAACGGGTGTTTACAGTATGAATTTATGGACAGTGTAAATATTGATGGAATAACGTCATGTGCTGACTCGACAATAAAGTTTATCAAGGTTATCAGCAGCCGATTTTATATAGCTAAGTATACTTTGAGGGAGTAATCATTTATTTTTCCCGAAATGCATTATGTGATATAGAACTTAACGACTGCATATATTTGATGATTAAAAGTATGCAGAATTATTATACTGAATTTTGTACATTATCACAGCCATTTTGGCTGTGATAATGTAATAAATTCAGTATAATAAAACTTAATAAATTTATCCTTAAATTGAAAATTTCTCCCTCTAAGTATACTTTGCTAGCGAAGTATACTTTGCCATGTTGATGAAATAGGCTACAGGCTGGGCTCGGAAATGGTCGGAATTCAAAAGCTTGTCTCGGAATTCCTACTGTTTCCATGTCGTGTCTTGATATGAAAATACACTAGCCTGGTATTCTCTATATAGATCTGATGAAAATCTGTCAAATAATATAGTTTTATGTACAGTCAAACCTCCCTGAAAAGCCACCGCTCTAGCTACAACCCCCTCTCAGTAACAGCCAATTATTTATATCCCAAATGGAGAATTGCCTCTATATTTAACTTCCCTACAACAGCCATCTCTCTACAACAGCCAGTTTTGTGTTGCACTGGGAGTGGGGGGGGGTGTCCTATTTTCGAGCTCCACGGAGTGAGGCGAGTATGCTAGGGGGGTCCGGGGCATGCCCCCCAGGACTGTGATCTATGGGGGGGGGGGAGGGTTGCAACCCCGGAACCCCCCCTCCAGATCCGCCACTGACACACATCTGCAATTTTGCTCAAGTAACTGCGATTTACTAACTGCCAACTACTCATGTCTACATTTTCCAAAATATCTCTAACTACTGAAGCAAGTTTAATGTGACGAAGTGCAGATACACCACAAACTTATATAACCTCTCCTGCAGGCGATGGCATAATCAAAATTCTGGAATTTATAATGAATTTCTGCATGTTTCATTTGACACTGTGCAATGGAACATTAATCTTGCACTAGTTGTAATTCCCGAATTGATACACATGTGCCTGTGATTGGAGAAATGGATCTTATGGCATTTGTGACCACTGTAGCTTCTGATCAAATATCACACTCATGTAGCCTGATAGAAACATGGTGGGTGTTTCATTGATGGAATGGCAAACAGTGCAGATCCTGATCAGACTGTGCGGATGCACAGTCTGATCTGGATCTGCACTGGTTTCAAAACCCATAAATCCCATTTTTTGAGCTTATGGGATTTGTGATCATTATAGCTTCTGATCAAATATCACACTCGTGTAGCCTGATAACGGTATATATGGCTTGTCAGAACAGAAGCCTAGGTCCTGATCGAATGCCACACTCCTGTAGACAGATAACAATCAATATAATAATTGCTTGTTAGAAGCATGATGGGTGTTTCATTGATGGAATGGCGAACAGTGCAGATCCTGATCAAACTGTGCGGATGCCCATTTTTTTTCAGTCACAGCCACATAGAAAGTGCATGTGCATCTGTCATGACAAAAGGGGCCCACTAAACTTCATACGATAAAAATATTTGTACAAAGATTCTTATTAATCTGCTTTTCACATTAACATGGTTACCTCATGCTACCATTATCCACCTACAATAATTTGTACGTATCAGAATGAGAAATCCATCTTTAAAGATTTATGCAATGCGAACCAGGTGTTTCAATAAACTTTGTACGACTAAAATAAACTGTAAATTTAGGATCGTTTGGAAATGTCAATTGATGGATTTACATTTATTGAGCATAGGCTGCAGCCTATGTTCCATAACATTATTCATCATATTTTCGTAAACTGTACATAACAACAAATTTTAAGCGTCCGTTTCTGTCAATATACTGAAATTCCATAAATCCTCCTGGCAAAATTATCTTTTTATTAAGGACACCATGTCTCGTATGTGTATTTTCACCTTGTGTATTACAAATGAATGGCATTAATATTGTATTATGGTGAATATTAAGTTTGGTGTGTGCGTTATGTTTGATTTCTGTTCTTACTTGTGAGCACTTATCTAATACCGCGCTAAAATGTTTGATCATGATGAGTTAAGTGTGAATTGCTGTGTTTCTAATACATCACGTATGTGGCTGTATCTGGAGAAATGGGGCTTATGGCCTTTGTGACCAGTGTAGATCCAGATCTGCACTGTTCGCCATTCACGCGGCACCATCATAAAATAGGCTGAGTGTAACACTGGAAGACAATTCATTCCGGTCACAAACATCATAAAAAACAGTTCTTAGTTGTAAACCAAACACCATCTATATCTGCTGTCGGCTACATTCTAGTGTTCAGGACAACATTATTTGTAGCTGTGCCTGGAGAAATGGGGATTATGGCATTTGCGACCACTGTTCGCCATTCCATCAATGAAACACCCGTCATGCTTCTAACAAGCAATATCGATCGTTATCCGTCTACAGGAGTGTGGCATTCAATCAGGACCTACACTGGTTACAGATCCTATAAGCCCCATTCTCCCGCCACAGCCGCGTATAATGACTTTATGAGACAGTACTTTCTCCAAACTGTTTGTTTTTCATGCCATGCAATTCCAACATGATTCCCACAGCACCAATAGATTGTATGTAGCAAAATAATCACGACGTGCAAAACTATTTCACATTCATGCATAACTCTTTTGCACTTTCTATTGGTCCCCTGTTACCAGTACACACCTTAACCCTTAGACCGCCATCTTAATTATGTGACTGGAGAAATGGGGCTTATGGGTTTTGCGATCAGCGTAGATCCAGATCAGCCTGTGCATCTGCACAGTCTGATCAGGATCTGCACTGTTTGCCAATATAGATCTTTATCAGGCTACTGTAATGTTCTATATGAGCAGGAGCTACACTGGTCACAAAACTCATAGGCCCCGTTTCTCCAGTCACTGTCACATATCATGAATTAAGAGAAACCATGAAATAAATACAAAAGTGTGCTTCATGCTGTCTGCATGCATTCGAAATCTAGTTAAAGTGATGTTGTATTACTGTTTACAATGAAAACATGCATTGATACTGCGGCAGACATATTAGTTTATGATGCTGAGGTACTGGAAAATGGGGCTCATGGCTTTTATATCCAGTATATTACATGCTACCCAGTGACTTTCCGTGATTCTGGAGTAATTTATTTCCTCCTAGACGTTCACGAGACGTACTTAACTCTTTGCATACTGGGAAACTTGTGGGCTATAAATAGTTCAAAACTAGCGGACAAAAATTCATCATATTTTCTTGTATTTCTCCCCATAAATATCATGAATATGTCTTGGAATTTCATTAGAATTGTGTCCGGAGGACACAATTCTAATGAAATTTCAAGACATATTTACAGAGAGAAATAAAAGATATACCACTAATTCGTTTGGCGGATATTTTCGCCGCAAGCATGCAAAGAGTTAATTCATACGCAAAACGTTATAAGCTGGTCTAAGAGCAAATTTCACATTTTTCGAAGAGCATGTAATATACAATTTATTCCACTACCATTTTGAAATACCAGATTTATTTCCCTTGACATCTGTAAATAGGACAAAGAAACTCTTGCTCCGAACTAATTTTTTATTGGACTTATCTGGTTTTTCAAAATGGTAGTTGAATAAACTCTATGTAGTAGTTCGACATGTGCATTCATGCAAGATAGTGTAATTTAACCGTACCACAACCATGCACAGTTAGCTTCATTAGTTTAAGCATTTGTTAGTTTATATGTAAATAGTCATACTGTTTTGCTGAATTTTTTACCACACATGGTCATTTTCACAATAGTTGGAAAATCTTATCTGCAGTTTATACCCAAATGTCCACACTTTATTGTATTCATTGTATTGTATTGTATTGTACAATATGGACATCACAGAGTACTGCTGATAACAAACATATTTTGATAAAGACCATCTGGTTGGATATTCAATAAAAAAGAGATGATAGCATAACTTACATATAATAATAATGGTGCTACAGTCGAGCTTCCCCCAATGACCCCCTTCTACAACAACCTCCTCTCTGTAACAGCCAATGTTTTATACCCCAAATGGACATTTGCCTCTATATTTAACCCTTACTACGCTGAATTAAATGTTGTCGTCTGCTGGAAATGTTTATTTTCAATATTTCTCAACAAAAACCTGGTTTTGACAGCACATGAGAATCATCTCCAGTGGAGACGATTCTCATGTGCTGTCAAAACCAGTTTTTTGTTAAGAATTAAAGCAAAAATGAAAAACAGCATACGGCAATTTCCGTCAACAGCGTAGGAAGGATTAACATCCCTAAACCAGACACCTCTACAACAGCCAGATTTGTGTCTTCCCATGGGTGGCTGTTGTAGAGAGGTTGCATTGTATTATAATTTCTTTATTTGTGGCTGTTACAGGAGAAATGGGGCTTATGAGATTTGTGACCAGTGATCTAATAGCTCTGTCCTGTAACATGATAACGATATATATTGCTTGTTACAAGCATGACGGGTGTTTCATCGATAGAATGGTGCAGATCCTGATCAGACTGTGCAGAGGCACTGGATCTGCACTGGTCGCAAAACCCATAAGCCCCATTTCTCCCAGCCACATTTAACCCTTCCTTTTCTTTTTACAGAAAATACAAGAACCGCATGGAGGCCATTAACGCGATAATCGCGCGATCTCAGACACAAGCCCAGGCCCTTCTCGCGTCGGGAGGATACATGGACGACTCCCTGCTCAGTCCCAGGAGTCAGCCACGGAGCCCGAGGGTTGGGTACCACAGCCCGCGGAGGCCCGAGTCGCCCGACGACTCGTATGCGGAGGATCTCTCCATAGCTAGCCTGCCCCCGATGCATTACGCAACTGCGAAAACTAGCAGCAGATTCACATAATAGTGGTTGTTCGACCCATTTTGTGCTGGATACACCATTTGCAAATATTTCTTTTTATGCACCCGATCTCGGAAGAGCCAATAGGTACCGTTTATAGTATTTGGACTGTATGTCCGTCTGTGTGTCTTTTCGGTGTTTTCCTGTGTTTCTCCAACCATCCACCAGGGGCATTTGTGTGCTGACAGGCCACAATTTGTTCTATTTTCTTTTCCGAAATGTCGGAGGGCATGTGTTTGTTGACAATTATTGCATATAAAAGTTTCACATCTTCTGGTGAATATTACTAGTATTTCGCAACTAGTGACAAGTAATCAGGTGCCTGACAATAGATCATGATTTTGTCTTTCACTACTCAGGTGCATTCCCGTCTCTATGTGACCTTCGGTTGAACAGGTGTAAAACATTTTCTTCATTTCTCAATTAAACTATATGTTTTTACCACTCATTTGAACTGTCTCGCTGAGACGGTTCAAATGAATGGTAACAACATGAAAAATATGTTTTATAAAACTATATTTTTTGATTCAGCAAAATTGTGTATTATCAGCATAAAATGAGTTAAATTACACAAGACGTGTTCAGATGGTTACAATGCAGCAGTGTTTAGGGTGTGGATCACATGGTTGTTCAATGTCAGTTTGTATTACATTTCGCACACATCTTAATTATTGAATAACTTGTAAGCGTATATTATTACTGTATATTATGAATATTGTTCTCATGTGCTGGAAAAATGTGTTTTAATTTTTCATGCAAAATACATGTAGTATGATTAAGCTAGAGAAAAAATCAGCAAACTGAAGTGTCCACTCTGCAAGGTGCAGATCGGTTGGAATGAGTCGATTACATGTATCTCCAAAGAAGATATATGTAGAAAATATTTATATGTTATGTCATTGTTGGAATTGTTTACATTTATTTCATTTTACACATTATTTATTTGTTTGCTTCCGTCCATATGTTGTTGATAGTGACCACCGATTCCAAAAACCCACAGATATTTACATATACGTGTACATTCCATTTGTATTTCATAATTATTCCATTTTATTGTATAAAATATGCGAACACAGTGTAATAACACAGTTACTGACAAATCATAATACACTAGTGTAATAAATATGTAAATAAACCCGCTCCAGAAACCATGTTAGTACAGCTTCAGTGAATGAACCTGTGCTTATGCATTAAATAGAATCTAACCCTTGTGTTGATTTAATACGATATTTATTAAACTTGTTTGACTGATTTCATAAGAAACTTGTGAAGTATGAAATCAGTAAACCCGTTAATAAATACCATATGAAATCATCACTCGTGTAAGGTCCTCTATTTATATTATAATTGTTCCATTGTATGTTAATTATTACATTTTATATTATAATTATTACATTGTATACATTGATTAACATTGCTTTTAGGTAGTCATTTATACATTATAAATGTATCAGTATTTTCATTATGTATCGTTTCCTAGAATTGATAGTCAGTGTATCGTAATAACCAGCCTAGCATTTACTACCATGGTAGCCTTCAAGCCTTAGAATGCGGGAAATATAAATTGTCGTCTGCTGTTGTTTCATATTTTGTCTTCATTCTCAATAAAAACATGATTTAACAGCACTTTAGAATCATTTCCATTGGAAATGATTCTAAAGTGTTGTCAAAACATGTTTTTGATTTTAAAAAAAAAAGGAAAAAAAAAATATAATATAAACAGCAGACGACAAACTTTAATTCAACACTGTAAGGGTTAAAGGTGGGAAACGGATTTTATCTTCAGCTGTTTTTCATTTTTAATAAAACAACAACATGGAGACTATTCTCATGCGCTGTTAAACATGTATACTATGGGAAATGTGTCTCAGATACATACAGGAAGTTAAACAGATGAGTTAAAAGTTATTTAATTTAACATAGTTATTGTTGAGGCAAATCCAGTCGTTTGTAGGTTTTTGCTGTTCACTAAGGGTTCTCTGTCACAAATGATGTCTTGAATATTCAATACCGTATTTAGTGGGTGGCAGGTGGGAGCAGGCAATATTATTCCTAATCTTATTACTTTTAGGGGAAGGGGCGTTATAAGGTTGTTCCCGGGGGGATTGCCAAAGAATGCATATCTATTTGTTTCTGTAGATATTCGGTTCAGATTTTGGTACTTTTCCCCCATCTATACAGGTGAAATATATATGGGATTTGACCCCATCAAACCAGCCTAAAATGACCTTAGCTGCTCGTAGGCCTTTAAACACCATTAAATCATTAATAAATTAATAGGTTGTGGATGTACATGTAGTGTTACCATGGTTACCAGATAAACAATGAACACTGTGTCTATATTGTGATATTAATTTATGTTGAAAGTTTTATATGTACCAATGATTTGTTAATGAATTCTGTGTTAATATATGTCATCAATGTATTTAACCGTACTGCATAAATCAGACTTGTATACATTGCTATGCCAGGCCCGTACGCAGAGGGGGTGCATAGGCTCCCTCCTTAACCCTTTCACTCTTAACCCGCAGGCATGTATAGTGCTATTGGCAAACGGTGTAGATCCAGATGAGCCGGCTCGTAACGAGCCATCTCATCAGGATCTGCACTTTTTTCAATTAATTTTTATAATTTTGAGAACAAAAACACTCCATGTTCATAAATGGGCTGGTCTGAAAATCATTTTGTGATGATTTAGACTGGTTGCCAAATTAACAAATCAAAATCCATTCCAGCTACTTAGGGGTGGAAGGGTTAATCTACCGAGGTCTGTCCGTGGATGTGCAAAAACAATGTTAAGTCCTTCGCGCCGTCGATAACGCACCCCCCTAAAATAATTCCTGCGTACGGGCCTGTATGCATGATTATTTGTCCTACCAACACGTTCACTCTTTGCATTTCATTAGTTAGTTCGTGTTGTACATGTTTCGCAGACCCGTGTTGTTTCACCCAGCAATATTTATGTTTAAGTTCTGTCCAGTTGAATGTTAAATTCTGGGCCTATGCTTTTCAAGTGAGGCCCGGAATTTGACATTTAAACCTTCAACACTACAAATCATAAAGCCAACATTTGCAAACACTGACGATCCAGCGGTCCGTTTCATTAAATTTTGTACGACTAAAATGTTTGTAAGTGCAAAATTATGATAGTCTGTAAATTTCACGTTAACAATGTTTTCTTGTAAACAATTAGTGGATTTACATTTATTGAGCATAGGCTGCATATGTAAATCCATGAATTGAAATTTCCAGACGATGCTAAATTTGCACTTGTGAACATTTTGTTCGTACAAAGTTTAGTGAAACGGCCCCCAGATGTGACAGGTCACTATCGTAGCGAGCTGCCTCACTTCAATATTTTTATTCTAATTACAGGGCGGAATAGTGGGTGGCAGGTGGGAGAATGCGATGGGTAATTTAACGATCAGGAATCCCGACCGGAGACCTTGTTTGGCCCTCACATACGTCGTTGGCATTCTTGTATGTGACAGTTGAATCTGGTTATACCCCTTATGTGAGTATTACAATTATTCGTAATCCTATTACTTTTAGGGGAAGGGGCCAAGTGACTGGTGTGGTATGGACCTGGCACCAGGTCAGGTTATTCGAATTTCAGGTCTGAATATATATATTTTTCTATGTAAATATTCTGTTCTGATTTTGTGATTTACCCCCCAATGCAGCAGGTTAAATATGGGATCGAACACGTTGGCCCGGCCTTAAATGCCTTAGCTGTTGATAGGTCATTAAACACCAATCAATCAATCAAATCAGGGCTGAATATATTTTTTTTTATGTAAATATTCAGTTCTAATGTTGGCCTGGATTTTTCCCCGTCCGCACAGATAAAAAACCGGGAGTCAACCATGTTAACCCGGCCTAAAATGACCTTAGCTGTTGCTAATGAAATAGTCCAAAAATTATCATGGAGAAGTCCATGTCAGATATCTAGGGGAGAAAGGGTTAAATATTCATGAAGGATTTAACTGTTTCAACACTACATACCTGTGTAGTGATATTGGCAAACAGTGTAGATCCAGATGAGCCGGCTCGTGATGAGCCGGCTCATCAGGCTCTGCACTTTTTGCAAGTAATTTTCACATTTTTTAGAACAAAAACACCCCCTTTTCATAAATGGACTAGTCTGAAAATCATTTTGTGACAATTGGATTGACTGCAAAATGAACATATCAAAAAAATCCATTCCAGTTAATAGGGGATCTGGAATTGCCGCAAATAGAATATTTTCACTTATAGTTCATAAATAATCATAAAGGCATGCATTTATTAGTCATGCCCCGTGCCATATTAATATGTAACAATCATTCATTCTAGAATATTGCATAGACCCAGGGTATTTATTGGAATTGATATGGTATCTATTTTAACCCTTACATCTCTATCTTAATTTTTTGTCGTCTGCTGTTTATTTTCCATTTTTATCATCAAAAACATGCTTTTACATCACTTTAGGATAATTTACAACATGCTTTGACAGCACTTCAGAATCATTTCCATTTATTCTGAAGTGCTGTCAAACCGTGTTTTTATTAAGAAATAAGGCAAGATATAAAAGCAACAGCAGACGGAAATTGTTGTGTGTAGCGGATAAAGGTTAACTTCATTTATGCTTATATGTTAAAGTGAAATAACATACTAAATTTTCCAGTTATGGTTATTTAATCATTAAACGTTTGGAATTACTGCATGTGTATATTAGCTTATTTGTGTTAAAAAAAATAATATAAAAAATGTATAAATTAAAAAATACCATATTCAGTGAAATTGAGCCAGTTAATTTTAATCAATAAGATGTATAACCAGGCCCTGATAAATCCACTGTATTGAGGAGTGAATTTTCGACCTACTGTCTGTTTCACGAAAGCTGCCCAAATTTTACGGCTATATAAACAATTCAAAAACAAGATTTCTTTTGATAATATTAAATTAAAGGAAAAATTAAGAATGAGCCTTCTTTTTATTTCGTGAAATTTGGTCAAATATTGATTTTATTGCGAAAAAACAATTTCCCCATGTTAAATCCCCATAGACATCTTCACGGAGTGAAGATGTCTATGGGGATTTAACCACAGGGCTACTAAAATAATTCCATTGTATTCAATCTGTATAGATAGTCTTATACTATATGAATTCAAGTGGGTGGGGGATATTCAACATTGCCTGTGGATTTAACATGGGGAATTTTTTTTGAATTTTAGAAATACTGGACCGATTTTCAAAATTTAACTTTTGTTTTCTTAGTTAGATCATTTCCAAGCTATCTAGTCAGGTTTCGGAGTCAATTTCCAAAATTTTCGTTTTTTGACTTTTCCCACTCTGCTTTACCTCTTTTTCCCCCATGTTAAATTCCCATACAGTGTAGACAAATCAATTTTTCGTAATAAAATCAATATTTGACCGAATTTCACGAAATAAAAAGAAGGCTCATTCTTAAATTTTCCTTTAATTTAATATTATCGAAAATAATATTATTTTTGAATTGTCTATATAGCCGTAAAATTTGGGCAGCTTTCGTGAAACAGACAGTAGATGAGAGCACAGGTTGAAGGAAGGACCAAGGTCTATAAACAATAAATACATTAAAAGTATCAATAAGTGAAAAAAATAAGTTAAACTTTTGTTTACTCCCTGTTGTAACAGGGAGTAAACTTTTTTTCAACTTTTTTTCCACTTATTGATACTTTTAGGTATATTTAATGTATTTATAGACCTCAACCTGTGGATAAGAGGTAATTTGAAGAAACAGTGCGACATAACATTAAAACACATAGGCATGTCCGACGAGTGGAAAATTAAGAATGTTTCGGGGCCCTGTGTTACTACATATTACTTTCATGGAGAAAATGTTCCATCTACGTAAAAATCCTATGGATGCGGTGTCATATTTGCCAACCGGTTTATGCAAGTAGTAAAGTAGCAGTTACTATCATACAGAGCCCCGCAAGGGACGTAGAATTCTTTTTTTTATTAATTCGTTCCCATTCGTTCCCTCAATTTAGCCCTGTGCAGGCACCGGGGCGAGATCAACTGATCCTGAGAATAGTGCTGCAGTAGCCATTGTTTGTCGTAAAAGGCGACTAAACTGGCTTAACGATTGGGTTCATACTTTCCGGAACCCACTATACCGGATTTGGCCCTCATGTACATTTTTGGCTTTCTTGTATGTGAGAGTTGAGTCGGGCTATGCCCCATATATAAAAGTAAGATTAGTGCTAATCCTATTACTTTTAGGGGATGGGATAAATGATGCTGGTGTGGCGAGGGCCTGGCACCAGATCAGGTTGTTCTAATTTCAGGACTGAATATATATTTTGATTGTAAATATTGAGTTCTGAAGTTGGGATTTACCCCCCTTGGACAGGTGGATACGGGACTCGACCCCGTTGACCCGTCTGCGTGTAGACTCCCTGAGGCTTGTACCTCTATGTCAGAAAAGCGGACGTTAAACCCTATTCACTCACTCACTCACTCCCTCAATTTAACAATTCGTTCCCACAAATTAATAATTTGTTCCCACGAATTAACAATTCGTTCCCTCAATTTAACAATTAGTTCCCACGTGAACGAATTGTTAATTCGTGGGAACAAATTGTTAATTCGAGGGAACAAATTGTTAAATTGAGGGAACAAATGGTCATTTCGTGGCAACGAATTGTTAATTCGAGGGAACGAATTGTTATATCGTGGGAACAAATTGTTAATTCAAGAAAAAAATTGTTAAATTGAGGGAACACATTGTTTTTTAGTGGGAACGAATTAATAAAATAAAATCCATGTCCCCTACGGGGCTCCATACTATTATGAAATGTTGTCGTCTGCTGTTTATGTTTTATTTTTGATTTTTCTCATCAAAAACATGCTTTGACAGCACTTTAGAATCATTTCCATTGGAAATGATTCTAAAGTGCTGTCAAACCATGTTTTTATTGAGAAACGGGGCAAAAAATAAAGCAACAGCAGACGACAGTTTTCGCGATCATCAGGCTAAGGGTTAATACATATGCCCTTAGTTATGCGGGATATTAGTTCCATATATACCACTGATATTATCATTTATATATTTGGGCATAATCTGACAAAACCAGGTGTATTGCATAAAATGGATTTTTGCAGCTTAACCCTTCCTACGCTGTTGACGGAAATTGCCGTCTGCTGTTTTTCATTTTTGCTTTATTCTTAACAAAAAACTGGTTTTGACAGCACATGAGAATCGTCTCCACTGGAGACGATTCGCATGTGCTGTCAAAACCAGGTTTTTGTCGAGAAATATTGAAAATAAAACATTTCCAGCAGACGACAGAATTTAATTCAGCATAGTAAGGGTTAACGTCACAGTGTATTAAAAATCATAATACAGTCGTACATTTGCGTCATACATTTGTAGCTGTGACTGGAGAAATGTGGCTTATGGGTTTTGTGACCAGTATAGATCCTGATCAAATAGTACCCTCCTGTAGCCGGATATAGAGAATAGTAGGTTAGTGCCGTGAATGGGAAAAAATATCCGGCAACGCTCAGGAATTTCTTTATTTCTCATCAGAAGTATATGTTGTGACCACTCATTTGAACCGTCTCGCCGAGACGGTTCAAATGAGTGGTCACAACATATACTTTGGTTCAGAAATAAGGAAAATAGATAGAGAATAGTAGGTTAGTGCCGTGAATGGGAAAAAATACCTACTATTCTATTTATCCCGTCAACACCTTCAAATGGCTGTAAAATGCAAAAATAGTATTGACTGGATATCAAAAATGTTTCACGGCACCGTGTTTCACGGCACATACGCACTGTGTTGACGGGATAAAACAATCTATGTTGCTTATTAGAAGCATGACAGGTGTTCTTTGTTGGAATGACAAACGGTGCAGATCCTGATCAGACTGAGCAGATGATCATAAGCCCCATATTCCTGTCACAGACACATATGTACATGAGACCACTACAGCAAACTAATTATGTGCCGAGTATAACTTCATGTATGATGCTGTGCTTATTCAATAACTATAAACTGTTGATTTAGTATGATGTATATTAAACATTTTGTCTGGTCTCATTCTTAGCTCGGCATAGCCTCGTTTCTTATGAAATCAGAGTAAGCTTGTAATAAATATCATATTAAATTATTACTTGCGTAATATCCTTTATTTATGAAACTCTATTCTTATTTCATCATAAATAAATTTGACATAGACTCGTTTCTTATGAAATCAGAAAGCTATTTTAATAAATATATTAAATCGTCATTCGTGGTAGACTCTGTCTATAGCATTTCTGATAAGTATAGATAGAATTTCATCAAAATTACAAAGTATACTTACCTAGCAAAGTATTCTTTGAGGGAGTAATCATTGATTTTTCCGAAATGCATTATTTCATACAGAACTAACAGATTGCATATATTTGATGATTAAAACTATGCAGAATTATTATACTGAATTTATTACATTATCACAGCCAAGATTAAAACTATGCAGAATTATTATACTGAATTTATTACATTATCACAGCCAAAATTGGCTGTGATAATGTAATAAATTCAGTATAATAAAAATTAATAAATTTATCCTAAAATTGAAAATTTCTCCCTCAAAGTATACTTTGCTAGAAAAGTATACTTTGCAATGTTGGTGAAATATGCTACTGGGTCTACTCTCGCCGCAAATGCTTTCTTCTGCATCCCATATTACCTCCAGTTTTGCTCGTGATTTACATCATGAAACAGTAACATGAATAAAATATGTTTATACTAAATGCGATAATCCTGGTATTGTCACGTGTTGACCTATTTATTTATGTATCTTGCATAACCGAAAGTATTTACTCCACCATAATCAAATATACTTACCATTCTGTGATACCAGTTCTGTACATGACAAGTACATCCAGAATAACAATAAATTTGTTGATATTTATGTATGTGTTGTTTTCCTTCAAGTCAGTAGGTGGCAGATGGGAGCACGCAATGGGTAATTTAACCGTTCTGTGGACAGTTTCACCAAATTTCGTCTCACTAAAATGTTCGTAAGTGCAAATTTAGGATCGTCTGGAAATTTCAATTGATGGGTTTACATTTATTGAGCATAGGCTGCATATGCAGCCTATGCTCAATAAATGTAAATCCAATCATTGTTTACAAGAAAACATTGTTAATGTGAAATTTACAGACTATCATATTTTTGCACTTACAAACATTTTAGTCGTACAAAGTTTTAGTGAAACGGCCCCCAGGATCCTTACCGGAATCCTGACCGGAGACCTGGGTTGGCCCTCGGGTAAATCTTTGGCCTTCTTGTATGTGAGCAGTGAGAGTTGAATCTGCTTATACCCTTAGAAGAGTAATATGATTATTCCCAATCCTATTACTTTTAAGGGAAGGGGCCAAGTGGCATTGGTGTGGTATGGACCTGGCACCAGGTCGGGTTATTCCAATTTTAGGACTGAATATATATATTTTTCGATGTAAATATTCCGTTCTGATTTTGCGATTTCCGCCCTAATGCAGCAGGTTAAATACGGTATCAAATCCGTTGGACCGGCCTTAAATGACCGTAGCTGTTGATAGGCCGTTATACATCAATATACTGAATATACTTTTCTTTGATGTATGCGAAGGGTACATTTTAACTATGGGTTTCATCCTTACTGGAATCCAGATATCCCTGGTTTTACATACCTCGGGGTACATGTTTAGCTGGCCTGAAGAGCTTATGGCATACCCCCGGCGTCGTCGGCGTCCACAAACTTAACGTTCGGGTAAATGTCTTATAACTTCTGTTTCCTTTCATGGAACACCTTGTTATTTCATACATGCATTCCTCAGATGACCCTCTATAATGCTGTAGCAAATTCATGACCCACCACCCAATCCTTACCCCAAGATCAAGGTCACAAACTTAGCACATTCATAAACTTAACGTTGGGGTAAATTTCTTATAACATCTGTTTCCTTTCATGGAACACCTTGTTAGTTCATACATGCATTCCTCAGATGACCCTCTATCATGCTGTAGCAAATCCATGACCCACCACCCAACCCTTACCCCAAGGTCAAGGTCACAAACTTAGCACATTCATAAACTTAACGTTGGGGTAAATTTCTTATAACATCTGTTTCCTTTCATGGGACACCTTGATATTTCATACATTCATTCCTCAGATGACCCTATATCATGCTGTAGCAAATCCATGACCCACCACCCAATCCTTACCCCAAGGTCAAGGTCACAAACTTAGCACATTCATAAACTTAACGTTGGGGTAAATTTCTTATAACATCTGTTTCCTTTCATGGAACGCCTTGATATTTCATACATGCATTCCTCAGATGACCCTCTATCATGCTGTAGCAAATCCATACCCACCACCCAACCCTTACGCCAAGGTCAAGGTCACAACTTAGCACATTCATAAACTTAACGTGGGGTAAATTTCTATAACATCTGTTTCCTTTCAATGGAACGCCTTGATATTTCATACATGCATTCCTCAGATGACCCTCTATCATGCTGTAGCAAATCCATACCCACCACCCAACCCTTACCCCAAGGTCAAGGTCACAACTTAGCACATTCATAAACTTAACGTTGGGGTAAATTTCTTATAACATCTGTTTCCTTCCATGGAACGCCTTGATATTTCATACATGCATTCATCTGATGATACCCTATCGTGCTATCGCAAATCCATGACCCACCCCCACCCCTTACCCCAAGGTCAATGTCACAAACTTAGAACATTCATAAACTTAATGTTGGGGTAAATGTCTTATAACATATGTTGCCTTTCATAGTACGCCTCGATATTTCATACATGAATTCCTCAAATGACACTCTATCATGCTGTAGCAAAGCCACAACCCACCACCCAACCCTTACCCCAAGGTCAAGGTCACAAACTTAGCATGGTCATAAACTTAACGTTGGGGTAAATGTTGTGTAACTTCTGTTTCGTTACAGGGAACGCTTTGATATTTCATACATGCATTCATCTGACGATCCTCTATTGTGCTACAGCAAATCCATGACCCACACCCCCCGCCCTTTTCCCCAAGATCAACATCATAAACTTAACGTTGAAGTAAACGCATTTTAGTACATGCATTCATACAGCAAATCCATGACCCCCACCCCCCAATATCAACATCATAAACTTAACGTTGGGTTAAATGTATTTCTGTAATGTAAGTTCTGTTTCTTTACAGGGAACGCTCATCTGATGATACTCTATATTGCTATAGCAAATCCATGACCACCCCCACCCCTTTCCCCAAGGTCAAGGTCACAAACTTAGCACATTCATAAACTTAACGCTGGGGTAAATATCTTATAACATGTTTCCTTTCATGGAACGCAGTGACCCTCTATCATGATGTAGCAAATCCACAACCCACCCATTATAAAAGTAATAATATTATTACTAATCCTATTACTTTTATTGCGTGGGGTTAATTGTCTCTGGTATAGTGAGGACCTGGCACCAAGTCAGGTTATTCTAATTTCATGTTTGAATCTATTATTTTTGCTGTAAGCCCGCTATAGTGGTTTATGCAAACAGTGCAGATCCAGATGAGCCGGCTCGCAACGAGAGAAAAAAACGCTCCCTTTTCATAAATGGACTCGTCTGAAAATCATTTTGTGACAGTTGGATTGGCTGCAGAGGTGACATACCAAAATACAGTCCAGTTACTAAGGGCTGAAAAGGTTAATATATGATTTCTCGCTTCTATCGATTGCAGAGAAACTAGCGTTTGTGACGTTATTGATTTATTTCAGCGTCATAAACATGTTTTTCACTAATCCTAGTTTTTCCGGCAACTCAAATGCATAATTGAGTTCACACATACGATGAAAATTAATATAAGTAAAATATATTTACTAATCTTTTTCACTACTTTCATTTCATTACAACAATATCTGAGACCAAGTGCCTACCATACAGTGCGACCTCTCTACAACAGCCACCCATGGGAAGACACAAAACTGGCTGTTGTAGAGAGGTGGCTGTTGTATGGAGGTTAATACTGAATTAAATTTTGTCGTCCGCTGTATATTTATTTTCTTCGATAATTCTCATCAAAAACATGCTTTCGCAACATTTTAGAATCATTTCCAATGGAAATGATTCTAAAATGTTGCCAAAGCATGTATTTATTGAGAAAGAATGCAAAGCAACAGCAGACGACAATTTTTGTGTTCAGCAGTCCAAGGGTTAGATACAGAGGAAATCATCCATTTGGGATATAAAATAGCGGCTGTTATAGAGAGGATGTTGTTGTAGAGAGGTGGCCGTTCGGGGAGGTTCGACTGTACTTCGATTGTATTACCTGTTTCACACTTGCTCCAATTACTGGATAACAATACGACACGTATGTCACGCATCACGTGCCTTCGTGTAGCACGAACTTTCTTTCAATGTGAGCGAAAATTCATGCAACCCATCAAACGCTATTGACGAACGTTTCGACACGAGTGTCGGTTCTTTGTGCCCATTGTATGTGCTGGATAGTGGATTCACCATGGACTTTCGGTAATAATCTTTGTTTACATAACATGGCCTATAACTTGTCCGACCCATGCATGTGTACATGCAATCTGGATGTTCTGAAACTGTTCACCTCGCAGAGACTAGCGTAGTTTCGGAAACTTTTATATGTTACTATGGGACGCCTAAGTAAAGTGGACATGTTGCCATGGGATGTCATTAGCTAAGATAATCTCAGCTATACGAATGACTTAATTTTACCATTTCATCTGTCTTTTATATTATCTGTATCTGTATACAGATACAGATAATATAAAAAACAGATGAAATAGTAAAAGTCATCCGTATAGCTGCTCATAGTAGCTTATTTCATCTGTCTTGTATAGCATGTATAGTATCTGTATCCTACTAGCCGAGAACTGCCCATTGTAAATTTTAGTCACAATAACATGTCCTGGCGTTTGTGACGAGCGAGCGGTTTTCATCTGTTAAGGACCCGTTCTATGCCTGTTCATCGTTATAAGTAAGTAAGTAAGTAAGTAAGTAAGTAAATTATTTATTATAGTGACATGTGTAACCAATAAACAGTTAACAATAGTAATTCTGATGTAAAGTACACCCGGCCCGATGGGCCTATATGTCACTTTAAACACTAAACATAATTTATATACATCTATAAATAGAGCAAGAACTTAATATATTACATGTTGTGTTCCGCTGACACAACCGACCATGCGGTATTTCTCACCACTGTAACTACAGATCAGACTGCGCATCAGCTCATTCTGGTCTGTTTTTACGTGGTTCACCAGGCAATCACCGATGTTTCTATCCACGTCATATGGATAGAATACATAGCTGATTGAGTGGCCGGATCCAAGCGCATATAACGGTTTTATCGTGATTGTAAAGACCATGATCCCATTTATTGTGTTCCTTAAATGCCCCGCATGGACAATTGTGTCAGTTGATCACTGCTTCGCTCACATGTATAAAACGGATTTTCGTTTGTATAATGATTTGAGAAGGTATTTCGCAGTTCTGCGTGGATATTGCGTTAATAATACAACTAATTGTTCGTCATTGCTGCAAGAGTGGAAGTGAGCGCTGTCATTCACTATGGAGTAGAGATCGTTCCGATACGTGGAGTAACAATTACACTGTGTTAGAAAATGTACCTCATTTTCGATTTATATTCAAAGATAATTGCTTCGTAAATGTGGTAGAATATATGTTTTACATATATGTGAATACTGCCTCGATGATGTTACCTATACGGCACATGGAATGGCCAAGTCGGCCATCTTTGTATGTTACAGATATCAGCCCGTTTATTCTGTTCTGCCGTTTGACAAAGAACTCCTAATGTGAAGTACAACATATGATATAATGTAACTAATCGCATGTAGAAAAGCCAGCAGAACTGACTCCTATCAATTGTATTACACCAAAATGTAAAATATGTCAGTTTTCTGGACAGGTTTGTGCCTGTGTTTTAACAACATGAATCACCATTATCAGTAGCTTCATACACAGAAAATCGCATAGTGTATCACTTTTACCTGGCCAACCACACAACACATACCATATATACCCACGACTGTACTTTGTTATTAGCTATCAAATCCAGTGACATGTACGTAGTTACCCGAGTATATTGTCCCAGGTATGTACTCACCTACTGTGCGAGTAAATATGGCGTTACCTATTGGTATCGTATACACTAACATAGGCTGTGCATCAGATTGAAAAGTTTACATATCAATGTTAATTTTGAGATTGATGGGAGAAATGCTCAGATATCTCATCTTTTGTATAGTTTGCTGGCATAATATTTATAGCTTGCCGTTGTCATATATGTATATTATGTATTGCACCAACTTTTAGTTGGTTCACTGTCGTACTATTTGCTGTATGTGTCAAACGCACGAAGTGGTGAAACTGTACAATGGCTTGTACATACAAAGATGGTGGAGATGGCAACTCACTACTCCATATAGTATACAGTAACAAGACAATATTCACATATGTTATATTCATATATCACATCACTCTTATGAAGCAATTATCACTGAAGTCAAGTGTATCTATCTATGACCTATTACCTTAACCCGTTGAACCCGAAATACCGCTATAGCGGTTTATGCAAAAAGTGCAGATCCAGATGAGCCGGCTCGTAACGAGCCGTCTCATCAGGATCTGCACTTTTTGAAAGTAATTTTCATATTTCTTAGAACAAAAACACACCCCCTTTTCATAAATGGACGAGCCCCGTGCAGGCACCGGGGCGGGATCAACTGATCCTGAGAATAGTGCTGCAGTAGCCATTGCTTGTCGTAAAAGGCGACTAAACTGGCTTAACGATTGGGTTCATACTTTCCGGAACCCACTATACCGGATTTGGCCCTCATGTACATTTTTGGCTTTCTTGTATGTGAGAGTTGAGTCGGGCTATGCCCCATATATAAAAGTAAGATTAGCGCTAATTCTATTACTTTTAGGGGATGGGATAAATGATGCTGGTGTGGCGAGGGCCTGGCACCAGATCAGGTTGTTCTAATTTCAGGACTGAATATATATTTTTATTGTAAATATTGAGTTCTGAAGTTGGGATTTACCCCCTCGGACAGGTGGATACGGGACACGACCCCGTTGACCCGTCTGCATGTAGACTCCCTGAGGCTTGTACCTCTATGTCAGAAAAGCGGACGTTAAACCCTATTCACTCACTCACTCATAAATGGACGAATCCTGAAAATCATTTTGTGACCATTGGATTGGTCGGAACATTAGCATATCACAGTCCATTCCAGTTCCTTAGGGTTGAAAGGGTTAAGAAACGTGCACAGACCAATACTATACATACAACTATACCTGTTTTGACATGGATTATCCTTTTATTCCCGTGATATTCGCAAAACACGATAACAGAATGGGCTGTTATTGTATATTTTACAACGGCCGGATCTCAGCTACGTGTACTAGGATACAGAAAATATAAAAGACAGATGAAGTAGTAGAATGCATCCGTGTAGCTTAGATTATCTATGCTCATATTCTAGTGAGGTGATGTTTGTCATCTGAGAGAACCTTAATTTGGAAGGACTTTTTATTACCATTTCCTTCCAAATATTGAACATGCACATAAAGTACATAACCTACCTAGCTTAGAAAATCTCAGCTCTACGGATGTGTTTTACTATTTCATCTGTCTTTTATATTTTCTGTATCCGTGATACAGAAAATATAAGACAGATGAAATAGTAAAACACATCCGTAGAGCCTAGATTTTCTAAGCTAATAACCTGCCAAAATACACTGGGGCCCATTTCACTAAACTTCGTACGACTAAAATGTTCGTAAGTGGCAATTTAGGATCGTCTAGAAATTTCAATTGATGGATTTACATCTATATGCGGCCTATGCTCAATATATGTAAATCCAATAGTTGTTTACAAGAAACAATTGTTAATGTGAAATTTACAGACTATCATAAGTTTGCACTTACGAATATGTTAGTCGTACGAAGTTAAGTGAAACAGCCCGTGATCTACTTTAGCAAATCCAGATGATAAAAATGGAGGAAATTGAATGAATAATTGGAGAATCGTCTAAATTAATAGATTACCATTTTGTCCGCGTCCCTCAACAGACACCATCACCTTGTGGAGATATAGCTGGCATTCCATTCTCTGTGCATGGCTGGAGTGTGATCTAGTGGTACACACAAGGTCTACATCCACATTCTACATGCCTCTGCACATTTATTCACGTTTTCGTGGCATTACTTTAATATAACGTGAATGATTACTTTGCTCCCTATGCGATAGCAAAGTAGTAGATAGCGGCACGTTTTCCGCTCTCCAGGCAATTGATTGCTATAGAGCTGCACGTTTTCCGCTCTCCAGGCAATTGATTGCTCTGGAGCATGTCTTATGTTGTCATTAGAGTTATAATAATAGACTTTATTTTCAGAGGGTTACACATTTAGTACACAACTAATCTTCCATGAGGCCCTCTATTGCATATAAACATACACACTTATGATATTATATACTCAAAATTAAGAAGCATATTGCGTCCGTCGATCCATCCGTCCGTCTGGACACACATTCCAGGTTTAGGTGGATGGAAGTATGGCATAGGACAAAAGAAATCAACACCAACAAACAAAGAAACAATAGACAATCAACCTATTAGTATTTGACACTTGTGCGTTCTACACTGGACTACAGCAGCATAGTCTGGGAGCCTTACTATAGCAAAAACATTGATCGCATTGACCAGTAGCCTATTTCACCAACATTGCAAAGCATACTTATCTAGCAAAGTATACATTGAGGGAGAAATTTTCCATTTAAGGATAAATTTATTAATTTTTAGCCAGGTTTTTTGAAAAAAAATCCAGGCTATTTGATTGGCGAAAGCCGGGCGGCGGGCGGGCGGCGGGCGGCGGGCGGCGGGCGGCGGGCGGCGTCCACAATCAATGTTAAGTTTTCGTGTTTGAGTCCATTTCTTTGTTACTGTACCACCTAGGACCACCAAACTTTCACAGCTTCATAATCAAGGGGTGCCCACCACATATCACTATCCAACATGTTACTTTTTTTTTAACTTGACCCATTTTTTCCGTGCAGTCGACTTAGCCATTTTCAATGTTAAGTTTTCGCGTTTACAATGTTAAGTTTTCGTGTTTAAGTCCATTTCTTGGTACTGTACCACCTAGGACCACCAAACTTTCACAGCTTCATAACCAAGGGGTGCTTACCACATACAACTAACTATTTTGTTTACCTACACCTATTATTTCTACGTAATTGACTCAGCCATTTTCAACGTTAACTTTTTAACGTACGTCTGGTTAAATTTTTTGGTTAAAACTTTTTCGTTATACTATATCTCTGCAACTGCTTCGCCCATTACCTTGAAACTTCACATGGGTGTTTATCATCATCCATATTTTCATTCTAACCCCCAACCGTGCGGCCCCTGTGCCCAAGGTCAAATTACTTTGAATTTTTTTTTAAAACTTTTTTCGTGTACTATATCTCTGCAACTGCTTCACCCATTACCTTGATACTTCACATGGGTGTTTATCATCATTGTCGCACCCGCTTGCGGAAAGCGTGATATCGTCGGCATTTTGGCATATGTCCGTCCGTCCGTCCGTCCGTCGGTCCGTCCGTCCGTCCGTACGTCCGTGTGTCCGGTTAAAGTTTTTTCCTTAAAGTTTTTCCATCTACTATATCTATTTTTATAGTGTCCATGCCTCGCCCCAAGTCACGACATGCAGGCCACGGCCATCTAGTCTACAAAAAGTGGGTATAATTATGTTATCCAAGTGTCTATGCTTGGAGAAAACCTGGCCTTCGTGGCTTTGCCTCGTTTCTTGTTTTTAACTTGACCCATTTTTTCCGCGCAGTCGACTTAGCCATTTTCAATGTTGAGTTTTCGCGTTTACAGAGTTAAGTTTTCGTGTTTAAGTCCATTTCTTTGGTGCTGTACCACCTAGGACCACCAAACTTTCACAGCTTCATAACCAAGGGGTGCCTACCACATACAACTATCCAACATGTGACCATTTTTTTACCTTCACCTATTATTTCTACGTAATTGACTTAGCCATTTTCAACGTTAACTTTTTAACGTACGTCTGGTTAATTTTTTTGCTTAAAACTTTTTCGTTATACTATATCTCTGCAACTGCTTCGCCCATTACCTTGAAACTTCACATGGGTGTTTATCATCGTCCACATTTTCATTCTAACCCCCAACCGTGCGGCCCCTGTGCGCAATGTCAAGGTCAAATTACTTTGAATTTATTTTTTAAACTTTTTTCGTGTACTATATCTCTGCAACTGCTTCACCCATTACCTTGATACTTCACATGGGTGTTTATCATCATTGTCGCACCCGCTTGCGGAAAGCGTGATATCGTCCATTTTGGCATACGTCCGTCCGTCCGTACGTCCGTGTGTCCGGTTAAAGTTTTTTCGTTAAAGTTTTTCCATTTACTATATTGTTTTAGTGTCCATGCCTCGCCTCAAGGCGCGACATGCAGGCCACGGCCATCTAGTCTACAAAAAGTGGGTATAATTATGTTATCCAAGTGTCCATGCTTGGAAAAAACCTGGCCTTCGTGGCTTTGCCTCGTTTCTTGTTATTATACTGAATTTATTACATTATCACAGCCAAAATGGCTGTGATAATGTAATAAATTCAGTGTAATCATTCTGAATATTTTTAATCATCAAATATATGCAGTCGTTAGTTCTATATGACATAATGCATTTCGGGAAAAATAAATGATTACTCCCTCAAAGTATACTTTGCTAGATAAGTATACTTTGCAATTTTGATGAAATCGTCTACTGGTCCAACGCCATGCAGCAAGGTTCGTCTCCGCCGATTACAGAAGCAGGGAGCTAGGTAGAAACAAAATTTCTACCAAGCTCCATACCTCTCGCGGGGGTAGCAATTTAACCCCATATATTTAATGTAACGCACGGAAGAGTAATTTATCAATCGGTTATCTGGCGTGTTTGATATGTTAGCGATATAAAACTGTCAAAGCTGTATCAATACATTCTTAATAAAGAACACACACATGCATACATTGGTTATTTTACCGTGTCAGGGTGTTTATCTGACATGTACATGTTACGTTGTAAATTTGAAAGCTGCAGTTTGTTATGTTGAATGTTGAACAACAACTACAGAAAAGATGGCTTCCATGGGAAAATCATTTCCCTGTTCTATTATTTTTGGCAATTTACTAGTTATGTATCAAAGATTATTTGTTTAAGGGTATACAATATACAGTTTACTAAATATTGACAGACATGCAACAGGTTTGGGTATGCACTTCGGTTGCTCACATTTTTTGAATGGGTCATATTGTAGCCGTAGATAACATATCGGAGGCGAATTATTGTAGCTAGGAGCCAGGGTGCGTGACTAAAATTCTCTAAGAACTCAAACTGCCATCACTACAGGACCGCCTGATCTTCTATAAGGTGGCGGAGGGGCTGGTGCCAATTTTACCCACATGTGTCACACATGACAATATGTGGTATATTATTAATACACAATGAGAGACTTCATGATTAGTTTCCCCATCACCTGTGGTTTTGCCATGCCAAGATTTTCTTACGCCCGAAAGGCATATACGTAAAATCAAACCGGGAACATATACAATGGAAGATCTCTAGAGAGGTTCCACGGTAAAACAGGGAGATGACTACTTCAAGACACGCTTGAGTGAAATGTGGTCATGTACATACATCAACATCGGAGATAACGGACGCTGAAAGGTATCGGAATTAAGCACAACTAACTTGTATCTGTGTCCGGTTTAGAGAGGTTCCACTGTACAGACTGTGTAACCACAACAATTATTGAAAACAAAATAAAGAATTATTATCTAAGTGTTTCACACACATATGTGAAGCGTGTAAAACCGAACAGTACCAGCAATCTATCTTCCAATACATGATTGGTACCGTTTGGAAGACAAAGTAGTGCGTGTCATTTCAACTCTGAGCTTCAAGACCGCGCTCGGCCAACAATCATTTGTAGCGCCGCCTCTCCCGACGTGCATATGCTGAAAGGCCCTACATCGTACATATTCATATTCAGGTGGCCGTTTGCCCCGTGCAGGCACCGGGGCGGGATCATGAGAATAGTGCTGCAGTAGCCATTGCTTGTCGTAAAAGGCGACTAAACTGGCTTAACGATTGGGTTCATACTTTCCGGAACCCACTATACCGGATTTGGCCCTCATGTACATTTTTGGCTTTCTTGTATGTGAGAGTTGAGTCAGGCTATGCCCCATATATAAAAGTAAGATTAGCGCTAATCCTATTACTTTTAGGGGATGGGATAAATGATGCTGGTGTGGCGAGGGCCTGGCACCAGATCAGGTTGTTCTAATTTCAGGACTGAATATATATTTTGATTGTAAATATTGAGTTCTGAAGTTGGGATTTACCCCCCTCGGACAGGTGGATACGGGACACGACCCCGTTGACCCGTCTGCGTGTAGACTCCCTGAGGATTGTACCTCTATGTCAGAAAAGCGGACGTTAAACCCTATCATCACTCACTCACTCAGGTGGCCGTTTCACTAAACTTCGTACGACTAAAATGTTCACAAGTGCAAAATTATGATAGTCTGTAAATTTCACATTAACATTGTTTTCTTGTGAACACTTATTGGATTTACATTTATGAGCATAGCTGCTTATGATCAATACATGTACATACACCAATTGAAATTTCCAGACGATCCTAAATTTGCACTTACGAACATTATAATGTACGAAGTTTAGTGAAACGGGCCCCAGATTCAGATTTTACACATCTCTCGACAGGCTAACCCTTTTAACCATACCGACCACAGAATGTCAACATGTGCGAACACTGTTGATCCAGATGCGACGGCTCGTAACCAGCCGGCTCATCGGGATCAGGAGCCCGTTTCACTAAACTTCGTACGACTAAAATGTTCATAAGTGCAACATTATAATAGTCTGTAAATTTCACATTAACATTGTTTTCTTGTGAACAATTATTGGATTTACATTTATTGTAAATACATAAATAAATGTAAATCCATCAATTGAAATTTCCAGGCGATCCTCCATTTGTACTAACGAACATTTTAGTCGTACGAAGTTTAGTGAAACGGCTCCTGTCTGATTTGTCGGTAGTGTTCAATTCTAGCACGAATCGAAATAATCCGTTTAATGACATTATTAAAATGCATGGCAGTATGTGAGATGGTATGGTGGTGGCCCGATCGGACCAGTGGATTTCCTCCGGGGACTCTGGTTTCCTCCCACAGTAACGACCGCCCTGACGCCTTCATATGTGCCAACGAAAGTATCTGTATAAGTGCTCTCGCCCTTGTTTTATAACAAAAAATAGCATAACAATAATGTTTAATATTTAGGGGTGAACTGGGCCCGGTTGCTCAAAACTTCTGTTAGCTTAACAGACTGTTAAATCCTTAACAATGTTAAGGATTTAACAGTCTGTTAAGCTAACAGAGATTTTGAGCAACTGGGCCCTGGCTAGTACGTTTCTTATTACTCGTCAATACCAGTGTTCTCACTTTGATTGCAAACCACTCTGTCATTCGGGAGATATGGAGATAATTTTTCTTCACATAAATGGCACACCCAGTAATGTTCAGATGCTTCATGTTTCATTACTTCTTAGTAAAGTAAGGTAATTTATTGGAAGGAAATGTCTCTCAAATGTAGCTCCTTGTCAAATAGCACACACACACACATCGCCTGATAACGATCTTTATCCCGTCAACACAGTGCGTATGTGCCGTGAAACACGGTGCCGTGAAACATTTTTGATATCCTGTAAATACAATTTGGAGATGCGGCTGGGGTTATTTTTTGCATTTGAAAGCTATTGGTAATGTTGACGGGATAAATATAATAGTAGGTTAGTGCCGTGAATGGGAAAAATATCTGGCGCGGCACGGAAACGGGATGTGCTCGGCAGAGCCTCGCCCATCCCGTTTCCTGAGCCTTGCCAGATATTTTTCCCATTCACGGCACTAACCTACTATTCTCTATATATTGCTTGTTAGAAGCAACCCGACGGGTGTTTCATTGATGAAATGGTGAACGGTGCAGATCCTGATCAGACTGTGCGGAACGCAGATCCTGATCAGACTGTGCGGAAGCAGCACAGTCTGATCTGGATCTACACTGGTCGCAAAACCCAAAAGACCCATTTTTCCAGTCACAGACACATATCAGCAGATATTACAGCGGAACCTCTGTAAACTGGCCACCCTGGGAAGTTCCCAGGGATCCCACAAATGACGCAATCACCGTGTTCTATTTCAGCCGATGTGTGCCCGGTCAGGTTCTACAACTGCAGATATGGTTGGCCGTTCTTGTTCCCTTCACCACCGACTATCTGGCAACCGGGGCGCTAATTAAACCAGGTACTTTTATGTTAGAAACCACTAAATAGTTTCACTATACAATGTAACCTGAATAATTCATATATAGGTATTGTCTGCTACTTACTGCTACTTAACATATTTATTCCCGACCACGATAGTGCAGAGAGCATTGAGTGTTTGTTACCCTTGTCCGTCAATCCGACATATCCCATGCGCGGATCCAGGATTTCGGGTTAGGGGGGCGTAACTATTTTGCAATACTTGACTATATTATCGAACGAGCTAAGCTCGTTCGATAATATAGTCAAGTATTGCAAAATAGTCGACCGAGCGGAGCGGAGCAGAAAAATGCATGGAATACATGGCACTTGGCATGAAACGTGCCTTATAACTTGTAAACAATCTTTACTGGGCGAATTTTAGGGGGGGGGGGCGTGCGCCGGGTCCGTCCCCCACCCCTGATTCCGCCCATGTATCCTGTTCTACAGTCACAAACTCGTACATCTTGTAAACCGTTCGTACGTTCAGTCCCGATAATCTGATTACACCAGGTACTTGTAAGCTATTTTAAATACGCCTGTACGGCGTATCACGTGAGGCATCGTTTATACCCATATAGTGTCATTCAGAATATAATATAACTTTCATCAGGACCATAATTATTGTGTGCCATGTGATGCAAAACCTTTATTCGCTTAATTCACCTATTGATGACAATATATGGCGTACAGTACCATTGGCGATGCGAAAACCGTGTATCCCTAAAATGATTTAGCTTTCATCACGCCTGCTTGTGGCATCATGTGACACAAGCATTTTTATCCATCTTCAGATCAATTTCAGGTCTTTTATCACTAATGTAGCTTTCATCATGACATTTTGAGTGTGTTTTCCAAATTCGTATTGGATTTCAGGCAATTCGTTTGGTCGCGAATCAACCAAAAACACTGCCTTCTTTTGAACACGGCCGCAGAACAGGGTATTACTCGAGTTCGATAACTTGAACGAATAATTATGCGTCCGTCTGAGAGTTGCGTTAATGTTTTCGGGTATTTACTAGCTCTGTAATCGGATTGGCTTGCAACTTCATATGGTTATTAGTCAGTATCCACATTTTAATTCGTTAACCCACACATGCGGCCCTTGTACCAAAGGTCAAGGTGAAATGACTTAAGTTTGTGTTAAAAGTATTTTTTTGCGTTAAGTTTGTTGAGGGGTACAGAGCTCCAGATAAGCTGCGTATTTGCGTAAATACCCAATTAAAATTGCCAAAAAAAAAATCAATTTAAATCGGAAGTAGCGAGTATCAAAAAGTAATAACAATTTTGTGGTACCTTTATCATGCTGCAGAAAACAATAACCAGACCACAAATATAGCATATTTTTCTTATTTTTCCATGAAAACACATCTTGGTATTTCATTAGAATTGTCTCCAATGAGACGATTCTAATGAAATGCCATGATAAGTTTTTAATTCGAAGACAACTAATCAATAATTGCTGTCTGTTGATATATAAACAGTAGTGTGATTTAATTTTACCCAATTAAAATATTGAAATACCCAATTGCTTCGGAAATGATGGAGTGACAATACTCAATTGCTAATTCCTTATCTGGAGCCCTGGGGGTACATCCGTCAGTGTTACTGATTTCTTGTTTGATTAATGACAGGCAATTGTGATGGCCTTGACCACAATTGTGACCACCTGTGTACCAGTTTCCATGACAACTACATGTGCAGCTGTAACCACGGATACGTACTCGCGGCTGATGGCCGCACATGCGCAGACGTAGACGAGTGTCAGGAGTTCGGTCCGTGCCAGCACATCTGCTCGAACACGGACGGCGGGTTCACGTGCGTGTGCCAAGATGGCTACCACATGGACGACAATAACCGCACGTGCAGTGGTAATATATTTGCCTGTCACTGGAGAAATTGGACTTGTGGGATGTATGACCAGTGTAGCTCCTGGTCAAATAGCACAGTCTTGTAGCTTGATAACGATCTATCGTTTTGTTATGCCCCACCACGATAGTGGAGGGGGAATTTAGTGCTACCATTGTCCGTCCGTACCCCGTCCGTCCGTCCGTCCGGCCGGGCACACGAATTGGCAGTTACGTGACTATGTCACATAGGGATGGACTTGTTAAAGGTTAGGGTTAGTAACATAACTAATAGAAAAAACTAACGAAAAATTTATTTATGTGACACTTATTCCGTTTATGTGACACCTTTTTAAAGAACAAATGGTCACATAAGTATCCATTCGCGAGAACGTCCGTCCGTCCGTCCGTCACCAACCTTGTAACTCGTATAACTTTTAAACTGTACTAGCTACATACCTGAAACTTCGTAGGTAACTTCATTATGATGAATAGTTTATTTCGATCATTGATTCGACCACGGGTCACGGATTATTTTCCCCTTTTCAACTCGTCATTTTTAGCTCGACTATTCGAAGAATAGTTAGAGCTTATGTTGTCACCCCGGCGTCGGCGTCGGCGTCGGCGCCGGCGTCACGCCTTGGTTAAGGTTTTTAGTCAAGCTTGTATATGGAATATTAGTTATATTCAAGGGTGGGAATTGGCTCGGAAACCCTCCAAGCCCAACAACTGCCATTGCCTGTGATACTCATTGGCGGTCATTGGCTCCGAAACCATTATATAACTGTCATAGAACATTACTTGTAAGGGTTTTATATCGGCCTACATGACGAATCCGTAACCCCTCATTTGTGGCTTTGCTTGGTTTCTTGCCTTTGGTATTCAAGTGGGCGGTAATTTGATCCTATACCATTACATGTGGCTGTGACTGGAGAAATGGTGCTTTTGGGATTTGAGACCAGTGTACAAGTAGTTCCTGATCAAATAGCAAACTCGTGTACCTTGATAACATTATATATAGCTTGCTAAACAAAACATGACGGAATGGCGAACAGTGTAGATCCTGATCAGCCTGTGCATCCGCACAGTCTGATCAGGATCTGCACTGGTCGCAAAACCGTTAAGACACATATAACTACCATAGAACATTGCGTATCTTATATGGGCAGATATCGACGAATGCTCGCTCCCGGGCACGTGTATGGGCAACACCGCGGGGCCGACCTGCGTGAACGTGCCGGGCACATACCTGTGTATAGACAGCGATATGCCGGGACCAGGGGCCACACTCGCCGACACGGGTGAGTAACGCGTTTTTTGTTGCGTAGGCTTTAGCAACAGGCGCAACTATACTAGTTAGTAGTCGGCGTATTTTGCTGTCGGCGTTGTCGTCCGCGTCGTCCGCGTTCTCATTGGGGGTACTTTTCTTTAAATGCCCTCGCCACTGCAAAATGCGAGAGGGGGTGGGAGCACAGGTGATTCTAGCGTGTCTTGGATGGTCAATTATTGTTTGTATATACATAAAACACATTTCTAAACAATGCACAAAACAATTCAAATGTGCCCGGGTGTAAATATAATAATACTTAGAAAGGTACAAAACTCCCATTCGCCACCATTGTAACGAAAACTCACACAATGTAGACAATTGGAACGCATTACAGCGTGTCGAAACCGCTGCTTGGGGTGGGTTTTCGGCATAGATTTTACAGTTGCTAATACATTAACATAAATCTCAAATATTTCGAGTGTAAACGGCACTAAAAACGCGTCTCACACACCTAAATTCGCTTTTTAAAATCGTACACCTTCGCTTCCTGATTAAAAATTAATGTTAGCCGCCATCTTTGAAAATATCGAATCACGTAACACGCACTGATTTGGTTGGCTAATGGAAATTACGTCAGTCTCCAGTAACCAACCAAACCACTGCGTGCACGTGATTGAAATATTTTCAAAGATGGCGGCTAATAGTCATTGAGAATGCGGAAGTGAACGTGTAGATTTTAAAAAGCGATTTTAGGTTAGTGAGACGCGTTTTTAGTGCAGTTTACACTCGAAATATTTGAGATTTATGTTAATGTATTCGCAACTGTAAAATCTATGCCGAAAACCCACCCCAAGCAGCGGTTTCGACACGCTGTAATGCGTTGTATAGGCGCGTTCCAATTGTCTACATTGTGTGGCTTTTCATTCCAATGGTGGCGAATGGGAGTTTTGTACCTTTCAAAGTATTATTATATTTACACCCGGGCACATTTTAATTGTTTGGTGCATTGTTTAGAAATGTGTTTTATGTATATACAAACAATAATTGACCATCCATGAAACGCGAGAATCACCTGTGGGTGGGAGGGCAGCTAACGTTACCTGTGTTTGTACGTCCTGTCCCGCTCGTATGCGAGTCTGAAACCAACTTAACGCTCTGGTCAATTTCATGTAATTTCTGTTTCTTTTACAAGCTTTCCGAATTAACCCTTTCAACACCACATGCCTGTATATAGTAGTATTGTAAAACAGTGTAGATCCAGATGAGCCGGCTCGTGCCGAGCCGTCTCATAAGGATCTGTACTTTTTGTAAGTAATTTTCATATTTTTTAGAATAAAACACCCCCTTTAATTTTCATAAATGGATCATTTTGTGAGGATTGGATTGGTCCGGAAATTAGCATGTAAAATTCATTCCAGTAACTTAGGGGTAAAAGGGTTAATACACGAGCCCACCTTCCCAATGTTTCGGCCCAGTGCCTTTATCAAGTAATTAATCTCTACTGTCCGCTATGTGGCATCCATTTGATCACGGAATGATAAACAGGTATCGTTCAACTGTTTACCAAACATCTGGCAATAGGGCGATATTCGTCCAAATCTAGTTGCGAACGGTAACTCTTGCAATCTACTCCCGTACCGTCCGGGAGTAAATTGCAAGAGTTACCGTTCGCAACTACGTCCAAATCAAGACAAAACGACTTCACTGCGTGGTGTATTCTTACACATCTAAATTCTCCCCAAATTCGACAGATTCTTTTTGCAAAACATACGCACTGAAGCTGATACTATTTTTCTTAACAAATGAGTATTTAAAATTAATAATTAGCGAGAATTTGAATGAAGAAAGCGGCATTCGCTGAAATTAGACAAAAACCATTACTATTTATTTTTTTATTTCAGCAGGATAACCGGACCAACGGTAAAATGTCTCCAATTACAGCATTCTGTTACGTCATTTTTTCCACGCACATTTTTTTTACTACGATTTCTTAATATGGATGATATATTATGACGTCACAGTAATGTTCAATCTAAATCACAGATGGGAATCGACCAGTATGATTTTACTTCGACTCGGGTAATATTTTATCACAACTGTCTTAATATTTCACCAATATGGAAGCGTCCTGGTGCCAATACTAAAATATATGTATTGGGAGATACTAAATCCTAATTATGACTTATTATCTACTAATTGCTCCTAATAATTATACCCCCACAAACAAAGTTTGAGGGGGTATATAGGAGTCAGCTTGTCGGTCGGTCGCGGTCGGTCGGTCGGTCGGTCGGTCGGTCTGTCTGTCTGTCTGTCGGTCGGTCTGTTGGAAATCCCTTCCGCTCTATATCTTCTACACCCATGCATGGATTATCAAATGGCTTGACACAAATGTTTCTCATGATGAGAAGGTGTGTCGCGATCAATAACCACGTACCTACGTTCAAGGTCACAGTTGAAGGTCAAAGGTCAAACCTATCGAAATTCCTTTCCGCTCTATATCTTCTACACCGATGCATGGATTATCAAATGGCTTGGCACAAATGTTTCTCATGATGAGAAGGTGTGTCGCGATCAATAACCACGCACCTACGTCCAAGGTCAAGGTCACAGTTGAAGGTCAAAGGTCAAACCTATTGAAATTCCCTTCCGCTCTATATCTTCTACACAGATGCATGGATTATCAAATGGCTTGGCACAAATGTTTCTCATGATGAGAAGGTGTGTCGCGATCAATAACCACGCACCTACGTCCAAGGTCAAGGTCAACGTCACAGTTTAAGGTCACAGTTGAAGGTCAAAGGTCAAACATATTGAAATTCCCTTCCGCTCTATATCTTCTACACCGATGCATGGATTATCACACTATGCCCAGGGTCAAGGTCACAGACTTGATGCGTTTGAAACCTTAACGCTCGGCTAAATGGCTTATAATAAAAAATGCCTCGTTTTATTTGGCTGCCAGTGGGGGTGGGGTATTCGTGTGCCGACAGGCCACATTTCTAGTTAGGAGATAGTAACTCTAATTATGACTTAATAATTAGGATATAAAACATTTGTAGCTCGACTATTTGAAGAATAGTTAGAGCTTATGTAGTCACACACCGGCGTCGGCGTCGGCGTCGGCGTCACCGTCACGCCTTGGTTAAGGTTTTTAGTCAAGCTTGTATATGGAATACTCCTGGCCCTACACCCACCATACTTGGACAACTTCATCTCCTAGTGATGCACATCAACAAACCCTGACCTATATTTGACCTTCACCTACATGTAACCTTGAATTACTTAGTTAATTCCCCTTGGTTAAGGTTTTTAGTCAACCTTCGTTAAGGTTTTTAGTCAAGCTTGTAGATGCAATACTATCTGCATACAGACATCATACTTGGACAACCTTTTCTCATAGGGATGTACATCAATAACCCCTGATCTATATTTGACCTTGACCTACATTTCCTCTTGAATTACTTAGTTAATTCCCATTCGTTAAGTTTTTAGTTAACCTTGGTTAAGGTTTTTAGTCAAGCTTGTATATGTAATACTCCTGGCCCTTCACCCACCATACTTGGACAACTTCATCTCCTAGTGATGTACATAAACAACTCCTGACCTATATTTGACCTTCACCTACATTTAACCTTGAATTACTTAGTCAATTCCCCTTGGTTAAGGTTTTTAGTCAACCTTAGTTAAGGTTTTTAGTCAAGCTTGTAGATGGAATACTATTGTGCATACATACACCATACTTGGACAACCTATTCTCATAGTGATGCACATCAATAACCCCTGATCTATATTTGACCTTGACCTACATTTCCTCTTGAATTACTTACTTAATTCCCCTTGCTTAAAGTTTTTAGTCAACCTTGGTGAAGGTTTTTAGTCAAGCTTGTAGATGGAATACTATTGTACATACAGACACCATGCTTGGATAACTTTTTGTCGAGCCCGCTTGCGGAAAGCGAGACATAGTGATCACAATTACGTCCGTACGTCCGTGCGTGCGTGCGTCTGTCCGTCCGTCCGAACTCTGCGTTGAAGTTTTCAAATACCTTATATCTCTGCAGTCCTAAGTCACATTGACTTGACACGTCATATGCTTATTAGTCATGATCCATATATTCATGCTGTATCCCACTCATGCGGCCCCTGTGCCCAAGGTCAAGGTCAAATGACTTAGAAGTTTGCGTTCCGAAATCTGCGTTAAAGATTTGCTTGAAATTTTGTATGCTTATTGGGCATCAAACTTCAAATAAATACACTCTGAGACCATCAAATGCCTCGGCGGGCTCGACATGCGGGCCACGGCCATCCTGGTTCTCACAGGGATGTGCATCAATAACCCCTGACCTATATTTTACCTTGACCTACATTTAACCTTGAATTACTTAGTTATTTCCCCTTGATTAAGGTTTGTACTCAAACTTGGTTAAGGTTTATAGTCCAGCTTGTATATGGAATACTCCTGGACCTACAGCAACCATACTTGGACAACTTCATCTCCTAGTGATGTACATCAATAATCCCTGACCTATATTTGACCTTGACCTACTTTTACCCTAGGATTACTTAGTTATTTACCCTTAGTTAAGGTTTTCAGTCAAGCTTGTATATGGAATACTACTGGGCCTACATCAACCATACTTGGAAAAATTCATCTCCTAGTGATGTACATCAATAACCCCTGACCTATATCTGACATTGACCTACATTTAACCTTGAATTACTTAGTTAATTTCCCTTCGCTAAGGATTTTAGTCAACCTTGGTTAAGGTTTTTATGCAGGCCGCGGCCACCTTCTTTGTCAAGCTATGTGTACATCGACAACCCTCGTAGTCGAGCTATGCTGTTCTCCTACAGCTCTTGTTTAGCATTTACACAGATAGTAAGTCCTAATTAGGAGATATTAAGTCCTAAATAGGAGTTACTATCTCCTAATTATGGGTTAGTATCTCCTAATTAGGAGTTGGTATCTCCTAATTAGGAGATACAATATTTTAGCATTGGCACCAGGACGCTTCCATACACCATCCTTGATGAAATAAAGCTCAGAAATCGTTCAAAAGTGTGTTGTATCTTCGACTGCTTACCCTTACATGCATTATGCCATATTTTTTTCCAGCCAGTTCCCCAAGCATTATCTAACTGTACATAGTCTAAAATTAGAACAAACCTGATTTCCGGCAGCGTGTCACATACATTAGGAACATTTGCCGCGATAGTTGGGATCGTGGTCGTATTGTTAATGTACAATGTGCGATGTAGGGGCCTTCAGTTCGATACTGTGCCGGTGCGGGGCAATTATCTTTTTTTTTCAAACTTTTTTTCCTTCAAAACAGATATTGCTACACCAACGTGTAACGTCAAAGGGGCTTCAAAAATAGTATGACGACGTTAAAACGCGCATTCTGTGTGTTACCGACATTCACCAAATTGACCAGTATGGTGTTTATAGCCAATATTGACAATCATCAGCCTGTGCCCAGTGCAATTTGATGAAATAAAACTACATGTATATCGTCTAATTCCCGACTTTCTAAATGGAATGACACGCTTGTGGACATATTTTACAGTCAATCACCAAAAGTATTGCGTGTTTCATACTTGTCTGATGTATATATTTTATTTTTCTTTCGACCCCGTCCATACATATACCCCCTCCCCCACCACCCACGCTACGCCGGCCATGTAACCGATACATGTATTATGTCAATGGGCTCATGTTGATAACAAATAAATCATTACCATTATACACCTACCATTATAACGGTTTACCTAAGGAGTGTCAGATAGTAATCACCCCCAGCCTGCATTTAAACACATGCATACTGATAATGTACCTAAATGTTTCAGCAGTGCTGTTTAATTCAAGAATAATGATGCCCCAAGATATTTATTGAGTATTTTCAGCCACGGCCTTTCGCAGACCATTCATCATCTGCTACTGCTTCATAATATCCGCTTCTGACGGCGTACTAAGGTTAATTAGCCTTTGTGCTTAACCCTTTGAACCCGAAAGGCCGCTATAGCGGTTTATGCAAACAGTGCAGATCCAGATGAGCCGGCTCGTAACGAGCCGTCTCATCAGGATCTGCACTTTTTGCAAGTAATTTTCATATTTCTTAGAACAAAAACACCCCTTTTTCATAAATGGACGAATCTGAAAATCATTTTGTGACCATTGGATTGGTCGGAACATTAGCATATCACAGTCCATTCCAGTTCCTTAGGGTTGAAAGGGTTAACTATCCCATTTGATCAATCACACGCACCATAAACGCGTTCACCACGCATTACAGTTACCGTTACAGAGGTACCTGATGGTACCGGTCCCGTTTGGTACCGGTACCGACTTATAGGGTCTATGTTCAGAAGCATTAACTATGGCTGTTGGAGACCAACAGCCATAGTTAATGTTTCTGAACATAGAAACATAAAATGGCGATACCTAAAAATAGTAACATACATCGGACTCTGACGACACAGTAATAAATAACATATTAAATCGACACACATTACGATTATTCGTAATCCTATTACTTTTAGAGGAAGGGGCCAAGTGACTTTGGTGTGGTATAGACCGGGCACCATGTTGGGTTATTCGAATTTCAGGTATGAATGTATTTTTTTTCGATGCAAATATTCCGGTCTGATTTTGGGACCCCCACCTCCAAGAGCAGCAGGTTAAATGCGGGATCGAACCCGTTGGCACAGTCTTAAATGACCTTAGCTATTGATGGGTCGTTAACCCCAATATACAAACAAACAAACAAACAAACAAACAAACAAACAAATAAACAAACAAATATCAGATTCTATTTTTGTCGATTTGATGAGATGATATTTCGTGACACTCTGAAGCACACAAAGGATTATATAATTCGTCTCGTGCCAATCCAGTAACCAATGGTAATTATTGTTATGCCTAGTTACTAAGCTCTGTTCCACAGGTGACAGACTCGGACCTGTGAAATTAAAATGCCCAATGAAAAAAAAAATCCCATTACCCCACCCACTTGTTATCGTACTGTACGTTACTTCATACGCACAGTACACAACATTTGAGTGGGATAATGGGGAATGGCCACTGGTGGTGGGGTTATGAGATTTTGTCAATGGACATTATTTTTATGTCACAGATCAGGGGCCCGTTTCACTACATTTTGTACGACTAAAAAGTTCGTAAGTGCAAATCTAGCATCGTCTGTAAATATCAATTGATGGATTTACATTTATTGAGCATAGGCTGCATATGCATATGCAGCCTGTGCTCAATAAATGTAAATCCAATACTTGTTTACAAGAAAACAACGTTAATGTAAAATTTACAGACTATCATAATTTTGCACTTACGAACATTTTAGTCTTACGAAGTTTAGTGAAACGGCCCTGTAAATATTACATTTTATTTTATTCTCAAATATAACATGAACTTCAAATGTCTTGCGATAATTACATTAACAAAATGCCGAGTTAACCACCAGATGCTGACGTCAGACCGTTACGAATCACGTAGGAGTCACCATACGAAGTCACACGTAATTCAGTTGCTCGTATGGACACCATTTGCATCCATAACGAGAGCGATCATCAACAGATTAACGTGTTCTGTATCGTCCTCTCAGACGCGTTATTGTAATGCGCGACACTCCAAATTGAGCGGCGACGTCAACGTGACGCCGACCAGATTCCAACATTCCAATCGTTCGAAGTCGCTGATTTTGGTTTAATCTCGGCATTCCATTTCACAAATTTACCTCAACGTTTTGTTTTTCTTTCGTTTGGGTACAAGCCCCGTATGCACACCGGTCGTTTTACCTGTACATGCACCTCAGAGTGTGGATATCGGGGAGCTCGTGCCAATCATTAAAATTGACGTAACTGAAGAATGGTTGAGTGGACAAGGTTCAAATTCGGACATTCCTTCCGAAACTACTTAATGTGTACTCTGACCCAAAGCGTACGTTTGCCGGTTTTGATACTTTAGGCTTTCAAAATGTGTATCATTTCTTTTGTGACTACGTATATATGCATCGTAGTTTAAATGCTGTTTCGGTCTGACTGTCGTCTTCTCCGACGGCTATAATTTCATCATTTTGCTAAGGTCTGTTCTATTTCTTTATTTGTGACTGTGGCTGGAGAAATGGGGCTTATGGGTTTTGTGAACAGTTTAGAGCCATATCCGCACAATCTGATCAGGATCTGTACTGTTCGTCATTCCATCTCTGAACACCAGTATTGCTTCTAACACGTAATATCGATCGTTATCTACAGGCGACACGAGTGTGCAATTTGATCAGGATCACAAATCCCGTAAGCGCCATTTGTCCAGACACATCCTCGTTTCAGAACCCCAGGATAGCAACGACGAAAGCAATAATCCCGATTTAACCTCAGAAGGTGCCACCGCAGTGAACAGGTCAAAGGTGAAGGTCAGTCACGAGGTGAAGGTTGCCCCGAAGTGTGAGACGGCGGAAAGCCGCGACGACAACTCGGGAATATCGTCCGGTGACCTTGCAGTGTTATCCGGCTGTTTCATCGCCATTATTGGCCTCATGACGACGTTCGTCATCATTTTCGCCGTGGCCAGCTGGAAACGCAAACAGCAGAAAACGCCGCATCTATTCTCCTCTCCCGCCACAACGACGTCATCAATGTCTACGTCATCGCTGTCTTCAGAACTCAGCCCGAACCTGCGGCGAGTGTGGCCGAAGCGCCAGCGCTACGCGAAGCGCCACCAGCGGCGACCGAGCGGAATGCCGAGTCGTCTGCCGCCGCAGGATCGCATACATATAGATCGGCAGTTAGCTGAACCCGACATCACAGATCACCCGTGCAAGACGGACAGTAACCATGGAAACTTGCAACACACCGAACCTGTCCCTGAATTTATCTAAACATAAAGGATCCTACACGAATGATGAGGTAATACAGTGGACCCCTCTAAACCGGACACTCGGGACATTATATATGTTTACCGTAGACGTGTTTTGCTGTTATGCATCTCTGATTACAACGGCGTTTCATGATTGTAAAACACTATAATCTGTCATGAAACACTAACATGTCTGATTTACAGTGGAACATCTCCAAACCGGACACCCTGACTGACTTGAAATGAATACCATATTAACCCTTAGGCCGCTACTCACAACAATTGTTGTCTGCTGTTGCTTTTATATCTTACGTTATTTCTCAATAAAAACATGGTTTGACAGCACTTCAGAATCATTTCCAATGGATGGAAATGATTCTGAAGTGCTGTCAAAGTATGTTGTAAATTATTCTAAAGTGCTGGCAAAGCATGTTTTTGATGATACAAATGGAAGATAGAAAATAAACAGCAGACGACCAAAAAAATAAGATAGCGGTATAAGGGTTAAATGGCCTCTGGGATGCCGTTGTGTTTAGTATGCACATTATAGACCTGCACAATATAACAAGTCTGATGAAAACAACATGCCAATATTCCCTCACGGTCACAAACTATGCAGGTTTTAATTTTAAATTAGCTTGGATTATGATGTCATATATGACCCAAAAAATATTTATATATATTTTATTTGCAACGTTTTGTCATAATTAATTTCATATATTGATCATGTATACAGAAATACACATTAACAAGAAAATAAAAGCTTTTTATTCACGATACTATTGATTTTAATGGAAAAACAATTATCGCAATTTGCATTATTTAACGTTCATTTGCATAAACTTTGCAGAAATTAAAACCTCTATAACTTGTGATAGACATGGAATATTTTCATGCGGTTTTCACCAGTCTTGTTAGATTGCCAAGGACTACAATGTGTATATGAAACACAACTGCATCCCATAGCCCCTTTATTCTATTTATTGCAGAACCGCAGCATATTGTATTGAAACAGAGCATGTCCCTACAATACAATGTGAGAAATGAGTCAAGCAATGATGGCATTAAGGTTTGCTCCACGTAAAATACACATACATGTATGTTTTGACAATTTGCATAGTCCGCGACAAGGAGGGTGGGAGTATACGCGTGTATAATTCCAGCACAAAACAATTTACACAATTCCCTAACATTTGATTGGCCCGTAGCAAGTCTCTGTCCAAAATTTATATCCCAGTAAACTCCTACGCCGAACTACTTTCCGTAAACGTGAGGCGCAGTTAAAATAATTCTTAAGAAAAAGGAAAATAAACACATTTTCTTGATGAATTTGTTTCAAATGCAGGAATTATAAGGAATGAATGGCCTTTTTATGGAATTTATCGGGGATATAAACTTGGAAAAGTCGCGGGAATACTGGACGAGGCCTTCCAAAAAAATTACAAAAGTTTTTATTTTTTATTTTTTTGTTTTCGAAAATTGGAATTTTTTAGAATTCCCGCGTCTTTTCCAAGTTTATACCCCTATACATTTCACAAAAAGGCCATTCGTTCCTAGACTAAGGATGAATGCATGGATACATAGCGTAACGGTAAATCTTACATACACATTGAGCAAGTGGTCTTTAGAAATGAGACTTGAAACAGAGACCCGTCTGTATTTGAGACGAGCCATTCGATTTTGAAACCAAGTACATGTATATATTTCATGAAAATATTTACAGAAACTGTAATATTTTCGATAAATGACGTCGAAAATTGCCGTAAGTTTCATAGAAAATGCGGAATTCTATTCCGCATTTTCTATGAAACTTACGGCATATGCTGTGACCATTTCGACAACGTTTGCAAACAAAGAAATTCATGAGAGATCACACATGGCTTGTCTTGCATGACATTCGTTGTTGCTGGGACATTAAACACATTCACTTTGTCTTTTACACCTGGAGTCACGTAATCTGGTGTAGTAAAAGTGCCTGACAACCAGAATAGGAGCCGTTTTTTCAATGATGAATGTACTGTAATTACAGTGTTGACTGTATAATTCCCTCAATACAGGGGCCCTTTTCACTAAACTTCGTACGACTACAATGTTCGTAAGTGCAAATTTGGGATCGTCTGGAAATTTCAATTGATGGATTTACATTTATTGAGCATATGCTTCATATGCAGCATATGCTCAATAAATGTAAATCCAATAATTGTTTACAATACAACATTTTTAATGTGACATTTATGGACTATCATAATGTTGCACTTACATGTACGAACATTTTAGTCGTACGAAGTTTAGTGAAACGGGCCCCTGGTGCATTCCCGTCTGTATAATTATGACTATGATGTTGAACGGACGTTTAAACCTCACTCCATCAATCAATCAATTTGCCAGCATTGTGCAGAATTAAAATTTTGTAGTGAGATCTCCTGTGTTGTGTTTTCAATATTCCTTGAAATATGTGGAGACGATTCCTATGAAGACATTATGCATTGCATATGCTATGAAAATAACAGCCGACGACATTCGCTTTCTACGGTGAAGCCTCTCGAAACCAAGGGTGTCCGTTTTAGAGAGGTTTCACTGTAGATCATGCATTTGATCATTCTGAGCCATATATGTGTGCTATGTAATCATGAACAGACAGTATCCCCCGAGATAAATGACCAAGACACTCATCAAAAATAGTGGGTGGTTGGTCGGGAGCACGCGACGGGTAATTCAACGATCGGGGTTGGTTCATCCTTACCGGAATTATACCTGGTTTGGCCCTTACAAACGTCTTTGGAATTTTGTATGTGACAGTTGAATCTGGTTTTACCCCTTATATGAGTATTCTGATTATTCGTAATCCTATTTTAGGGGAAGGGGCCAAGTGACTTGGTGTGGTATGGACCTGGCACCAGGTCAGGTTATTCTCATTTCAGGGCTGAATATATTTTTTCTCGATGTAAATATTCCGTTCTGATTTTGGGATTTTCCACCAAATGCAACAGGCTAAAACGGGATTGAACCCGTTTGCTCGGCCTTACATGACCTTAGCTGTTGATAAACAAACAAACTCATCAACAATAAGATCACATATTTTCTTGTGTTCGGTTTAGAGAGGTTCCACTGTGGTTAATGTTCAAGGAATGTCACTGTTTATATCCCCGTGCATACGAAGTATATCGAAGGGTTCGTCCGTCCGTTCGTCCATCCGTAATATTTGCGTTAAAGAGGCGGCGACCGGGGGTATCCGTGAGCATCTGATCACTTGCTGTAGTTGCTAATACTTTGCTGAAACGGCAATGGGCACCGAATCTGAAAAGAATCACACAATTTGAGACAAATCAGTCACGATCAATTACAGTTTTCTGACTGCTGGCGTAAGAACCGAATATAAGTTCATAAAGTGTTATTATCACGAGAATTGATTGAAGTCCCAAGAACACAGAATCACATCTAATTCGATTACCATATTGAATACCGAATAAGTGTTTCACTAATGGGGTGTCGGCAAACAGAATGGACCTGTTGACGTTGACAACCGGCGTAGATCCACATTATGCCGCGCAGTCAAAGTGATATTCTGAACCTTGTTGTGTATGAATGGATATTAATTAACAGAATGGCGAGCAGCGTAGTCACAGATCATACTGCGCTGATTAGGCTGATCTGGGACTACGCTTGTCGCAAACATGATACGATAGGTTTTGTCAGGTCTTGATCACAGTTAGGTATTCTGTGTATGTAACACACAATCAGTGTGGGAGGTGTTGCATCAATATCTGCGAGAACAATGGTCTTAGTATCCCCTTGCCGATAGGTAAGACGGGATATAGCGTTGGTCCATGTACGTACGTGCGTGCGTACGTACGTACGTTAGTAACAAATTTCATTATTCACAATTTCACCACAGGTTGAAATCACGTACTGTCTAAACTCAGGCGCTAGGTCATGTTCTTCATTATACGTATGTGAGTGACTGGTGAAATTCACAGATTGAAGTAACGGACCGAGGTCTATAAATACATTAAATATGCATAAACACATCAATAAATGAAATGAAAAGCTGAAAAACATGTATATGTGTATATATAAATTTAACTTATTTTCCTTTCATTTATTGATGTGTTTAGGCATATTTAATGTATTTATAGACCTCGGTCCGTTACTTCAATCTGTGAATTTCACCAGTCGGTCACATACAATGTACGTATAATGAAGAACATGACATAGCGCCTGATTATAGACAGTTGTAATTAGCGGATACACAATGGAGCTAATGACCACTGGTCAACTTGACCTGTTGTTAAAGTCGAGTATTCATGACAATGATCAACTGGCGTGGGTATGTGTCCATTATTACATGCATTGTAATGTAGAAATTGACGCAATCTCAAATCCGGAGATAGACTATTGACGGATACTGGCAATATATGTATGAACTACTCAATAATGTAAGCAAACTGAATTTGTGGCATAAAACGGGACGTTTACAGCGTAATATTACAGTTTATCCCGTCAACACAGTGCGTATGTGCCTTGAAACACGGTGCCGTGAACCATGTTTGATATCCTGTCAATACGACCTAATCACTGTGTAAGAATATGTGCGGTTTCCATACTAGTATATTCTCACATTTTGAGGATGCGGCTTGGGGTATCTATTTTTGCATTTTATTGCTGTTTGTAATGTTGACGGGATAACTAGAATAGTAGGTTAGTGCCGTGAATGGGAAATATATCTGGCGCGGCACGGAAACGAGATGGGCTCGGCAGAGCCTCGCCAATCCTGTTTCCTAAGCCTTGCCATATATTTTTTTCCCATTCACGGCACTAACCTACTATTCTCTATTTATGAAATTTCACAATACACGAGTGTAATAAATAATGTAATTGAGACCGCTACTGAAACAATTTAGGTGAGTGTCTGTGTATGATGATGTGCTTATGTAATATAATAAGCATAATATTATAGGAATGAATGGCCTTTTTGTGGAATTGATCGGGGTATAAACTTGGAAAAGTCGCGGGAATACAGGACGAAGGCCGGAAGGCCTCGTCCAGTATTCCCGCGACTTTTCCAAATTTATATCCCCGATAAATTCCACAAAAAGGCCATTAATTCCTTATAATTCCAGCATTTGAAATAAATTCATCAAGAAAATGTGTTTATTTTGACAGACGGCAGCCATTTGTTTGCATTGACAGCACTGACAGCGCACCTGTAGAAAGTAGTTCGGCGTGGGAGTTTATTGGGATATAAATTATGGACAAAGAATCAAATGTTAGGGAATTGTGTAAATATTTTTGTGCTGGAATTATAGTATGTGTGTTGATATAACATAATATTTATTGATCACGCCGACGGAGTTCTTACGAAATTCGGCATAGCCTCGTTTCTTATTAAATCAGTAAACTCGTTCAATAAATAGCATATTAGTGGTACATGCCCACTCAGTAGGCACAAACTGTTAATACAGGAATTAAATAAGTTTGTAATTGAGTCGCTATTCCACCAGTTCTAAAAGTTACGAGTGCCCGTTATACACCATTGCCCCACGTATTGATTGACATTGTTATACATTTTATATCAGACGTAAATTTCCCCACTGATATCAGGGGCGATAACAGTGCTTCCTTAAAATGTTAATGGACATTATTATTTAATCTCTGTATTTAGTTTTCGATGTTCAATGATCACACTCTATAATCTGTCTAAAATATTAATTGTTCAGGTGACGCATTTAATTAGTATAAATAATAAAAAAATATGCCTCATTTGCATATGAAAATAGCCTGATACCACAGCGAGTCACTGTCACTAAAATAAATATTACTAAATGATTAATAATAGTCAATCTATGAGATTATAAATATTAATAAATGATTAATAATAGTCAATCTATGATATTTTGGCACCTAACCCATCACAATTTGCAAAAGTTTTTTTTTTCTTCACAATGAATTTTAGAGAGGTCCCTAGAACAACATATTCAAAATGCACCCGAATGCACTTCGGGGAAATATGTCTAATTTGCATAAATCCAAGATGGCCGCCATGAAAATGACACCCGTTCTAAAACAGACATATCTCCGCTTCTAATGGCAGATTAAACTGATTTATGAGTCAAGTTATGGAGTTCATTGAGTGACCAATCAAATGAAATTAGTTTCATGACCTGCATAGGTCAAATTCATATATCAAGGTCAAGGTCAAACACGAAAATCACTATTTTCAGTCATTTTTGCAATATGTTTGCATATCGCAGCTTCTACATTGAGGATTAAGACACTATTGGGGTATATCATGATACTGCCTTAGGTGCCCAAACAAATAGAATCGATTTTATGAACTTCGCTTGCCAAGATCATGGATCAAGGTGAACGTCAAACACGAAGGTCACTATTTTCAGCCATTTTATATCTCTGCATGTACATATGCGGACTATGACATTATCAGGACATATAACGATAGTCCATTAGATAGCCAATGATTTATAACTGGTTTCCTGAACTTCAAAGGTCAAGTTCTCAGAACAAGGTCAATGTCGAACACAAAAAAATATAAATATTTTTAGCCATTTGTCAAATGGATATCTTGCTTCAAACAAACAATATATAGATCATTATAAAGCATCATAAGTGCGTTAGCGGATAAAGAGCTAAGCAGACCACGCATGTCATGGGCCACATTTTATATAAAAAAAATGTTACCATACGTCGTGGTGCTGCAAAAAGTAAGCGTATGAATATTAACAAAACAACAACAACAACAAAAACGTTTCAATGTGAAAACAATTCAATCAACATATATCAGTTTGCAGTTCTCCACGTTCTACATTACATGAGGTAAGTATAACTTCTTCAAACATGATACCACATCTGTGTGACCAACAACCATAAATGACCTGATAGACAATATGAAGATGTATCTAGGTGACTCTGATATTACACCATATGAGTTTACATACATGAAAAGGAAGATCATTACGGTGATAACATACTTATAACTGAGTTCAATGGGATGCATAATGTTGTGACATTCACCACTACTGCATCTAAAATTCTCTACCATTTTCACCAACACTCTCAACAAAATGATGACATAACAGAGAAGATGAGATTGATAGAGGCAGCAGCCATGCTAATCAAAAGTGACATTAAATCCATCGTACAATCCAAAGACATTTATCCAACGACTGACGAAATGAATGCTGAAAATTCTATAGACTTTCTACCTGAGTCACTCCGTACACTGTTACATGTTCTCTTTTCAGGAACTAGGTCTGGTATGAAAGTTGCTACACTTGGGCAGGCTATCATCCAGACAGCACGCCCAAGAGTTATTTTATGTCCTCTACAGTTAGGTCTCGGTGTGCAACTTCACCATCATTCTGCTTCAAGATTTCTGATAGATTCTTTAAATCATCATGGTTTTTGCTGTTCATATTCAGAGGTTCAGTGCTTTGAACGAAGTGCTTCAGTGTCACAGGGTACGGACATTCCAAATCTTACACCAGACCGGGTTGTTCAATATGCCGCGAACAATGTGGACCACAACACTGTTACCATAGACGATGTACATTCCATGGCATGGGCATGATTGCCACTGTTACACCTGGAACCAAAAGAGTTACAACGTTGCTCGCATCACAGTATCAACAGAGGAAATACGCTCTATTGGACACGTCAACATCAAGTATTTCACATCAGGTACTCGGGGCATCAGATCACTGTCATACCACCCACTAGCTGTACCTGATGTAGAAGACTCAACCTCAGGGATTGATGCTCGTTGGAAGGCCTCACAACTATTGCGTCCGAATATGCCAGGTTCGTCAGGTCTAATGCAAATGGTACAGAAGGGCAATCACCCAGGGCAGTCTTCAGTGGTGTACCTTCCTATGATTGACATGAATGTAAGTAATCTGAGCTGTGTGTTTTCAACTTTAAACTATGTATCCTCCCACGCCAAAAGGCATGATGTCACGCCAATTCTAACCTTTGATCAGCCACTCTGATGGAAGGCACTTCAGAAACGAGAAAGTGAGCCCGAAGAGAGTGACCTTCGCTCCATTGTATTACGCCTTGGATGCTTCCACACTATAATGAGTTTCCTGGGATGCATAGGCCATATAATGGCTGGGTCTGGTCTTCAAGATGTTCTGGAGCAAATGTATGCCAGCAATGTAGTTAGCCATATGTTGTCAGGAAAGGCTGTTGAAAGAGCTATCCTGGGTCACTTCCTGGTTGATGCAACACTGAATACCATGTTAGTGTCCAAGGCTTTTCACATAGATATGTCTGCCATCAATCAATCCTTTGCTGCCATGCGTCCATTAACTCTTCCCATGAAATATACTGCAGGCCTGAAACAAAAGCAGGGACACATAAGTTACGAAGGTGTTGGAATGTAACGCTCACAAAGCAGATATTAGGTGCAACTATCTGTGAGAACATCCTTTTTGCACATGCCTTGTTAGGATGTGACACAACATCGCGAGTGTTTGGAATTGGCAAAGGTGTTGCTCTAAAGCAGCTGAAAAACAGTGCAGACTTTAACCTCCAGGCAGAAATGTTCAACAAAGGACTGGCTACAGCTGAAGAAATTGCTACTGCTGGGGAAAGGGCACTGGTGAGTTTGTACAGTGGAAGCCTAAAAGGAGATTCTTTGGATCAGCTGAGGCTGCAAAAATTCCATCAGAAAGTAGGTTCCAGCACTTCCAGTGTTCAGCCTCAGACATTACCTCCAACGTCTGCAGCAGCCCGCCATCACAGCTTCAGGGTATATCACCCAGTGCAGACGTGGAAAGGATGTGATTTACTACCCACTGACTGGGGTTGGAAACTGTCTGGTTCAAGCCTCATTCCAGTAATGACAGACAAAGATGTAGCAACAAAGGCCTTACAGAAGTCATCAGATGCTCCTGCAAGACAGGTTGTTCGACGATGAAGAGCTCATGTCGTAAAGCGGATCTCGACTGTTCATATGCCTGTGGAGAATGCCGGGGCGTGTGTGCCAATATGTCAGCTGTCGACCAAGAAGCTTCTTCTATTGATAATGATGAGATGAGATATCTAGATGTGTTTAGCAGTGGTGATGATATTATATATAACCTCTGAAGTAGAAAAGCAACAACCATGGGAATTTAAAGAATATGGCATTACAAATTAAGCACCAACATTATAATTTACACAAATGTAGGTGCAATAAATAATTTTGCAAATTTAAAGAAAGTGCCCACGTAACACTTATAATTATGTGACACAGCTGGGTTGATGGTATTGTAAAATTGGCACACATTGTCTTACAAAGACATATTTAGAGGTGTTTATCAGTGGTGATGGTGTAATATAGAACCAATGACATACTGTCGCGATAATGTCTTAATCCATGAAAATAAAATATGGCAAAAATGGCTGAAAATAGTGATTTTCGTGTTTGACCTTGACCTTGATCAATGATGTTGACATGAAAAGTTCATGCAACCGATTTCATTTGATTGGCTACCTAAGACAGTATCATGATAGAGCTCATCAGTGTCTTAATCCGCAATCTAGAAGCGGAGATATGCAAACATATGGCACAAATGGCTGAAAATAGTGATTTTCGTGTTTGACCTTGACCTTGATATATTAAATTGACCTATGAAGGTCATGAAACTAATTTCATTTGATTGGTCACTCAATGAACTATATAAATTGACTCCAAGATCATTTTAATCTGCCAAGTAGAAGCAGAGATATGCCTGTTTTAGAACGGGTGTCATTTTCATGGCGGCCATCTTGGATTTATGCAAATTAGACATATTTCCCCGAAGTGCATTCGGGTGCATTTTGAATATGTTGTTCTAGGGACCTCTCTAAAATACATTGTGAAGAAAAAATGGGAAATGACATACTATTATCTGACGATATACGTTTTCTCAAAACAACTGCGAGACGGCAAAGACTATCGGGACGGAGTCATAAGCAGACAGTAGCATACTAGTTTCTAAGGCATCAGGGGGCCGTTTCACTAATCTTCGTACGACTAAAATGTTCGCAAGTGCAAAATTATCAATTGTGATAGTCTTTAAATTTCACATTAACAGTGTTATCTTGTAAATGATTATTGGATTTACATTTATTGAGCATTGGCTGCATATGCAGCCTATGCTCAATAATGTAAATCCATCAATTGAAATTGCACTTAAATTTGCACGTAAGAACATTTTAGCCCCTGTACTTTATCGCAGTAAGATCGCGTCAGTAGTTGCTGCGATATTTAAGAACATGCAGATTGAAACGGGGCTAAAAAGCAGGTGCGTGTGACGTACTATACACACCGTGATATACTAGTAAACCGCTTGACGAGCCCGCCGATTAAATGTATATGATGAAACAATTACATGTACAGTCTACATTCGTTTATTCAAACTCTCTTAAAGGTACATGCCCACTCAGTAGGCACAACATGTTCTTTATAGGAAATAAATAAGTGCATACTTGAGCCACTATTCCACCAGTTCTAACGATTACGAGTGCCCGCTATACAGATATAATCATTTAGTAATCTTATTTTACTGATAGTGACGCGCGGTGGTATCAGGCTATTTTCATATGCAAATGATGCATGCTAGTTTTTAATTATTTATACTAATTAAATGCGTCACCTGAAAAAATAACATTTTCGACAGGATCATTTCACATAAAAAATAAATACAGAAAGTAAATAGTAATATCCGTTAACATTTTAAGGAAACACGATTATCGCCCATGATACATGTATCAGTGTGAAATTTACGTCCGATATAAAATGTATAATAATGCCAATCAATACCTGGTGTAATTGTGAATGAATGATAATTTTACTAGAAAATGTCTCAGATGATATCTCTGATATAAAGAACATGTTGTGCCTACTGGGCGGGCATGTACTTTGAAGTCGAACAACTGATAACTCAAAGTCAACGCCATGGTCCCAAGTATATGTTTTCCTAATTATAACTCTCGTTAACTCAAAGTTTTGTTAGCTAAAAGTATGTTGCTCCGTCCTCTGAATTTTAGTAAACGAGTGCAGACTGTATACAACTCTACACCGTAACAGACGGTACAAACCATAACGAAATAAATCAGAAAATGCAATAAAACATGACATATCCTGCATGCAGGGAGCTGACATTTTCCACGGATCATTTAGACTGTATTTACTTGATATAGCCACCGAAAAGGGACAATAACACGTGTTAGTTATCCAGAAATCGGCATTTTCATCACGCTCCCTCGATTCAAAATTCACGTACACAAAGGTGTCATCTTTGCAAGCGAATTATTCAGAAAATGCGTTGTCATTAGTATTGTGAGCGTCGTCGCTTTACATCATATTCATTTCGGCGTCTGTACATACCAGATACGTTGCTGATAATGTCCAGTAAGTTGTAATATATTTAATTAAACTGACACTCACCTGCTGCCATCCGCTACGCCATCTTGGGGACATGTATATACCCTGTCTGCACCGTACTTACTTACTTACTGGCGTTCACCATCTACATCATCACACCAGCCACATCAATGAAGGACGCTGTCTTTCTGAGCTCCTCCATCTTTCCATACAACTTCTCTTCTAGGGTGGTGATCTCTGGCCATATGCTTTTTCTTCTCTGCTCTAACAGGGGGCATCTTTGCAGTTTTATGCAAAGATGCCCCCTGTTAGAGCAGAGAAGTCTGCACCGTATCACGGAAACTCTTCACCGTATCACAATACCGACAGTGTATACATAATAGCAATAAATCAGTAACATATATAGATAGATATATATGTAAGGTGAATAAACACGTTAATGGAACGTTCAAAGTCATTTGATCTTGGGTGTGTGCAGTTGAATGGGTATGTTATGTGATAAAGCTATCGACAGCGATGTAACATATGCCATTTGAAGTAGAGCTAACTTCCCATTGCGATTATAAAACCCTTTACCGCACATTTCAAAGGTATATATGTATATATGTGGCTTGAGGTCGAATTAAATGGGTTGGTTTTATAATAGAAAGCTGTTGAGGATGATAAAGAAAATGCCACGTTTTAAGTCAATTCGTCAACTGGTTGCAGGGTTACAGAAATGGGACACGCCATGTGATACTAAGAAGATGTGTGATTTTTCTTGAACAATATTTACAGAAAGTGATATTCGAATTTTTACAAAATGTTCAAAGCAAATGCATGCGCATTTGCTTTGAACATTTCGTAAACATTCGACGTCATTTATGGACACTATCATAGATTTGCTAAATATGTTAATATGGAGATATCGCACATATTCTTAGGTATAAGATCACATGGCTTGTCACATATATGAGGCGTGTGCATTTGTACTTAATCATGCGGGCTGCGTGTTAGGAGCATGCGATTTAGATAAGTGGATAGTGTGGTTCATTGTTACCTGAATATCTGGCACTCATGTACATTTCTGTACATGGTAGTTGAATGGGTATACTATGGAGCCCCGCAGTGGACATGGATTTTTTGTATTAATTCGTTCCCACGAAATAACAATTCGTTCCCTCAATTTAACAATTCGTTCTCTCGAATTAACAATTCATTCCCACGATATAACAATTCGTTCCCTTGAATTAACAATTCGTTCCCTCAATTTAACAACTCGTTCCCTCGAATTAACAATTCGTTCGCCCGAATTAACAATTCGTTCCCCCGAATTAACAATTCGTTCCCACGAAATGACAATTTGTTTCCTCGAATTAACAATTCGCTCCCACGATTTAACAATTCGTTCCCTCTAATTAACAATTCGTTCCCAGGAAATGACAATTCGTACCCTTAATTTAACAATTCGTTCCCTCGAATTAACAATTCGTTCCCACGATATAACAATTCGTTCCCTCGAATTAACATTTCGTTCCCACGAAATGAATTCGTTCCCTCAATTTAATAACGTTCCTTCGAATTAACAATTCGTTCCCACGATATAACAATTCGTTCCCTCGAATTAACATTTCGTTCCCACGAAATGACAATTCGTTCCCTCAATTTAATAATTCGTTCCTTCGAATTAACAATTCGTTCCCACGATATAACAATTCGTTCCCTCGAATTAACAATTCGTTCCCACGATATAACAATTCGTTTCCACGATATAACAATTCGTTCCCGTGGGAACGAATTGTTATTTCGTGGGAACGAATTGTTAAATTGATGGAACGAATTGTTAATTCGTGGAAACGAATTGTTAAATTGAACGAACGAATAGTTATTGCGTGGGAACGAATTAATAAAAAAAAGAATTCTACGTCCCCTGTGGGGCTCCATAGTATACCCTTTATAGTCCAGTGGCGCATACAGTATACCTTCGAATGTGAACAGTAATTTATTCTAGGGAAACCCTACGGATGGGAATGGGTTTGCACCATCACAGTACATTTGCATCTGAATGATGATTGAGAAAATATGCAACTTTCAGTCTCCAGTTCCACAAGTGATCAGTTTTTGTGGAGATAACATATTGCAGTACTTTCAGTACTTTGATTCATTAGTTCATGCCATCTAGCAATGAAATACACTGGGTTTTGATTTCTATCAAGCAAATACCATTAACCGTTTCAACCCTAAGTAACTGGAATGGACTGTGATATGCTAATTTTCCGACCAATCCAATAGTCGCAAAATGATTTCCAGATTAGTCAATTTATGAAAATGGGGTGTGTTTGTTCTAAAAAATATGAAAATTACTTTCAAAAAGTGTAGATCCTGATGAGACGGCTAGTAAGCCGGCTCATCTGGATCTGCACTATTTGCAAACCCCGCTATAGCGGACTTTTGTGTTCAAACGGTTAACCCATAGACCGCTACTCACAACAATTGTCGCCTGCTGTTGCTTTTATATCTTGCCTTATTTCTCAATAAAAACATGTTTTGGCAGCACTTCAGAATAATGTCCAATGGAAATGATTCTGAAGTGTTGTCAAAGCATGTTGTAAATTATTATAAAGTGCTGTCAAAGCATGTTTTTGATGATAAAAATAGAAAATAGAAAATAAACAGCAGAAAATTAAGATAGCGGTCTAAGGGTGAACATTGAAATAATAACGGAGCACTATAGTCCGCAGACGATAACTTGCTACTTCTTTAACCGGTCATAAACAAAACAAAACATAGACTATGTGAGACAGGTAAATATACCCGTGCTTTTACATTAATTAAATTCTGTCGTCCGTTGGAAATGTTTTATTTTCAATATTTCTCGACAAAAACCTGGTTTTGATAGCACATGATAATCGTCTCCAGTGGAGACGATTCTCATGTGCTGTCAAAACCAGTTTTTTGTTAAGAATTAAAGCAAAAATGAAAAACAGCAGACGGCAATTTCCGTCAACAGCGTAGGAAGGGTTAAGTGTTATGCAATCAAGAGGTTAGAGTGACGGATATCTATGCCGTTTGTAGTGAGTTCGAATCTCAGTTTTTCATAGATATATATTTATTTGCTTATATTGTATTATATAATTTGTTTTTATATGTGTTTATCTTACAAAGTACATTAAGTAAACATGAGATAGTTTGCATATAGAAATTTATCCCGTCAACACAGTGCGTATGTGCCGTGAAACACGGTGCCGTGAAACATTTTTGATATCCAGTCAATACAATTTTTGCATTTCACAGCCATTTGTAGGTGTTGACGGGATAAATAGAATAGTAGGTTAGTGCCGTGAATGGGAAAAAATATCTGGCGCGGCACGGAAACGGGATGTGCTCGGCAGAGCCTCGCCCATCCCGTTTCCTGAGCCTTGCCAGATATTTTTCCCATTCACGGCACTAACCTACTATTCTCTATTTAGTCTCACCTTGAAGAAAACGAATACTATACTAACCACTGTACTGTAAGCTATAAGGCCGCTAAATTAAGACACCCACAGGATGGCGGACTTGAAAAACGTGACCGGTAAGTGCTTCAATTGTTACTGTTTTCCCCTTTAAAACTAGCCAAAATCACGAACTAAACGTGATATTCATGTGTATAAATGTTGTCTTAACCATCGGGTGCATCTCTCGCTAATATATGCAGGAACGACAAAAAAACGTGAACATTTTGAAAATGAAGCGAGAGGACGGTTGTTACTGAGCTCGCATACGGTAATTTTTGCATGAATTTTGACAATCTCCCACGCCTGACAATCTCTCACGCCTGACAATCTCCCCCATCCAATCCCCACACAACCCTCATCCCAACGCACCTTTGAACAAATGGAAAATAGCTATTTGTAAATAAATGACATATACGCTTGCACAATTTGTATATCTAATTCATGTAACAATTAAATATGTTTTAACATCCGTCATAGGTCTCTCGGGACAGTGGGCGTCTAGCTTTACCACGGGGGTAGACGATTTTCTATATACTTCACTACCGACCCTGCAAGTTACACCAGTGTGTCTAGAATAGAGTATTTCATAATTCTACGAAACTGAATGTTAGATCCGGTTGATTTTGACATCTTGTAAAATGGCGCATGCTATGCTTCTCGCCGGTACGGTTTTGCGTCAGAATTTAAGGTATTCTTCGGGCATTTGTAGCGAAAATTTGAGGTGGTTATGACCCCGCTTTGGAATCATTTTCAGGAAATGGTGTGGTGTTAAAAATGATAGAACAGGACATAACAAAGTCTCTGTGCATCATGTTTTCATGAAAACGATATCCGACAAATTTCGTCGTATTGAAATTTCTGGCCAAAAATAGGTGGGTGGGGTAACTTTTTAAAACAATAATTGAACACATCTGATGCGGTTACTGCATTTTTATTGCGGCGCGCGATTTGTACTTCATTTGCGATCATTTTTCAATATTTGTCGCAAGAGCCTCCTTGTGAGAGGCTGTGATTTGTATAAGACACCCGCCGCCCTCAGAAAAGCAGTCAATTTTGGCTATATCCAACCGTCCCGTGATGCCATAGCTCTAAATCTATCTAACGGGGCGTTAAGGTACGCCGGTAACACTATATGACCCCCACCCCCTCACTATTCCGTGGCGGGGGCATAAAAAGCACGCAACAATATTTCACATTTATAATAATTAATCTTGAGTGGTATGCGTTTCGCGAAAACTAAGCCATTGACATTTGTTTTTACCTAACCTCATTGTGTCTCTTGATTTGGTATTATCCCGTCAACACAGTGCGTATCTGCCTTGAAATACGGTGCCGTGAAACATTTTTGATATCCTGTCAATACGACCTAATCACTGCGTATGAATATGTGCGGTGGCTGGGATTATTTTTTTGTATTTTAAAGCCATCTGGCGCGGCTCGGAAACGGGATGTGCTCGGCAGAGCCTCGCCCATCCCGTTTCCTAAGCCTTGCCAGATATGTTTTCCCATTCACGGCACTAACCTACTATTCTCTATTACCCATTGCAATGAATATGTATAAAAGAAAACAAACCAGGTTGTAATGGCGAAATGGCACAAGGTAAGTGCACCATTATTTGTAAATCAACGAGTTTCCCGTGTAACCCACCAGAATTATGTAAACCGCACCCTATGTGTACATGGCCGGAACATGGGCTGGGAGCGGTTTTGGCCCGAACTAGCTGGTATGTTCACCGCCCCCCTCCCCCCCCCACCCTGCTGGGAGCCCGAGTCGGCGAGGGTTGTGGGCAGAAGGTGGGCTGGGAACCCCGACGAGGCCCAGGAAACCCACCAACAATTTCTGCATGCACCCACCTTGCTGCTGTTTCTATAGAGCCCCCGGCCGGCGAGGGTTGTGGGCCGTCCCTCGGGCTCACATTTGAGGGAGAAAGCAAGGTGTATGATCTCGTGATACTAACAACAACAACAAGTACTGAAACTTCCAGAATCCATCTGATTCAAAGTACGTATTGTTTTATATTGTCCTTATTACGTAACGGATTTTGATGAAATATGGCGCATCAAACGTGTCTTGTTAAGCTGCATTTTGGTGGTCTCTGTATTTTCGCCCAAACTTCTGTCGTTTTTGCGAAGAATCTATTTCCGTGTCTACCGACACGGAAATCGATTCTTCGCATAAACGACATAAGTCTGTGCCGAACTCCATGGACCACCAAATGCAGCTCTTGAAGACGCGTTTGCTGCGCCATATTTCATAAAAATACGTTGCATATTAAGGAAAATATCAAATAATACTTACTTTGGAGTGGGCGACTTTGTTGTTGTTGTAACCACGTGATCATGCACCTTGGTAAGGGCGCTGGGAGACGCAGGGAGGGGTGCCGGGTGTTTCTCAAGGACCTCTGAAGTTTATCTAGCAAAACAAGTATACAATGCAATTTTGGTGAAATAGGCTACAGTTCTGTGGACCGTTTCACTAAACTTCATACAACTAAAATGTTCGTAAGTGCAAAATTATGATAGTCTGTAAATTTCACATTAACAATGTTTCCTTGTAAACGATTAGTGGATTTACATTTATTGAGCATAGGCTGCATATGCAGCCTATGCTCAATAAATGTAAATCCATCAATTGAAATTTGTAGACGATCCTAAATTTACGTTCACGAACATTTTAGTCGTAAGAAGTTTAGTGAAACGGGCCCCTGGACTGGTTGCACGGATATATAGGCATCATTTTCATCGCTATGCCGAGCTGTCCGTAAGCTAGCATGAGAAAGGTTGGGAGCGCGTGCTTCAAAATAACAACGTTTTGGAACACGTGCCGGTATGAATTAATTATGCAAACGCGCAACTCGTTATCTCTCTGATGAATCAAATATTCCTGAACAAAATTAATGATATTTATTTTTTATTCCATAACAAAAATTCTTTATTTATTTTACGAACATGCGATTTATCAGGTAATAACGAGCTGTGCATTTGAATGATTGAGACAAGCCATGCGATTTTGTACCTAAAAAGATGTGCAAATTACAAAAAAAAGTAAATAAATCACATTGAAAGTTGGTGGATTATATGGAGCAAAGCAACTTTCGACGTCATGTGCCGAAACTATAAAATTTATAAGATTCTGTAAATATTTTTCATCACACATCGCACATGTACGGAGCCCCGCAGGGGACGTAGAAGTTTTTTTTCATTAATTCGTTCCCACGATATAACAATTAGTTCCCTCGAAGTAACAATTCGTTCCCACGATATAACAATTAGTTCCCTCGAAGTAACAATTCGTTCCCACGATATAACAATTAGTTCCCTCGAAGTAACAATTCGTTCCCACGAAATGACAATTAGTTCCCTCGAAGTAACAATTCGTTCCCACGATATAACAATTAGTTCCCTCGAATTAACAATTCGTTCCCACGAAATGACAATTCGTTCCCTGAATTTAGCAATTCGTTCCCTCGAATTAACAATTCGTTTCCTCGAATTAACAATTGGTTTCCTCGAATTAACAATTCGTTCCCACGAATGTTTTGGCGCCCAGCTGGGAACGAATTAATAAAAAATAATTATACGTACACATCTTCTTAGGTACACAATCACATGGCTTGTCTCAATTAATTCTGGTGCACATTTGAAAACAGCAACACTTGGCGGGCGTTGTTTTCTTCTGACGACTCTTGTTGTGTCATCCTATGTATCATTACCGGAACCCTGACCGAAGACCTATAGCCGATTTCACCAAAATTGCTAAGCATTCTTATCTAGCTAAGGTAATTGGCCTGACACACTTTGGGCTCAAATGCCCGGGTTTGGAAGGTCCTCGAGCCAATTCCTACCCTTAAATATAAGATAAAAAAAATATCTCGCTAAGTATACTTTGAGGGAGTAATCATTTATTTTTCCCGAAATGCATTATTTCATATAGAACTAACTACTGCATATAGTTGATGATTACAACATGTACAAGTATGCATAATTATTATAATGATTTTATTACATTAAAAAAGCCAGAATGGCTGTGATAATGTAATAATTCGTTATAATATAAAATAATACATTTATCCGAAAATTTCTCCCTCAAAGTGTACTTAGCAAGATAAGCATACTTTGCAACTTTGGTGAAATATGTTACTGGTTTGACCCTCTGGTACATATTTGGCTTTCGCGAATGTGAGAGTTGAATCTGGTTATACCCCTTATATTATATGAGTAATACGATTATTCCTAATCCTATTACTTTTAGGATAAGGGGCCAAGTGACTTTGGTTTGGTATGGACCTGGCACCAGGTCCGGTTATTCTAATTTCAGTGTTGAATATATAGTTGTTTCGATGTAAATATTCCGTTCTGATCTTCGGACTTTTCCCACAATACAGCAGGTTACATGAGGGATCGAACACGTTGGCCCGGCCTTAAATGACGTTAGCTGTTGATAGGCCGTTAAACACCAATAAATCAAATCAAATCCTATGCAAGACTGGTGTACAAGGTGCATGATCACGTGGTTACAACAACAACAACGTCGCCCACTCCAAAGTAAGTATTATTTAATATTTTCCTTAAAATGCAACGGATTTTGATGAAATATGGCGCAACAAACGCGTCTTCATGAGCTGTATTTTGGTGGTCTAGGGAGTTTGGCACAGACCTATATGTCCTATGACACGGAAATCGATTCTTCGCAAAAAGGACAGAAGTTTGGGCGAAAATAAAGAGACCACCAAATGCAGCTTAACAAGACGCGTTTGATGCGCCATATTTCATCAAAATCCGTTACGTAATAAGGACACTATATATGAAAGAATACGTACTTTGAATCGGTACTTGTTATTGCTGTTAGTACCACTTGATCATACACCTTGTTGTAGAGCGGTTGTATTATATTATCTGGCATGCTGATCAATGTCTAACATGGTTTGAAAATAAAATAAACCCGGTTTTATGAGATGCGTGGTCCGTATTGTATATCTCCACAACAAAACCAGTTTTGAGCTTGCGAATCGTGTAGCCCTTTATCTGAGATTGCGCATTCGTCAACGCTTCGTAGAATCGCCCTTGATTCCACTAATTACATGTAGCATGTTGTAGTCCGTGCAGTTGATCTGGGCATACAGTGTTCGTCATTGCTTCGTAGAACAGACTAGACTCCACTAACGGCATGTAGCATGGTACACCCGTATACAATTGCATACGCAGAGCCTACAGTTCAGGGGACCGTTTCACTAAACTTCTTACGACTAAATTGTTCGTAAGTGTAAAATTAAGATAGTCTGTAAATTTCACATGTACAACGTTTGCTTGTTAATAATTATTGAATTTACATTTATTGAGCATAGGCTGCATATGCAGCCTATGCTAAATAAATGTAAATCCATCAATTGAAATTTCCAGACGATCATAAATTTGCACATACGAAAATTTTAGTCGTACGAAGTTTAGTGAAACGGGCCCCAGGGACGTCGCCAGGCCTGGCTGTTGTGGAAGCCCAGTTGTGTGTGGGATCCAATTAAGCGATCGAGGCGGCTAGGTGGCCCGTGGGCTTGCCACCTCTCTAATTCAGCGAGCGAGGCGGATAGGGGGAGTGGTGGGGGTGGGGCGTCCTGGGGATTGCCACCTCTCCAATTAAGTGAGCGAGGCGCCTAGGGGGGTCCGAGGGCTTGTCACCGCCCAGACCCCAACTTTTTTAAATTCTTAACTCTTGAAATCTACTCCCGTACCGCCCGTAGTCTCTGGTTACGGACAATTCAATTCAATTCAAACGGAAGTACGGAAATAGATTGCAAAAGATTTGACGTTCACAACTAAAATGAAATATGTGATTTTATAGCAAAAACAACAATACTTATATTATAATATCGTTATGATATCCAATAGATCCATATATTTAAAAAAGATAACATTAGCTGGCAGCCCGGGCTTCCCTGCCTCCGCCAGGCGACGTTCATGCCTCACTCAAAAGTTATACTGGTCCAACACGCAAAACGCCTCATTATTAGTCGTCGCGTCTCACATAAAATAATTAAATTGTATCCAATTGTACGGTCGCGGGGGCGTTAATTTCTCCAAAGGTAGTGAGAGTTAGTGGCAGTGCCATTGTCGCGTGCGGAATTTCCTATAAACAATTCTCGTTTGCCGCCTATCCGACTAGTCTACAATAAGACTCTTTGAAATCGGTCGTCAATAACTTGGACACAGTCTCCGGTGGTCGTAAACGTTCGGTGCATACTCGGTTGGTGAATAAAAGTTAATGAATACGCGGCGAGTGAGGAAACCATATGATAAAGGATATTAATAATTCAAATGGATACCGATTCAATGTAAGAATTTAGTTGTAACACGTTGGTCATATTTTTCTTTTATCAGTACCGGTATTTTAAATTTGATATTGAAGTTTATATAACAGTGGTGTCAGTTCGACATATGGGTATATTAATTAAAAGGATTTAGTTGTTTTACAAAATTATCATATTTTTCTTTTATCAGTATTTTAACCCTTACACCGCTATCTTAATTGTTTTGTCGTCTGCTGTTTATTTTTCTAATTTCCATTTTAATCTTCAAAAACATGCTTTGACAGCACTTTAGAATCATTTCCATTGGAAATGATTCTCAAGTATATTCAATAAAAGGATTTAGTTGTTTTACAAAATGATCATATTTTTCTTTTATGAGTATTTTAACCCTTACACCGCTATCTTAATTGTTTTGTCGTCTGCTGTTTATTTTTCTATTTTCCATTTTAATCTTCAAAAACATGCTTTGACAGCACTTTAGAATCATTTCCATTGGAAATGATTCTCAAGTATATTCAATAAAAGGATTTAGTTGTTCTACAAAATGATCATATTTTTCTTTTATCAGTATTTTAACCCTTACACCGCTATCTTAATTGTTTTGTCGTCTGCTGTTTATTTTTATATTTTCCATTTTAATCTTCAAAAACATGCTTTGATAGCACTTTAGAATCATTTCCATTGGAAATGATTCTCAAGTATATTCAATAAAAGGATTTAATTGTTTTACAAAATGATCATATTTTTCTTTTTATCAGTATTTTAACCCTTACGCCGCTATCTTAATGGTTTTGTCGTCTGCTGTTTATTTTTCTATTTTCCATTTTAATCTTCAAAAACATGCTTTGACAGCACTTTAGAATCATTTCCATTGGAAATGATTCTCAAGTGCTGTCAAACCATGTTTTTATTGATAAATAAGGCAAGATAAAAAAGCAACAGCAGACGACAATTGTTGGGAGTAGCGGTCTAAGGGTTAATTTTTATATTGAAATACTGAGAACAGTGGTGTCAGTTCTAAATAATGACATAAATGTAGAATTTAGTTATTTAACAAGTTGATAATATTTGTCTTTTATCAATATTTTAAATTCGATATTGACGTACTGATAACATGGTATCAGTTCTAAATAAGAACATATGTTTCATATGTATATTTATTGGATGAAATGCCATTGTAATAATACAGTGTAATAAAATCTTAATACACTAGTGTAATAACAAAGTAAATGAGACCTCGTCAGAAAACAATTAATGATGGGTGTAGCTTCTATGTATGGTGTTTTAAAGTATCCAATAAATATGATAGACTAACATTTGTCTTGATTTAATACGATATTTATTAAACGATTCGGTTGATGTCATAAGAAACGAAGCTATGTCATAAGAATTTACAATAACCCCAGAAGGGGAGCACGTTTAATACATATTGTTTTAAAGTCACTAATTTTATTAAATTTTCGACCACATGGTCGAAATTTTAACAAAAAAGAGTGACTTTAAAACAACATGCCATAAGAAACGATGCATAGCCTCTTTCTTATGAAAGCAGTCGACTCGATTAATAAATACACAAATCAAACTCTGACAAACAGATGATCTACCGTGAGTGATGATTTAATATGATATTTATTAAATATGATTACTGAGTTCTAAGACACAATACTATGTACAGGGGCTCGTTTCACTAAATTTCGTACGACTAAAATATTCGTAAATGCAAATTTAGGATCGTCTGGAAATTTCAATTGATGGATTTACATTTATTGATCATAGGCTGCATATGCAGCCTATGATCAATAAATGCAAATCCAATAATCCGATAATTAATGTGAAATTTACAGACTATCATTTTTCCACTTACGAACATTTTAGTCGTACGAAGTTTAATGAAACGGGCCCCTGTTTCTTATTAAATAGCATATTAGAACAAGGCTATGTATAGTTTCTCGTTAAATATGGCAACTAGTTTAATAAATATCCTATTAGATCAACAGACGTTGTGCTATATATATTGTACAAGCACAGCATCATACATTTACATTGAAGCTTATCACATACCATGATGTCTGTAAGGACCTCGTGTACATGTTTATTACAATATTGTACTATGATTTAAATATGGTGTATTATTACGTATTAAGTCCGTTTTATGCAATAAATAATGTCTTTCTCAAATCAAGTAAATTCGACAAACATGCTATGTGGACATCTTCATCATATTCCTTTTATTGACATATTTGTTTATAGATAATAGTAGGTTAGTGCCGTGAATTGGACAAAATATCTGCCAATGCCTAGGAAACGGGATGGGCGATGCTCTGCCGAGCACATCCCGTTTCCGTGCCGCGCCAGATATTTTTGCCATTCACGGCATTAACCTACTATTCTATTTATCCCGTCAACACCTACAAATAGCCACTGCACATATTCATACGCAGTGATTAGGTCGTATTGACAGGATATCAAAAAAAGTTTCACGGCACCGTGTTTCACGGCACATACGCACTGTGTTGACGGGATAAAATTACATCTTCACTGAACGGGTCAGTGGAAGAAGTGGGTTAACTCCTTGAATGAGTTAGCCCCCTTAATTCACGACCCTTTCAATTCTGACTATTTTGCAACTTTCCGAATCTGCAATCTTCACTTTTGTTTTTATCTTTTCTTGAATTTTCGAGATGTTTTCTTGAATTTTCAAGATGATTTCTTGAATTTTCAAGTTCTTTTCTTGAATTTTCAAGATCTTTTCTTGAAAATTCAAGAAAAGATCTTGAAAATTCAAGAAAAGATCTTGAAAATTAATTCAAGAAAAGATCTTGAAAATGAAAAGATCTTGAAAATTCAAGAAAAGAACTTGAAAATTCAAGAAAACATCTTGAATAAATGGAAATTAAAAAAAAGTGAAGTGGCCCTAATGGGCTTCCGTACATCTGCCTTAGCAATTTAATACATAACAATCGCTACTTATCAGTGTTAGATATTGTTGTATTGGTCGTTGTACGTATTTCTGATGCTCGTTAGGCACATTTTGTCTCGTCATTTCTAAGCCATGTTGAGAACGTTGCCTTCTCTTCTTCGTCCCTACGCTCGTTATTATTGAGAATCTTAACGGCACATGCCCACTCAGTAGGTTATAATATAGGGAGAATGATAGTTTTGTATATTCTGTAGATATGACATTTTCCGACAAAATAAACATTAATTCACCGTTACCCCACGTACTGATTGGCATTATTATACATTTTATATCGGATCTAAATTTCCACACTGGCATCAGGGGCGAGATGGTTGAATAATATCTGCTATTCCATTGGCTGAACGAATTTCTATATCGTGGGAACGAGATAACTAACTCTTGGTAGTGAAATTATATCACCGCTCAGGCTCAGCCAACCAGACTGCTAAATTTCAAGCACAACATTCAAGTATTTTGAAATGAAGATACAACGTATTGGCAACTATTGACCACAATAACATAGATATGTTTGAATGTGGCAATGACTGGATAATAAAACGTGTGACATTTGCAATCAGTCCGGGTACGAGTTCTTTGCGCCAATGCCCACCCGTAAATATAAGATAACTAACTGACCAATCAATCCAGTCCAGGATCAGCCTGCGCATCCGCGCAGTCTGATCCGGGTCTTGACTGTTTGCCGGTAAGCCAGCGTAACACTTCTCACTTTGGTCGGACACGACATGTTATCATAACAAAACATGTGAACATATGAACTTACCCCTACACTATTGACGTTAGAGCCTTAAGCACATTATTTCGTTTGTTGTGATACGAGGTTGTGTCCGACCTAGGAAAAGCAGCGATAATTCGATACTATTTGCATAATTATGTTCTAACTATGCTATTTTAGCAATATAACAATAATTCTCAAATGAACATGTGCTCTTGCTGTCAAAATATTCACATTATCGTTAATAAAATCGCGGACTTTGTTTTTATACGAGGTCGTGTCCGACCAAAGTTATAAGCCTTGTTCATATATATCAGTTATACCGATGAAAGCCGAAACACGCCAAAATGCCTGTGTTGTCATACACCCCATGTCTCAAGTCACAGCCGCATATATATTGAATAGAAGTTTGTAATTATGGAAAGAAGAACGTATGATGGTTAAGGTACATTTCATCTCTTTTGTTTCTTTTCGTCGCGTAGGAACGAATATGAAGACGATTTCTTTTCTTCCCTTCGTTCCATGTCACATGCACATGATACACAACCGCATGCATCAATCTTGCCAATATGCCAACGTTTCTGAACATCCGCTGACAATCTTAAATCGCGATCAAACAGCTTGATTGGCTGAGTCTGAGCTGTAGCACAGCTCAGGCTCAGCCAATGAATCTGCTTGATTGCAAGCACAGTGTATTCAAGCATTTTAAAAGAAAACAATTACAAAGTATTGGTAAGATTAGCGCAGGCGGTGGTGAAGATACGAAACTTGATAATCTTAAAGTGCGTCCTTCGCTTCCACGTCAAGTACAGGAGATCATTAACAAACAACGAGTGTAATGATCGTTCCTTCGTTTCAATTCGTTTCAAAATGCTCGCCCCTTCGCTTCAAATATCGTTCGAATGCACTCTATAAATATCACGCAATCTGATTGGCTGATGGTCATACATTACAGGTATATCATTGTTGATGAACGGTCGCAAATTATTTCAATATGTATTCCTACGCCAGTAGTAAAGGAGTGCATTAGAAATAGGTTAATCGCATTGTAATTTTGAAATTTGCGGCGTATATCAGAAAATGATAGGTCAGAAAATATGTTTAATAGCGTCGCCATTAAACAGATTTTCCGACCTATCATTTTCTGATATACGCGGCAAATTTCAAAATTACAATACAGTTAACCCTATATTACAATACAGTTAACCATACATTACAATACAGTTAACCCTATATTACAATACAGTTACCCCAATATTCAATTGCTTCTACGCATAGTAGAGGCGAAAATTAAAAGCGTCAAGGCGTTTCTGCGTTTCAAAGTTAGTTCAAACGCCCATACGCCGCGTAGAGGCGAATATGACAAACTGTATAGTTCGTCCCTTTGTAAATACAAGGTGCATGATCACGTGGTTACAACAACAACAACGTCGCCCATTCCGAAGTAAGTAGTATTTTATATTTTCCTTAATATGCAACGGATTTTGATGAAATATGGCGCAGCAAAGGCGTATTCAAGAGCTGCATTTGGTGGTCCATGGAGTTCGGCAGACTTTTGTCGTGTTTGCGAAGAATCGATTTCCGTTTCGGCAGACACGGACATCGATTCTTCGCAAAAACGACAGAAGTTTGGGCGAAAATACAGAGACCACCAAATGCAGCTTAACAAGACGCGTTTGATGCGCCATATTTCATCAAAATATGTTACGTAGTAAGGACAATATAAAAGAATACGTACTTTGAATCAGATGGATTCTGGAAGTTTCATACTTGTTGTTGTTGTTAGTACCACGTGATCATACGCCTTGCAATATATACCTGTATTATCCATTGACGTGTAAGCAGTTATCTGAGCGTCACTATTGAATATTTGCCTACGATGCGAAAAAATAAGGCTTTACCTGTGGCAGATGTACTTCTAATAATAGACTGTGCATTAGCGTGACATTTTACACGTTGAAAGAGTGAACATTGTGTATAGCGTGCTCAGATATCTAGCTTTAATAATAGACTGTGCATTAGCGTGACATTTTACACGTTGAAAGAGTGAACATTGTGTATAGCGTGCTCAGATATCTAGCTTTCTTCGTAGTATGTATAAGACGTTGTCGTCATATATATCTGTGGCAAGCGCTCCAAGTGGTAAATCTGTCCGATAGCATGTACAAACCAAAAAAAATAATTTTTATTTGTGGACCGATTTTCAAAATCTAACTTTTGTTTTCTTAGTTACATCATTTTCAAGCTATCTCGCCAGGTTTCGGAGTCAATTTCCAAAATATTTCGTTTTTTGATCCTTCAGGATCAAAAAACGAAAATATTTGGAAATTCACTCCCCATGTTAAGAAGAACAGCATCAGATATACTTGAAATAGATAATCAATCACCATTTGCGACTACATTTGAAACAAATGATCATGTTCTATAAAGCCAGTCCTTAATGTTCGTCGCTAAGAAACGAAGAGACGCAATGTCCCTAACGGGCCACCATATACACACAAACGTCATACCATGTAATTGTTTTTACTCGTGCATGTAGCTAAATAGAAACCTATTAATTAGTCGCTATTTATTTGTGGCTCTTTCACAACAGGTATATATAAGCTCATATAATATTGATGGCGCCTATTAGCGATCATTGAATGCGTGCTGCTTCCGACTCCCTTGCGAGGCGAGGCCATTCAGTGATTAGTGGGTGACCAATGACATACACATATCTACTGTCTGTTCCACGTTTTGCTGCCGACGAACTTTTGGCTATTAAACACATTAAATCTAAAATATATTTAAAAGTAAGTACTTTCTTATCAATAACAAAAAAAATCTCCCTCCCCAAAAAAATGTATTTGATGAAATTCTATCAAATATTGATTTTATTGCGAAAAAACGATTTTCCTATGTGAATTTAACATGGGGGCTAAACATTTTTTATTTTTTTAAATATTGTTTTTATATGTGGACCGATTTTCAAAATCTAACTTTCGTTTTCTTAGTTGCATCATTTTCAAGCTAACTCGCCAGGTTTCGGAGTCAACTTCCAAACAAAAATTATTTGTTTGATCCTTGGAAATTGATTCCCCATGTTAAATTCGTTATGATAGTCTGTAAGTTTCTTTAACACTGTTTTCTTGTAAACACTTATTGGATTTACATTTATTGAGCATAGACTACGTGCATATGTAGCCTATGATCAATAAATGTAAATCTATCAATTGAAATTTACGGACGATCCTGAATTTGCACTTACGAACATTTTAGTCGTACGAAGTTTAGTGAAACGGGCCCCAGACATTTGCAATGATAGACCTATATGAATCAATGGTTGATAAACCTTACAATTGGCTGTTCGCGCGAAAATAGGTGCGGAAATATGCGCTGAATTCTGTGAAAATCATAACACCCCCGCTCGCCAAACTCGTCTCAAGAACACCCAACACCGGGAAACAGTGTGGGAGCCAATACTTTCCAGTATCAGAATAAATAAGATATACTATTATGCCAGTCATTGTCAGATACAAATGAGATATTTGCGTCAGTATCGTAATGAAAGTGCATGATCACGTGGTTACAACAACAACAACGTCGGCCACTCCAAAGTAAGTATTCTTTGATATTTTCCTTAATATGCAACGGATTTTGATGAAATATGGCGCAGCAAACGCGTCTTCATGAGCTGCATTTGGTGGTCTAGTGAGTTTGGCACAAACTTATGTCGTTTTTGCGTCGGAGACACGGAAATCGATTCTTCACAAAAACGACAGGAGTTTGTGCGAAAATACAGAGACCACCAAATGCAGCTTAACAATACGCGTTTGATGCGCCATATTTCATCAAAATCCGTTGCGTAATAAGGACACTATAAAATAATACGTACTTTAAATCGGTACTTGTTGGTGTTGTTAGCACCACGTGATCATACACCTTGGTAATACCTGCTGTTACTGTTAATTTGATACATATAAACAGTACCAGTACTCATGATGGCCAATAGTCGGCAACACCCATAATACTGTGTGGCCATCCATTGGTTCATACAGTCTCCGGGATGTCACACTACCACTATAATCCTCTAAAACACTGCCATGTTGTACTAATAATAAGTATGTATATGCATACTTGGCATGCTGGAATCGGTTGTGTGAAACACTGAATATCCGTGTCTGACCATGATGTCCGAATCTACTATAATGGAACAGGTAGAGAATAGTAGGTTAGTACCGTGAATGGGAAAAAATATCCGGCAAGGCTCATGAATTTCTTTATTTCTCATCAGAAGTATATGTTGTGACACTCATTTGAACCGTCTCGCCGAGACGGTTCAAATGAGTGGTCACAACATATACTTTGGTTCAGAAATAAGGAAAATAGATAGAGAATAGTAGGTTAGTGCCGTGAATGGGAAAACATATCTGGCAAGGCTCAGGAAACGGGATGGGCGAGGCTCTGCCGAGCCCATCCCGTTTCCGTGCCGCGCCAGATATTTTCCCATTCACGACACTAACCTACTATTCTATTTATCCCGTCAACAACTACAAATAGCTGTAAAATGCAAAATAAATAACCCTAGTCGCATCCTCAAACTCGGGGAATCGACTAGTATGACAAACGCACATATTCATGCGCAGTGATTAGGTCGCATTGGCAGGATATCAAAACTATTTCACTGCACCGTGTTTCACGGCACATACGCACTGTGTTAACGGGATAAAATACGTTATACATACATCCCATCACATTTAAGAAGCAATTATGTTTAAATCATTTGATGATAAGGGGTCGCACGGGTCCTTAAGGCTTCGTCTGAAAGGTTGATATTGGCTAAGTGATCTTGTGTAGTCAGCGTGCCTAGCACCATATCAGATTGAACAGACGTAATACCACTAACAAACGGACATTAAATCAATCAAGCAAGCGATTAATCAATCAATCAATCAATCAATCAATCAATCAATCAATCAACCAACCATACTTGCCTGATAAACTTGATATCAATGTACACTACACAACCGCCTGTGTTAATCTTACCCAGATTATCAAACGTTTCTGAACATCGATTGTCAATTCCAAGTCGCAACAATCAAATACTTTGAGTTGTAGTACAGCTAAGGCTCAGACAATCAACCTGCTTGATTTTAAGCACAATAAAGTATTTTGAAATAAATAAATTGAGAAATATTGGCAGTATGTGGCTGTGACTGGCGAAATGACCTTGTCGGTTTTAGGACCAGTGTAGCTACTGAGCAGCTTTGCGACCAGTGTAGATCCAGATCAGACTGTGCATCCGCACAGTCTGATCAGGATCTGCACTGTTCGCCATTCCATCAATGAAATCCCCGGCATGCTTCGAACAAGCGACATAGATGTTATCAGGTTACAGGAGTGTACTATATGATCAGGAGCTACAATGGTCAGAAATCCCATAAGCCCCATTTCTTCAGTCACAGTCACACATTAGCCCAGGCGGTGGCGTGCGACTCGTGGAGTTTCAATTCGTACATGCGGACCTACCGCATCTGACATACTATTTTACTATTATTTTTATTCTTCATCTACATTGCTTCGCCCTAAATGATACTCTTTTGTGTTGATTGGCCGTTAAGCACCATTCCATTCCATTACGTGCAGCCAATTTGGTATTTTCTAAATGAAGTTTATCGATAGCGAAAATAAATACAGTAGAACCTCGTTAAACCGGACACCCATACAATGTTTGCTTAATTGTATGTGTTTATTGTCATCTCTCATCATTGATAACGTATGTTCATGATCGCAAGCTACATATAATGAAGACCCTCTAAACCGGACACCAAGAGAACACTTGTGATGTTATTTTTTATGCGTTTCCTGGTCATTTATCTCAGGTGATAATGTCTGTTCGTGATCGTATAGCACCAAACGATGGCACATAATCATCAAATGCCTGATTTACAGTGAAACCTCTCTAAGCCGAACACCCTGGGGACCTCCCAGGGTGTCCGGTTTAGAGAGGTTTCACTGTACCTTTTTTGCGCTGCACATATGCATGATTTACAGTCGAGCCTCTCTAAACCGGACACGCTGGGGACCTCGCAGGGTGTCCTGTTTAGAGAGGTTTCGCTGTACCTATTTTGCGGTGCCCATATGCATGATTACAGTGGAGCCTCTCTAAACCGAACACTCTGGGGACCTCTGTACATACTGTACACTGTACATATATATAATAATACTGGAGTATAGAAGATTGTGAACCTCTGTAAACTTGTATTAAATCCGCGTGTATGTTTTTATTGCTGATGGACACCCCACTGTAATTATCGCTAATGATGCTCGTTGGTCCTGATCGAAAACACGCTATTTTCATGCCAGGTCAGAATAGTAATTAAATAAATTTGTAGGCGGTATATTGAATAAGTATTGAATAAGTAATGACGATGCGAACGGCAATTATAGCTGCGGCTCTGCGTCATCTTCCGGTGCGACAAAACACCGGCGGTGTCTGTCTGTCACGTCTCTGTTGAGGTTTAACCTAGCTAAAAGTTGTTCGTAAAAAGAAATATGTAGTTTGGCCGCCGATACAGTTTACTTGCAGATCATTTTTAAATTGACGTGTTAATCTACTTCACATTAACTTTGACTGACATCGTTTTCCAGCATAATTGTTTTGTTGATTGTTTTCTCTCGAATAGTTATAAACATGCATGTTTGTCATGTGACATACTTCGAAATCGGCCGCTGACGATTTGAGCCACCACCAGGGTGGTCATTGAATTAAACCTATATTTTAATCAGAGTAGAGCATTCATTCAAGTGAAAAGGGAAGCAGCTGTCAAAAATGGTTGTACTCGTGACTGGCAACAATCAATGTTGTGTGCCAACCTCGAAGGTGAACATAATTATATCATCGATGTGTTTATCCGCATGTAGGTCATGCATTACTAAATCAAACTGCTACATGTACAATCAGCTTACAAATAATATAACATGTCAATGTAGAGCTTTCAATAGATTCACGTTGAACGTTTGTTTAACCCTTTCAACCCTAAGGAACTGGAATGGACTCTGATATGCTAATGTTCCGACCAATCCAATGGTCACAAAATGATTTTCAGATTCGTCCATTTATGAAAAGGGGGTGTTTTTGTTCTAAGAAATATGAAAATTACTTGCAAAAAGTGCAGATCCTGATGAGAGCCGGCTCATCTGGATCTGCACTTTTTGCATAAACCGATATAGCGGGATTTCGGGTTCAAAGGGTTAACTGAATATTGAACAGTGTGAACCAACTCTCGTCTTATATTCAAGAGGTCGATTTTTCCGTGGATATATAGTTACATACACGTATGTCACTGATGTAGGTGTTGGAATCAAGATGTTATATTAGGCTCTGCTCGGAAGCATTATTAATTCCTGCGCGAACATCAGGAGACCGTTTCATTAAACTTCTTACGACTGAAATGTTCGTAAAGTGCAACCTTAGGATAGTCTGGAAATTTCAATTGATGGGTTTAAATTTATTGAGCCTATGCTCAATAAATGTAAACCCATTTTCTGCTTACAAGAAAGCATTGTTAATGTGAAATTTACAGACTATCATAATTTTGCACTTTAGTCGTACGAAGTTCAGTGAAACGGTCCCCAGCTGTTCTAAACATATCCTAAACTTACCTTCATATGAACTGGCAGAAATCTGATATTATCTATGTGACACACAACGAGTACCCATTATATTTATTTGACATGATCAGTATTTATTTAATTCGCCATTTAGAACAGAGAATTACCAGCTAAGGAGCTCCACAGGGGACGGGGATTTTTTTTTATTAATTCGTTCCCACGAAATAACAATTCGTTCCCTCAATTTCACAATTTGTTCCCTCGGCTGAACAATTCGTTCCCACGATATAATAATTCGTTCCCTCGAATTAACAATTCCTTCTCACGATATAACAATTCGTTCCCACGAATTAACAATTCGTTCCCGTGGGAACGAATTGTTATTTCGTGGGAACGAATTGTTAAATTGAGGGAACGAATTGTTAATTCGTTCCCACGATTTGTTGATTCGTGGGAACGAATTGTTAAATTGAGGGAACGAATTGTTATTTCGTGGGGACGAATTAATTTAAAAAAAAGACATCTACTTCCCCTGCGGGTCTCCGAAACTAGCAGAATATATTTTACAAGACAGCCAGGCCACGCTGACAAAATACGGTAAACCGAATTACATGAATCGGTTTTCAGTAGTGTCTCTTTGGGGGAATTTTGGCCCTTGAAGTTTGATTTTGATTCTTGGGATTTGCAGAACAGTGGTCAAATTTGATATATAAAACATCTTGCACTATACTTTAGTCTTGATTGGCCACATTGACCCTTAAATTCAGGAGTTTATTGAAAACCATGTTCACAATATATCTAGTATCCAACAACGAAGGGCAATGTCTATAAAACGTTCTGAGCACATTCCAAAATTCGTACTCGCACAGCCCCGACCAATCGAAAATCATTGTTTCGAGCATGAGAACTGAGTACATACTGAGTACATACTGAGTACGTGTGTGATGTGATGTATGCTAATTAAGCAGTATCGAACTATTATATAGTATTGCATGTACGATGTGACAGTAAAAAGAAACGATAGTCCATACATATTGCAGACAAATTCATCGACCATGGCTCATGAATTGCGTATCAGGTTTATTTTCAATTCTATTGAATACCAATAAATATACAGAAATAATGGACAAAGACATGTCTCCGAAACGGGAAGGCGGACTGGGACGACGTGAGCACACAGAACCTGCGCCAAATGTCACACTCAGTCTGGTGCTCTCGGCAACGAGTTTCACTTCCTCTTAGAGTATCCGTACTATGCAGAAGGTCGCAAACGGTGCATCAAATGTCTAAGCTTGCAATGGCCCAGTTTCGACTTCAACTGTCACACTCTTTCTGCAGCCTATTTCATCAAATGGCAAAGTATAGTTTAGTAGCAAAGTATACTTTGAGGGAGAAATTTTCAATTTTATGATAAATTTATTAATTTTTATTATACTGAATTTATTACATTATCACAGCCAATTTGGCTGTGATAATGTAATAAATTCAGTATAATAATTCTGCTTACTTTAATCATGAAATATATGCATTTGTTAGTTCTATATGAAATAATGCATTTCAGGAAAAATAAATGATTAATCCCTCAAAGTATACTTTGCTAGTAAAGTATACTTTGCAATGTTGATGAAATAGGCTACTGGTGCTATCGGCGACGAGTTTCACTTCCTCTTAGAGTATCCGTACTATGCAGAAGGTCGCAAACGGTGCATCAAATGTCTGAGCTTGCAATGGCCCAGTTTCGACTTCGTTCATTTGAAAACAAACGTATTATGTAACACGAATGCAGGTAGTGCAGTAACTTTGAAGTAAAAAAATATTGTGACGTCGCGTCACTGGACGGAGCAATGTTCCGCGGTTATTTCCGTGTTTGTCTGCATAGTGACTTCAACTCAGATTTGTGCATTCTGATGCCGTGGCAACTTATTATCACAGGTCTATTATACATGTATGCTACAATTTGTAGGGTTTTCTTAATCCATAACGGATAGCATCCAGTGTTGAATGACATTATAAAATACTAAAACAACAGGGGGCCGTTTCACTAAACTTCTTACGACTAAAATGTTAAATTTAGTGCAAAATTATAATAGTCTGTAAATTTCACATTAACAATGTTTTCTTGTAAACAATGATTGGATTTATATTTACTGAGCATAGGCTACATATGCAGCATATTCTCAATAAATGTAAATCCATCAATTGAAATTTCCAGGCGATCCTAAATTTGCAAGATTTTAGTTGTACGAAGTTTAGTCAAACGCGCCCCAGGTAGCATTCGCTAAGTACAGCAACTATGTAAGTGGCACTCCATCGAAATTAATTAGAGCATTGAATAAAAATACTTACATACAATGAAACAAGTGACAGTACAATACAAATATGAAAACATTTATTTGGCTTGCGGACAATACTTCAAAAGCCAATATGAAACAATGCTATTAAATCATTACGTTCGACGACGTCAAATTGCTCCGTATTGATGTATATACCTGCAAATAAATGACTGCTTTACGAAATATTGTGATCTACTTCATGGGACCGATATGTTACTGTTTACACAAATGAACCAGCTTTCAAATAGCATATTTCACAACCGATTTGACCAAGTGGTTTTTGTCTCGCCCGCGAAAGCGGCAAGCGAGACATATGTTCTGCTTTTCCGGAGTCGTCGGCGGCTTCGGAGGCGGCGGCGGCGGCGGCGGCGGCGGCGGCGGCGGCGGCGGCGGCGGCGGCGTCGGCGTCATCATTCAATGTTAAGTTTTCGTGTTACGGTCATTACTTCAACACCTTATCAGCTACAGTCATCAAACTGTATACATACCTTTACTATGATATGTAGATGGATATACGACTATTAAATTATTTTTTCTCGGGCCCCAGTGTCAAGGTCAAGGCGGAACAAGGCGAGACATTTGATTCCGCGGAATTCTTGTTCAGATCAAAGCAAAGTCCGAGAACGTTATGACTGCACCTTCAAGGTGCATGCTCACGTGGTTATAACAACAACAACAGTGGCTAAAAATGTTGAAATCTTGAAAGTATTATTTGATATTTTCCTTTGATATGAAACGGATTTTGATGAAATATGGCGCAGCAAACGCGTCTTCATGAGCTGCATTTGGTGGTCCATGGAGTTTGGCCTAGACTTATGTCGTTTTTGCGAAGAATCGATTTCCGTGAGACACGGAAATCGATTCTTCGCAAAAACGACAGAAGTTTGGGCGATAATACAGATACCACCAAATGCAGCTTAACAAGACGCGTCTGATGCGCCATATTTCATCAAAACCCTTTACGTAATAAGAACACTATAACAGAATACGTACTTTGAATCGGATGGATTCTGGAAATTTCAGTACTTGTTGTTGTTGTTGGTACCACGTGATCATACACCTTGGTATTAAAGTACAACATGATGATGCTTGGGAGTGTAGGTTTAATGGTCAAAGTATCTATACTCAACAAAACTAGAAACGTCCCTGTTTTATAGCCGGTGTAGCTCTGTCTATGTATGTACCACATGTTCAAAGTACATGTATTTTAAACCGTGGCGATGTTCAGAATACGATCGTGTAGAGTTTAGCCGATACACACGGTTTACATAGCGGCCAGTGACCGGAACGTTGATTTCCACTTTTTGCACGTGCACGCTATACTTGTCATCGATAAGGTGATTCAGTTCATGTCGTACCATTCATGCGATAGGGGCTATTCGGAAAATTAAAAAACTTTTTTAATTTTTCACTGTTTTCGATATGCCACGGCTTTCCGAAAACGAGCGAAATCAGGCAATTGGAATGCTTGCGGGTGGGATGGCCGCCAGGGCGGTCGCGCCTCGGTTTGGTTGCTGTCGGAAGACGATTGATCGTCTTGCAGCCCGGTACCAACAGACTGGGGCTGTTCACGACCGGCAGCGACCTGGTAGGCCTCGTGTAACGACTGCTAGAGCCGATCGTTACATTACGTTGACGCACTTACGTCAACGTCGATTGGCAGCCACAGTCACTGCTAGGCGATACGGTGTCTCAGGGCAGACCATTCGCAACCGATTACGTCGTAACGCCCAACCAATCCGGGCACGCCGCCCGTACACTGGTCAGATAATGACCCAACGTCACCGTGCTGCCAGACTGTTATGGGCGCGACGTCATCTGAACTGGAGAAGGGCTGACTGGAACCGAGTTTTGTTCACCGATGAATCTCGGTTCACAGTTAGTCATGCTGACGGAAGATTACGGGTATACAGGCGTAAAAATGAAAGGTTCACCGATTGTTGCATTGTTGAGAAGAACAGGTTTGGGGGAGGGAGCGTAATGGTCTGGGGTGAGATTATGGGAAACCGGAAGACAGATTTGGTTGTTGTACAGGGCAACATCAATGCACAACGTTATGTTGCAGATGTGTTAAATGCACATGCCTTACCATTTATCCGTCAGCATGGTCCTGGTGTGAACATTGATGCACGACAATGCCCGCCCTCACGTAGCCAGGGTCACCACTCAATACTTACAGCAAAACAACGTCGACGTCATAACATGGCCCGCGGTCTCCCCGGATCTCAATCCCATTGAGCACATATGGGATGAGCTGGGCCGCAAAGCACGAGCTAACCATCAGATTGACAATGTTCGCGATCCTAAACGGGCGTTACAACGGGAATGGAGGAATTTGCCCAACGCACTGGTATTGCGTTACGTCACGTCGATGCGGCGTAGGATCATTGCATGCATTCATGCAAATGGTGGCCACACTCGGTACTAACGAGATTTACTGAATTTGCCACATTACTTATTGAAATTCCATCTCTAAACATTAAGTAACACATTTCTGAGTTTTTGTGATTTTTGATTTTGACCCCTACCGCCCTTGGCCGGTTATCTCTCGAATATTTAACAAGATATCCAAATGCAATTTATTGGCTTTGATACAGAAATGAATGAACTTGTTTTTCCATTTTGATTTTCAAAAGTAACCCTTTTGGTTTTTGATGAATCTTTCCTTAAACATGGAGGGACGTTTCTAGTTTTGCTCAGTATATATATCATCATGTGATGGCGTTCACAAACAACAAACACTCTATGGCGACTATTGCGGTGTCTGGTTTGTGTTTGGGATAACGTTCGCTTCACTGACCACACAAACACCAGTCGGCTATGGAACATGTGACCCGCCATGATAAAACCGGACTTATTGAAGAAGTATCTCCCAGTGTACACGTGTTTCGTGATCAGCTGCTGACATTTATCCCTATACACAACCACCTGCGTTAATATTGCTCAGATTATCAACGTATATCGGCAATGCCAACTCGAAATCAAGCAACTTGATTGTCTGAGCCTGAGCTGTAGCACAGCTCAGGCAATCAGGCTGCTTGATTTCATGTACACTATTCAAGTATTTTGAAATAAAGAAATTGAAAAAACATTGCCAAGTTCAACGCAGGCGGTAGTGTATAAACGTCGAATATGATTATCTGACAAAAGTGCGAACTGTGTAGGCCTTGACCAGACTGAGCGGAATCGCAAGCTGATCTGCGGCGACACTACTCTGGTGGCCAACTAAATAACCACCTGCAACACTGCTTTTTACGGAGCCCCGCAGGGGACATGGATCTTTTTTATTACTTCGTTCCCACGAAATAACAATTCGTTCCCTCAATTTAACAATTCGTTCTCTCTAATTAACAATTTGTTCCAACGAAATAACAATTCGTTCTCTCGAATTGACACTTGGTTCCCACGAAATAACAATTCGGTCCCTCGAATTAACATTCGTTCCCACGATATAAAAATGTTAATTCGAGGAAACGAATTGTTATATCGTGAGAACGAATTGTTACATCGTGGGAACGAATTGTCATTTCGTGGGAACGAATTGCTAAATTGAAGGAACGAATTGTTAATTCGTGGGAAAGAATTGTTATATCGTGCGAACGAATTGTTATATCGTAGGAACGAATTGTTATTTCGTGGGAACGTGTTGCAAAATTGAGGGAACGAATTGTTAATTCGTGGGAACGAATTGTCAAATTGATTAATGAAAAAGAATTATGCGTCCTCTGCGGGGCTCCATAGCTTTTACCATTGCGAGTAACATTTTATATGACAGAATAACACAATACAATCAATGAACACCAACTTAATAATTTCGTTTAAACCTCCCCACGGTGATCTGGATCAAATAAAATTTATCTGGGATCTGACAAACGGGCCGTACTCCTTATCGACCAACAGAGACCCTGACCAGCTTGTGTATCCTCACAGTCTGATCAGGGTTTACACGACTCCCAATACAATACAAATTAAAATCATTAAGTCATTAACGAACTGTATGGAATATAATCACGTTCTGCAAGCGTCTGAATTTATCCTAATATTGAAAAGTTATCCCTCAAAGTATACTTTACTAGATACGTATACTTTGCAATGTTGGTGAAATCGGCTACAGTTGTAATATATTCTGATAATGCAAACACTAATGTAATACATAAGAAGTATGTAATTGAGACCGCTATAGCAATCGCGTTATGTGTTCTTTACATGTTCAATATATGCTGCTTTGCGTATGGAATAAATCGAATCTGACATTTGTGTTGATTTAAGGACCCGTTCTATACCTGATCGTCGTTTGATTAAAAGATAATTGTTTCGTAAATGTGATAGCATATATGTATAACATGTGAATACTGCCTCGTTACTGTATCCTATAAGGCACATGGAGTGGCCAAGTCGGCCATCCTTGTGTGTCCAGCCATCAGCCAGTTTCACCTGTTCTGCCGTTTGACAAATTGTGAAGTAGAACAATTATATTACACTAAGCTGTAAAATATGTCAGTTTTTTGGGACAGGTTTGTGCCCGTGTTTTTAAAAACATGAACCAGAATTATAACTAGAGCAGCTTGAGCTGCATCAACGGTTTGAGCCTCAAACATTGATTTCATGTGTAACTAAGCTTTAGCCCAAGGTGTAAACTATCGGTTGCAAAAAGAACTAGAGCAGCTTGAGCTGCATCAACGGTTTGAGCCTCAAACATTGATTTCATGTGTAACTAAGCTTTAGCCCAAGGTGTAAACTATCGGTTGCAAAAAGAATTTCTGAAGTTTTAGAATGGACAGTCCAACATTATTGTGTTCGCATCATCACACCGATGTGGGGCCGGTTAGCTTAGAGGTAGAGCGATGGACTCGGAGCGAGGGATACCGGGTTCGATCCTCAGCCAAAGTTTTAGTTAAAGGACAGAAATATCGACTGCAGCAAAAACAATTGAAATCGAATGATAAATAACGAAGCTGACGTCACATCCGTTTGCTCTATTTTGAAAACTTGAAAAAATACGTTCATCTTTGACATCGAATAGAGCCGTAAGTAGTCAAGATATAGCTCTGAAAATTATCATCTTTCATGCGGCTGACACTCCCCTATCACCCTGGCAAGAAATTATGTTGCTGACAGTACTGTACAAATTGGAAAACGTTTGTAAAGACCACCCGTTATCAGCCGAAATTCGGCAAAAAATCGGCAAAATCGTTGAAAAGTATGTACATTTTTCAACTTCAAATGCCTATAGCTCTCTTATTTGACCAGATAGCCGAGAACTGTCAGCGAGTCCGAGATAGAGAATTTTGTCAGCTTTCCAATGCAAAAAGAATTTTTGAAATATATATATCGTTGCGGAATACTAACATTGTCCCAACTTCTGCAATAAGCGACAATGATATAACTCGGTTGACGTTTCGTGAAAGTCCGTTGTCTCGAGCCCGTGCGAGTTCGGCCTATTAAAAAGTAAGACACCTTCCTATAATGATTAGATGGAGGGGGTAAACAATTTTATTTTTTTTCTTCATTTATTGATGCTTTTAGGCATATTTAATGTATTTATAGACCTCGGTCCGTTACTTCAACCTGTGATTATACCGTATTAGATGGACAGTTGATAAACAATCCATTGTGGCATGTGTGACCAGTGAATATGCTTATCACATTTTCGAGTTTATTTCTGTATTTACACAGCACATGGACAATGTATGGACGTGAGGATGTGATAACACAGTTCGATCACGTTCGTCCGCATGTAAGATCGATAATCCACTCGCTAAAGCTCGCGGATTATCTCCTTGTACATGCGGACGAACCGTGATCTAACTGTGGCTTATCATACTTTTCAATTATAGGGCATAACAAAATACATAGTATTTCCATCCCACTGGTCTGTCGGATCAGACATTAAACTGTGGTCCTGTCTATATATGACCTTAGCTGTTGCTGGGACGTTAAACCCTTTCACTTTCTCTTTTGTTTTAAAACATACAGTAAGTAGACTGATTGAGCATGATATGCAATTGCAGATACACTATCGAATTGATTGAATGGCTACGAAGGTATATATGCTCTGATCAGACAGCGATGACACTGACCAGGGGCAACGCTGGGCGCTATGGTGTGCGAACAGGGTCAAAACAAAACTTACAGGTGCAGCTATAAAAATATACAGGTGCACCTGTATATTTTTTATAGCTGCACCTGTAAGTTTAGTTTGAATGCACCTGTATATTTTTTATAGCTGCACCTGCAAGTTTAATTTTGACCGCGTTCGTACACCATAGTGCGCACATGTCGTAAGGGCCAATATCTCAAGTTGAGTCGCGGATGAGAATCACTATGTGACCCAGACTAGCTTCCGGTGTACGCAGTTTATATATCTTATTTTGTCTGTCGTCTCCTGGTGTCAATGCTAAATATATATTTATCTCCTAAGTAGGAGATACTATTAGGAGATAAAGCATTTTTTAGCATTTGAGTTAGCATCTCCTAATTAGGACTTACTATCTCCTAATTAGGACGTATTATCTCCTAATTACGACTTATTATCTCCTAATTTGGTGTTAGTATCTCCTAATTAGGAGTTAGTATCTGCTAATTAGGAGATAAAACATTGTTTAGCATTGACACAGATAGTAAGCCCTAATTAGGAGTACGTCCTACTTAGGAGATACTAAGTCCTAATTAGGGAATACTAATTCATAATTAGGAGATATTAAGTTATAATTAGGAAGCAGTAAGTCATAATTAGGATATATAAGTCCTAATTAGGAGATATGACTTAGTATCTCTTAATTAGATGATAAAGATATTTTAGCATTGGCACAGAACAATATCTCTAGCTTTATAGTAGTTTAGCTTATCAGGACCTACACTACATACGCCCCCTTTTGTCGTGGCGATTCAGTACAGTTGTATGGCACGAATGGGTGCGTGGAAGTCAATATGTTATATGCGAAGGTCGTAAATATATATATATATATATATCAAGACAAATGCATACTAATTAATAAAATCCGGGTTAGTGAAAAGTGTCATCGTGAGCTCGATTGACAATCGAACCAGGGTTTGAGGAATTAGTCGACAATTGAAGGTGTCGTGGAGATAGCCGCCTTCTTCATCTGACACCGCCAAGTATGTCCAGACATTATCAATGGATAGTACTCCAAGACATTTTGCTGCGCTCGACAATTGAAGTCGTCAGTGGAAGTCAAAATGACAGACAGTTTTATAAGGTTTATTATAGGAATGAATGGCATTTTTGTGGAATTTATCGGGGGTATAAACTTGGAAAAGTCGCGGGAATACTGGACGAAGGCCGGAAGGCCTCGTCCAGTATTCCCGCGACTTTTCCAAGTTTATATCCCCGATAAATTCCACAAAAAGGCCATTCATTCCTTATAATTCCAGCATTTGAAATAAATTCATCAAGAAAATATGTTTATTTTCCGTTTTCTTAAGAATTATTTTAACTGCGACTCACGGTTACGGAAAGTAGTTCGGCGTGGGAGTTTACTGGGATATAAATTTTGGACAGAGACTTGCTAAGGACCAATCAAATGTTAGGGAATTGTGTAAATATTTTTGTGCTGGAATTATTGAGGTTTTAGTAAGGATCTTATTTATTACACAACCGCTTGCGTTAATCTTGCCCAGATCATCAACGTTTGTGAACATAAATTGACAATGCCAATGTTGCACAGCTCAAGCTCAGCCAATCAAGCTGCTTGATTTCAAGCACAATATTCAAGTATTTTTAAAGGAATTGACGTTTATTGCCAACATTAGCGCGGTTGGTAGTGTATAGTGTCACCCCTACATGTATTGAAAGGGTCAGTCACCTTGCCATTGACTCTGAACGACATTACTTCCCAATTCCTTCCTATATGCTAGGCACCTGGCGGCCGTTTCACTAAACTTCGTACGACTGAAATGTTCGTAAGTGCAAAATTATGATAGTCTGTAAATTTCACATTAAAGGTACATACCCACTCAATAGGCAGAACATGTTGTTTATAGGAATTAAATAAATGTATAAAAATTGTGTCACTATTCCACCAGTTCTAAGAATTACGAGTGCCTGCTATACATTTATAATCATGTAGTAATATATTTGTGTTACTGATAGTGACGCGCGGTGGTATCAGGCTATTTTCATATGCAAATGAGCCATCCTGAAAAAATAACATTTTCGATAGCTTATAAAGTATGGTCATTGTACATCAAACATAAATACAAAGAATAAATAGTAATGTCCGTTAACATTTTAAGGAAACACGGTTATCGCTCCTGATATCAGTGTGAACGTTTTCGTCTGATATAAAATGTATCATAATGCCAATCAATACGTGGGGTAATGGTGAATGAATGTGTCTTTTGCCAGAAAATGTAAGATTTACAGAATATACAAAACTATCTAATATGTGTCCCTATATTATAACCTGACATTTGTGCCTACTGAGTGGACATGTACCTTTAATAATGTTTTCTTGTAAACAATTATTGAATTTACATTTATTGAGCATAGGCTGCATGCTTAATAAATGTAAATGCATGAGTTGAAATTTCCAGGCGATCCTAAATTTGCACGAACATTTTAGTCGTACGAAGTTTAGTGAAACGGCCGCCAGATGGTACCATTCATTTAGTTAGTTGACGGCTCACCAACTGGCCATAACAGTAATGTGTTGTGTATTATATATGTAGAGAGTGTCACCCCTATTGAAAGGGCTAGTTAGTTCTGACCTATCAGTCACTCTAATATCTGAACACCAGGGGCCCGTTTCACTAAATTTCGTACGACTAAGATGTTCGTAAGTGCAAATTTAGGATCGTCTGGAAATTTCAATAGATGGATTTGCATTCATTGAGCATAGGCTGCAAACGCAGCATATATTCAATAAATGTAAATACAATAATTGTTTACAAGAAAACATTGCTAATGTGAAATTTACTGACTATCTTAATTTTGCACTTACGAATATTTTAGTCTTACGAAGCTTAGTGAAACGGCCCCAGTTCTTCCCAATTCCTTTCCTATATGCTAGTAACCAGACAGGTAGGCAAAAGTATCATTAATTGTTACATGACTACCGTTGTTTGACACAGCTCACATCCGTGTGAAAACGTACAGCGCGTGCTGTTTGACCATGGCTGTAGACAATGCTCATTTCTTGGCCAAGCCAGCACCTACGTAATGCATGTGTATCGTGACGTTACGAGAACGCGCCATTACGCCATCAGACCAGTTAACAAATGTCGCACTGAACGTTTGAAATTGGCGCGGCTGCATCACGCGACGTGTACTGCTGCCCCGGAATATGCATGTGTAAATCAGCTATTTGAATGGAGCAGATTATCAAAGTACCGAAAGTACTACATATATATGCTTAGATTGCATGATATTTCCGACTGAAATGTAACAATAACGTTCGATCATGTCCAGCCGTGGGTAAACATTTGCCGTGGCACACGGGAACTGTTTGAACCACTGCGGCCTTGGTGTTCAAACAGTTCCCTCGTTCCACGGCAAACGTTTAACTTTACCCACGGCTGGATATGGTTGAACCTTATATTTAAGTAGCTGGCGGCTCACCAACTGGCCATACAATTAATAAGTTATTGCTCTCCGTATTGAAAATGCCAGCCAGTTCTGACTTATGAGTCACTCTAATATCTGAACATCAAGGGGCCGTTTCACTAAACTTAGTACGACTAAAATGTTCGTAAATAAACATTTAGGATCGTCTGGAAATTTTAATTGATGGATTTACATGTATTGAGCATAAGATGCATGCTCAATAAATATAAATCAAACAATTGTTTACAAGAAAACAGTATTAATGTGCAATCTACTATCATAATTTTGCACTTACGAACATTTTAGTCGTACGAAGTTTAGTGAAACGGCCCCCAGTACTTCCCAATTTATATCCTATATACCAGTCATCAGACAGGCAGGCCATGTGAATCATATATTTAAATAGCTGGCAACTCACCAACTGGCCCTAAAAGCAATGGTGTTTATTACACGTATAGTGTCACCCCTATTGAAAGGGCCAGCCAGTTTTGACTTATGAGATACTATAATCAATGACCATCTATCAGTTCTTTCTATCCTCTATACCAGACTTCCGGGCGCCGTTTCACTAAACTTCGTACGACTTAAATGTTCGTAAGTGCAAAATTATGATAGTCTGTAAATTTCACATTAACAATGTTTTCTTGTAAATAATTATTTGATTTGCATTTATTGAGCATAGGCTGCATATACGATCTTAAATTTGAACTTACGAACATTTTAGTCGTAAGAAGTTTAGTGAAACGGGCCACAGGGCGCCGTTTCACTAAACTTCGTGTGGGAGGAAGGTGGGTACAAGCGATGGGTAATTTAACAATCGGGGATTCATCCTTACCGGAATTCCGACTGGAGACCTGGTTTGGCCCTCACATACATCTTTGGTATTTTGTATGCGACAGTTGAATCTGGTTATACCCCTTATGTGAGTATTACGATTATTCGTAATCCTATTTTAGGGGAAGGGGCCAAGTGACTTTGGTGTGGTATGGACCTGCCACCAGGTCAGGTTATTCTAATTTCAGGGCTGAATATATAGTTTCTCGATGTAAATATTCAGTTCTGATTTTGGAATCCCCCCCCCCCCCCAATGCAGCAGGTTAAAACTGAATCGAACCCGTTTGCCCGGCCTTACATGACCTTAGCTGTTGATAGGCCGTTAAACACCAATAAACAAACAAACAAACAAACTAAACTTCGTACGACTTAAATGTTCGTAAGTGCAAAATTATTATAGTCTGTAAATTTCACATGAACCCTGTTTTCTTGTAAACAATTAATGGCTTTGCATTTGTTGCACTTACGAACATTTTAGTCGTACGAAGTTTAGTGAAACGGGTCCCAGAATACGAGGCTAATGTATTTTGAAATGCTATGAACTGAGTTTCCGAGCCGAGCCTGATAAACTAATGTTTAATCTGGAAATTAAATCTGGAAATTTCACTTAATGAATCTAAACAAACATCGGCTGCATATGCGTACGAAGCTTAGTAAAACGGGCCCCTGGCATGAAGGCAATTGGTACCATGTATTTAACTAACTGGCGGCTCACCAAACGGCCATGTCAGCCCGAACGGAGGCTCGAATCTTGAATCTCCATGTTGTGATGCGGATGCCTTCACTAGGCCATGCCAACTGGTTCTACGCGTTAATGCGTGGGACGTCCCTGGCAATTAACTGATTAATTAAACACATGGAGGTGATGTAAACTTGGATTATATCTCATAAATTATTCACCCAGGTATAACAATTACAAACGTTATTTTATCCCGTATGTGCCGTGAAACACGGTGCCGTGAAACATTTTTGATATCCTATCAATACGACGTAATCACTGAGTATGAATATGTGCGGTGGCTGGAGTTATTTGTTTGCATTTTAAAACAATTTGTAGGTGTTGACGGGATAAATAGAATAGTAGGTTAGTGCCGTGAATGGGAAAAATATCTGGCGCGGCACGGAAACGGGATGTGCTCGGCAGAGCCTCGCACATCCCGTTTCCTGTGCCTTGCCAGATATGTTTACCCATTCACGACACTAACCTACTATTCTCTATTGATTTGCAGGCCAGTATTGATGCTGATCAACCGTGTTCTTGTTCCTCTCAGCCATATCTACTCAGTTCATAAAACATTAAGAAAATGAGCTCACCGTGTTACAAAAGCAAAGTCTTTCACACAGCACATTGTTGCATGCATATATACTACTGAATATATACACACAGATTTATGTAAAACATGCATATATACTACTGAATATATACACACAGATTTATGTAAAACATGCATGTGCGTATATATACACTCGTGTAATCGAGTTAACACAATCAACCCGTGGTGTCACAAAAGCTTCTGCGCCCCAATCGACACATTTCTGCGATGCCATGCTACAACAGTCCTCTGGCACGGGACATATATGCATACATGTATGAGCACCGTACTCGTAACAAATGATTTTTGTTTTTGTTATGTTAAGAAATAAATCTCGAGCAAAAAAGAAACAAACCGGCGTAGATGCCGTTGCCACCGCGCTTATCCTGGTTAAAACAATTAGTGTCAATGATAACCGCTAACGGTTTATCAGGTTAAAACAATCAGTGTCAACGATAACCGCTAGTGGTGCCGTCACACTATGACGACTAGGCCAGCGCACACCCAGCGTTTTGAAAATTTCATCAACATTTTTGGCAAATTCCAACACGTTCAAATTTGCCATGCTCTCTGAACGTAGACATGACAATGGGCGTGTCCCCAACGATAACTAACGCATGGGAAACGTTTTAGTAACGTTTATGAGCGTTTGTGTAACGTTCCATTGACGCCTGTTTTAAATCTGTGAGTGTTTCCCAACGTTCCACTAACGTTCGACTAACGTTTGTCTAGCGATTTATGAGCGCGCAAAACGACTGAGTAACGATCGCCTGACGTTTTGTTGGCGATCTCATGACGTCATTCCACAGGGTATAAAAGAACGTTGGCAAACGTCACATTGATCATCTCTGCCGTCAACTACTCGTAGCACCACCTATTCATATCGGCATTATTACATCGAAATCATCAGTGTTTCTTCATCTGCGGTGTTTTCATGATGGCTGGCAGAGGTCGTGGTCGCGGTAGAGGGAAGAAGCAGTCTTCTAAGAAGACTTCATCCTTGAAGTCTTCTTCCAAGCAGCCTTCCAAGCAGTCCTCAAGAAAGAAGAAGGGTCCTCCTCCTCATATCCCTTCTGGACATGAATCTGCGCCTTCTAACGAAGAATCTGACAGCCGTCGATCTCTTTCTCCAACTCCTGGTCGCTCTCTATTTGCTTATCCGGAATCTCGAGCATCTTCTTCTGTCGGTCCCCTAGCTGATGATGTTGATGGTCCTGGTGAAGAAGAGGATGCAGGCCAAGAAGAAGAGAATGTAGATCCGACGAAGCCTCTCTGCATCCTCCATTGTCGATCTGCACACCACCGAGACTGGCACACGAATAACTGAGCATCATCCCTTGTTATATACTCAGGAGCGTTGACATCACGCCTACGCTAGCCCAACTGTACCTTCACGTTCTGAGAACGGTTTGCTAGACGCTATGGCTTCGCTGAGTTCGTTTTGTGATCGCCACTAATACTCTATACAATCGTTTTAAAGGCGTTCTTTGAACGCTTGTAATGCGCCATTGACACGCTTGCAACACGCTAGATAAAGGACGAACGAATGTCAACGTTTACGAACGCACACCAAACGCATGAGGAACGATAGCCCAACGAAGTTAACGATTTCATAACGTTTGTATAACGTTCTGTGAACGTTTCACAACGTTTCCGTTCAAACGTTGGACAGAGAAAAAGCTTGGTGCATGTTCAAAACAAGATTTCGGCCCCAGCGTGTCTCTGCGTTCGCCGACAACTGCGTAACGTTAGAAACGCATGCCTAACGATAAGAAAACAACCATGAACGTTTACCAACGTTTCCCAAAAAAATGGAAAACGCTAGGCGTGCGGTGGCCTAGTCGTCATGGTATGACGGGGCCATAACGGTTTATCTCTTACGTACGTCCCATGTTGCATAGCTACCGCTAATCGTGACACTGCAAAGAAGCATAAATGAAATGTTTCATCGCCTGTCTAAAGATATATTAAAAGACTTGCATGTATATTTGTATATATAAGGTGGATAAAACATCACATTTCAAGTTGCCATATATAAACAACTATCCACACACTACCGCCTGTGCTAATCTTTCGAATAGTTATCAATGTCTTTATATCCATATACTCGGATATTGTGATTGAAATCAAGCGTCTTGATTGCCTGAGCAGCCCAGGCTCAGACAATCAAGTCGCTCGATTTCCAGTTGGGATTGTCAGTGATCTTCAGAAACGTTGATAATCTAACACAAGTGACTGTCCGTCCGTCCGCGTACATTTACGTCGAAAAGCTTTTAAGAGATTCTCCAACATGCAATATCTTCAATATTACACGAAGGATTGCTTCAATACTTGGCTACTTGAATCACCTGACCATTTGTCACACATTCGCGCCACCATTAACACGACCTTGACATGTGTCACCTTCGAAATGTCGCTGAAACAGTTAGCCATATTGTTACATCGAAAAGTGTGCAAGAGTTTCACCCAACATGTAATATATTCAATATTACTTGAAGGATTGCTTCAATACTTAGACACTCGAATCACCTGAACAATTGTTACACACTCGCGCCACCATTACCACGACCATGACAATTGCCACCTGAAACACTTAACCATTTTGTTAAGTCGAAACGTTTGTAAGAGTTTCTCCAATACTTGGACACTGGAATCACTAGAACATTTGTCACACTCTCATGCCACCATTAACTTGACCTTGACCTTTTGTGTTTACCGTCACAAAGTCGCTGAAACACTTAACCATTGTTTACATTCACGTATGCCAAAATAACATATCCAAGGTGTATGATCACGTGGTACTAACAACAACAACAAGTACTGAAACTTCCAGAATCAATCTGATTCAAAGTACGTATTCTTTAATAGTGTCCTTATATATGTCAAACGCGTCTTGTTAAGCTGCATTTGGTGGTCTCTGTACGTTGGCCCAAACTTACGTCGTTTTTGCGAAGAATCGACGCAAAAACGACATAAGTGCCGAACTCCATGGACGACCAAATGCAGCTCATGGAGACGTGATTGCTGAGTCATATTTCATCAAAATCCGTTTCATATTAAGGAAAATATCAAATAATACTTACTTTGGAGTGGGTGACATTGTTGTTGTTGTCGACATCAGGGATCGCACGGCTCCTTAAAACCACGCAGTTTGATTGGCCGAGCCGTGGGCAGGAGCAGCGTCTATAAAACACATTCTTCAATTTCGTAATCAGGCAGTTTTACACGGCACGATTCACACCAACACGATATGCAAATTAGTAAAACGAAACGAACTTCGTGTCCTCATTAAAAACACGGCACGAGCACGGGACGCACACGACACGCGTGCGTGGAAACGATATACTTACACGATGACCCTACTGTATATACATATAAGCATTGCCCCATGATGTAGTACCGGGTAAACTTTAATATGACTTCCCGCATATTTTATCCAGAATTCAAGATTAGCATGTCCTGTAATTTGACCAATTCCGACACATTCCGACTCATTTAAATATTATTTGAGATATTAGGTTTCGTAAATAACCAAATATGATCTGAAGATTTGATGTTCATTTCGTGAGGAGTATCATTCTTTATGAACATGTCAGCGAAACAAGAACATTAAAAGTATTATCATCATTATTAGCAATTTAGCATGCCATTCAGCGTCTGATAACCATTCTGATTATTCATACGGATGTTGATACCCGCCTGCCGTTGTACATGTATGCAATTCATGGGGGGATTCAGGGGGGGAGGGGCGGACCCGGCGCGCCCCCCCCCCCCCTAAAATTCGCCGAGTAAAGATTTTTTACAAGTTACAAGGCACGTTTCATGCCAAGTGCCATGTATTCCATGCATTTTTCCGCTCCGCTCGGTCGACTATTTTGCAATACTTGACTATATTATCGAACGAGCTTAGCTCGTTCGATAATATAGTCAAGTATTGCAAAATAGTTACGCCCCCCCCCCTAACCCGAAATCCTGGATCCGCGCCTGCAATGTCCAATGTCATCACTAATACGTTATAAAAGGCTCACACTGGCTATGGCATACTATAAGCAAATGCATTGCATTTGTCAGAGCTGGAAAATACAATTTCAGGAAAAATTAATTTCCGTTAGTTCGTCGTTGACAACATTTAGCTACTTTTATTGTTATTAATGTTCAGACTAGTTGATTTATAGCTTCTATTACAATTGTGAACTTTTGCAAAATTACCGACTTTTTTTATTACTATTTTCAGGTTGTGATGGTTTTCGAGCACTCTTTTCTACCTGCCGGTTCGTGAAAGAATGCCGATATTGGAGTATATATGGGTAAGTTGACTCCGTTTTCCTCTTCATATACGGTGAAACCTCTCTAAGCCGGACACCCTGGGAGGTCCCCAGGGTGTCTGGCTTAGAGAGGTTTCACTGTAAATCAGACATTCTATAATTCTGTTTTGAGCCGTAGTTGTGTGCTATGCGATCACGAACATACATTATCCCCTGAGATAAATGGCCAAGAAACTCATAAAAAATAAGAGCAAAGGTGGGTTCTTTGGTGTCCGGTTTAGAGAGGTTCCTCTGTGCGTGTACATGGCAGACCACTGGCTGATGTCAAGGTTCAACCACACTAAGTTTAGAGCTAGCTCTATATCATTTGAAGAGCTCTCTAAATAATTTGGAGCTAGCTCTAAATATTTAATGCTAGCTCTAATTACTTGAGTGTCGAGATTTGACGTTCCATAATAGACGCTGGTTGTATTGGTCGCCATACTGCCATCAGCAAAATGCTACTCTAATTTACTTACGCTATTTGCAATCAGCGTAGCCTGCTCAGGGGCAACGCCGATCGTGACTTCAGTCCCTGCATTATGCTTACATCCATCAGCAAGGCAAACTGATTACGTTATAATCGTACTGGGTGAATGAACAAAGGGACCTGGGCCCGTTTTACTAAACTTCGTACGACTAAAATGTTCGTAAGTGCAAACTTATGATAGTCTACAAATTTCACAATACCAAATATTTTTTTTGTAAACAATTATTGGATTTACATTTATTGAGCATAGGCTGCATATGCTCACTAAATGTAAATCCATCAGTTGAAATTGCCAGACGATCCTAAAGTGTCACTTACGAACATTTTAGTCGTACGAAGTTTAGTTAAACGGCCCCCAAGATCGTGACAGCTATCAAAAACTCCCTTTTTCCAACCGGCTGCCCAAATATAGAGTCTGACTAAGCCTCACATCACGTGACCGTTGTAGGTGCTACTGGCGCTACTATCCGTGTATCTTCACCAAACTTGGAGTGAGTACGCCGACTCGGGGTCCGGGAAGCAGCTCCTCAAGACGTTATTCTACCAAAACAGGTACATACTCGACTGAGTCGCACTCAAGTAAAATAGGCACCTGATTCTTGACGAATTCCCATTAAGCTACATGTAGATGCAGAAGATACTGCATACAATATTTTCAGCTAGTAACCGGCGCAAGAACTTTGCGCCGGTTACTAGACGAACATAATGCGTTTCTGTGTTAGCTGAGTAGAGCTGAGTGGCATCGCATCAGGAAACTGGTACATTTTTCGATTTACATTTATTGAAAAGGTCTCAGGTGGTGGCCCAAATGAGACACTCCATGTGATTTTGTGACTAAGAACATGTGCGATATTTCATATTTCGTTTTACAAAATGTACGATGTTTTCCGTAAATCATTTCGAAAGTTGACGAAATGGAAATAGAATAGAAGCTATGAAAAGTTTTCCAACTTTCGACATCATGTGCAGAATATATATTTATCCCGTCAACACAGTGCGTATGTGCCGTGAAACACGGTGCCGTGAAACACGGTGCCGTGAAACATTTTTGATAACCTGTCAATACCACCTAATCACTGCGTATGAATATGTGCGGTGGCTGGGGTTATTTATTTGTTTTGCATTTTAAAGCCATTTGTAGGTGTTGACGGGATAAATAGAATAGTAAGTTAGTGCAGTGAATGGGAAGAAATATCTGGCGCGGCACGGAAACGGGATGTGCTCGGCAGAGCATCGCCCATCCCGTTTTGTGAGCCTTGCCAGATATTTTCCCCATTGACGGCACTAACCTACTATCTCTATCACGGTTCATGTAAATACATGTAGTAAATACATGGGAATTTAACATGGGGAGTCAATTTCCAAATGTTTCAAGATTTGGAAATTTTCTCCGAAACCTGGCGAGATAGCTTGAAAATGATGTAACTAAGAGATAGCAAAAGTTAGATTTTGAAAATCGGTCCACAAATAAAAAAAATATTTAAAAAAAATATATTTTTAGCCCCCATGTTAAATTCCCGTAGAAAAATCGTTTTTTCGCAATAAAATCAATATTTGATGGAATTTCATGAAATAAAATGTTTTGGGGAGGGTGATTGTTTTGTTATTGATAAAAAAGTCCTTACCTTTTAAATATTTTTTAGATTTAATGTGTTTAATAGCCAAAAGTTCGTCGGAAGCAAAACGTGGAACAGAGTAGTTCTAATGCAAAAACGCACATCTTCTAAGGTACAATCACCTTCCTACCTGTATCGTAGCCTTGACTGATAAACGTGATATCAAACGACATAACACTAGCCGGTGTGCTCCAATATGTGGGTGTGATAAACGTGATATCAAACGATATAACACTATCCGGGTCTGCTCCAATATGTGGGTGTGATAAACGTGATATCAAACGACATAACACTAGCCGGGTGTGCTCCAATATGTGGGTGTGATAAAGGTTATATCAAACGACATAACACCAGCCGGTGTGCTCCAATATGTGGGTGTGATAAACGTGATATCAAACGACATAACACTATCCGGGTGTGCTCCAATATGTGGGTGTGCTAAACGTGATATCAAACGACATAACACTAGCCAGTGTGCTCCAATATGTGGGTGTGATAAACGTGATATCAAACGACATAACACTATCCTGGTGTGCTCCAATATGTGGGTGTGATAAACGTGATATCAAACGACATAACACTAGCCGGGTGTGCTCCAATATGTGGGTGTGATAAACGTGATATCAAACGACATAACACTATCCGGGTGTGCTCCAATATGTGGGTGTGATAAACACGTGATATCAAACGACATAACACTAGCCGGTGTGCTCCAATATGTGGGTGTGATAAACGTGATATCAAACGACATAACACTATCCGGGTCTGCTCCAATATGTGTGTTTGATAAACGTGATATCAAAGCCGGGTTTTCTCCAATACGTGGGTGTGACTGGATACTTGTCGTGTTTATGGGTTTTACCACTTGTGTAGATCCAGATCAGCCTTCACTGTTTACCATTCCATCAATGAAACACCCGGTATGCTTCTAACAAGCAGTATAGACCGTTGTCAGGAAAAAGTAGTGTTATTGATCAGGAGCTTCACTGGTCACAACTTCCATAAGTCCCATTTCTCCAGTGTCACAGTCACATACTAATTATGTTCATATATGTGGACGCAGGCCTAAATAGGAGGCGAGCATGAAGCACTTTACTCACCGTATACATGGGCGGATTAAGGGGGGAGGGGGGTGGCGGACCCGGCGCGCGAGCCCCCTCCCCCCCAAAAAAAAATTCGCCGAGTAAAGATTTTTTACAAGTTACAAGGCACGTTTCATGCCAAGTGCCATGTATTCCATGCATTTTTCGGTCGTTGTCTTATTGTTTCAAAATTTAAAAGTTTTCAATAAAAAATCTAAACATACTGTGACAGTGTCAATATTTTTGCTCCAAAATGCGCCAGAACGCATGAAATGCTTGTAGATTTCAAAAAATTCCGGGGGAAAATGCCCCCGGACCCCATTAGCGCTATCACGAGCTCTGCTCGGTCGACTATTTTGCAATACTTGACTATATTATCGAACGAGCATAGCTCGTTCGATAATATAGTCAAGTATTGCAAAATAGTTACGCCCCCCCCCCCCACCCTAACCCGAAATCCTGGATCCACGCCTGGTATACTTGGACGTTTAACCTTTTAGACGGGCATTCATATACATATATGCATGAGTTCAGTGGACGGTAAGAAATTGGCAGAATTAGTATAGGTGGAATTGGCCCTCTTATGTCTGTACTAACTATGCCTGTAGGACCCGGCTACTTCGTCGCAATGTCAATGATACTCCTGTCCTCGATGGAGTAATTTGATAACACTCGCATAGCTTTTGTTGGGGGCATTTCAGGAAATGACATATCCCCGCTGTAGTCCGCCAAGTTGTGTAGGCAATTAAATTATCACCCACGCTAATTTGATACCGATGCCAATTTAAATTGAGGTGACATGCATGTATAGGGAAATCTATTATAAGTGCACAGTTATCATTAAGTACATGTAAGCTCGACTGGGCGAAATTCGAGTTCTGTAGAAAGAGTTGCATACATGTAATTGCGAATATAGAAAACCAAACAGAAGAACCTACTACTGTCTGTTTCACGAATCCTGCCCACATTTTACGGCTATATAAATAATGCAAAACAATATATTTTTCGATAATATTAAATTATAGCAAACTTTAAGAATGAGCCTACTTTTTATTTCGTGAAATTTGGTCCAATATTGATTGTATTGCTAAAAACAATTTCCACATGTTAAATCCCCATAGACATCATAGGCATTGGGTATCAAGATGGCTATGGGGATTTAACATGAGGACGTTTTTCTAATTTCAGAAATAGTGGACAGATTTTCAAAATGTAACTTGTTTTCTTAGTTACATCATTTTCAAGCTATCTAGCTAGACTTCAATTTTTTTCGTTTTTTGAATTTTCCTCCAGGTTCTCCACTTCTTGTTTCCCCATGTTAAATTCCCATAGAGAAAACTCATTTTTCGTAATAAAATCATTATTTGACCAAATTTCACGAAAGAAAAAGAAGGCTCATTCTTAAATATAGAGAATAGTAGGTTAGTGCCGTGAATGGGAAAAAATATCTGGCAAGGCTCAGGAAACGGGATGGGCGAGGCTCTGCCGAGCACATCCCGTTTCTGTGCCGCGCCAGATATTTTTTCCCATTCACGGCACTAACCTACTATTCTATTTATCCCGTCAACACCTAAAAATGGCTTTAAAATGCAAAAATAGTATTGACTGGATATCAAAAATGTTTCACGGCACCGTGTTTCACGGCACATACGCACTGTGTTGACGAGATAAAATATTTTCGACGGATTATAAAGTATGATCATTGCACATAAAAAATAAATACAGATAACAAATAATAATGTCCGTTAACATTTTAAGGAAACACGGTTATCGCCCCTGATATCAGTGTGGATATTTACGTCTGATATAAAATGTATAATAATACCAATCAATACGTGGGTTATGGTGAATTAATGTTTATTTTGCCACACACACTTTTTTAGAACTGGTGGAATAGTGACATAATTATACGTTTATTAAATTCCTATAAAGAACAGTGTGTGTCTACTGAGTGGGCATGTAACTTTAATACTCGAATGAAGCTGACATGATCATCATATCAACTTATGCTGTTTAACATATAATATATTACCATGCACGTATATATGGTCCGTGTATTTGTATTTATACAGCCGCAATAGCCGCTTAACATATACGTCAGCATCATAAACAATTGATACATCATCAATGCAATGAAGAATTATTGGATCGTTCAAAGATTGTAGGCCTCTATAAGCGGACCCCTCTCATATAATCTCGCATTCACACATAAATAAAACACTGAACACGTGACAGTCTGTAATTATAATTTACATGGAAAACGAAATTGACCATTTTCAATGTTAAATGAATCTCAGGTCGGCCATAGCACTAGTTTGAGAACAACAGATACGTTTAATAATCAACATACTCCTCGCTGCAATATCAATATACGTGTATGTTCCTGTGGATTACATAAAATATAAATAGTATACCTGAAGGCGACGTGAAGCTGTAAACAAAGAGTTCTCCACGGGCACCAATGTACACTCTAAGACCTAGCAATATACGACTCATAACGTAACAAAAGGTATTACGTTAACATTACACGTGATGGTGTTTATTACCATGTCAATCGTATTTAAAGGGTTATTATAGGAATGAATGGCCTTTTCGTGGAATTTATCAGGGTATAAACTTGGAAAAGTCGCGGGAATACTGGACGAAGGCCGGAAGGCCTCGTCCAGTATTCCCGCGACTTTTCCAAGTTTATATCCCCGATAAATTTCATAAAAATACCATTCATTCCTTATAATTCCAGCATTTGAAATAAATTCATCAAGAAAATGTGTTTATTTTCCGTTTTCTTAAGAATTATTTTAACTGCGCCTCACGGTTACGGAAAGTAGTTCGGCGTGGGAGTTTACTGGGATATAAATTTTGGACAGAGACTTGCTACGAGCCAATCAAATGTTAGGGAATTGTGTAAATATTTTTGTGCTGGAATTATTACCATGTTAACCGTATTTAAAGGGTTATTCAGTTTTGACTCATGAGAAACTATATAATCTTTGTTTATCATAATTTCCCAACATCCTATATGTGTGTAGATACCACTTATATTTGAGTCAGTGCATGGGAACATGCAATGTAGCATGAACATAACATTGTCAACTATCACTATTCCATACACAGCATTGTATTATGATTACAAATATAATTATATTACTTTCAAGTATATGCTGTTGATAAACACTGCAAATTGTTTATAGAAAGCTGTACCTACATGTCAATTACGTCAATACAACGTTTACAATGGTAACTAATAATGTTATAGGCCCTGATAAATCGGACGACGTGCAAGTTTGCATGTGCGAAGTTCTTATCTTGTACATTTATTATTCTAAATCGAAAAATCTCGCTATTCTGAACATGTACATTATCAAACACCGCAGTGTTTTGTCTTTGAACGTGGCTGCCGTAAGCCTAATTGATGTGTCGGCTGCGTTGGCGTCACGTCATGCAACTTTATCGCGCATTTACTCCATGGCGTAGAGTTTGCCACACCAATGTTGAAAACGGCATGGACAGGCCTATTTATTCAGATCACTTTGTATTATATACTGTTAGATAATTGTTCCTACGTTCTTACCGAGCATACATACCTATACAATTCAAAAGCATCCTATACTCCTTGCGACTAGTATTTAACACATTAACAGTCAATGACATCTGTAGCTAACAGGGATCGTATATTTAAAACAATCATTCTACTATTGTTACGAGTATGTACTAACGATAAAAGAGATTTCAAATAGAAGCGTATCTGTTTAATAACATACGACACTATGACATGTGATAATCTCCCCGTTTCTTGGTTACCCGTAGCAACACAAACGTTACACCCGTCACACAGATACAACATTGCAATGGCAAGCGTTGCAAAAATATATGGACTAAGTGTAATACCTCGAATTCACTTTGTTAACCAGATCAACATTTCAATACGTACTTCCCAATATACATGTACATCTTTCTTCATTCTCCTAGTACGTCTTTACTGTACGAGCGATTGGCTTGACTCATCATGTGCATGATTCCCACCATTCATATATTCATTCCCCGCCACACCCATGCTCCGAAGGTAAACCGGAAGTCGCCGGACCGATGTCCGACTATAAAAAAAAAGTAAAAAAATAAAAGATATATATATTTGTTTTACTTTTTTATTCTAACCTTCAATGAAATCACCTTCCTTTGGTATGCGCTTCTGGTGCTAGCTATCTTTTCTTATATGACTGCTATACTTAAAAAGCTAAAAAAGCTCTTAAATATCACACAAAATCAATTTTATTTTTTCTAAAACAAATTCTGTCTGGTAAATTTTTGTCCGGTCTGGTAAAAAATTCAAGTTTACCAGACCGAATGTCCTGTAAAATGTTGGCAGTTTCGCGGAGACTGGCACATATTGGCAAAATTAGCGCAGGTGGTAGTGTATGCCTCAACTTGTCTTATTGTTTACTCTGCGCATCACACTGCAGTGCATTCTGGGCCATGTTAATGGTTTATGCAAATTGTCATTATTAAGTTGCCCGCGGGCATTATATCCTCAAGGGCCCTCGATCCAGGATTAATACTGGGGAAACTGGACACAACAAACTAACTGCATTCCGTTACAATAACAATCATGGGGATGATAATACTACTTGGGTCATGAGAAAGTTCAAATAAAACTATATGTGGCTGTGACTGGAGAATTGGGACTTAAGGATTTTGCGACCAGTGCAAATCCAGATCAGCCTGTGCGTCCGCACAGTCTGATCAGGATCTGCTCTGGTAGCTATGCCGTCAACAAAACACCCGTGAAACAATACCGATTTTTCAGGCTACAGGAATCTGCTATCTGATCAGGAGGTACACTGGCCACAAGTCACATATCTCCAGCCACAGCCACACATTACAGTGGGGTCAGCGTGTAAGTGCACACACGAACGAACACGACAGGTTGGAACGCTGACCACACTGTATTTCATGTATAAACAAAAATGTAAATATTTTTCTCATTTCGCATCAAAAGTGTATGTTGTTACCACTCAGTTGAACCGTCTCGGCGAGACGGTTCAACTGAGTGGTAACAACATACACTTTGGGTGGGTAGCGAACCAACCTGTCGTGTTCGTTCGTGTGTGCACTTACACGCTGACCCCACCGTACCATTATAATGTGAGACACGCCATGCGATTTTGTAGCTTCGGACAGCGTAATTTCATTAAATACGTTTACACAATTTATAATATTGTTCGTATATAAAGCCAAAAGTTGACAACATTTTCAGAGTACATGCGGAATATACGCAAGTACTCTGAAGGTTTGTCAACTGTTGACGCCATTTACGGAAAAGATTGTCAATGTTGTAAACGTAATTCATGAAATTACGCAGATGGCCGAAGGTAAAAAATCACATGGCGTGTCTCATATGTTTCTATCACTGTTCTCCCTACTCATTGTGAGTTACGCATCTGACATCCTCACAACATTAAACTTGGGCTATGAGAACATTCTAAGAAAACAATATTACCATGATCATTGTTTCTGTTGTTAATGCCGTATGGGTCTACCCATTGTGAGTTATGCATTGTATAACGCTTAGTGCCCACGTGTGAAAAGCTTCTTTTCACACGTGGACACTAAGCGTTGATGTCAACCCCTAGTGTTCGCCAGTTTAAAATGGCTGTGACATTTTCTAAGATCTTCTGAGACAAACGGTACTGGTAATACAACGTCCAGAAATAACTACGTTATTCGAGCCTGCAATTCCGGCTTCTTTTCACACGTGGACACTAAGCGTTGCTGTCAACCCCTCGTGTTCACCAGTTTAAAATGTCCATGACATTTTCCAAGTTCTTCGGAGAGAAACGGTACTGGAAATAAAACGTCAAGAAGTTATTCGAGCCGGCATTGCCGGCTTCTTTTCACACGTGATCGCTACTAAGCGTTTAATAAACAATAGGCGGTTCTACAATGCATCTTTTCTCAAAAGTAGTCGCATGTAGTCGCATGTTTCAAACACTGTGTCTTGAAAGTAAACGAATATTTATTGAATGGATACTTTCACACACAATGCGGTTACGGACGGACGAACAATGCCAGCCATCCGAATAGGATCATAACATCATAATTCAAGTGTGTTGTCAAACGGGCGTTTATAAACATCGAACCTCCATTTCTACACGAGGCGGCCCATATATAATGATATCGCCATCCCGATTTTCTCTGATATTTCTTTCGATGCGATATGTCCTTAAATAACGTCATCACATTGACAAAATAAATGATAGCGCACGCGGAATTAAATTCTGCATGCGTACTGAACATTTTGTCAATATTTCATACATTTACGGATAACATTGCAACTTTAAGAAATCAACGCCGACGAAAAAGAAATCACTGCGGACATAAACATTTCTTACGACAGTTTAAACCTAAACATTTCTTACGGACATTTTCGCGCTTTACAGTCACGCGAATATGTCCGCGGACAGTTTAAACTTTAAATTGTCCGAGGACATATTCGCGTGACTGTAAAGCGCGAAAAGATCCGTAAGAAATGTTTATGTCCGCAGTGATTTCTTTTTCGTCGGCGTTGATTTCTTAAATGCACGACTATGTCCACAGCCATGTTCGACATATGTGCCCCTTTCACCAGAGCTGGGTCGCACTTTCTGTTTCAGTTATATGCCAGACAAGCAGAAACGATCACACGAAGCTACAGAAGACGGACGGACGGACAGTGACATCGTCAGTCGGGAATGCTGTCCGTCGATGACTCGTGGGATCGCCCCTCTCGGCGGAATCTCCAAGGAAGGTACCCTTCTGCAATTATATAGGGATTCAAACACCGTGCAGAAATTCTACGAAACAACGTGCTCGCCTGGGATTGTGAACACGCCATGTTTATTCGTTGACGCCAACGTATGGGTGTCGCGATGCGAACAGAAGTATACGTTCACTTACGCTATCGTTAAGGACTTTAATACGACGCAACCGTACAGGATCGACTACATGAAAATGAAGTCGGGGTGCTGTTGTACGGTGGTCGGGCAAGTGGAGCGCCCCAGCGTGAACTCCCTGGGCGACGCCATTATGGAGATTGAGGAAGAGTTATTCGGCAGTGCTGTATGACATATGGACCACATACTTTGGTAAATGGCTGAACATAGGGACCTTCTCGTATTTGGAGGAATTATATGATATTATCGTGATCCATCGCTGCGATACACAACCGGCTGCGTTAAACTTGCCCAAATGTCAACGTTTCTGAATATAATGGCAATCTGAAATCGCCGCTAAGCAGTTTCATTGGCTGAGCTTGATCTGTAGCAGCACAGCTCAGGCTCAACCATTCAAGCTGCTGGATTCCAAGCACAATGTTCAAGCATTTTGAAAGAACACAAGTATTGACAACTATTGGCAAGATTAGCGCAGACGGTTGTGTACATTGGGATTGCGATGGCATGGCCTCTTGTTTGGGGCATTCAGTGTCTTCGTTTGTACGGCGTGTAGAGACGACAATTAAGAACCTTATAATTCGTCCTACTTTCTTTCTAAGCCAATCGCTGGTCAGTATCGCGCTCCACTTATTTCATGTATTGCAAGAATTATCTTCAATACGTTACATATTATCATATGTATATTTCGCTCTACTTTCTAAGCCAATCGCTGGCCAGTATCGCGCTCCACTTATTTCACATATTGCAAGATTTAACTTCAATAAGTTACATATTGCCAGATTTAATGACTATTTGTTAGACAGTCAATACTCGGATTGGAGACTGCATTATGCACCTGGCTAATTATATGTATGTTATCGCTCACATATTGGATTTTTAATGAACTAAATGCTTCGCTCGTTAACGCTCCCTAGCATTTAATTCCTTAAAAATCCAGTATGTGAACAATAGTTAATGTCTCATAATTAGGAGATACTATGTCCTAATTAGGAGCTACTACGTCCTAATTAGGAGTAATTATCTCCCAATTAGAAATTAGTATCTACTAATGAGGAGTTAGTATTTCCTAATTAGGAGTTAGTACCTCCTAATTAGGAGATACAATATATTTTAACATTGCACAGGACGCTTCCGTAGTTCTAAACACTACATGCGGCGTAGCAACGAATGAACAAACTGTAATGTTTTTAAACTTAGTCTCTACTTTCAAAAGTAGCGAAGAGGCGACTGGTCCCTAATCAGTCACTGTATGATGTTGAATTTTATTAATAGCGGTATGAATATCGTGCAACTGAATTGCGAGCTGCGCAGGCCCTGATCAGACTGCGCAATCAGATTCATATGCTGATACATATGGAACGTCAAATATACAAGACCACACTTGTGACAACCTTCCCGTTTGTTAGCCAGTTCCAAACTTTTAATATAATAGAGAATCTCAAACCAGTTTCCATTTGATTCTAGCAATAAATATATTATAAATATTCCATATTATAGGTTCCCATGCTTTGTAATGACTTCATGTTACCGAACGTGAGCGCATTTTAACATTGTAATGACTTTACTGAGTCACCGACGCAGCTAATTACGTTTGAAATATATTCCCGTCAACGTCAAAACATCGTGGCATTGTCGCGCCATTAGGGACGTCATTTGGAACGTCTTCATTTCGTTCGTTTGGCATAACGTTGGCGCATAATACGAATACGTAATTAGGCTGATGCGGCAAGCCAATCAAATTCGCTGCAGGTGTTATTACACGTGTGTCATATCACATTTATGAAATGGGTTACAGCACGTCATAACACGGTTTTCATGTGATAAATAAAAATATTAGAGTAAGGTATTCCACGGTTTCAATCCGCTTACCATGTCGCTCCTTTCTCCGAAGTAACACCATACATGTAGAGGTTAGTGTCGTATTTATTTGACTTTGAATAAATAAAAGTATATATCCCGCGGGCTGACAAAATGTAAACCAAAGTGGACCACTATGATATACGTACGACTATGATTTATCTACACTTGTCTCATATCATGTCTTATTGTTTGCCCTAGTTTCTCGACCAATGGAAGCAGAGCATTTCGTCTCAATTTGTCGCATATTGCGACGGTTTCGCCAATATCTATTAAATTAATCATTAAATGTTGCAATAACTCTGCAGTTATATTTATAACCACAGGTACCGCCTTGTTGACGTAATGTCCTGTGACGCACACCATGTTTACGATCAATTCATTGGCACACCGCCAATCGCGTAATAGTATCGTTGTTGAAAACACGTTTATGGGCAGCATTCTATTCTAATAGACAGGTACCCGCGATGAGGCGGGGCAACCAATAAGTTAGTTATAGTTCACATATTTAAGTTTTGATAAACTAATTTCTCGCTCGCTGGCGCTGGCTACGAAATAAATTCAATATGTGAACTATAACTATTACTTAGAATATAAAATACGTGCTTTATAGACTGCAAGTGAGTTATATTAATCAAATACGCCAACGTATTCTACCAAATTCCAAGTATACTGACTCTAAAAACACGAGGTAAACATGTTATTTATTCACCATTACATAATTTGGTAAACCATTTTATCATGAGGAAAACTAGCAATTCGTTATATTCCCAAATAACCCGGAACCAACACATCAAAGTTGTATGGTACACTGTAGTCACATTGATGTCTACGGAGCCGCGCATGGAACGTATAATTCACTAATTCATTCCCACGAAATAACTATTCGTTCCCACTATTCGTTCCCACTAGACACCACCCCCCCCCCCCCGTTCCCCAAATGCTGTATCCGCCTCTGGTATGGGTTTAAGTAGAACAAACTTGGATTATGATACCACGGCATCCGTATAGTATGTCCAGAGATATACAATTTTCGCCTTTCCGCCGGTCATTCTTCCATCAGCATCTACGTATGTGTGTCCGTCCGTCCGCGACATATTTACGTTAAAGTCTTCAGGTAACTGTCACACTACCGCCTGCGCGAATCTTGCCAATATTTGTCAATTTCTTTATTTCAAAATACTTGAATATTGTGCTTGAAATCAAGCAGCTTGATTGCCTGAGTTACAGATCAGGATCAAATCAAAGACAATCAAATTGCTTGATTGTGAGTTGGCATTAGCTGTGCCTGGAGAAATGGGGCTAATGAGATTTGTGACCATTGTAGATCCTGATCAAATAGCAAACTTCTGTAACATGATAACGATCTATATTGCTTGTTAGAAGCATGGCGAGTGTTTCATTGATTGAATGGCGAACAGTGCAGATCCTGATCAGACTGCGCTGATGCGCAGTCTGATCTGGATCTACACTGGTCGAAAAAACCTTAAGCCCCATGTCTCCAGTCGCAGCCACAAATGTTCAGAAACGTTGATAATCTGGGCATGATTAACGCAGGCCGTAGTGTATAGCTGCAGCCGTATGTTTAATTGACTTGAAACTTTGCATGCCTCTTTATCGCACGCCATCCATAGCTTTATTTCATAGACCTGCGACTATATTCATGGAGGTAAATGAAAAATGACTTATTAATGGGGCATATCAGAAAAAAATATGTGTTTTCATCATGGCCCCTGTGTACAGCGGTTTAATTGAAGATATATGACGATACTAGGACCGTTGGGTTGTTTCAATTTTCACTCATACAGATACATACATATCGGATTTCCTATCTTGTTGCGATAGAAAATCTGATACTCATGTACATCTATCAGTGAACATTGAAATAACCAAGTAGTCATAGTGTCTTCATATATCTTCAATTGAATCACTTTACACAGTAAACACATATACATGTATCTTCAATTGAACCACTTTACACAGGGCCATGATGAAAACACATATACATATTGAACCACTTTACACAGGGCCATGATGAAAACACATATACATATTGAACCACTTTACACAGGGCCATGATGAAAACACATATACATATTGAACCACTTTACACAGGGCCATGATGAAAACACATATACATATATCTTCAATTAAACCACTTTACACAGGGCCATGATGAAAACACATATACATATATCTTCAATTGAATCACTTTACACAGGGCCATGATGAAAACACATATACATGTATCTTCAATTAAACCACTTTACACAGGGCCATGATGAAAACACATATACATATATCTTCAATTAAACCACTTTACACAGGGCCATGATGAAAACACATATACATATATCTTCAATTGAATCACTTTACACAGGGCCATGATGAAAACACATATACATGTATCTTCAATTAAACCACTTTACACAGGGCCATGATGAAAACACATATACATATATCTTCAATTAAACCACTTTACACAGGGCCATGATGAAAACACATATACATATATCTTCAATTAAACCACTTTACACAGGGCCATGATGAAAACACATATACATATATCTTCAATTGAACCACTTTACACAGGGCCATGATGAAATTCAATTGAACCACTTTACACAGGGCCATGATGAAAACACATATACATATATCTTCAATTGAATCACTTTACACAGGGCCATGATGAAAACACATATACATATATCTTCAATTGAATCACTTTACACAGGGCCATGATGAAAACACATATACATGTATCTTCAATTGAATCACTTTACACAGGGCCATGATGAAAACACATATACATATATCTTCAATTGAACCACTTTACACAGGGCCATGATGAAAACACATATACATATATCTTCAATTGAACCACTTTACACAGGGCCATGATGAAAACACATATACATATATCTTCAATTGAACCACTTTACACAGGGCCATGATGAAAAACACATATACATATCTTCTTAATTAAAACCACTTTACACAGGGCCATGATGAAAACACATATACATATATCTTCAATTGAACCACTTTACACAGGGCCATGATGAAAACACATATATATATATCTTCATTTAAACCACTTTACACAGGGCCATGATGAAAACACATATACATATATCTTCAATTGAATCACTTTACACAGGGCCATGATGAAAACACATATACATGTATCTTCAATTGAATCACTTTACACAGGGCCATGATGAAAACACATATACATATATCTTCAATTAAACCACTTTACACAGGGCCATGATGAAAAACACATATACATGTATCTTCAATTGAATCACTTTACACAGGGCCATGATGAAAACACATACATATATCTTCAATTGAATCACTTTACACAGGGCCATGATGAAAACACATATACATATATCTTCAATTGAATCACTTTACACAGGGCCATGATGAAAACACATATACAGGTATCTTCAATTGAATCACTTTACACAGGGCCATGATGAAAACACATATACATATATCTTCAATTGAACCACTTTACACAGGGCCATGATGAAAACACATATACATATATCTTCAATTGAATCACTTTACACAGGGCCATGCCATGTAAAACACATACAGGTATCTTCAATTGAATCACTTTACACAGGGCCATGATGAAAAACACATATACATATATCTTCAATTGAACCACTTTCACACAGGGAAAACACCATGATGAAAACACATATACATGTATCTTCAATTGAATCACTTTACACAGGGCCATGATGAAAACACATATACATATATCTTCAATTGAACCACTTTACACAGGGCCATGATGAAAACACCATATAAAAACATATATCTTCAATTGAACCACTTTTACACAGGGCCATGATGAAAACACATAAAACACATACTACATGTATCTTCAATTACGACCAGGGCCTGATTTGAAAACACATATACAGATCTTATTTAAAACCACTAAAGATGAAAACACATATACAATATCTTCAATTGAACCACTTTACACAGGGCCATGATGAAAACACATATAACTATATATTCAATTGAAACCACTTTACACAGGGCCATGATGAAAACACATATACATATATCTTCAATTAAACCACTTTACACAGGCCACCATGATGACACACTTATACATCATATCTTCATAATTGACAACCACTTTACACAGGGCCATGATGAAAACACATATACATATATCTTCAATTAAACCAAACCACTATACACATTTGGGCCATGATGAAAACAACATATAGCAATATCACCCTCAATTGAAATTTCACTTTACACAGGGCCATGATGAAAACACATATACATATACTTCAATTAAACCACTTTACACAGGGCCTGATGTGAAAACAATTTACACACCATATCATTATCATCTTCAATTGAACCACTTTACAGGGCCATGATGAAAAACACATATACTATATCTTCAATTGAACCACTTTACACATGATGATAAAACACTATACATATACTTCAATTAAAACCACTTTACACGGGCCGTGAAAAACACATATACATATACTTCAATTGAACCACTTTCCAATGAAAACACTACCATTTCATTTCACCACTGATGATTTAACACCATATACATATATCTTCAATTGAACCACTTTACACAGGGCCTGATGAAAACACATATACATATCTTCAATTGAACCACTTTACAGGGCCATGAGAAAACACTATAAACATGTATCTTCATAAACCACTTTTACACAGGGCCATGATGAAAACACATATACATATCTTCAATTAAACCACTTTACACAGGGCCATGATGAACCAAAACACATATACATATCTTCAATTGAATCACTTTACACAGGGCCATGATGAAAACACAATATACATAATCTTCAATTGAACCACTTTACACAGGGCCATGATGAAAACAACATATACATGGTATTCTTCAATTAAACCACTTTACACAGGGCCATGATGAAAACACATATACATATATCTTCAATTGAACCACTTTACAACAGGGCCATGATGAAAACACCATATACATATATCTCAATTGAAACCACTTTACACAGGGCCATGATGATAAAACACATATACATATCTTCAATTGAACCACTTTACACAGGGCCATGATGACACATATACATATATCTTCAAATACAAATTAACACAGGGCCATGATGAAAACACATATACATATATCTTCAATTGAAACCACTTTACACAGGCCATGATGACATATACTATACATGTATCTTCAATTAAAACCACTTTACACAGAGGGCCATATGAAAACACATATACATATACTTCAATTGAAACACTTACACAGGGCCATGATGAAAACACATTATACTATCTACAATGCAGACACGACACCATCACTTACCAACATACAGGGCCATGAATGAAAACACATATACATATCTTCAATTGAATCACTTACACAGGGCCATGATGAAAACACATATACATATCTTCAATTGAATCACTTTACACAGGGCCATGATGAAAACACATATACATATATCTTCAATTGAACACTTTACACAGGCCATGATTGAAAACACATATACATATCTTCAATTGAACCACTTTACACAGGGCCATGATGTTTACACAGATTAATTGTCTATTCATTTTTTCAATCCTGTTAATAAGTCATTTTTCATTTACGTTTTTGTTTTTTATATATTTTTTTGTTAAAAATCTTGATATGTCCCTTTAAACCATTAGAGACGAATACAATTATAAGAGCATGAAACGTTTGAGAAATAAAATCTTTATTTTCTTTAGTTCATATCAAAAGTATATGTTGTTACCACTCATTTGAACCGTCTGAACAAGACGGTTCAAATGAGTGGTAACAACATATACCTTTATGGAGAAATACGCAAAATATATCGTGTACTTATATATAAATATATCGAAACATACAAAATATATCGTGTATATCGTGGCTGAAATGGGTAATTGTGTGATAAAGATTATTATTTTGCGGTCGAGCTACACCGGTTGCAAACTCCGTAAACGCGTGGTTGTCATGGCGTCAAGAATAAGCCCGGTTTTATCAGAGCGTGACCCAGTACTGAGAGAAGCCCATTTCACTAAACTTCGTACGACAAAAATGTTCGTAAGTGCAAAATTATTCTGGAAGTCGGCGTGACGTATCACTAGTCACGTGACCCGATATGTTTGGAGGTAAGTCGATACATTTTGCTCTAAAGTACATAATTTTTATGCCAGAATATTTCAGATTTAGAACGACGAAACTTTGATACTAAGTGGTGATAAGAATATTTTTTAATGACCATTTAACATTATAAATCTGCATTGAAATTTGATTCAGCGATTGGAATTTAGTTGTTTGAAGCGTTCACAAATGATTAAATTATGTACGAAATGCGTCAGATTTCCCCCTGCGCTCCTAGACAGGGGAGATAATTATAGCCTGCAGGTGCGCGAAATGGGCGAAGTCCGACTTCTAGAATGATAGTATGTAAATTTCACATTAACAATGTGTTCTTGTAAACAATTATTGGATTTACATTTATTGAGCAGCATAGGCTGCAGCAGCCTATGCTCAATAAATGTAAATCCATCAATTGAAATTTACAGACTATTATAAATATGCACTTACGAACATTTTAGTCGTACGAAGTTTAGTGAAACGGGCCCCTGGTATGGCCATCAGCCCATGTAGCACATTATGTTACAGAATAAACATTCCAAATAAATCTATCTATATTAAAATGTTTTGCGTTGTCAATTATGTGATCATCCTATCATTTCATTAGTTGAGCAAACATATAGTCCCTGAGTTCCGTTTCAATAAATGTATGGTACTATACAAATTTTGTAGAATTCTTTTTATGAATATAATTTACATATTCGCATAATTGACCGAGGCTAACGTACATCGCCATCACACAATGCTGGGTGTTAATCAGGTAACCGACTTTGTATCAGGCGTTAGCCCCAGTCACACTGTCAGGTATTGAGGGCTACGTGTATGTACTACGACATTTCCCACCCATACGGATTGCCAAAGTTTTGCCCCGTTTTGGGGGGTTATTAGGTTTTACTAGGTAGGTTTCCATACGTTTTGCAAGGCTTTACTACGAATCGCCCCGTCTGACACGTGACAGGCCAGCCTCACTGTCGCGAATTCACTAGGGATTAGTCGGTTTTACTAGGTGACTGCCAAGTTTCGCTATGTTTTAGTACGATTCAGTAAGTTTTTTACTAGGGAATGCTAGGCAGTGCCAGTGATTAAGCCCCAGTCACACTGTCAGGTATTGAGGGCTAGGTGGGGTTTCGATATGCGTAGCATATACCCACGAGTACGTATTAAATGTATTTGATACGTACAAAAATGTACCTAGCCATATCTACTGAAACATATAATATAACATGGAAATAAAAACACAACAATACGTAGTAGAAACCAGGGGCGGATCCAGCATTTGGGGAACGGGGGGGGGGGGGGGGGGTTGTCTAGTTGTGAAGGCAACTCTTGCAATTTACTCCCGTACCGTCCAGTTACCGTTCGGGACGAGGAGGTTGTCCTATTTTCGAAATGCACTTTCCTGTGTTCTACGGCATTTAAATTCAGACTCAAACTGGTGGTAAACTGTGATCTATGTAAACTCCGTGGCGAAATTGGGGTGGGTGGGGGGTTGCAACCCCTGAACCCTCCTCCAGATCCGCCCCTGGAAACGTAGTAAAGCGTTGTAAGTATGTTTTTGCACGTTTTAGCTACGTTTTAGTAAGTATAAGCTACGTATATCCCATTCATGTTGTGAAGCTGCAAGCAACATTATACATCATCTTCTTACAAATAGTTTTGTCGTAAGGCGTTTAGCGAAACGGGTCCGTGGTTCGTAACGAAACATCTGAAAAGGCTAGAGAACAAATAGCAGGGGGCCGTTTCACTATATTCGTACGACTAAAATGTTATAATGTTGCACTTACGAACATTTTAGTCGTACGAACTTTAGTGAAACGGCCCCATGGTGTCAGAGTTCAGTCTAGATACGTAGGAGTGAATGGCTAACTTGTTTACAGCCTTCATACACCGAAGGTAAACGAAATAAAAGACAGGTTTACTCACGCCCAAGGTAAACAAATAAAATATTCTCTCGTTATAGATTTAGGAAATTCCACGAACATTTGCACATTACACATGATAATAAAGTAGTTGATACTTACAGTGGAACCTCTCTAAACCGGACACCAGGAAAACACCTGTGATCTTATTTTTGATGAGTTTCTTGGTCATATATCTCAGGTGATGATCTCTGTTCGTGATCGTATAGCACACAACTACGGATCAGAATGATCAAATGCCTGATTTACAGTGAAACCTCTCTAAGCCGGGCACCCTGGGAATCTCCCAGGGTGTCCGGTTTAGAGAGGTTTCACTGTATTAGCAAGATCAGCGCAAGCGGTAGTGTATGTTGGCTTGATCACCTCATTGTACACATCGTAGTCTGTGTCAGAAAATGACAAAAATATGCATTTGCTGAAAGTCTTGCTATTGTCTTGAATTTTGTGTTTATTTTCATTCTGAGACACAGTAAAACAAAGAAATAGAGAATAGTAGGTTAGTGTCGTGAATGGGAAAAAATATCTGGCAAGGCTTAGGAAACGGGATGGGCGAGGCTCTGCCGAGCACATCCCGTTTCCGTGCCGCGCCAGATATTTTTCCCATTCACGGCACTAACCTACTATTCTATTTATCCCGTCAACACCTGCAAATGGCTTTAAAATGCAAAAATAATAACCCCAGCCACAGCACATATTCATACGCAGTGATTAGGTCGTATTGACGGGATATCAAAAATAGTTCACGTCACCGTGTTTCACGGTTCCAAATGGTTCCATCACTATCTTGGCCGCCTGTAGAACCTGTTTAGTTGTGCCTTGACGGTCATTGGTATTCCGGACACCGACTAGTGTGGGCGGCGGCGGGAGTCCGGCTGCTTTACTGGACTTTACTCCTGTCTGAGGATCGCGCCCTGACCGACATCAGGATTAGCACGGACTCTGGTCAATCACGGCGGATTAACGGGGGTTAGGTTGTCACAACGGCACAGTGGAACCTCCCTAAATCGTCGGACACCCTGGGGATCTCCCAGGGTGTCCGACGATTTAGAGAGGTTCCAATGTAATTCAGGCGCGTGATCACTCCAATACATAGTAGCGTTTTTTGCGGTTACGAACATGCACATGCGACATGGATACTTGACAATGAGACAAGTCAAAATAAAGATACAAAATACACAGTCCAGAACATAGTAGAAAGGGTCGGCATGTTCTTGTTTTACTACTCCAAGTTAAACGTTTCCTTAGTGTATGTAAATATGGCATAATTGATGCTTGCCAACTTGATTTGAATTATATCACAAATAACAAACTAATTAATACATGGTTTCATAGCGAAAGTGGCCGGATTTGTATGGAACGCCAAATCTACATAATAACTCAAATAATTAATGCTAGCTCTAAATAATTACAGCTAGCTCCATTCATTTGTAGCTATATCTAAATAATTAATGCTAGCTCTAAATATTCTCAAAATTATTTAGAGAGCTCTTCAATTGATTTGTAGCTAGCTCTAAATATTTAATGCTAGCTGTATTTAGAGCCATCATTAATTAATTGAGTTTATGTAGATTTTGTGTTCCATAGATTTGAGACTTTCATATACGTCTACAATAGGTATGGTCGGCTGCATGTAACTGGGTAGGGTCGAATTGCCCGCACGCAATGCCTGTTTGGGCCTGAGGTCCTGCGCTGTTCGCTATTCAGTCACTGGCGCTGCTTTACGGGTGATATGAACGTGCAACAGGATATTGATAAACAGAAGTTACAACTATTTTAAGCTCCATTTTCTCATACGGTGGTCCATCTAGAATGTACGGCGTAAAGCTCTTCTGACAGGCGGTGGTCAAATGCTGAGAACACGGAAGACAAATCTGGATTCGTGCAAATCCTTAGTTATGGTTCGGCGACAAATGTTGACAATGCCAAAGGTACGCTACGTGACGGATTTGTTGACAATTAAGGAAATAGGTCATAGAAAGATGCGCTTGGCTTCAATGATAATTTCTTTATAAGAGTGATGTAATATTTATCAGATAACCTGCCCTGTATTGACCGAATATGTACTGACTGATAACATAGTTTTGTATCAGGCATTCACCTGATACAAACATCCGGGTTACAACGAAGTGAAAACTGACGTTCCATTGGTCGGATGAAGTCACGTGACGTTATCGAATAACGTCAGTGTAATGGAAGCAACGTAAACAAGTCCGCGTTCTGTTCATAGATAGCGGAGCCATATGTGCCTGATAAATTAAATTTGAATACCAGGCTACTGTCTTTCGATATCGAGTCGATCAGGCTCGGCTTGGAAAGAAACGGTAGGAATTCACGCGTTTTCCTAGCCTTGCCTGATAAATTTGATATCAAAAGATACTAAACTTTATTTGTTTTACATCTTTCATTTTATGTTTTTCATATTCTTAGATATATTTCTGTGATCTAAAACGGTGTAGAAGAAATATACAAGTGTTTCTAAGCTTATTTTAAGTATATATCACTGCCGTTGACTATTCTTATAGTATTGCACTACTGCATTTTTTACTTTTACTTTTTTACTTTTGCGACACTAGCCAAACACATGTGACGTCCAACTGTATTACATTATCACCATATAATCCTCTCTAGCCTAAAATATTGTCACATTCGCGACACATGCACAGCACATGACAACGAAGTGAATGTCACGTGTACATGTATGAGCAATTACGAGAACACGACACCCTGCAACCACACATATTCTGTTCAAACACAGCTGTTGGCACCGGAAACTCCGAGTTCTTCATTGAAACTATATCTCCATCTTTGGTCAGCCCCCAGCCATGCAATCGGTGTTAGTGTTCGCTCGGCGTGTTGGTACACTCTACCGATAATACTGAAGTTGTCAACAATCTTCAGCTGCAGTATCAGTGCCCCGATCGTTGGTGGTAAAATTACACCTTCCACGTTCTTGGATCGAAATAATTCACATTGCATTACTAATACCAGTAGCCGATTTCATCAAAATTGCAAAGTATACATATCTAGCAAAGTATACTTTGAGGGAGTAATCATTTATTTTTCCAGAAATGCATTATGTCATATAGAACTAACCACTGCATATATTTGATTATTAAAAGTATGCATAATTATTATACTGAATGTATTACATTATCACAGCCAAAATGGCTGTGATAATGTAATAAATTCAGTATAATAAAAATTCATAAATTTATTTTTAAATTGAAAATTTCTCCCTCAAAGTATACTTTGCTAGATAAACATACTTTGCAATGTTGGTGAAATAGGCTACAGATGTATGTGGCATTAGAAAAGGAGAAAAGCCAATAGTTTCTTTGTCTCCATAACAGCATGGGTGCAGATTGGGGCAAATCGTTGGAATGTCAAAGACGGCATGGATAATGACTCGGAAGCGCGATGTTGTTGCAGCATTCTCTAACTTCGGCGACGACTTACCTTACTGGATGTATCATCAACTTTGAAATAGCTCGAATGATTCATCTGTCGCATATATTCAAAGACAACAAAGTGCTAGAAGATCAACGATTTGCGATGGAAATTGTTTTGATACAAGAACATGGAAAACTGGCACCAACGATCTGGACACTGTAACCGGCAGACATTACTATGGTCGGTAGAGGAGTGATCAACAATCCCATCCATATTGGATTATGGCTGGGAACTGACAAACGATGGAGATGTGGTCCCACCGAAGAACCTGTGTTTGAACTCATTATACGTTGGTGTAGGACGAAGTGTTCTCGCAATTGCTCATGCATGCGAACTGCACGTCCTTGTTGTGTGCTGTGCACCATTTCAGGAGACCAGTAGCCTATTTCATCAAAATTGCAAAGTATACTTATCTAGCAAAGTATACTTTGAGGCAGATATCATTCATTTTTCCCAAACTGCATTATTTCATATAGAACTAACCACTGCATATATTTGATGATTAAAAGTATGCAGAATTATTATACTGAATTTATTACATTATCACAACCAAAATGGCTGTGATAATGTAATAAATTCAGTATAATAAAAATTAATAAATTTGTCCTTAAATTTAAAATTTCTCCCTCAAAGTATGCTTTGCTAGATAGGTATACGTTGCAATGTTGGTGAAATATGCTACAGAGTACCAGAGAGATGATGATTCAGTACAGTTGGTAATCGCATGTGCTTGGCTAATGTGATAAGCAATGACATTAGTACTCTAATGCACGTGGGCAATAGTCGAAAAAGCATGCAGTAGTGCAGCAATACTATGAAATATCAACGGCAGCAATATAATGCATTGTACAATATATGCATTGTACGATAGGTTCAGAAACAGTTACATATTTCTACTACGACGTTTCTGATCACAGACATATCATCAAAGGAATATGGAAGACATAACACGTAATACGTAATCAATAGTTTGACAACAATTGCAGCTTGAGACTACACATTTAATATTTACAACAATCCTCTTATCTGACGATATGAATACTAAGGTATCACGGGACAGTACGGAGCTAGAGGGGAAACGGGGGTGGACGAGTTTCTATATAGTTCAGTAACGACCCTGCAAGTTACAACAGTGTTTCTAGAAAACATTTTCTTAACTTTGTGACGCTTGACTAGATGTATTTCATAGAGTATTTCATACTTGTAAGAAACTCAATGTTAGCTCCGGTTGATTTTGACATCTTGGAAAATGGCGCATGCAATGTTGTACGGTTTCGTGTCAGAATTTAAGATATTTTTCCGGCATTTGTAGTGAAAGTTTGAGGTGATTATGACCCCACTTTCATTTTCAAGAAATGGTGTGGTGTTACAAGTGATACAAAAAGTCATGGCAAAGCCTATGTGCCTCATATTTTCATGATAACAAAGTCAGTCGTGTTGCAATTTCTGACCAAAAATACGTTGGTGTGGTAACATTGTAAAAAAGGTATATATGCACAACTGCATTTTTATTGTGGCGCGCGATTTGTACATCATTTGTGAGTATTTCTAAAATATTACATTTTTCCTCTATATAGCGACGCATTGCCACGTTACAAAAATGATTTGCATATATGTTTAAGTTAAAACAGGCAGATTAAATTACAAAACTGTATTACCTGTACCTACATAATAAACAGGTTACTGGCCATATTTTCATTGAAAACTATAGGAATTTAGCACAATGTGCATACAATGGAGACAATGAATGGTTGTCAGATTTGTCCGTAATATGATTGTTGATGCATGTGTAAACGTATCAAATCTACGTTTTAATGCAATCCGGAATGTTTTTGCGGCCATTTTGATTATATCGGCCATTTTGGATTTCAGAATTACATTACACTGTACAATAAACTTATCCGAAGTACGACTAGAAAGTAACAGGCAGTCCTATAACCGCAGATTGTTAATTTACATTTTAGTACATCAATATGAGAATACAAGATGGCCGCCGATAATCCAAAATGGCTGTCTAAACAGAAATAGAACACATTGTTTAAGTATAGTTACATTAACAAGAAGTTTGCACAAACACAAACCGTGTTTACTTAATTTAATGCACTGGAAAACGTTTTTCCTTCAAACATTTGCTAATTGGCGGCCATTTGGTTGTTTTCCGACATATTAAAAAGAGGCAAAGTATTAAATTAGATAACTTAGTATGGATACACCACACTACTGAACTTTCAAATTACAAAAATACAGAAAACCAGTGACGCCAAGGTACATTCAAATGGCAAGTATATGCGAAATATACATACATTCAAGACGATTCTAAATTTGCACTTACGAACATTTTAGTAGTACGACGTTTAGTGAAACGGGCTCCAGATATTAAACAGTAATTATGAACATGTATTCTACTGCATACAGCACAAACAACGTTTTTTCGTAAGTTACCTGTAGCAGATTTCATCAAAATTGCTAAGTATACTTTCAGGTAGTAATCATTTGTTTTTCCTGAAATGCATTATTTCATATAGAAATAACGACTGCATATATTTGATGATTAAAAGTATGCAGAATTATTATACTGAATTTATTACATTATCACAGCCAAAATGGCTGTGATAATGTAATAAATTCAGTATAATAAAAATTAAAATATTTATTCTAAAACTGAAAATGTCTCCCTCAAAGTATTTCGGTACTGCGCGTTGGATGATCATCATACCAATTAACAATTTTCACGGAATAATACAACCGTAATTACATCCATGCACGGGTCTGAATTGGCATATTTTTCAATTCACATGTGATGATGACGAATTCCAAATCAGAAATGCTGCATAAACACATGTTCGTCCAATATCCGCTAACAAGGAAAAACTGCATGTATGCAATAGCTGGAAGTATAGTTGCATTTCGTCAGGAAACCGGTGCATTTTTCGACGGGATACATTTTACACCGGTGCGAAGTGCAACAGCAGTGATTGGTTTGGTAGAAAAAAACAGCATTTTTTAAATCCTTTAGAAATATACTTGTGCTTTTAAAAAATATAATTCTACGGTTTCTTTTGTCGCTGAGTATATTAATCGAGTTGTGATTGGAAAAAGATATTGTTCCTGGATTTATTTTTATTAATTCGTTCCCACGAAATGTCCCACGAATTGTTAATTCCTGGGAACGAATTGTTAAATTGAGGGAACGAATTGTTTATTTCGTGGGAACGAATTGTTAAATTGAGGGAACGGATTGTTAATTCGTTGGAACGAATTGTTAATTCGTGGGAGCGAATTGTTAAATTGAGGGAACGAATTATTATTTCGTGGGAACGAATTAATAAAAAAAGAATTCTACGTCCCCTGCGGGACACATCTCCAATCTTCGCGAATATCGATCTAATAGAGCTAGCTCGATATTCAAAACACCCCAGCTCGAAATTCAAATGCACATCTCAATCTGCGCGAATATCGATCTCAGAGCTAGCTCGATATTCAAAACATCCCAGCTCGAAATTCAAATACACATCTCCAATCTTCGCGAATATCGATCTCAGAGCTGGCTCGATATTCAAAACACCCCAGCTCGAAATTCAAATGCACATCTCAATCTGCGCGAATATCGATCTCAGAGCTGGCTCGATATTCAAAACATCCCAGCTCGAAATTCAAATGCACATCTCAATCTGCGCGAATATCGATCTCAGAGCTGGCTCGATATTCAAAACACCCCAGCTCGAAATTCGCACTGCATTTGCAATATTGTAGTCGAATATCGATCTCAGAGCTGGCTCGATATTCAAAACAACCCAGCTCGAAATTGAAATACGTATGTCCAACCTGCTCGAATATCGATCTCAGAGCTGGCTCGATATTCAAAACACCCCAGCTCGAAATTCGCATTGCATTTACCATCTTGTAGTCGAATATCGATCTCAGAGCTGGCTCGATATTCAAAACAACCCAGCTCGAAATTCAAATACGTATGTCCAACCTGCTCGAATATCGATCTCAGAGCTGACTCGATATTCAAAACACCCCAGCTCGAAATTCTCATTACATTTACCATCTTGTAGTCGAATATCGATCTCAGAGCTGGCTCGATATTCAAAACAACTCAGCTCGAAATTAGTTCCGGTGAATATCGACCTCGCAGCTTTGGATTCAACTCGAAATTCAACTCAATATTCAACTCGAAATTCAAACCGGTGAATATCGAATTTCGATGTTCGATGTCAGAGCCAACTTCACGCTACTCGATAGATAAATGTTTGACTTGCATTGGCGGTTCAGGTCCAATACATTAATCTAAACAAACAATTTGGGACCAGTTATCGGTTAACAAATAATGGTTTTATTAGCTAAAAACGTGCTCGGTTAGAATCTGTTTCACTCCTTTTTACTTCTATAGTCTGTTTCACGAAAGCTGCCCAAATTTTACGGTCATATAAACAATTAAAAAACAATATTTTGTTCGATAATATTAAATTAAAGGAAAATTTAAGAATGAACATTCTTTTTATTTGGTCAAATATTGATTTTATTACGAAAAATTGATTTGTCTATGGGAATTTAACATGGGGAAAAAAGGTAGAGGAGTTGTGGGAGGAGTCAAAAAACGAAAACATTTGGAAATTGACTCCGAAACCTAGCTAAATAGCTTGGAAATGATCTAACTAATAAAACAAAAGTTAAATTTTAAAAATCTGTCCAGTATTTCTGAAATTCTAAAATATTTCCCCATGTTAAATCCCCATAGACATCTTCATGTCTATGGGGATTTAACATGGGGAAATTTTGTTTTCGCAATAAAATCAATATTTGACCAAATTTCACGAAATAAAAAGAAGGCTCATTCTTAAATTTTCCTTTAATTTAATATTATCGACAGAAATATGGTTTTTGAATTGTTTATATGGCCGAAATATTTGGGCAACTTTCGTGAAACAGACAGTAGTTATACGTATAATTCGCTGAAGATGACGTAAATTATATGTTGGTAACAATACACCCAAACCAACAGATGTACCGAAATAACCCATAAAACACCGAAATATGAACCGATCTTCAAGAACCTGTGCGTACTATTACACAGTTTTCGAAGGTTGGATACATGCAACCGGGAAGAACTAAAGCTCGTTGCTGCTAGAATGTGTGCATAGTAATATAATAAACATATCTAAAAAGTGTGTATTATACAGTAGAATCTCTTTAAACAGGTCACCCCGGGGACCCCGTTGTGTTCACGTTCTTGGATTTCACAGTAATTTATTTAATTGTCGTGTTTTTCACGATTTAAAATAACAAACACTGTTAATGGAGTGATTAATTACAATGTAACCCTCTCTAAACCGGAGTACTGGGAGCATCCCAGGGTGTCCGGTTTAGATAGGTTCCACTGTATATGCAATCAATCCTTGTTCTCGATTATAACACCCATCAGTTCTCAATCAAATCAGATCCACAGAGATGCTGTCAAAAAGAACCTTTTATGGAAACCATGGAAATCTGACAAACTTTCGCCGCGATTTACGCAGATTCGTCTTCTACGATAAATGTTACATACATACTGTATTGGTTGATATCAATATACCAGTATAATATGTTACTGGACTTGGAAAATAGCACAACTTCCTGGGAATTCATGACGTTAGAATTGGCAGAAGTTGTCGGCTTGATGACAACGTGACGTCAAACCTATAAATACCGCCAATTCAAACGACGCCGATGATGCAGTGGAATAATACTACTGTCTGTTTCACGAAACCTGTCCGAATTTTACGGCCATATAAACAACATTTAATAATGTGTATTCCTTTTATTTCGTGAAATTTGGTCAAATATAGATTTTATTACGAAAAATCGATTTGTCGATGGGAATTTAACATGGGGGGGGGGTGAATGAGGTGGAGCTGTGGGAGGAGTCAAAGAACGAAAACATTTCTCTGAACCCTGGCTAGATAGCTTGGAAACGATCTAAAACAAGGTGCATGATAACGTGGTTACATCAACAACAACAATGGCTGAAAGTGTTGAAAGCGAGCCTACTCCAAAGTAAGTATTATTTGATATTTTGCTTAATATGCAACGGATTTTGATGAAATATGGCCTAACAAACGCGTCTTCATGAGTTTCATTTTATGGTCCCGGGAGTTCGTCACATACTTATGGGCAGGTTTTGTGAAACAGAGAGTAGTATATCTGGCATTTCCTCGCCCGTCACAAGTCACAAAGTAAACATCCAGATATCTCTCCTATGTTTTCGGACGTTTTGCAGAACAAAGTATGCGAAGTCACACATGGCAAACACTAATGAGGAAATCAGCATGTGAAATATATCGATATCAATGTTTACATCGTTTTGCGACTTTCGTGTCTCGCGAGGTCGTACCGAATACGGCATAACTGTAATGCAGTACAATACAATGAGAACTACTGTCTGTTCCACGTTTTGCTGCCGATGAACTTTTGGCTATTAAACACATTAAATCTAAAACATATTTAAAAGTAAGTACTTTTTTATCAATAAGAAAAAAAGTTACCCTCCCAAAAAAAATTGATTTGATGATATTGATTTTATTGCGAAAAAATGATTTCCTATGGGAATTTAACATGGGGGCTAAAAATAGATTTTTTTTAAATATTTGTTTTTATTTCTGGACGGATTTTCAAAATCTAACTTTTGTTTTCTTAGTTTTCAAGCTATCTCGCCAGGTTTCGGAGTCAATTTCCAAATTTTTCCGTTTTTTGATCCTGAAGGAAACTTTTGGAAATTGACTCCCCATGTTAAATTCCCATAGGAAAATCGTTTTTTCGCAATAAAATCAATATTTGATGAAATTTCATCAAATAATTTTTTTTGGGGAGGGTGTTATTTTCTGTTATTGATGAAAAAGTACTTACTTTTAAATATTGTTTAGATGTAATGTGTTTAATAGCCAAAAGTTCGTCGGCAGCAAAACGTGGAACAGACAGTAGGTGTGTTTGTCATAAATAACAAAATGTTGTGGAAATCCCATTACTTGTTTTAGTAAGTTCGTGCATACCTTATGAGGCTGGGTATAAACATTGAGTATGTATATATGGAAGGTCATATCCGCCATAATTATATTTGGCTTGATGCTTGCTGGCTGATGACATTTTAAGTTATATCCGTCTTATTACAATTATATGTGGCTTGATGCTTGCTGGCTGATGACATTTTAAGTTCTATCCGTCTTATTGCATTCACCGTTTGTATTTATGGCAATTATATGTGGCCTGGTGCCTGCCTGCTGATGGAATTACAACTTATATCCATGTTATTCTATTCGTCGTTTGTATTTATGACATTTGAAATCATCTTGGTTGTAATATATATTTGTCTTTATTGCATGCGCATTTGGCTTGATGTTTCATTCATTTGTCCTTACTGCTTTCGGCCTTATTCAAAGTGCTAAGTGCTTTGTTCTTACTTTCTATTGCAAATGCTTAGTGCAATAAAACAGACACACGAATAAGGACATATCAATAAGTGTAATGTAAATAAGACGAATGAACAAAGCACTCAGCAGAATGGACATGTAAGAAAGACAAATACAATTACAACAAGCAGATTTCAAATGTAATACATACAAATGACGAATAAAATAACATGAATATAAGTTGTAATGTCATCAGCACGCAAGCATCAAGTCACATAGAATTATGGCGGATATTTATACCTTCCCAAATTATTGTTGCAATTGTTGTTGTCAAGGGGCGTGGCTTATCGAGGGTTACCCTAAACACCCCAAAGGCTGGAACAGGCTACAAAGGCTGCAAAGGCTGCAAAGGCTGTTCGATGTTGCTTGTACGTCCGTTAGCGGATATTTATGACATGCAATTTCATTGAATTGACTGAATTATTATGTGTTATGATCATTTTATGAATTTTAATCATTTTAATACAATAATCCATGCACAATTGGGGCTTGTTACATGTGTCACAAGCTGGACCCATAATCATTAAACGGTCGTATTTTATCTATAAATATAATTTAATATGTGCATATACGAGGGTCATCCAATAAATAGTGAAAACGAATATAAGTTGATATATTGTGCATATACCTGAATGAAATTTGGCCTACCGCTATATTGACACTTCGTCAATGGTGTCGCATTATATTACGTCACTACGTTGTATGACGTCATAGTCATGTGACGTTATAATCACATACGTCAAGGGTCATGAACACGGTGATGATAATACTGAGCCATTTTCACTATATATATTGGATTACCCTCGTATGTGTGCATCTGTAAATATCAGTTTGCAAAAGTTTCAGTATCCGCACGTGATGTACGCACATTGTGTTAAATGAAAAATGAAATGTATGGTGTTTACAATGTCACTTCGAAAAATAAACACGTAATTGTGTAACTATTCCACCCGTTTTTCTTATAATTTATATAACTACCTGTTGCCTACTTTATTATTCCAGTACCAGCATCTCCCGTCACAGAAAATAAAAATGTTTAATTTTAAATTTCAAAAGGAACAGTTTACTGCCAATAATTGACGTAATTACGTTAATTACAAATACAGGACACGGGAAGGAAAATGTTCGTGGAATAAACTGTGCTAAATACTATGGGTTAATTGACGGGAACATGTCAGCTAGCGTAAATGTATTTTACAACTAGTTACACGTTTATTCGGCCGTGTAAATAAAAGATTTTCCTTCCGCAATCTGAGGAAATTTTCGTTGCAGAGCCGTAGGTAGCGCTCATAAACATATTTGTTATCACAGTGTGGATACACATTTTCAAGGTAGATCACTATCTGATGTCTCAAAATTCGGCATTCGTCCTATGTTCGCGTAATGTGTTGATACATAAAGCATGTTTAAATGAATGTCGTTGATCGATCATTGACTTATATTAATAATAATGCAATAAGCAGGCCCATAGGGGGGGGGGGGGGGGGGGGGGGGTCGGAGCGGTCGGACGACCCCCCCCCCCCCCCCCGCCCAGCCTCGAGGTCCACTTTTTTAGCCTCGATGTCCACTTTTTAAGAACCCCCTAGATACATCAGGCTCCTTGGGCCTTCGAAACGACCCCCCCCCCCTTCAAACAGGTCTGGCTACGGGCCTGATAAATATAATCGGTGTTTAGCTGCACCTGCTAAACGATATGTTAATAGGTGTTAATCACTCTTTGTCCAATTCTGCGCGGCCCGATCGGCGCAGGTGCGCGTTTAGATAATTTACCAAAAACACGTATATTTGTGGTAGATTATTGCATTCAAATGATTAAAATGATTAACATGATCATAACACATACTAATTCAGTCAATTCAATGACAATGTATGGTATAAATATCCGCTAACGGACGTACAAGCAACTTCAAACAGCCTTTGTAGCCTTTTCCAGTCTTTGGGGTGTTTAGGGTGACCGAAACGCATGGCAAAACAGCGATGCAATAACCAATAATGGAACCCCGGATGTCACTTGAAACAGTGCGAATGAATAAAGCATCAATCAAAATGCACATGCAGTTTAGACTACAACCAAGAAGATTTCAAATGTCACAAACACGAATGACGAATACAATAACATGAAAGTAAGTTGTAATGGCACCAGTCAGCAAGCATCAAGTCACATAGAATTGTAATAAGACGGATAGAACTTAGAATGTCATCAGCAAGCAAGCATCAAGCCTAATACAATTATGGCGGATATTACCTTCCATATGTATATGGTGTTACGGGTATACTAAGCCACTTGTATGCGCATGATACAGCATGGGACCCCCCAGGGTGTCCGGTTTAGAGGGGTTCCACTGTACTATATATGACGTATTTGTGGCTTTCACAATGTATTTCATTCCAGTGTCTGTTCATGATTGAAAATGAAAAAAAACCATATTGGTCATGGAGTGTTTAATTACAGTGGAACCTCTCTACAGCAGGCACATTGGTTGAGTGAGGCTCCACTGTGTATATCACTGGCATCAGCTGGTCCATGATAAGACATGCTGACTGTGTCACCGGTGTAGACCCAACTCAGACTTGATATCATAGGGTCCGTCTCACTAAACTGTGTACGACTAAAATGTTCGTAAGTGCAAATGTAGGATCGTCTGTAAATTTCAATTGGTGGATTTACATTTATTGAGCATAGGCTGCATATGTAAATCCAATAATTGTTTACAAGAAAACAGTGTTAATGCGAAATGTACAGACTATCATAATTTTGCACTTACGAAGATTTTAGTCGTACGAAGTTTAGTGAAACGGCCCCCTGGTAGGATGATTACAGACAACTCCGTTCGTCATTGAATCAGCGAAACGTCCACACTTCATATATAGAAGTTTGCAACGAGTGCACAGTCTGATCAGGACATACATTGGTGAAAATTGAAATCTGACCGTGACTGGAAAATTGAGGCTCTTGAATTATGCGACCAGTGTAGATCCAGATCAGCCTGTGCATCCGCACAGTCTGATCAGGATCTGCAATGGTCGCAATTCCATCGATGAAGTACCGCCATGCTTTCAGTAAGAAAGGAAGATTCGGGAGTGAGCAATTTGATCAGGAGCTACATTGGTTACATATAGCATAATCGCCATTTCTCCAATCACAACACAAAAATAAGCCCGGCTTTGTCAAATTCTGATCACTTTATCTAAACTATTCGTGCCCAAGGATCTTGTCACATGGCATCGTCGTTCTCAATTAAAAATTACTTTGTTAGCTTATAATTAAGGATGGGAATTTGCTAAAACACTTTCCATACTCGGGCATAGAGTACAGGAAAAAGGCATACTTTATAAACTAGTTTGAAATAATTTAAGTTGGCATAAAATTAAAATTTGCATAAGCTCGCAAAAATAGGTCAATCCCGATTTAAAAATAGCGGACATCACTGCCAATTTGTCTCTGAGCATGATTTTCGAGCGAAATTGCTTTCAGTTCACCTCTAAACCCGACACCCTGGGGATCTATACATACCTAAATATATCAACGTATCGATGTAGCAAATGTACACACCACCGGACATGACTTCTAAATGGAGAGCTGGTAATACGTAAATGCGACTGTGAGAGTTACTGTAGAAACAGGGTGTATTTCTTTTGCGACCAGAGTAGACCCAGACTGGACTGTCCATCCGCGCTGTCTGATGGGTTTTAACCCGAATTTCCTGTCTGTAACGCAGGGCGACTTTCGCCCTGCGTTACAGACAGGAAATTCGGGTTAGATCGAGGTCTGCACTGTTCGATATTCTATCAGTGGAGCACCCAGCTTGTTTATAAAAGACAGCATGCCTTTATCATGATGTGGGAATTGTCCTTGGAGACGTATATAGCCGATTTCCCCGAACTTAGTGCACTAACATAATGTACCTTTGTTCACTTCGAGGGGTCACTATTTATTTGTTCTAAAATGTATTATTTAATATAAAACAAATGTAGTATAATTCATGTAGTGTATTTATTAAAAACTAGTTTATCTCGTTAATCAACATATTAATTAAACTATGTATACATTGAAAATTACTCCAAATCACATTTAGATCACGGTTCGTCCGCATGTACGAGGAGATAATCGATCGTACATTTTGACGAACGTGATCTAACTGTGTTAGCACATCCTCACGTCCATACATCGCTCATGTACTGTGTAATACAGAAACAAAACTCGAAGCTGTATCTAAGATGTGATAAATGCTAGATGTCTAAACTTACTAACTTTGATGAATTCGGCTACAGGATCCAGACAGGGTACAAATGCTATAAGCGCCAATTTTCTCCAATCACAGCATTACCGGCCAAAAGTGCCAAAAGTGTCAAAAGTGCCATAAGCCCCATTTTTTCAGTTACAGTCACAGATCAGGAGCTACTGGCCATATATGCCATGGGTCTCTGGTCACAATCATACACAACGGCCTGCGTTAATGTTGCCCAGATATATTGGCAATCTCAACTCGCAATCAAGCAATTTGATTGGCTGAGCCTGAGCTGTAACATAGCTCAGTGTCAGCCAATCAACTTGCTTGATTTCAAGAACAATATTCAAGTACATATATTTTCACATACAAAACAATCAAGCAATTGATTGGCTAGCGAACTGTACAGAGGTCAGCCAATCAACTTGTTGTCAAAACAATATCAAGAAATATATTTACTCGCTCAGGCTCAGCCAATGAAGTTGCTTGATTTCAAGCACGATATTCACGTACATGTATTTTCACATACAAATACATGACAACTGTTGGCAAGATTAGCGCAGGCGGAGGTGTAAATGTAGAGTGATGGACATGGAATCGTACAGCAGAATCCGTGTCAACCTAGTACTACATACAAAAACAAAACTACCGTTGATAAATCATTTATTATTTTTTTTAATTTTTTAAGGTTTATATCAATATACATGTAAATACAGCAAATCAGAATTGTATGTTCGCATAGTAAACAATAAATACGATCGCCGAACATTTAAGGTCAAACAAGCAAGGTCACCCTTTTTTTCGGTTTATACAGCGTCAACCCCACAGCCCCAACCCCTGTAAGGGGCTCAACCATGTCTGTCAGTACGGACCAGCTGTTCGTCTTCGTATCAAAACTCTCAACATCGGCCAGACGCTCGCTGGCGTTCCAGTTATACCCCCCGAGGATGTAGATTTTCTCTCGGATCACGGTACATCCCGACTCGGACCGAGGCGTCCGCATGTCAGCCACGATCGTCCACTGATTGGTTAGCGGCGAGTATCTGAAGGCGGGATAACAGTTTATTTGGATAGTATAATTTGACAAAAGAGCATTAAACCTGAGCTCAGCTCGATTTCAATCAATCAAACGGCATGATTTCGAGCACGATAATGTGGTACATGATCATACAACTGTTCCTCCGACTGAGATATTGTAGCAACAGGCAGTGTCAACCGATGTAAAGCAAGTAAAGTGTTGTTTATTATAGTGTCCACTGTAGTGTAAGCTGTACGGGCCGGTATGATAAGACACCCTCAAGATGGCGGACGGTAAAACAAGTGAAAGGTAAGTGCTTCAATTTTTACTATTTTCCCCTTTAAAACTAGCAAAAATCACGAACTAAACGTGATAAGCCTGTGTATAAATGTTGTCTTAACCCTCGGTTGCTCTTGTCAGGGTCCATCTCTTGCTAATATAAGCAGGAACGACCAAAAAACGTGAACATTTTGAAAATGAAGCGAGAGAACGGTCGTTACCGAGCTCGCATACGGTCAATTCTGAATCTGTCACTTGATATTGCATCGTTGATTGATGCTCTTTCCGAATATGTGCCCCTCGTATCCACACTCTAATTGCAAATATGTCAAAAATGACTTAGAAAAAATCACCACTGGACGGTTAAGACTCCGGTTTCCCCATATAATGTCATGATTCTGAGACGCTTATAATAACCAATTACGGATCGTTTGAAGTTTAAATCCAAATTTATATTATTGGATAGTAAATAAAAATAGTATGTGTTTGTTTAGTATTTACATTATTCTAACAACAATATTTTCTGTGATGAATATGATTTATTTTAGAGTGAAATCTATCGGATTTCCCCCAAGTTACGACGACCAAATTTGTGTCACGTTGTCTGTTTACATCACGCCGACTTCCAACTATGTAAGCACTGTAATTCTGTAAGCACTGTAACTGACACAGTTATTCGGTTGTGTATGAAGAAACAACACTACCAGAATACACCGATAGTGTCAAACAAAACATTTATATATGTTCATTATGTTATTTGTAAATCTCAATGATTTATACATTTGCAAACGGTGCTACAAGTTGATAAACATGTATAATATACATTCTGCAACATGTAAAAGGCTTAACTTGACGTCGAACTACAGGAGGCTGCATTGGTTCAATGGTAGCGCGCTGGACCGGTAATCCAGAGCCCCATGGTTTGACCCCCGGCTACGGCGAGACCGATGTTCGACTTCAAATTACCTGTAGCCTATTTCACCAACATTGCAAAGTATACTTTTCTAGCAAAGTATACTTTGAGGGAGAAATTTTCAATTTTAGGATAAATTTATCACAGCCATTTTGGCTGTGATAATGTAATACATTCAGTATAATAATTATGCATACGTTTGATCATCAAATATATGCAGTTGTTAGTTCTATATGAAATAATGCATTTCAGGAAAAATAAATGATTACTCCCTCAAAGTATACTTTGCTAGAAAAGTATACTTTGCAATTTTGATGAAATCGGCTACTGATGTTTTGTATGCATGTAACTAGTTATGGAAATACATTCCGTATATTTTACATGACCTTTAAGACAATCAGATATAAACGTGTCTTGTGAAAGCATATATATGGGTGGTGCAACGTAAAATATGTGGCCCGCTATTATCCTTGTTACTTAACGTCTGAATTATGAATGTGAAACTTAAGGGCATATAGAGACGGGGCCACGCTTTAAAGTCTCATCCGCCATACCAGTGGGATGGAAATACTATGTAAGAATAGTTCACGCCTAGGGTGCTGACGTTCAATGACTTAATTATCCCCTAGGCCACGGCCCATCTCTTATAAATGTGAACTATTGTAACTGATATAGTTGCGTTTTGTTATGCTCCCGCCACCGAATGGTAAGGGGGGGGGGGTCATATAGTGTTACCGGCGTCCGTATATCCCGTCCTGTCCGTCCGTACGTACGTCTCGAAACCTTAGCGCTCGAGTAAATGTCTTATAATGTCTGTTTCCTTACACGGATATGCTTGATATTTCACACACGCATTGCAAGAATGGTCCTCTACCGCCCTGCGACAAATCCACGATTGTCCCGCCCCTGCTAAGATCAGGGTCAATGTCATAAATATCTTATAATTTATGTTTCCTTGCACGGATCTGCTTGATATTTCACACACACATTGCTCTACCGCACTGTGAAAAATCGACGATCGTCCTGCCCCCGCTAAGCCCAGTGCCAAGGGTGAGATTGGTGTATAATGTATGTTTAGAGCTGGTTTGGCCCTCATGTACGTCTTTGACATGCTTGTATGTGAGGGTTTAATCTGGTTATACCTCATTGTATGAGTTATACGATTATTCCTAATCCTATTACTTTTAGGGGAAGGGGCCAAGTGACTTTGGTGTGGTATGGACCTGGCACCAGGCCATGGTTATTCTAATTTCAGGCTGAATAAATATGTATTTCGATGTAATTATTCCGTTCTGATTTTGGGATTTTACCCCTAATGCAGCTGGTTATATACGGGATAGAACCCGTTTGCCCGGCCTTAAATGACCTTAGTTGTTGATATGCCGTTAAACACCAATCAACCAATAAATCAATCATACACTTATTAGTCATCATCCATATTTTCATTACGTGGCCCACTCATGCGGCCCTTTGCTCAACGTCAATGTCAAATTAGTTAGGAGTTTGGTTCAAGTTTTGTTTGTGCGCAGATGTTTTATGGGGTACACCCATCAGTGTTAACGTATGTCTTGTTATGTTTGGTAGTAATGTTTGTTTGCCTTGCCTACAATGTTTTCTTTCGTTTCAAAATCCCCCAATCGACACTGGGTGACGTTTCGATGCTATTATTGCAACGGGTTAGCCAAAGGATTTGTGGAAGGCATGTCTATTGTATAAAGTAGCATATGTGTTACATGTTGGTCTTAGTCACGCGTGTCTGTCAGTCAATACGTCCATTTGTCATTTTTATTGTAAGTTGTAACATTTTAGATTGAGGCTTCATACTTTTAAGTAGCTACCTTACGGTATTTACGATTTTCGCAACTTGAATTTTGATTTTGGCTAATATCATAGAAATTACTTTTGTTTTCAAACACGTGGTTTGTGGAATGTGACGCGAGAGGGCGGATCTTTTTAATATATTTCTTTTGTTTGAGATGTTCGATTCTGATTTTTTTCTGGGTGTGAAACAGTCGATGTCTTCACCGTCCAGACGTATTTTTGCTCAACTTGCTTCCGGAGTCTTAACCGTCCAGTGGTGAATTTTTCTAAGTCATTTTTTTTTTTACATATATTTGCAATTAGAGCATGGAAACGAGGGACACATATTCGGAAAGAGCATCAATCTATGATGCAATATCAAGTGACAGATTCAAAATTCATGCAGAAATGACCGTCTGCGAGCTCGGTAAAAACCGTCCTATCGCTTCATTTTCAAAATGTTCGTGATTTTTGCTAGTTTTCAAGGTGAAAACAGTAAAAATTGAAGCACTTACCTTTCACGTTTTTTACCATCCGCCATCTTGTGGGTGTCTTATCATACCGGCCCGTACAGCTTACAGTACAGTGGTGTCATCACTATTGAAAATTCCAGCCCGTTATGACGACTTATGAGACACTCTCAAGGTGCATGATCATGTGGTTACAACAACAACAACAGTGTTGAAAGTGCTGAAAGCGCGCCCACTCCAAAGTAAGTACTATTTGATATTTTCCTTAATAGGCAACGGATTTTGATGAAATATGGCGCAGCAAATGCGTCTTCATGAGCGGCATTTAGTGGTCCCGTGAGTTCGGCACATACTTATGTCGTGTTAGCGAAGAGTCGATTTCCGTGTCAGTAGACACGGAAATCGATTCTTCTCACAAACGATAGAAGTTTGGGCCAAAGTACTCAAACATTCGACCTCCCAGTTGCGAGGCGATTGCCTTATTCACTACGGCACGCCAACTAATACAGTTCAACCTCCGCGAACAGCCGCCTCTCTACAACAACACCGGCACCTATAACAGCCAGTTTTGTGTCTTCCCGTGGGTGGCTGTTGTAGAGAAGTTGCACTGTACCTTTCTATCGTATTCACACACGCCACGTTGCCACTGTCGTCGATGGTGGCACCCCCTACCAGGTAGAGATAACTCTGGATGTGGAACAAATGACCGAAGAAGCGCGGCGCAGTAATCGCCTTCATTATGTCCCACTTATTCTCTGCCGGACTATATCTCTCCACCCGGCTTGATATCACCTTGTGTCCTGTAACATCACATACTAATATACACGGTGGGGAATCACGTGTGTAACATCGTAGCCTCCATCAGATGCAGGTATTCAGTTTTGGATGTATATTATTCTCACGTGACTGCTGTATGACAACACATTTGTTTCGACTGCGATGTGTGTTTATGTGAATAACATTTAACATCTGGTAGTTGTGCTGACAATGCGCCTGAATGATTGACAGCTTGATTACAGGAGGTGATGATAGTTACCACTACAATATACAGTCGAACCTGTGCTAAAGACCACCTCCTAATAGCAATCACCTGGCTGTAAAGGCCACACTTTTGTTGTCCCAATGGCACAATTACTATATAAATGACCCTGCGAATAAAGACCACCTGTGAACAAAGGCCAGATTTTTCACTTCCCATGGCTGGCCTTTATTCACAGGTTTGACTGTATAGAGAATAGTAGGTTAGTGCCGTGAATGGGAAAACTATCTGGCAAGGCTTAGGAAACGGGATGGGCGAGGCTCTACCGAGCTTATCCCGTTTCCGTGCCGCGTCAGATAGTTTTCCCATTCACAGCACTGACCTACTATTCTATTTATCCCGTCAACACCTACAAATGGCTTTAAAATGCAAACAAAATAACCCCAGCCACCACACATATTCATACGCAGTTATTAGATCGTATTGACTTGATATCAAAAATGTTTCACGGCACCGTGTTTCACGGTACATACGCACTGTATTGACGGGATAAAAGCCATATAAATAACGGCCAATGAGAACAAGTTGGTCCACATGTGTATCTTGCGCCGCATTAGACCCTGGCACCTTCTCAAGTTGGTGACGTTAGCAAATAATAATATCAATGATTGCATCATTCAATGCTTCAATCCTATTGCATGCTACTCTTGATACCCTCTAGTTCCCTAGATACTATTGGTTGCTGATGTTTCATTCAGATGGCGTTGACCATCAGTAAAAGGAGCTTGACCAAGGATATATAAGGCTGATTTAATGGGACAGCCGCGCACAATAAGTTACAGTTTTTGATGGACGTTGAATTTGTTAACAGCAACATTACACGTGTGTTTCGAATTGTCTTGGCTTTGCGTAATGGCGGCATGGTTCTATAACCCATGGTTATAGAATATAAGACTTATTTTTCATCAGCATGACCATGTCTCAACGGTTAACACTGCTAGTCCGACAATACAAAATTTAGCAGGATTACTTGTCGATAGCTGCTTCCAAACACAGGACTGGTTGAATTAACAGACCAATGTCTATAGCTGCATTAAATACATCTAAAGGATCAGTAAGTGAAACGAAATAAGTTAATGAATGTTGTTGTTTTTTCTCCCTGTTATAACACATTACAAGGTAGCTATGCTTTTAATTGGCCGTATTCTGACGGCCTGGAGACAACGGGCAATCACAAAACAATCAACCAAGTTTTATAATTTTCGCCTATTGCCAAGGTTAGACCTCCGCAACGATATATTCCACGATGCTCTATGTCAACACTACATACCAGATCCGCCGGCGGCGTACAGTTTACCGCCGAGACTGCCGACGGCCACACACCGTCTCGGGCTACAGAGGGCAGCCACCTCGCTCCACTGGTCCAGGGAAGGATCGTACTTCTCAACAGCCGACAGCGACTCCTCCTTGCTCACCCGGCCACCTGATAGGGATAGAATAATTGGTCAGTTGATGTGTGGATGGATGGATGGATGGATTATGGATGGATGGATGGATGATGGATGGATGGATGGATGGATGGATGGATGGATGGATGGATGGATGGATGGGTCGGTGGATGGGTTGGTCGGTCGGTCGGTCTGTGGGTGAGTGGGTCGGTGTGTCGGTCAGTCGGTGGGTCGTTGGTGTGGGTTGGTAGGTGGGTATGTCGGTCGGTCGGTCGGTAGGTCGATCGGTCGGTCGGTGGGTCGGCTTGTTGAATGAACATTTTTGTAGAGAATCAAACGTAGATGATAAAAACAAAAATCAATTTTAGCAACACATTTAGCAACACATACTATTAACTGACTACCAATTATAGTTATATCAAATCAGGAAGTAAAAGATGCAGTTTTGCAAATTGACTCCTCAAAGGCATCTGGCCCCGACGCAATAAGCACTCGACTGTTAAGAGAAGGTGTAAATCAACTTTCAACACCCCTAGCAAACTTTTTTAATATATTGATTTCTACTTGTCAGTTCCCACTGGCATGGAAAATTGCCAATGTTACCCCGATATATAAGAAATTCAACCCTGCAGATCCCACGAACTACCGACCAATATCACTACTTAGTTGTATTGGTAAAATCATGGAGCGATGTATCCACAAACACTTATAAAATTACTTAATTGCCAATAACATACTAACCAAGTATCAATCGTATGGAACGGCAAATCTACATAAACTCAAATATATATTGCTAGCTCTAAATATTTCGAGCTAGCAATATATATTTCGAGCTAGCAATAAAACATTTCGAGCTATCTCCAATTCATTTGAAGAGGTCTCTAATTCATTTGGAGCTAGCTCTAAATCAATTAATGATATCTCAAATTGATTTGTAGCGAGCATTTATAACTTTGATTTGGAGAGCTCTCTAAATCATTTGGAGCTATCTCGAAATCATTTGGAGAGCTCTCGAAATCATTTGGAGAGCTCTCGAAATCATTTCGAACTAGCTCTAAATCAATTAATGATAGCTCAAATTGATTTGTAGCGAGCATTATCAGTTATCTCTAAATCATTTGGAGAGCTCTCGAAATCATTCGGAGAGCTCTCGAAATCAATCAATGATATCTCGAGATCATTTAGAGAGCTCTCGAATTGATTTGTAGCGAGCATTATATAACTTGATTTGGAGAGCTCTCTAAATCATTTGGAGCTATCTCTAAATCATTTGGAGAGCTCTCGAAATCATTTGGAGAGCTCTCGAATTCATTTGGAGATATCTCAAATTGATTTAGAGAGGGCATTATAAACTTGATTTGATGCTAGCTCCAAATACCACTCCACGTGGGAACTTTATGGAACGCCAAATCTACATAAACTCAAATATATATTGCTAGCTCTAAATATTTAGAGCTAGCAACAAATATTTGGAGCTAGCAATAAATATTTGGAGAGCTCTCGAAATCATTTGGAGAGCTCTCGAAATCAATTAATGATATTTCGAAATGACTTGTAGAGCTCTCGAAATCATTTGGAGCGAGCATTATATAAAATTTGATTTGGAGCTATCTCTAAATCATTTGGAGAGCTCTCGAAATCATTTGGAGAGCTCTCGAAATCAATTAATGATATCTCGAAATCATTTAGAGAGCTCTCGAAATCATTTGTAGCAAGCATTATATAACTTTGATTTCGAGAGCTCTCTAAATCATTTGGAGCTATCTATAAATCATTTGGAGAGCTCTCGAAATCATTTGGAGAGCTCTCGAAATCAATTAATGATATCTCGAGCTCTCGAAATCATTTAGAGAGCTCTCGAAATCATTTGTAGCGAGCATTATATAACTTGATTTGGAGAGCTCTCGAAATCATTTGGAGCTATCTCTAAATCATTTGGAGAGCTCTCGAAATCATTTGGAGAGCTCTCGAAATCAATTAATGATATCTCGAAATCATTTAGAGAGCTCTCGAAATCATTTGTAGCGAGCATTATATAACTTTGATTTCGAGAGCTCTCTAAATCATTTGGATCTATCTATAAATCATTTGGAGAGCTCTCGAAATCATTTGGAGAGCTCTCGAAATCAATTAATGATATCTCGAGCTCTCGAAATCATTTAGAGAGCTCTCGAAATCATTTGTAGCGAGCATTATATAACTTGATTTGGAGAGCTCTCGAAATCATTTGGAGCTATCTCTAAATCATTTGGAGAGCTCTCGAAATCAATTAATTATATCTCGAAATCATTTAGAGAGCTCTTGAAATCATTTGTAGCGAGCATTATATAACTTTGATTTGGAGAGCTCTCTAAATCATTGGGAGCTATCTCTAAATCATTTTGAGAGCTCTTGAAATCATTTGGAGAGCTCTCGAAATCATTTCGAGCTATCTCTAATTCATTTCGAGCTAACAATATATATCTTATTTGGAGCTAGCATTAAATCGCTTGAAGCTATGAAAACGATGTCGCCCTGAATTATTGAATTACGCATTGAATTACGCAGCACGATTTACCCAAATATACCCAAATCTTCATTAAAAATAACATTTATGATTATATTATATACTTTTTCTACAATATATCATTAGTATATCATATAATAACCACATTTTGACCGAAACATATGAAGAATAAAGCACATATTTCTGCGGGAAAACGATTAATATAGCATTATTATAAAGGGAGACTACCGAGACTCATTAATTATGCCTCAGTTGTCTAACTTTAAGTTATCATCAACCATGATTGTATATCGCACATAATGTGGTTGTTACTGGAGAAATGTGGTTTATGGGTTTTGCGACCAGTGTAGATCCAGATCAGCATGTGCATCCGCAGTCTGATCAGCATCTGCAACATTCCATTCGTCATTCCATAAATGAAACCCCCAGTCATGCTTCGAACAAGCAATGTAGGTCGTTACCAGGCTACAGAAGGGATCTATTTAATCAGAACCTACACTGGTCACAATTTCGATAAGCCCCATTTATCCAGTCACAACCACATATACATATTAATGCAGTATTGGTTTTAAAATATTAGTAGTTCATATATTACTACCGATATATAAATATATAATTAGGCTAGTTGACATAACAGTTTTCACACACTGTCTCCTTGGATGTCAACATTAGAGAGGTTTTACTGTTTTTATGAGTATTTCAATTAAAAATCATCATTCCCATTTAGCCATTATAAAGTGCATTATATTCCTTGGCTTCCTAGCATAAGTTAATTGCGGTATTCTCCCTTTATTTCATGTACAAATATTTCCATTTTGCATCAAAACATTAAAAAAGGCCCGGGTATAAGCAAGCAAATTAATGACAGATATTATGTAAGTACAGTCCAAACATCATTGTTATAATGTGTATAGCTTTATTTATTAACAAATATAGTAATTACATGAAGATTTGGGTAGATTTGGGTAAATCGTGCCGTCCCAAATTTAGTGCGACTTTACCTAGACCGGAAGTCGCCTGTCACACGTGTAGTAGTGAATACACATATGTCGTGTATGTTTACAGCACAGGTTGAAGTAACGGATCGAGGACTATAAATAAATTAAATATGCCTAAAAGCATCAATAAAAGAAAAATAAATAAGCTAAACAATTTTGTTTACTCCATCCATATACTCCATATTGAACATGTTGAAGGTTACGAAGATTTTAATAGGCACGGTGCACATGCGTACAGAGATTTTAAAAGCGCGGGAAGGGAGCGCTTATTGTTTTTTCCTCCAGTTCTATGGAACGCTAAATCTACATAAACTCAAATATATATTGCTGGCCCTAAATATTTAGAGCTAGCAACAATTATTTGGAGCTAGCAATAACTATTTGGAGAGCTCTCGAAATCATTTGGAGAGCTCTCGAAATCAATTAATGATATCTCGAAATCATTTGGAGATCTCTCAAAATCATTTGGAGCTAAGTGACTGGATAAATTGGGCGTATAGAAATTGTGACCAGTGTAGGTTCTGATTAAATAGATCCCTTCAGTATGTAGCCTGGTAACAACCTACATTGCTTGTTCGAAGCATGACTGGGGGTTTCATTTATGGAATGACGAATGTTGCAGATGCTGATCAGACTGCGGATGCTCATGCTGATCTGGATATACACTGGTCGCAAAACCCATAAACCACATTTCTCCAGTCACAACCACATTATGTGCGATATACAATCATGGTCGATGATAACTTAAAGTTAGACAACTGAGGCATAATTAATGAGTCTCGGTAGTCTCCCTTTATAATAACGCTATATTGATCGTTTTCCCGCAGAAATATGTGCTTTATTCTTCATATGTTTCGGTCAAAATGTGGTTATTATATGATATACTAATGATATATTGTAGAAAAAGTATATAATGTAATCATAAATGTTATTTTTAATGAAGATTTGGGTATATTTGGGTAAATCGTGCTGCGTAATTCAATGCGTAATTCAATAATTCAGGGAGACATCGTTTTCATAGCTTCAAGCGATTTAATGCTACCTCCAAATAAGATATTTATTGCTAGCTCTAAATGAATTAGAGATAGCTCGAAATGATTTCGAGAGCTCTCCAAATGATTTCGAGAGCTCTCAAAATGATTTAGAGATAGCTCCCAATGATTTAGAGCTCTCCAAATCAAAGTTATATAATGCTCGCTACAAATGATTTCGAGAGCTCTCTAAATGATTTCGAGATATCATTAATTGATTTCGAGAGCTCTCCAAATTATTTCGAGAGCTCTCCAAATGATTTAGAGATAGCTCCAAATGATGTATAGAGCTCTCCAAATCAAGTTATATAATGCTGGCTACAAATGATTTCGAGAGCTCTCTAAATGATTTCGAGATATGATTAATTGATTTCGAGAGCTCTCCAAATGATTTCGAGAGCTCTCCAAATGATTTAGAGATAGCTCCAAATGATTTAGAGAGCTCTCCAAATCAGAGTTATATAATGCTCGCTACAAATGATTTCGAGAGCTCTCTAAATGATTTCGAGATATCATTAATTGATTTCGAGAGCTCTCCAAATGATTTCGAGATCTCTCCAAATGATTTCGAGATAGCTCTAAATCAAATGTTATATATTTCTCGCTCCAAATGATTTCGAGAGCTCTCCAAATGATTTCGAGATATCATTAATTGATTTCGAGAGCTCTCCAAATGATTTCGAGAGCTCTCCAAATATGTATTGCTAGCTCCAAATAGTTGTTGCTAGCTCTAAATATGTATCGGGGATTACTAGCGAAACTCTCATCAATTGGTATTATCGGCACCCTTCATAAATAGTTCTCTTTCTATATTTCCACACGACAGCAGCGTGTATTAATACATAACACACATTCTGAGTGGACAAATATTAATGCTGGTGTACCACAAGGTTCAATCGTAGGGCCACTCTTATTTCTCATCTATATTAATGACATAGTTAACGAGATTAATTCCAACATACGATTATTCGCGGACGACACAAGTCTTTATTTTATAGTTGAGGAACCAATCACTGCTTCGCGTATTCTAAACGACGACCTTGAAAAAATACATAACTGGTCGACGAGTTGGCTTGTATACTTTAACCCAAATAAAACAGAGGCTATGTTGACATCCAGAAAACAATATAGACGACTTCATCCTCCCCTTCTTATGAACAATACCGTAATACAAGAAGTTAAAACTCATAAACACCTCGGTATCGCATTTTCCGATACTGGCAAATGTCAGCCTCGTATTTCATCGGCCATTAGTCGCGCCTGGCTAAGCATTGGATTGCTTCGTTGTTTAAAATTTACATTAAATAGAAAGTATCTAGACAAAGCATACTTCTCCATCATACGTCGCTTGCTCGAATATAGCGCTAGTACTTGGGATAATTGTTCAATAGAACTAAAAAATGAACTAGAATCCATACAAATTGAGGCCGCACGAATTGTTACTGGGGCCACTAAACTATGCCGTATAGACACACTTTACACAGAAACCCAATGGGAAAGCCTCGCACAGCGAAGAAGAAAACACAAATTACTTTTATTCTACAAAATGAAACAGAATATGACACCAACTTATCTGAGTAATTTAATCCCGGAACAAACACAAACTCGATACAGGCTAAGAAACGACGAAGATATTTCATTAATACACACATGTACTAAACTTTATTAGGATTAATTTCTTCCATCTACCATAAAAGAATGGAATTCTCTATCATCGAATGCAAGAAACAGCCCAACCCTGAAGTCGTTTAAGAATGTACTAAATGTTAACTTGCGTAAACCACCAACCTACTACTACTACACAACTACTAATCAACAAAGCCAAATTCTCTTGACTCGTATCCGGCTAGGGTGTAGCGCGCTGAACTACGACTTATTCCGGAAATCAATAGTTGACAGTGCTGCATGTGCCTGTGGCGCAATCGAAAATGCTAATCACTACATTCTCTCATGTCCCCTTTATACAAATCAAAGACAACAATATTTGTCATCTCTTCCTTGTCCACCGATCCTTAATAACTTAATTCACGGCAACAAATGTTTAATGGACAATGAAAACAGCCTTGTATTCCAAAGGGTTCAACAATTCATTATTGCCTCTAAACGTTTCACTGCATGACGGGAGATTGCCCTTGCGACTGAACGGTTTGTAATGATTATCTTGTAAACTACCAATAGCAGGACAAATGCTAGTCGTGTATCGTTATAACAGTTCAAAACAATGCCAATGATTCGGAGCGCATGCTTGGGATAACTTTTTATTTAACAAAACTGACATATGTATACATTATATGCATTCTTGCCACATTCCCATTTACTGATGCTTTACTAAAGGAGAAGAATTCACACAAGCTCTGTGAGCTTGTTTTCTAATCCTTGTTCACCGTTACTTTATATGTATTTTGATGCATATATATACATGTATATTATTTCAAATATTGTTTAAACTAAGCCGGTACATGCTGTCTTGACTGATTGCTCCATTGGTTGATTTATGTAATTATTATAGGAATGAATGGCCTTTTTGTTTTTTTTTCGAAAATTGTAATTTTTTTAAAGGCCTAGTCCAGTATTTCCCGCGACTTTTCCAAGTTTATATCCACGATAAATTCAACAAAAATGCCATTCATTCCTTATCATTCCAGCATTTGAAATAAATTCATCAAGAACATGTGTTTATTTTGACAGACGGCAGCCATTTGTTTACATTGACAGCACTGACAGCGTACCTGTAGAAATTAGTTCGGCGTGGGAGTTTACTGGGATATAAATTTTGGACAGAGACTTGCTACGGGCCAATCAAATGATTGATTGGAAATTTGGCTAATGAGACCAGGATCTGCACTGTTCGCCATGCCACCAGTGGTACACACGTCATGCTCCTAACAAGCAATATAAATGGTTACCAGGCTTCAAGAATATGACACTTGACCTGGAGATACCGTCGTCACATTTCTCCTGTCCCATTTCTCCAGTCACAGCCACATACTGTAAGGGCCTGTCATCTGCTTACATGCAATGAGTGTTCAGGAGCTAGGAGAATGAAATAAGTATCTTGATTCAGCCGCCTCATACATGTAACGTGCACACAAGTTGAATCCACACAATTCGACTGCATATAAGCACAGGTGTTCGAAAAGATGGTCAGAATGTCGGTGTCTTATGGGTATTTTGGTGGATTTTGGGTAGATTTGGGTGGATTTCGTTGGTTTTGTGTAATTTAAATCGTTTTGTGCAACTACTAATGCTCAATCATTACACACACAACAATCGTCAACCATCTACACATTCACCGTTCCGAAAATTCGGGCTCCTTTCTTACTGTCATAATACCGAAAGGTCAATATTTGAACAATAAAGTTTCCAATATGCGTTTGCTTTTAGACCGATTATATCATCAATTTTCAACCACATTCTCCAAAGCCGGGTTCTATCGATTCAGGATGCTGATGTCGATAGACTATGTGAACTTCATTCATCTGTTCCTACATTTAAGACACTAAAGGCCATACGATTGCGCGATTTTCCAACGAGCCATGAAACCGGCGATACACGCTCTCGCCATTTGATTGGATAGCCATTTCCCGTCATGTGTCAAAATCAACTACGACATCCCCCGTCACGCTATTATTAGATGTGAGCCAATGAGCATCGCGAGCTCACCTTGTATTTTCGTACGTATACGTGTAACTCGCGGGGGTGACGTAAATTGTATGTTGGTAGCAATGCACCCAAACCACCAGAGATACCGAAATAACACATCAAACACCGCAAACACAATTCGACTGCATGCAGAAAACCTCTAAAACAATTCGACTGAATACATCAACCGCAAACACAATTCAGCTTAATACAACAACCGCCAACACAATTCAACTACACATATCAACCGCCAACATAAGAGAGCGGCCCTGCGGCCATCGATCTGAATGTTTTACAGATTCAATGCGCGGAAATGAAAGGTTTTCCAGCCGATTCCCACAATTAACCCTTTCACCCATAAGTAACTGGAATAGACACTCCCATGTCATTTTTCAGACTATTCCATTATCAGAAAGGGGTATTGTTTTTAGAAATAAGAAAATATACGCAAATGGTGCAGATCCTGGTGAGACGGCTCGTTACGAGCCGGCTCATCTGGATCTACACTGTTTGTAAACATTACGATATACTGTCTGTTTCACGAAAGCTGCCCACATTTTACGGCCATATAAACAATTAAAAAACAATATTGTTTTCGATAATATTAAATTAAAGGCAAATTTAAGAATGGGCCTTCTTTTTATTTCGTGAAATTCGGTCAAATATTGATTGATTTTATTACGAAAAATTGATTTGTCTATGGGAATTTAACATGGGGGAAAAAGTGGTAAGGAAGTGTGGGAGGAGTCAAAAAACGAAATATTTTGGAAATTGACTCCGAAACCTGACTAGATAGCTTGGATATGATATAACTAAGAAAACAAAAGTTAAATTTTAAAAATCGGTCCAGTATTTCTGAAATTCAAAAAAAAATCCCCATGTTAAATCCCCATAGACATCTTCACTCCGTGCAGATGCCTATGGGTATTTAACATGGGGAAATTTTGTTTTCGCAATAAAATCGATATTTGACCAAATTTCACGAAATAAAAAGAAGGCTCATTCTTAAATTTTGATAACATTTAATATTATCGAAACAAATATTGTTTTCGAATTGTTTATATGGGCGTATAATTTGGGCAGCTTTCGTGAAACAGACAGTAGGTATGTAGCGTTGAAAGGTTAAATAACTTACCAACAGCGTACAGCGCCCCATTCAGCACACCGAGTTGGAAACTTTGGCGGCAGTTTTGCATACTGCCGATTTGCATCCAGGAACTATTTCTTGGGTCGTAGCGACACACTGTCTTCAGCGGTGCGCAGTATTCGTTAGATGTCTCTCCACCAGCCACGTATAGGAAGCCGTTAAACACGACCGCTGTAAAACGGACAACATATATATGAGACGAGGTGTTATTTTGTACCTAACAATATATGCGATTTTTCATGAAATATATTTACAGAAACTGTGATATTTTCAGTAAATGAAGGCGAAAGATGGCGTAACTTTCATATTCCGCATTTACTATGAAAATTTCGTAAACTTTCGACGTCATTTACGGAAAATATCGAACATTTTGTGGATATTTGTTATGATCTATATGTTTTAGGTACAAAATCACATGCCAAATCACGTGTCTCATATGATACTATGTATGTGAAGACCTAAGAAGATGTGCGATTGAAATGTTCATGTCAAATGCGGAACAGCCAAAAGGTTGCGCATCTTCTTAGGTGCACAATCACATGGCTTGTCTCAAGAGTGGCTCTGTAGCCTATTTCATCAACCTATCAACACTTGATCAATCAGGACCAGTAGCCTATTTCATCAACCTATCAACACTTGATCAATCAGGACCAGTAGCCTATTTCATCAACATTGCAAAGTATACTTTAGTAGCAAAGTATACTTTGAGGGAGAAATTTTCAGTTTTATGATAAATTTATTAATTTTTATTATACTGAATTTATTACATTATCACAGCCATTTTGGCTGTGATAATGTAATACATTCAGTATAATAATTCTGCATACTTGTAATCATGAAATATATGCAGTGGTTAGTTCTATATGAAATAATGCATTTCAGGAAAAATAAATGATTACTCCCTCAAAGTATACTTTGCAATGTTGATGAAATCGGCTACTGATTGGAGAAATTGGGGTTATGGGATTTATGACCGGTGTAGCTCCTGATCAAATAGCACAACATTTGTTATCAGCCAGTATGTATTCACATGTGGAAGACTCGGACCTGTGACACAAACAACATGCCCATTAAAATATTCCATTACCCCACCCATTTGGTCTCGTACTGTACTGTCTTGAATCAAAGGACTGAACGTCCTGAAATTCTTCGAAGTATGGGTATAGACTAAGGTCTCACGGGAAAATGCGAGGCTAGCTTTAACAAGGGTGTGGACGATTTTCTATATACTTCACTACCGACCCTGCAAGCTACACCAGTGTGTCTAGAAACATAGGTTTATGAATATTTCTTGACTTTGGGAGGCTTGACTAGGTGTATTGTTTAAGAGCGACAATTTGAGATGGTTATGACCCGCTTTGTAATCATTTTCCGGAAATGGTGTGGTGATACAAGTTATAGAACAAGTCAAGTAGTAGTAAGGGAGTCAAAATGATACCACCTACCGTGATATCATTTATAACCCTCTATAATACCCCCACCACCCCCGAAAATCAAAAAATTGGTTAACGAGGAAAATTGGGTCTCCCGACAGCAAATTTATGAATTTTTGGAGAAAATAATTTTGAAAAGAGGGAGTCCCAATTATATTGGTAATTGACTTTTGAAAAAAGTCGAAATCATTCATGTAAGTACAATAGTTTATATTCCTCATTTTTATTCTCCGATATAGCTAATTTATTTCGCAGATCAGCAACTAATTCTACCAGCTCTAGTCTACCACGTTCACCTTTAGCCACCTGACAGCGTAGTTGCTTATGTCTACAAAGAGTTTGGGCACTAACGAATTTACAAGGGCATCTAGGGCATTGAAATTGTGGGGGGACACAAGGAAACTTTCTACGTCTCGCTAGATGCCTTCGTAGATAGTCTTTACACGTAAACGTCTTACAACAAGTCTCACACTCCATTATATATGTATATAACCTATGAAATTTATCTGTTCAATTGGACGTGAAAAAAACATTATGTAAATTTTTGACGTCCAATTGAACAGATAAATTTTATAGGTTATACAAAAATATATATACAAAAGTATAATACAGAAAATATGATAACGCCAGAAACTAGAGCAGAAATAGAAAGTTTGAGAAGAGAAGCCGAATCTCTAGGATTACTTATAGTACACGGTTGAGAGTTAGGGGGTTGACAAAGCTGATAAATGCTACAAAGAATGAGGCGTTTATAAAGCGGTTTACCCGCGCCTATAAAAGAGGGGCATTTACAAACATCTCACTAGCGGATGAAGTTGGTAACATAATTCAAAAAGAAAGTATTGCGGAGTTAAGGGCTAGTGTAATAAAACCTTCAAGCACCAATAATTTGTCCCAAATTAGACACACAGGTGGCCCAATACAAAATAATAAGAACAAATCTCTCGTTCGCGCGATAGTGGAAAAAGGTGAAGAAATATTGGGGGCTCACGATGAAACATTGGAAAAGTTAGAAAATGGAAGACGGGTAGTTACATTATCCTTTCGTAAAAACATTAACATTAACGAGTCTGAACGCATGTCCGAGAAACTCGCTCCGTATCTAACAACCAATTTTTATTTGAGATATTCATATTCTTACAAGCTAGAACATATGGAGGAAATTAAAAATGGAAAACCTGTAACTATAATAATGCACAAAAATCTCGGTGGTAGCGAACCACTATCATCAATGAAAACCGTTAAAAAATGGCTGTCAGATAAGGAGCAAACACGAATAATGTCCGATAAAATAGACAGACCGAATACAAAGTGGAAGTTTGTAAGATGGGTAGAGGTTTTCGTAAAGCTAATACAGGGTAGTAGGGGAAAAGATTTGGGACTACAATCCAAAGAAGCAGCAGGAGGAGAACTTCCAGAATGGCTGAAGAATAAAAAAGGTATGTATTCTTTAGATAAGTATAATGACGACCTTTGTCTGTTCAGGTGTCTAGCTATGCATATGACAGATAAAAGACCCGACAGATGTACAGAAAAGGCGAAAGAACTTAGTAAGCAATATTTTGGTAGTAATGTGGTTTCACCAATTCCTTTTTCAGATCTGAAAAAGGTTGAAGAGTTTTTTAAAATCGGTATAGAAGTATATCAACCCACCCAATGTAACGTATGGTGGTTGAAAAAGGTACCAGCGCACTATAAGGCAATAGGTAATAAACCAATGACAATAGGACTGTTTAATAATCACGCATTTCTAATAAAAAACCTTAAAAACCTATCTAAAATTTACGCCTGCGATAATTGCAAGCAGAAATTCACGAAAGCGAGTAATATGAAGAGACACGGACCAAAATGTATGAAAGGTGAGACAAAAGTAGTATGTGATGGTAATTATTTAGAGCGCCCGCGTTCGTCGTTCGAGAAAGCGTTCTACCCAAAAAGTTCTAACAGTTATGGGGCGATCGATTGGATGTACTCTGTGGAAAAGCGCGAGGGAATTCACATTCACCACGAACAGTGTGGACACGGGGGTGAAAGATGGATTTTATGAGCTCCAGTAGATGGATACTGTCCAGAAACCAATACCGTATATCAATATCACGGCTGTTACTGGCACGGGTGTGAGATTCATGCAAAAACATAGAAAAGAAGAACGCGCATCCACTATGAGAAGAGATACACTTATTAGAAGAAACAAAGAATGCAACCTAGTAGTTATGTGGGAATGCGAATTTCAAAGAACTGGTAAAGACATAAAGATCGGTTGCGACACTACTCTTTATCCATATCAGATAGTATACGATTTTGAGGCATATCTCAACCCAGAATTTGAAACTCTCGGTAATAATCTAGAGTACGAAGCCGAGCACGTTCCGGTAAGCGTTAGTATAGGAGATAATTTCTCAGGAACAGTAACTCATATTTGTAATAAAGATCCCGCAAAACTTATAGAAAAATTCATAGAAGATTTGAAAGTCAGGGGAAAAGCTATAAGAGAAGAAGTGTGGTCAAGATATGGGTTTAATACAGAACATTTACGTAAAAACCAAATCGCCAAGATCGAACAGTGGATAGAGCAAGTACCGGTTATAGGTTTTAACAGCAGTAAGTACGATACAAACTTAATAAAGAAATACCTAGTAGGCGAACTGGCATCAACAACAAAGAAAGTAATGGTCGGAAAACTTGCAAACGCAACAATATTTCTATTTACTCCAGAGTTTAGATTTCTTGATGCAATACTTTATCTAGGACCCGGTGTAAGTTACGATAGTTGGATAAAAGCCTACGAATGCAAAGGACAGAAATCTTTCTTTCCTTATGAGTGGTTCGATTCTCCAGACAAACTGGATTACCCAGGACTACCGGATATAGAGAATTGGTATTCCAAACTATCTGGGAAAATGTTAATAGATGAAACAGAATTAAGTAAATGTCGTAGAATTTTCGAAGAAAATAATATGAAAACTTTCAGAGATTGGTTGAAATATAACGATTTAGATGTAGCACCGTTCCTAGAAGCGGTGGAAAAAATGTGTGAATTTTATAAACACAGAGGTGTGGATATTTTCAAAGATGCGGTAACACTACCTGGAGTAGCTATACAATATTTATTGAGAGGAACCATTAAAGAACAAAAATCTTCAAAGACGATTATACCGGAGGATGCTCTATATGCACCAAAAGAAGAAACATACGAAATGATGAAGGACGCTCTAGTTGGCGGTCCATCAATAGTATTTACAGCAAAGCCTCTGTACCTCATATTTTCATGAAAACAATTCCAACAAATTCAGTCGTGTTGAAATTTCTGGCCAAAAATAGGTGGGTGGGGTAACTCTGTGAAAAAATGAAATATACACATATGGTGCGGTTAGTTCATTTTTAGTGTGGCACGCGATTTGTACTTCATTTGCGACTATTTTTTAACATTTGTCGCAACTGATTGTGAGAGGTGGTGATTTTTATAAGTCACCCGCCGCCCTCAGAAAAGCAGTCAATTTTGGCTATTTTCAACCGTCCCGTGATGCCTAATAATTAATTTGGAGTGGAAAGCGTTTCGCGTAAAATAAGCGCAGGAATTTCACAGCAACAACAACAACAACAAATTTTCAGAAACTGTATTCTTGGACCGAACCATGAAGTTGCGAATCGCAAATAATCGAGTATGGCGTTAATAGTCACACCCTTAGACTACGGAAACATTTTCACTTGCATAAAACATTTATCACACTGAAAAGGCGATCAAGCTGTTGGAACTATTTTATGGCGTAAGACCCGTGTTTTTAAAAAAGTTCAACCCTCAAAATATGTGCTGCGACTGACAATTTGGATGTTGGTTGTATAATTCTTCGTACGAGTACGAGACCAAGTGGGTGGGGTAATGGGATTTTTTAATGGGCATTTTCTTTTTATGTCAAGGATCTTCCACCTGTGTGTATTCGGCCAATGCATAGCGAGTTGCGTGATAAATACAATTTTCCGGGCGGGCCTGCTGATAAACTTGATTTCGTATGACACTAGCCTGGTATTCTGTTTACATCAGGCCCGTACGTAACTGGCTTTAACCATTTCAACACCACAAGCCTGTATAGTGGTATTGGTAAAAAGTGTAGATCTATTCAGATGAGCCGGCTCGTGACGAGCCGTCTCATCAGGATCTTCACTTTTGCAAGTAATTTTCATAATTTTGAGAACAAAAACACCCCATGTTCATAAATGAACTGGTTTGAAAATCATTTTGTGATGATTGGATTGGTTGCAAAATTAGCATATCTTACTTATATCATTTACTTAGGGGTGAAAGAGTACGGGCAGGTACATGTATATTCTGCCCATCGCGTGACGTCATTCAACCAGTGAAACGCCAGCGAAGGCACAGGTGACGGAAACCATACATGATAGTGTCTTCCAGTATCATCGTGCTATTTATATTTGTGTTACCTGTGAGCGAAAGTAGTTTTTTTAATATAAATTATATATATTGCACTGATACATCGTATCCTGTATCAATCAAGGCGCATGATCACGTGGTTATAACAACAACAACGTCGCCCACTCCAAAGTAAGTATTATTTTATATTTTCCTTAATATGCAACGGATTTTGATGAAATATGGCGCAGCAAACGCGTCTTCGTGAGCTGCATTTGGTAGTCCATGGAGTTCGGCACAGACTTATGTCGTTTTTGCGAAGAATCTTCGCAAAAACGACAGAAGTTTGGGCGAAAATACAAAGACCATCAAATGCAGTTTAACAAGACGCGTTTGATGCGCCATATTACGTCAAAATCCGTACGTAATAAGGACACTATAAAAGAATACGTACTTTGAATGAGATGGATTCTTGAAATTCCAGTACTTGTTGTTGTCGTTAGTACCACGTGATCATACACCATGTCAATGCTTGCTAGAACATTTTCTTATCGGTCAATGTGTATTCGGTCAGCGCAATATTTACCCATTAATGCTGTAGCAAATTGGCAAGAAAGTCAGAGCTCACGCATTGAATTCCGCCTGAGATCTAACTTTTATGTTAATTTCTACGTCATTTATGTACAACATGCATTTCGAAATTAGTATTGCGAAAAGGTTATGCGATAATAATTCCAGCACAAACATATTTACACAATTCCCTAACATTTGATTGGCCCGTAGCAAGTCTCTGTCCAAAATTTATATCCCAGTAAACTCCCACGCCGAACTACTTTCCGTAACCGTGAGGCGCAGTTAAAATAATTCTTAAGAAACGGAAAATAAACACATTTTCTTGATGAATTTATTTCAAATAATGGAATTATAAGGAATGAATGGCCTTTTTGTGGAATTTATCGGGGATGTAAACTTGGAAAAGTCGCGGGAATACTGGACGAGGCCTTCCGGCCTTCGACTTTTCCAAGTTTATACCCCGATAAATTCCACAAAAAGGCCATTCATTCCTATAATGGATATAATACGGCAGCCGGTGTCAAATTTCTGCACCGAATTAAATGCATTTATGCACGCCACAGTTAGATCACGGTTCGTCCGCATGTACGAGCATAGGTGGAAGACTCGGACCCTACTGTCTGTTTCACGAAAGCTGCCCAAATTTTACAGCCATATAAACAATTAAAAAACAATATTTTTTTCGATAGTATTAAATTAAAGGAACATTTAAGAATGAGCCTTCTTTCTATTTCGTGAAATTTGGTCAAATATTGGTTTTATTACGAAAAATTGATTTCTCTATGGGAATTTAACATGGAGGAAAAAAAGGCAAAGGAGTGTGGGAGGAGTCAAAAAACGATTTTTTTTTTAAATTGACTCCGAAATCTAGCTAGATATCTTGGAAATGATCCAACTAAGAAAACAAAAGTTAAATTTTGAAAATCGGTCCAGGATTACTGAAATTCTAAAAAAAAATCCCCATGTTAAATCCCCATAGACATCTTCACTCCGTGAAGATGTCTATGGGATTTAACATGGGGAAATTTTGTTTTCGCAATAAAATCAATATTTGACCAAATTTCACGAAATAAAAAGAAGGCTCATTCTTAAATTTTGCTTTAATTTAATATTATCGAAACAAATATTGTTTTTGCATTGTTTATATAGCCGTAAAATTTGGGCAGGTTTCGTGAAACAGACTATAGAACCCATGTGTTGGATTGTGTAATTATAATGATGTTTTTTTATTTTCAATTTGGTCTAATAATACTCATAGCGGCCATGAATCGGCATTGTAACACATTTAACTACATGTAATACTCAATTAAATAAAGAAACGATTAAATGGCGTTTCGTTATTTAATTGAGTACATTTATTAGTTAAATGCCGCTTCGTGGCCGGTATGAGTATTGTTAGACCAAATTAAAAATAAAAAACATTATTATAATTATACAATCCCCCTCTGATAGCATGCTGGTAATCATTATATAATAATTGTCATACACAAATTAGTATAATGTGTACTACGGAGCCCCGCAGGGGTCGTAGAAATCTTACTTTTTATTAATTCGTTCCGACGAAATAACAATTCGTTCCCACGTATTAACAATTCGTTCCCTCAATTTGACAATTCGTTCCCACGAAATAACAATTCTAATTCGTGGGAACGAATTGTTAAATTGAGGGAACGAATTTTCATTTCGTGGGAACGAATTGTTAAATTGAGGGAACGGATTGTCTTTTCGTGGGAACGAATTGTTAATTCGATGGAACGAATTGTCATTTCGTGGGAACGAATTGTTAATTCGAGGGAACGAATTGTTATATCGTGGAAACGAATTGCTAATTCGATGGAACGAATTGTTAAATTGAGGGAACGAATTGTCATTTCGTGGGAACGAATTGTTAATTCGAGGGCACGAATTAATACAAAAAAAAGTCCATGTCCCCTGCGGGGTTCCGTAGATTACCGCGCCAAAAACAAGATTCTCGAACAAACTGTAACGACTAATGACTTCATGTCGTCTATCAGATCCTTATACAAGTTCTGCGCATGTTCTAGAAACCCGGAGATTTGATTGGTCGAGACCCAGCGGAGGACTGTGCGTTCGTTTCAAGGTCACTACACGGCCGCATGCGTTAAACTTGCCAATATTTTTTTGTATTTGTTTTTTATTTCAAAATACATTAATATTGCGCTTACAAACAAGCAGCTTGATCGGCTGAGCCTGAGCTTTCAATGATTATGAGTTGAGATTGTCAAGAGATTTTCAGAAACGTTGATAATCTGGGAAAGAAGATGATGTCGTTTTTGCGAAGAATCGATTTCCGTGTCTCCGACACGGAAATCGATTCTTCGCAAAAACGACAGAAGTACGCGTGGGGCACAAATGCGACAACGCAGGAACGCAGGAACACGTTTTTTTTTAATTAGAAATCAACATGGGATAATCTGTTCAATTATTAAAATTACAGAAAATGTAGCAACATTTGTTTGCATCAGGCCGATCAGGGCATACGCCGGGTGCAATTCAGTTAAAGGTGCATGCCCACTCAGTAGATACAACATGTTCTTTATAGGAATCACCATTCCACCAGTTCTAAACAGTGCCCGCTATACAGATATCATTTATATACATTTATTAATATTTATTTTACTGTTAGTGACTCGCGGTGGTGTCAGGCTATTCGCATATGCAATTGAGGCATGATATGTTTTTATTATTTATACTAATTAAATGCGTCACCTGAAAAAAATAATATTTTCCACAGATTATAAAGTATGATCATTGCACATCCAAATATAAATACAGAGAAGAAATAGTAATGTCCGTTTAACATTTTAAGGAAACACGGTTATCGCCCCTGATACTAGAGTAGAAATTTACGTCTGATATAAACTGTATAATAATGCCAATCTAATGAGTGGGCATATACCTTTAACCCTTAGACTGCTACTCACTGTTGTTGTTTTTATATCTTGCCTTATTTCTCAATAAAAACATGTGTTGACAGCACTTCAGAATCATTTCCAATGGAAATGATTCTGAAGTGATGTCAAAGCATGTTGTAAATTATTCTAAAGTGCTGTCAAAGCATGTTTTTGATGATAACAATGGAAAATAGAAAATAACAGCAGACGACAACAAAAATAAGATAGCGGTCTAAGGGTTAATGTAACAGAAATATGTGATCCGTTGTTAATGTACATGTAGCCGAATAACATGTTTTGATCAGCCATTTAACTGAATGACTGACTACTTGTGTGATGTACATAATATACAGTGTTTATTTAGGAATAATTCCAGCACAAAAATATTTACACAATTCCCTAACATTTGATTGGCCCGTAGCAAGTCTCTGTCCAAAATGTATATCCCAGTAAACTCCCACGCCGAACTACTTTCCGTAACCGTGAGGCGCAGTTAAAATAATTCTTAAGAAAACGGAAAATAAACACATTTTCTTGATGAATTTATTTCAAATGCTGGAATTATAAGGAATGAATGGAGATTGAATTTATTTGTTTTAACAATACGTAAAACTATATTTTAATTAGTAAATGTCCAGAGCCAAGTGGGTGCAGGTTATGGGAAAATAGGTCCCACAACATCCTTACTAAAATGAAACTAGCAGAGAAATATGTTCAATATGGCTACTGTCTGTTTCACGAAACCTGCCCAAATGTTATGGCCATATAAACAATGCAAAAACAATATTTTGTTCGATAATATTAAATTATAGCAAAATTTAAGAATGAGCCTACTTTTTATTTCGTGAAATTTGGTCCAATATTTATTTTATTACGAAAAATGAGTTCTCTATGGGAATTTAACATGGGGAAACAAGAGGTGGAGAACCTGGAGGAGGAGTCGAAAAACGAAAAAATTTGGAAATTGATTCTGAAATCTAGCTATATAGCTTGTAAATAATCTAACAAAGAAAACAAAAAGTTAAATTTTGAAAATCGGTCCACTATTTCAGAAATTAGAAAAATGTCGCCATGTTAAATTCCCACAGACATCTTCACTCTGTGAAAATGTCTATGAGGATTTAACATGGGGAAATTGTTTTTTCGCAATAAAATCAATATTTGACCAAATTCCACGAGATAAAAAGAAGGCTCATTCTTAATTTTTCCTTTAATTTAATATTATCAAAAACATTGTTTTTGAATTGTTTATATAGCCGTAAAATTTGGGCAGCTTTCGTGAAACAGACAGTAGTTTATATGTGGCTGTGATTGCAGAAATGGAGCCTATGGATTTTGCGGTCAGCCTAGATCCAGATCAACATGTTTCATCAAGATCTGCACTTCGCCATTCTATCAATGCAACACCCGGCATGCTTCTAACAAGCAATATAGATCACTATCAGGCTATGGTAGTTCTGTTTTATCAGTAACCCAAATGTTCTGTCTGGTCCTGCGTTACAGACAGAGCATTGGGTTATTCGGTCAGGAGCTACACTGGTCACAAATCCCCTACGTCCCATTTCTCCAGTCACAGCCACATGTAGGAATAATCAACGGTGTTGGACCATCATAAATAGCGCCACATATAAGGTGCATGCTACCACGTGGCCGGAAGTTGCCGACGGCGGCGTCAGCGGTACGGACGTTAATGATTATGTTCGGCCCTTGGATTCGGAATCCGATCGGAATTGCGTCCCGAACCCGCTGTGACGACAACAAAGAAGACCAGACATGGATGAATAGTACATGTACATAGGCTTAAGCCCATCGGCCGAGTCGTGCACCTTGCGATACAATTGGCTCAGTATTGCTATATGGCTCTGGCTGGAGATATAGAGAATAGTAGGTTAGTGCCGTGAATGGGAAACAATATCTGGCAATGCTCAGGAAACGGGATGGGCGAGGCTCTGCCGAGCACATCCCGTTTCCGTGCCGCGCCAGATATTTTTTTCCATTCACGGCACTAACCTACTATTCTATTTATCCCGTCAACACCTACAAATGGCTGTAAAATGCAAAAATTGTATTGACTGGATATCAAAAATGTTTCACGGCACCGTGTTTCACACTGTGTTGACGGGATAAATGGTGCTTATGAGATATTGACTACGGCCATATTAACAATGCGAAAACAATATTTTTTCGATAATATTAAATTTTATCAAAATTTAAGAATGATCCTTCTTTTTATTTCGTGAAATTCCGTCAAATATTGATTTTATTACGAAAAATTAGTTCTGTATGGGAATTTAACATGGGGGAAAAGGACGCAGAGGATCAGCGGGTGGAGTGAAAAAAACGAAAAAAATTGGAAATTTACTCAGAAACCTGGCTAGATAGCTTTGAAATGATCTAACTAAGAAAACAAAAGTTAGATTTTGAAAATCGGTCCACTGTTTCTGAAATTAGAAAAATGTTCCCATGTTAAATCCCCATAGACATCTTCAGAAGATGTCTATGGGAATTTAACATGGGGAAATTGTTTTTTCACAATAAAATCAATATTTTAACCAATTTTCACGAAATAAAAAGAAGGCTCATTCTTAAATTTTGATAAAATTTAATATTATCGAAAACAAATATTGTTTTGAATTGTTTATATAGCCGTACAATTTTGGCAGGTTTCGTGTGGCTCCTGGTCAGATAACACACTCCTTTATATGCGGGTAACGATCTGTAATGATTTTTAGAAGCATGGCGGGTGTTGAATGACTGCTTATGACATTGGTGGTTAGTGTAGCTCCTGATCAAATCACAGGCATTCGGCGTGTTTCGGCTTTCATCGGTACAACTACATATGAATAACAAGGCTTATAACTTTGGTCGGACACGGCCTCGTATCATAACAAAATAGCATGTTTAAAATTGTAATTGCCTCTGCATGCTATGTATTTCTACAGGATAACGATAATTCTCAAATGAACATATGAACTTTCCACTACACTATTGACATTAGAGCCCTAAATACACTATTTCATTTGTTATGATACGAGGTCGTGTCCGACCTAGGATAACCAGCTGTAATTAGATATTCGTTCCATAATTATGTTCCAACTATGCTATATCAGCAAGATTGCAATACTTCCCAATGAACATAAGCACTTAATAAAATCGCGGATGTTGTTATGATTGCAGGCCGTGTTCGACCAAAGTTATAAGCCTTGTTATTCATATGTACTTATACCGATGAAAGCCGAAACACGTCGAATGCCCGTGGATCAAATAACACACTCCTGTACGCGGATAACGCTCTATATTGCTTGTTAGAAGCATGACATATCCTGTTCAGTCGATGCACATGCTGATCTACTCGCAAAATCCGTGAGCGCCATGTTTCCAATATGTGATTGTGACGGGAAAAATGGGGCTAATGTCGTGTGTGACCGATGTAGCTCCTGGTCATTTATACAGAGAACAGTATGTTAATGCCGTGAATGGGAAAAAATATCTGGCAAGGCTTAGGAAACGGGATGGGCGAGGCTCTGCCGAGCACATCCCGTTTCCATGCCGCGCCAGATATTTTTCCCATTCACGTCACTAACCTACTATTCTATTTATCCCGTCAACACCTACAAATGGCTTTTACATGCAAAAAATAACCCCATTCACCGCACATACTCATACGCAGTGATTAGGTTGTATTGACAGGATATCAAAAATGTTTCACGTCACCGTGTTTCACGGCACATACGCACTGTGTTGACGGGATAAATAGCATACGCATGTAGCCTGATAAACGATCTATATTACTTAGAAGCACGACGGGTGTTGTATGACGAACATTGTAGATCCTGGTCAGTATGTGCGGATGCACAGGCTGATCAGGATCTACTGTGGTCATAAGCCTCATTTATCCAGTCACAGAGACAATTGTACGTATTTTACAGACACATAAAATAGTCCTTTACTTTCTTGCTTTATATCAATTTAACCATAAACTAGAAAATTCGTTCATAGTACGCGGGACATCACCTTGCGAACTAGTCACAATTACAAAGTTATACATGCAAGTCCAAAAAGGGGAAATAACACATAACCCCGTGACAAATTCACTTTGAGTAACTACACACCACACAGAAGCTACATACCAAGTATCAAACCGCCAGCTATTAGCATGATTGTGCTTTAAGCATTTTATGAGTTACAAGGCAAACTTGGGAAATTCCCTATAGATGAAACCTGCATTTATGTGATAGTAGAGCGGGGTGGTATCTCGTCAGGAAATATTTACAGAGCTCCAGATAAGGTGCGTGTTGGCGTATTTTACGCACTTATTTTAGCAGGCAGAATACGTATTGATTATCAAAAGTGGGAGTACACAATACTCACAGCAATGAGAAAATGCGCATTGATATTCAAATTGAGTAGTGAAAATAATGTAACAAAGTTGAAAATTTACTTAGTTGAGCTGCAAAAAGCAAACAGTGTTTGCTTTTTGCAGCTCAAATAAGTAAATATTTAAAACTTTTTTTTTTATCATTTGTTCCCTATTTAATAAGAAAGAAAATCAATAATACATTTGTAAAAGTAAAATACGTATTGAATTTGAAATATGGAAGTATAATACTCTTTAGGTAAAAACACTTATCTGGAGCTCTCAAACAAGTGCATTTTTTTAGGTGAAACAATTTTACGTCGGCGTGAGCTAGAGCGCTCCCTCGCATTTAATTCCTTATTCAATATGTGAACAACAACTTATACATATATTACAACTACAATATGTGGTGTGGGAGTGCAGGTTTAAAGGTACATGCCCACTCAGTAAGCACAAAATGTTCTTTATATATAGGAATGAAATAAGTGTATATTTGTGTCACTATTCCACCAGTTCTACTGATTACGAGTGGCCGCTATACAGGTATAATTATTTAGTAATATTTATTTTACTGATAGTGACGCGCGTTGGTAACAGGCTATTTTCATATGCAACTGAGACATGGTCTTTTTTAATTATTTATACTAATTAAATGCATCACCTGAAAAAAATATATTTTCGACAGATTATAAAGTATGATAATTGCACATCAAAATATAAATACAGAGTATAAATATTAATGTCCGTTAACACTTTAAGGAAACACGGTTATCGCCCCTGATATCAGTGTGGAAAGTTACGTCCGGTATAAAATGTATATTAATGTCAATCAACACGTGGGGTAATGGTGAATGAACGTTTATTTTGCCAGAAAATGTCTCAGATGATGTCTGATATAAAGAACAGTTTGTGCATACTGAGTGGGCATGTACCTTTAATGTATATCGAGGTGAAATGGTGAAATGCTTACTGGCTGTATACTGACATACAGGTACAATTGACCAACCAGTGCGAGGGCAGATCGATGCCTGAATGGGACAATCGACAGAATACATTCTGGTCCATTGTATCAACTGACGTCAGGAGCGTAAAAATCACTAAGCAACAATGTTTTGCGCGCTATCGCCGTTCCATCTCCGGGCAATTTTCGATATTATTAGCCGGTAACACTGCTTTCGGGATGGAAATTATACTCAATTGCCCGTAAATAATGACTTAACAAGATCAGTGCTGAATGCAGCTCACTATGAAGGTATTAATAACAATTTGCAGCGATTAGATCAACGGCAAAAGGTTAAGCCGAGTAATGGCACCATGAGAAAATGAAATATAGGCACTTTCAATAATGGATGTGGTTATGCGGACTGTTTCAAGAGAGTTACCCAATGTTGTTAATCATTTAAACACTACAGACTAGTATCACACTATATGAACACAGTGTAGATCCTGCTAAGCCGTCCCATTAGGATCTTCACGGTTTGTGGATTATTTCATTTTACAAAACCGCCCTTGTTCTGATTTGTATAGTGGCCACTTAGAGGACATTGGGTAACTCTCTTGAAAAAGAAGCCTATGCTCAATAAATGTAAATCCATCCTTTGAAATTTCCAGACGATCATAAATTTGCACTTGCGAACATTTTAGTCGTACGAAGTTTAGTGAAACTGGCTCCTTAAAGTGTCCTTTCAAAACCGCCTCGAGACTAACCTTAATACTTGTACATTTAGATACTGCGTTCTACACCGCGCAGAGACGAAACTTAAGGAGCCCGTGTCACTAAACTTCGTACGACTAAAATGTTCGCAAGTGCAAATTTATGATCGTCTGGAAATTTCAAAGGATGGATTTACATTTATTGAGCATATATGCTCAATAAATGTAAATCCAATAATTGTTTACAAGAAAACAGTGTTAATGTTAAATTACAGACTATCATAATTTTGCACTTACGAACATTTTAGTCGTACGAAGTTTAGTGAAACGGGCCCCATGTTCTTAATTTTCGTTTTTACGTGGCTTCGAAAACAAAATAGAGTTTAATTGTTGATTTTCATCCTATTTCTGAACCAAATTGTGCGGTGCCTATAAGTCGCCTGGTAAAAATCGGTAAGTGGTAAACAAATGTTCATAATAATTATAATGAAAACTAACTAGTTATTTGTCAGTTATTATAAACATGTTTTTCAATCGATGTTTGCTAAATTATTTTAATTATCTTATTTACACTAGCGTATGTAATGGGAACTTTCTAAATATGACATCATATTACCATTTGACAATAAAAAATAAAGAAACTTCACAATGTTTCCTTACTGGTTCAAGGACTGTGAAAATGCAAAAGTACGCCAAGCCAAAGTATCTCACCAACGACTAAAATGTTCGTAAGTGCTATATTATGATAGTCTGTAAATTTCACATTGACAATGGTTTCTTGTAAACAATTATTGGATTTACATGTATTGAGCATAGGCTGCATATGCAGCCTATTCTCAATAAATGTCAATTCATCAATTGAAATTTCCAGACGATCTTAATTTTGCACTTACGAACATTTTAGTCGTACGAAGTTAAACGAAACGGGCCCCAGTTATTGCGCCACAAATCCAGCATGAAATGTGTTAATATGAATGTTAGTTGTGGTTAAAGAGTACAAGAATTAATACACCAGGGGGCCGTTTCACTAAACTTCGTACAACTAAAGTGTTCGTAAGTGCACATTTAGGATAGTCTGGAAATTTCACTTGATGGATTTACATTTATTGAGCATAGGCTGCATATGCAACCTATGCTCAATAAATGTAAATCCAGCAATTGTTTACAAGAAAACAGTGTTAATGTGATATTTACTGACTATCACAATTTTGCACTTACGAACATTTTAGTCGTACGAAGTTTAGTGAAACGGACCCCTGCTTATCACAGTTTCTGATAGTAAGTACTTGAATATAGCACAGGCTTTTTGGAAAAATACACATGTTGGATATCTGATAAATATCTGAGTCATTTTAATGTGAGATAAAAATTCACAAAATTCTGCGTACCATATTTGCCGATTTTTTGTTTGTTTTTAAATCACATATAATGTTGTTATTACACAATATACAATACTTCAATGTATATACAATACATGTATATACATGTCAGTAAAATGCTAATGTATAATCATTTGAAGTTTACACCAGAAAAAGGAGCAGTACATACTCTGAACAGAGCATGTGTGCCTATGAGTGTTTCTAAATAAGTTTTTATTTGCACAGCGTAAGCCCTAGCTGTAACCTATTTCACCAACATTACAAAGTATACTTTTCTAGCAAAGTATACTTTGAGGGAGAAATTTTCAATTTTGGGATAAATTTATTAATTTTTATTATACTGAATTTATTACATTATCACAGCCATTTTGGCTGTGATAATGTAATAAATTCAGTATAATAATTATGCATACTTTTAATCATGAAATATATGCATTTGTTAGTTATATGAAATAATGTATTTCAGGAAAAATAAATGATTACTCACTCAAAGTATACTTTGCTAGAAAAGTATACTTTGCAATGTTGGTGAAATAGGCTACTGATCAAACCGTATTTGTCGATATATATTTGTTTTGTTAAGTCACATACAATGTTTTTATTACATGATATATACATGCAATAACAGTGTCTATTTATTATCATTCGTGTACGTTTTGATCATAACTCACACTGTAGACCAACTGTAGACCCAGCTCACATTCTCTGAAAGTGTAGACTCATAAATTGACATTCTCCAATTTTTAAGAAAATGCTTTTCAAAATGACTTTTTACAGCCGTATACATTTACATCGCACTCTTTATCATCTTTGGGCAATACTGATGACAAATGTAGACCCTGACATAAACCAGCTGCGTATATTAATCGGGAGATTATAACCATTTCCTAAACTCACCGTTCAGTAAATTTAAGGGGGGTGTTTTCAAAATGGCCCGACTAGCCATTTTCAAAACACTCCCCTCAGTGTATCGAAGGGCAGTTTTTTGAAAATGGCTACCTGTCCACGTTCAAAACACTCTAGATTACTTTTATCGGGTGGGGGGGGGCACTTTGAAAATGCGATACCGGTATGCGTATCTAGTCAAAGCAGGATACGATACTTTGTTATCAGTCAAATAGCAATACCAGGATGCATGTCAGAAAGATATCTCAAACGAGATGTCTCAACACATGCATTACGCATGTGCAACACGCAAATGTCAATATGATTTTCCTGGTTATTTATTTTGTCATTGACATTTTGCTGATTTCAAGACATAAGTATGTTGGTGACTGGAGAATTAAGGCATGTAGGTTTTGCGACCAGGGTTTATGCAGATCACCCCGTGTATCCACACAGTCTGATCAGGAGCACCACTGTTCGCCAGTCATTCAATGAAACACCCGCCATGCTTCTAACAATGTAGAACGTTATCAGGCTACATGAATAGGGGCGACCAGTGTAGCCCCAGATCAGAATGCGCATCTGATCAGGGTCTACACTGGTCACATGTTCTATTTGATCAGGATTATATACGTTTACACAAATTACAATATGTTTCATGAATAAAGTCAAAAGTTGACAAAATATCTTCATGAACTCTGAAAATTTTGTCAACTTTTAGGGCCATTTACGGACAATATTGTACATTTTGTCAACGTATTTCATGAAATTACGCGACCAGTGTAGATGCAGATCATCCCGTGCATCCGCACAGTCTGATCAGGAGCTCCACTGTTCGCCAGTCATTCAATGAAACACCCGCCATGCTTCTAACAATGTAGAACGTTATCAGGATTTACACTGGTCACAATCCCATAAGCCCCATTTCTCCACTCACAGCCGCAGTTTAGACACACCATGTGAGTTTGTACCTTCGGACAAAATTTACAATATGTTTCATGAATAAAGTCAAAAGTTGACAAAATCTCATCATGTACAATGAAATATTTACAATATTTTCCATAAATGGCCTTAAGGCCATTTATGGAAAATATTGTAAATTTTGTCAACGTATTTCATGAAATTACGCATATGTCCGAATGTACAAAATCTCATGGCGTGTCTCATTTATTAGGGGCATTGTGACCTATGTACCATCCCTGTTACGCCTTTAGTCACATGCGATGCGTTTCTTTCCATTTTCTGTGAATTTAGGATGAACCCTTTCAACCCGAAGTAAATAAAATGGACTGTGATATACTAATTTTCCAACCAATCCAATCGTCACAAAAGGGTTAACTGAAACATACACATATTTGAATAAGTTAAATATATAAAAATAATGTAATAATCTGCGATTGTCTTCATCCGTAGCTTTCACAAAGGATTTGTTTTCTCTCTTTTGTTTGTGGGGTGGGGGGGGGGGGTGGGGGTGTAGGCGGTAAAGACAGAATATAATTTTATTTTATTTTTTATTTTTATCACATGATATGTAACCTATTTCAGTAATGTATTATGACACGCGTGTAATAACACCTGCTGCGAATCTGATTGGCTGGCAGCATCACCGTAATTACGTATTCCTATTATGTGCTAACGTTATGCCAAACGAACAAAATGAAGACGTTCCAAATGATGTCCCTAATGGCGCGATAAAGAAATGACGTTCTGAAGCTGGCGTCTTTACTGATTAAACGGCATTAGAAGCGTCCATCACGTCACTAATTAAAAGTACTGCAATTGTTAAAATGTGCTCCGGTTTGGTATTATGAAGTGCATACAAATGACGGGAACCTATACTATGACATATGTATAACAGTTGTATTGCTAGTATTAAAACATTTTTTTTCTGTGGATATTTTCAAGTAGATGCGGAAATTGTCAATGGCGTCTTCTCACTGAAAATTGTCGGAGACCTCCAAATGTTCCACTCCTGGGGCCCGTTTCACTAAACTTCGTACGACTAAAATGTTCGTAAGTGCAATATTATGATAGTCTGTCAATTTCACATTAACAATGTTTTCTTGTAAACAATTATTGGATTTACATTTATTGAGCATAGGCTGCATATGCAAATGTAAATCCATCAATTGAAATTTACTCTCCATCCTAAATTTGCACTTACGAATATTTTATTCGTACGAAGTTTAGTGAAACGCACCCCAGGTGAAGTAATGTGTTAAACATAATCTTAAACTCGTTTCCAATTGATATCAGATTTATGAAACACGTCAGCATGTGTGTGTATGCACCTTGTCAGGGGCTAGTGCATAAATTGTGCGTGACTCGTTTCATAGAGCTCACATCAAATGGAAACGAGTTTGAGGTCCTCTATGTATGTCTCGAGTCTAATACGACTTGGGAAATGACGCTTGATCACTAATACATATTTGTTTCATATGTATTGACATACATATGAAATAAATGTGTGTATGTTACACAGCGTCATTTCTCAAGTCACACCCATCTAGCTATGACTATATTGGCAGACATTGTCATAAGATACCGTCTGTCACATACACTTGGACAGTTCAAATGAATGGCTGTTTACGCTGACCAAACAGTCAAGTGTTGACGCTGGTCGTTACATGCAAATAATCATAATTACGCGATTGGAAATAGTTCGCGATCTGATCGGACTTATTGCGTTTGTGACCAACTGTTGTTCGTGCACATACACAACGTAGTTCACTAAACTTCGTACGACTAAGAAGTTCGTAAAGACAAAACTGAAATTTAGACATACATTTGTACGCATTTATTATACTGAATTTGTTACATTATCACAGGCTGTGATACTGTAATAAATTCAGTATAATAATTTGGTCAAACAATAGTTTAGTTCATTAAAGCTACATGCCCACTCAGTAGGCACACAATGTTATTTATAGGAATTAAATAAGCCTTGTATAATTGCGTCACTATTCCAACAGTTCTAAATATTACAAGTGCCCGCTATACAGATATAATCATTTAGTAATATGTATTTTACTGATAGTGACGCGCGTTGGTGTCAGGCTGTTTTCATATGCAAATGAGACATGATATTTTTTAGTTATTTATACTAATAAAATGCGTCACCTGAAAAAATAGTATTATAGACAGATTATAAAGTATGATCATTGCACATCAAAAAATAAATACAGAGAATAAATAGTAATGTCCGTTAACATTTTAAGGCAACACGGTTATCGCCCCTGATATCAGTGTGGAAATTTTATGTCTAATATAAAAATGTATAATAATGCCAATCAATGCGTGGGCTAACGGTGAATGAATATTTATTTTGCTAGTTTGTGCCTAGTGAGTGGGCATGTACCTTTAAATAAAAATTAATAGATGTATACTTATTTTGAAAAATTCTCCCTCAAAGTGTATTTAGCAAGACAAGTATATTTTGCAAATCAAATATTGATTTTATTGCGAAAAAACGATTTTCCTATGGGAATTTAACATGGGAGCTAAAAATATATTTGTAGACCGATTTTAAAAATCTAACCCCAGGCTTCGGGGTCAATTTCCAAAAAAAAAATCATTTTTTGATCATTCAGGATCAAAAAACGAAAAGTTTTGGAAATTGACTCCCCATGTTAAATTCACTTAGGAAAATCGTAATATTTGATGGAATTTCATCAAATAAATCTTTTCAGGTAGGGTGACATTTTTGCTATTGATGAAAAAGTACTTACTTTTAAACATTTTTTAGTATTAATGTGTTTAATGGCCAAATGTTCGTCGGAAACAAAACGTGGAACAGACAGTAATGTCCCAATGATTAACTGAATGATGGGCAGCGTATGCTCTGTAGCCTATTTCATCAACATTGCAAAGTATACTTTACTAGCAAAGTATACTTTGAGGGAGCAATCATTGATTTTTCCGAAATGCATTATTTCATGCAGAACTAACGATTGTGTATATTTGATGATTAAAACTATGCAGAATTATTATACTGAATTTATTACATTATCACAGCCATTTAATGGCTGTGATAATGTAATAAATTCAGTATAATAAAAATTAATAAATTTTTCAAAAAATTGAAAATTTCTCCCTCAAAGTACTAAAGTATACTTTGCAATGTTGATGAAATGGGCTACTGATCCTCATACACTAATGAAGATAAGTATATTGCCATTCTGTGTAAGAATTATAAGAGACTAATATAGATCAAATAGCTACATACATATTACATTACAGTAAAATTACGTTACACGAATTTCTTTATTTCTCATCAGAAGTATATGTTGTGACCTCTCGCCGAGACGGTTCAAATGAGTGGTCACAACATATACTTTAGTTCAGAAATAAGGAAAATAGATAGAGAATAGTAGGTTAGTGCCGTGAATGGGAAAAAATATCTGGCAAGGCTCAGGAAACGGGATAGGCGAGGCTCTGACGAGCACATCCCGTTTCCGTGCCCTACTATTCTATTTATCCAGTCAACACCTACAAATGGCTGTAAAATGCAAAAATAGTATTGACTGGATATCAAAAATGTTTCACGGCACCGTGTTTCACGACACATACACACTGTGTTGACGGGATAAATATTGTTTTCTCATAGCTAGTCTGAAATGATGTGACATGTGAAAAGAAAATGCACAGATATGTTGCCGCGAGTGTAGCTCCAAATCAGTGTTAACTCTATGCATTGTGTTAATTAACGATGCATACAGTAGGGTCAGCGTGTAAGTGCACACACGAACGAACACGACAGGTTGGAACCGACCTGTCGTGTTCGTTCGTGTGTGCACTTACACGCTGACCCCACTGTACGTGCCTCGTATATAGCGGATATTACGTGAGTTATGATTTAATATGATATTTATTAAACCAGTTTACTGATTTCATAAGAAACGAGGCAACCATCATAGCATACATATATTAACACAAATGTTATAGTATATGTATTGCATAAGTACAGCATCATATATGGATGCAATATTGGCCACCAAACACATTGTCTGTAGTCGTTTCATTTGCATATACTGTATATCATTTAGTGTATTTTAATTTTAATACACTGTCGTAATGCCCCATAAAAGTCATTTCAAAGCAATAAATACTTGTTTATAGTTACAAAGTATCACATTTCAGGGTGTTGTTTCTGTATTAACACAGCTCGTGTGCAAGGTATGTAAATGAGGATGTGATATATAAGTTAGATCACGTTTGTCCGCATGTACGAGCGATAATCGAATAGATTAAAGCTACATCTCGCGGATTATCTCCTCGTACATGCGGACGAACCGTGATCTAACTTATACTATAAGGCGTTAGTGGAATAAGGGGCTAACTCACTGATGGAGTTAGCTCCCCTTCTTCTATTGAACCCTTCAGTTGTAGTTTAGTTTGGTTGAATATGGATGGAGTTAGCTCCCCTTCTTCTATTGAACCCTTCAGTTGTAGTTTAGTTTGGTTGAATAAAACAAAGGGAACGCTATCGCGTGAACCGCTTCTAATCACGTTTGATTTACAGCCAATTATTAACCCGTAGATGAATATTTGTCCTGGATATAATGAGGTGCCTTTAACCCTTACAATGCTAAATTAACTTTTGTCGTCTGTTGTTTATTCTATATGTTTCATTTTTCTCATCAAAAGCATGGTTTGACAGCACTTTAGAATCATTTCCAATGGAAATGATTCTAAATTACTGTCAAATCATGTTTTTTAATTGAGAACGAAGATAAAATATAAAACAACATCAGACGACAGTTTTCGTTTCCCGCGTTCTAGGGGTTAAGCAGCGTAACCAGTGTATGCGCTGAGCAGTGCGTAACGACTAAGGTGGTATATTTGCGCCAATGCACAACTACATGTATACGTGTACATGTACGTAAGCAGCTTAGTCTAAATCTGGAAATAGGAACCAGGAGACCGTTTCACTAAACTTCGTACGACTAAAATGTTCGTAAGTGCAAAATTATGACAGTCTTTAAATTTCACACTAACAATGTTTTCTTGTAAACAATTATTGGATTATATTTATTGAGCATAGGCTGCATATGCAGCCTATGCTCAATAAATGTAAATCCATAAATTGAAATTTCCAGACGATCCTAAATTTGCACTTAGGAACATTTTAGTCGTACGAAGTTTAGTGAAACGGGCCCCAGGCTTATTGCATGAATTTGCAATAACAGATTGATGCGCGGCGCATTACATTGACATATGAGACACGCCATGTGATTTTGTACCAAAGAACATGTGCGATTTGTCATGGAATACATTTTCAGAAACTGTGATAATTTCTGTAAATCATGTCGAAAGATGACGAAAATGATAGTTTCCGTAAATGACACCGAAAATTGACGAACTTTTCATAGCCCATGTGCTATGAAAAGTTCGTCAATTTTCGGTGTCATTTACGGAAAATATCGTAAATTTTGTAATTATAATTCATTAAATATCGCACATGTTCTTCGGTACAAAATCACATGGCGTGTCTCGTATATGGCTGCTGTATCTGTTCTAACACAAGAGTTGTCAGAAGACAACGAAGCGCGCCTGCTTGTGGAACAAGAGTTGTCAGAAGACAACGAAGCGCGTGGAACAAGAGTTGTCAGAAGACAACGAAGCGCGCCTGCTTGTGGAACAAGAGTTGTCAGAATACAACGAAGCGTGCCTGCTTGTGGAACAGAGTTGTCAGAATACAACGAAGTGCGTTGTGCAAGAGGTCAGAAGACAACGAAGCGCGCCGCTGAACAGTTGTCAGAAGACAACGAGCGCGTGGAACAAGAGTTGTCAGAAGACAACGAAGCGCGCCTGCTTGTGGAACAAGAGTTGTCAGAATACAACGAAGCGTGCCTGCTTGTGGAACAAGAGTTGTCAGAAGACAACGAAGCGTGCCTGCTTGTGGAACAAGAGTTGTCAGAAGACAACGAAGCACGCCTGCTTGTGGAACAAGATTTGTCAGAAGACAACGAAGCGCGCCTGCTTGTGGAACAAGAGTTGTCAGAAGACAACGAAGCGCGCCTGCTTGTGGAACAAGAGTTGTTAGAAGACGCTTGCTTGTGCTTTAGTTTAGCGATTATCAAGAAGCTGTGCAAAAGGAAACAGAAATTAAAAGATATGTCCACCAATGATAAGTTTGTGAAAGCGCTAAGACTGTGGCATTGACCTTGGGGTTAGCGGTGGTCTGAGGGTATATATCTGGCATAGAATGATAGAGAACCAATGTTAAGTTTATGCATGCACTAAGATTGTGACCTTGACCTTGGGGTTAGCGGGGGTATGACGGTCGTGGATTTGTCACAGCATGATAGAGAACCATTAGAGAAAGGCATGTGTGAAATATTAAGAAGTGGCAAGAAAGGAAACAGAAAGTATAACAAATTTCCTTCAAGGTTAAGATTATGAATGCAATAACGATTGTGACCTTGACCTGGGGTTAGCGGGGGTATGAGGGTCATGGATTTGTCACAGCAGTAGTGAATAGTGAATCATTAGAGAAAGGCACGTGTGAAATATCAAGACGTTTGGTGAAAGGAAACATAAATTATAACAAGTTCCCTCAAAGTTAAGTTTATGAATGCGCAAAGATTGTGACCTTGACCTTGTGGTTTGACGGTATGACGGTCGGTCGTAGATTTGTCACAGCATGATAGAGAATCATTAGAGAAAGGCTTGTGTGAAATATTATAGGAATGAATGGCCTTTTTGTGGAATTTATCGGGGTATAAACTTGGAAAAGTCGCGGGAATACTGGACGAAGCGATAAAAAATTACAATTTTCGAAAAAAATGATTTGTTTTCTTCTTTTTTTTCGAAAATTGTAATTTGTTAAGGCCTCGTCCATATTCCCGCGACTTTTCCAAGTTTATATTCCCGATAAATTCCACAAAAAGGCCATTCATTCCTTATAATTCCAGCATTTGAAATAAATTCATCAAGAAAATGTGTTTATTTTCCGTTTTCTTAAGAATTATTTTAACTGCGCCTCACGATTACGGAAAGTAGTTCGGCGTGGGAGTTTACTGGGATATAAATTTTGGACAGAGGCTTGCTACGGGCCAATCAAATGTTAGGGAATTGTGTAAATATTTTTGTGCTGGAATTATGAAGAAGTGGGACGAAAGGAAACAGAACATTATAACAAATTTCCCTCAAGGTTAAGTTTATGAATGCACCAATATTGTGACCTTGACCTAGGCTTAGCCCGGGGGCGGTATGACGGTCGTGGGTTTGTAACAGCATGATAGTGTATCATTAGAGACATGCATGTGTGAAATATCAAGACGTTTGGTGAAAGGAAACAGAAATTATAACAAATTTCCCTCTAGGTTAAAGGTACATGCCCACTAAGTAGGCACAAAGTGTTCTTTATAGGAATTAAATAAGTGTATAATTGGGCATGTACTTTTAAGTTTATGAATGCACTAAGATAGTGATATTGACATTGTGGTTAACGGGTGGCATGATGGTCGTGGATTTGTCACGGCATGATATTGAATCATTAGAGAAAGGCATGTGTAAAATATCAAGATATTTGGTGAAAGGAAACATAAATTATAACAAATATTCCCCAAGGTTAATTTTTCGAATTTTTGAAGACTGACGGACGGACAGACGCTGACTACGACGCCGGGGTTATGCCATAAGCACGCCTTCCTTCTGAAGGCGCACTAAAAACGAAATACGGTCGTTTTTCGTATAACAAGGCTCATTAAATATTGTTGCATATGGGAGAAAATAATTATGAACTAAATGTTGATGGAAGTGTTGTTGATACTACTTTTTATGTCATATTAGAACATATTAGCGCCAATTAGAAAAAATAACTCTGATTAGCGAAATAATAAGTCACGAGTACAAATGGACATCTGGGGCCCATTTAACTAAACCTCGTACGATAAAATGCTCGGATAGATGTTTTATGACCTTGATTCCCACATAAACGTGTTTCATATCACCAATGCTACGAATTTCAACCTGTGCGTAAAGATCATTAAATCTGAACACATCCACGAAAGTGATACAGCTCTGGGGACCGTTTCACTAAACTTCGTACGACTAAAGTGTCCGTAAGTGCAAATTACGATCGTATGTAAGTTTCAATTTATGGATTTACCTTTATTGAGCATATATAACACATTTAGTTTAAATATATTTATCCATATGGAGCCTCATTTATAAAGAATCGTAGCGAAATAAACAACATTCAAATTGTTATTACTAAGAGTCGTAGTGCCTTGTGTTCTAGTGCTTGTGTTCTAGCCTTGTGTTCTAGTGCCTTGTGTTCTAGTGCCTTGTGTTCCTACATGCAGAGCTCCAGTCAAGGTGCGTAATTTGACCAACTTGGGGTGAATTTTTGTCATTTCTTCATCAAAAATGGCTAGTTGGGAGTCCTTTAGAATCGTCTCATTGAGACGATTCTAAAGCACTCCCAACTTGCCATTTTTGATGGAGAAATAAATAAATTTACATCCAAATTACGCACCTTAACTGGAGCTCTGCCTACTATTTACCAATAACAAATTTACACTTACAGAATGTGTTTTTGTTGTAAAATGCGCTTTTATTTACATTTATAACGTCGTACACACTTGCACGTTTATGCTTTCGTGTTGCAGATTCCGATGTACAAAGTAGTTCTTTTTCAAAACAATGTAGATATGTTTGATAGGTTAATACTTCAATCAGCTAATAATATACATATGCTTGTATAATGTAAGAAAATGTGTTTTGACATTTTGTATTCTTTTGCTGTTTCATTTTCGTGAGTTCCTGTCAAACGCTTTATAATACGATAATCAAAGTACGGAACGTACTGCCACCAAGGCCTGAAATAAGGAACGGATATATAGCATGTGACCTTGACCTACATTTCTACTTACATGACTTAGCAATTGTAACTACTTTAATAACTCCACTATAATACCATTGTTTGACAACTTTTAATTAAGCTATATTGCCTTGTGTGTTGTATATTCTTGTGAATATATTCAGATATTGTTTACATTCAACCCATTCTAAAGATAACCTGGTCTTAGTACGTTTAGTGCTAATGTGTGTTACAGTAAACGCATTTGTTCTAATTTTAGACTACAGCCCGGTGTAAAATTGTTACAACTGACAGCGGGTGGCTTGCTGAAATCAACCAATCGGAGACAACCATGCTGGGAGACTTTGCTTTTCCTGTAATTGGCACCGCATTGTCGTTGCTCCGGAGATCCGTGACCGATGAAATAATCCAAATGTCGCGTTCTTCATTCCAATTATCACTAAGTATTAAATTTAAACAGCCGTTTGTTCCGACGAATAGTAAATATAGCAGCTCTAGTGATTATGTTTGTCGACTGTCGACTTTGGGAGAATTTGGATATGTAAGAATACACCACGTGGTGAAGTCGTATTGTCTTGATTTGGACGGAGATCGTCCTCTAGCCAGTGCGAATGCTCTTGTGATTCTGCACAAATAGTGAGACGAACTCGATGTTGACCGGTAAATAGTGCAACATCACCACTTATAAGTCTGGTTGCATTCTATTTACAATGTAAAAACTGGATATTGCGGGGGCGCCGGAAGCATCATACGATTGGTCCGGCGAATGTACTGGGTGCCCCCGGTGTCCACGCAAAGTGTATGTTGTTACCACTCTGTTGAACCGTCTCGCCTCGCCGAGACGGTTCAACTGAGTGGTAACAACATACACTTTTGATGAGAAATTAGAAAATTGCAGAAAAATATTTACATTCCGTTTTTTTTTATACATGAATTACAAATATATTAAAAGTATTGATCCGGCAGTTGCTGGACCTGTTCCGACGCCCCTGTATTGTTATCTATCGCAGCGGAGTCAGAGTGCGGCTCGATGGAGTGTTTTTATTGTTAGCGGAAAGTACTAAAATCTGTAAACGGACGGCAAGACATCGTGACCTCAGAAATCACGCAATATTTTAAACTTCCACCATTTCAATTAAAAGGGGACCAATGGCGCAATGGCGCAGCCTAGATTGAACACGTTAACACACCACACCTTTATGATTACGTTTTAACCATGTTAACGCCTGAGTTGCTGAGAATTACTTCGTGGCTATTAGCACGGTAGACTGACGATATTCGATACCGATTACGGTCGCCGGTGTTAGTTACCCGTTTAGAGTTGGCTCATTACGTCGGTTTATAAGGGGCAATCAGGGTGGAAATGGACCTTATGTTATACATACGTATGTGGAAAGAACCCATACTGATCATCATGCATGCTTATTCAATCGGATTGGTCATACTTATTAATCATCGCCGTAAACGGGTCGATTGACGTAACGGCGATTAGCGTGGGCGCCGATCAGACTACGCGGATGCGCATAGTCGCTCTCTCTCTGCCCGTTGACCGTGATTAAACATAATCTGTGTGTCATGGTTTACGTCATTTACGTAGGTTGTGCGAGGGTATAATATACGCCATCGGATGACAAAAGTGACCTTACGGCGTATATGCCCAGCATAGAACCAGATCAGCCTACACATCCGCGTAGTCTGATCAGGGCCTATTCTGTACGCCATTGAGTCGCGGAAATAGGGTGACTGTCGTCAGTAAAACGATTAGATAATAGATGCTATTGAGTGAACGTCAAACCTTACAATTACCTAAAATTTTGAAACGTCGTAAGATACATTTTCTTTGCAAAACACGTGTAGTATTGAAATAGTCGAAAGGGCATAGTCTTTTCTTTTTTATAAATATATAATGATTTAAAGACATAATTAGTTGATGCATATAACATATATCAACTATTTTTGTCTTTAAATATGATCTATAATTATATAGTGTGTTTGACACAAACAGCAAAACAACATATGACAGATGAATGAATAAAATGTATTACAACATGTTCCAAAGATAATTATTTACAACGTGCTTTTGCTTTCTCAAAAAATTGTACTATTGCCATCTCAAAAATCCACAATGGCCATGTGACACTGTATAAATCAGCAGGGGGTCGTTTCACTAAACTTCGTACGACTAAAATGTTCGTAAGTGCAAAATTATGATAGTCTGTAAATTTAACATTAACATTGTTTTTTTGCAATCAATTATTGGATTTACATTTATGGAGCATAGGCTGCATATGCAGCCTGTGCTCAATAAATGTAAATCCATCAATTTAAATTTTCAGACGATCCTACATTTGCATTTACGAACATTTTAGTCGTACGAAGTTTAGTGAAACGGGCCCCTGGTGATGTCACTCACATAATTTTAGAACTACAGTTGCGATAACGTTACAACATATCGTCTGCTAGCAGCACATTTATGATAGCGCAGCACCAGTATATACACAATCAACATTCCATATTACATTCAATATGTCCTCTATGTGCAGGTAAGATAGCCTATATGAATGTGCATTCAATATCGCCGAAGACAAATTTAACAAATGAGCATATTTATCGTCAGATATCAGATTTGATATTGACTTGGTTTAACTATAATGGATAGGACGTTGTAAAGAATTCTCTTCAGAACTGATTGCATTAAATTATATTAGGTTACCTGTCAAATTCCGAGCTGAGTGCCTGGCTACAAGAGAATGGTCGATAGCTTGTCCGGCCAAGATGGCTCAAATGACAACCGAATACACAGTATACATAGAGACTAGTAGGTTAGTGCCGTGAATGGGAAAACATATCTTGCAAGGCTTAGGAAACGGTATGGGCGAGGCTCTGCCGAGCACATCCCGTTTCCGTGCCGCGCCAGATATGTTTCCCCATTGACGTCACCAACCTACTATTCTATTTATCCCGTCAACACCTGCAAATAGCTTTAAAATGCAAAAACAATAACCCCAGCCGCATCCTCAAAATCGGAGAATCGACTAGTATGACAACCGCACATATTAATATGCAGTGATTAGGTCGTATTGACAGGATATCAAAAATGTTTCACGGCACCGTGTTTCACGGCACATACGCATGCACTGTGTTGATGGGATAAATGTAGTACATGTATACACTAAGAAGAACAGGGTCAGATATACATTATGCAAATATTCAACCACATTTACGGAGCTACTATCCTTGAACTAAATGAATATGTTCTATAAAGTCAGTCGTTAAGGCAATACAAGTTGCACCATAACGCATGCTATTTGTGACCAGTCTACATACAAGACACAACCGCCTGCATTACTGTCTGTTTCACGAAACCTGCCCAAATTTTACAGCTATATAAGCAATGCAAAAACAGTATTCTTTTCGATAATATGAAATTAAAGCATATTTTAAGAATGGGCCTTCTTTTTATTTCGTGAAATTTGGTCAAAGATTGGTTTTATTACGAAAAATTGATTTCTCTATGGGAATTTAACATGGGGGAAAAAGATGTAAAGGAGTGTGGGAGGAGTCAAAAAACTATTTTTTTTTAAATTGACTCCGAAACATAGCTAGATAGCTTGGAAATGATCTAACTAAGAAAACAAAAGTTAAATTTTAAAAATCGGTCCAGTATTTCTGAAATTTTAAAAAAATTCCCCATGTTAAATCCCCATAGACATCTTCACTCCGTGAAGATGTCTATGGGGATTTAACATGGGGACATTTTGTTTTCGCAATAAAATCAATATTTGACCAAATTTCATGAAATAAAAAGAAGGCCCATTCTTAAATTTTCATCAAGTTTAATATTATCGAAAAAAATATTGTTTTGCATTGTTTATATGGCCGTAATATTTGGGCAGCTTTCGTGAAACAGACTATAATCCTGCCCTGGGACCCGTTTCACTAAACTTCGTACGACTAAAATGTTCGTAAGTGCAAATTTAGGATCTTCTGGAAATTTCAATTGATGGATCCAATAATTGTGTACAACAAAACATTGTTAATGTGAAATGTACAGACTATCATAAGTTTACACTTACGAACATTTACTGTCTGTTTCACGAAAGCTGCCCAAATTGTACGGCTATATAAACAATTCAAAAACAAGATTTCTTTTGATAATATTAAATTAAAGGAAAAATTAAGAATGAGCCTTCTTTTTATTTCGTGAAATTTGGTCAAATATTGATTTTATTGCGAAAAAACAATTTCCCCATGTTAAATCCCCATAGACATCTTCACGGAGTGTGTTAAATCCCCATAGACATCTTCACGGAGTGAAGATGTCTATGGGGATTTAACATGGGAATATTTTTTTCAATTTTAGAAATACTGGACCGATTTTTAAAATTTAACTTTTTTTTTATTAGTTATATCATATCCAAGCTATCTAGTCAGGTTTCGGAGTCAATTTCCAAAATTCTTCGTTTTTTGACTCCTCCCACACTTCCTTACCACTTTTTCCCCCATGTTAAATTCCCATAGACAAATCAATTTTTCGTAATAAAATCAATATTTGACCGAATTTTCACGAAATTAAAAGAAGGCTCATTCTTAAATTTTCCTTTAATTTAATATTATCGAAAATAATATTGTTTTTGCATTGTCTATATAGCCGTCAAATTTGGGCAGCTTTCGTGAAACAGACTATAGTCGTACGAAGATTAGTGAAACGGGCCCCAGATTATCAACGTTTCTCAACACCTATTGATAATGCCAACTCGCAAGTTGAGGCTGAGTATTTGGGTCCGTATGGAATGGCAGAGCCTCAGATAAGGAATTAGATAATTGGGTATTTACAATTCACAATTGGGTATTTGAAAAGAGAAAAAAACATAAGCCCACTATTTGGTTTTCTGTTTCTTTGTTGAAAAATGCATAGAAAACATTATAATATTCTTTTTTCGTCAGTAATATTGCGACTGACGAAAAATGTATAATTATATGGTTGATAAGGAATACTGGGTAAAAGTGCCAAAATGTATCATAAACCTTAAGTTGGCTTCACATAAATTACAGATCCGAGTGCATATTTGCTGTATGTCTTGTACGCTGTATACTAAATAGTATGGAAGCGTCCTGGGGCCCGTTTCACTAAACTTCTTACGACTAAAATGTTCGTAAGTGCAAATTTAAGATCGTCTGTAAATTTCAATTTATGGATTTACATTTATTGAGCATAGGCTGCATATGCAGCCTATGCTCAATAAATGTAAATCCAATAATTATTTACAAGAAAACAATGTTAATGTGAAATTTACAGACTATCATAAGTTTGAACTTACGAACATTTTAGTCGTACGAAGTTTAGTGAAACGGCCCCCTGGTGCCGACGCAGAAATATATTTATCTCCTAATATAGTAAGTTCTAATTAGGATACTATCTCCTAATTAGGAGATAGTATATTTTTATTTTATCGTATGTTTAATGGTAGGAATTGGCTCGAGGACCTTCCAAACCCGGGCATTTGAGCCTAAAAAGTGTTAGGCCAATAACCTGATAAGCTTAATAACCGAATAACCTTAAGCCCGTTTGTTTCCGAATTTACTAATATCTGCCATACAGTCGAAATATGTAAAACAAATAAAGTTTGTTTATTATAGTGTCACCCCTATTGAAAGGGCCAGTCATATTTGACTTATGATACACTATATCGAACAATCAGTACTTCCCAATTCCTATCCTTTATGCCAGGCACCCGGCAGGAAGGCAAATTGGTACCCTTATGTGTAACTAGCTGGCGGCTAACCAACCGGCCACATCGGTCCGAGCGGAGGCTCGAACCTTCGACCTCTCAGTTGCGAGGCGGGTGCCTTATCCACTAGGCCACAGTGACTGGTGTGCATTAAATGAAGGAGGCAATGAGGCGGTTAATTTAACCTACTGTCTGTTCCACGTTTTGCTGCCGACGAACTTTTGGCTATTAAACATATTGAATCTAAAAAATATTTAAAAGTAAGTACTTTTTCATCATTAACAAAATAGTCACCCTCCCCAAAAAAATGGGGGCTAAAAATAGATTTTGTTTAAAGATTTTTTTTATTTGTGGACCGATTTTCAAAAAACTTTTGTTTTCTTAATTACATCATTTTTAAGCTATCTCGCCAGGTTTAGGAGTCAATTTCTAAACATTTTCGTTTTTTGATCCTTCAGGATCAAAAAACGGAAATTTTTGGAAATTGACTCCCCATGTTAAATTCCCATAGGAAAATCGCAATAAAATCAATATTTGATGGGATTTCATCAAATAATTTTTTTTGGGGAGGGTGACTTTTTTGTTATTGATAAAAAAGTACTTACCTTTTAAATATTTTTTAGATTTAATGTGTTTAATAGCCAAAAGTTCGTCGGCAGCAAAACGTGGAACAGACAGTAGCTAGTTCATTCTCCTATCGCACGAAGCCGGTGCGTCAGACCGTGAAAAGGGCTGAGTGTGAGTATAGTAATTGCCCATATATTAGTGAGTGACGTGTGTGTGCAAGTATCAGGCCGACAGTTGTTTAGCCTTCCGAGCTAAATCTGACAGTTTATAGTTTCGCGGAATTGATAAGGAAATGGTCACGTACCATACCGCCGGTCATGGTCCAAAATGTTAACGTTTGATTTCAGATTTCAGTTAGTATCTCCTAATTATGACTTAAATATTCTTCAGCGTCTGGCACCAGGATTCTGCTATAGAGGAGACATGGCCAATATTTTAATTGCTGTCATTTGTGTGTTTTTTTCTAGGCGTTTCGTAATTACGCAATTACGCAATTACGCAGTAAATATGCAGCTTAGCTGGAGCTCTGGACTGGTCGCCAAAACACTTTAAGTCGGTTTTCTCTGAAGTTGGGTGATAATTAAATACGACAAACATGTCAAAGTAGAGTAGCGTACTTGCCGCCAGTCACGTGGTTTAGGTAATGGAATTATGGTCTGACGTCGACATTATAACAAAATGGCAAAACTCGTCATATTACATTTGCGGTCAGTGTAGACCCAGATCAGACCGCGCATTCGCGCATTCTGATCCGGGTCTACACTGTTCGTAATTCCGTTATCGAACCCCAGTCAATCACATAGTACAACTTGTCATAATTATCAGGCTGTCAATCGAATTGTCATCTGGATCTACACTGGGGCCAGATGAGCTATGCGTTTCTCACATTCCGGCGCACGTGATTGCTGCTGGGGTGTGTGATATCCGACCGTATTTTATATTACATGTATATCAGTGTCCTACGATGGCCGAGGTCTGTGAACTTTATAATCGAAAACTGTCCGTGTATGGCATTTAGACACGAAACATAATAAGGAAATGATACAAAAAAATAAGTTGCTTAAATAATCAAAGTGCTGAAAGTACTGCCACCCGAGCCTGAAATAAGGAACGGACATACATTTTCTACTTAAATGATTTAGGGATTGTAACCAGTGTGTGTGTTAAATTATTTCCTAAGTCACTATGGCGGATACCATTATTTGGCAACATTGAACTAAGATGTATTGCATAGTTTATTGTATATTCTTGTGAATATATTCAGATATTGTTTACATTCAACCCATTCTAGATACAGTTTCTTGAATAAATGTTCATAGTTCGGTGTTTTATGGGTTATTTCGGTATCTTTGGTGGTTTTGGGTGCATTGTTAGCAACATACAATTCACGTCAGAACCAGTGAATTACGTGTTTAAGTATGTGACAGTATAGAGGTAGCCCGACATGTCGGAACGGTGAATGTAGATAATTGGCGATTTCTGTCGTGTGTAATCATGGTAATGTTTGAGCATTAGTAGTTACACACGACTATGCAAATTACCCCAAAACCAACGAAATCCACCCAAATCTACCCAAATCCACCAAACTACCCATATGACACCAACATGCTGACCATCTGTTCTAGAGATCACCTCGTATCCGTACTTTCAGTACTCTGATCTAATGTATTTTACAGTGACCGCCGTTGTTCTTGTTCTACAGCCCGTGGCAAAACTGCTACAACTTGATAGCCAGTTGTAAAACAGCTTGCTAAAATCAACAAATCGGAGCCAACCTAGTTGGGAGACTTAAACTTTTTCTGTAATTGGCACCGACTTGTCGTTTTCCCGAATATCCGTGACCGGTGAAAATAATCCTTAAATATCCTTGTCTATTTTCAGCGAATATCGCGTGTTTCATTCCAATTATCACTAATTATTAAATTTAAATATTCGTTTGTTACGACGAATAGTACATATAGCAGCTTCAGTGATTATGTTTTGCCAAACAATCTGCCGACTTTGGGAGAATTTGGATATGTAAGAATACACCACGTGGTGAAGTATTTTTGTCTTGATTTGGACAGAGATTGTCATATAACCAGAGCGAATGCTCTCGTAAAAACGAATCCGTATACGTGCTCCGTCTAATAATTCGATATAACCACAACATTATTTTCAGGAATTGTTTTTTTTTTATGAATTTTGACTGATCGCTATTCCCGTCATGCTTCTAACACGGACTATATCCTGATCAGGCTATAGCAGTGTGTTAGCTGATCAGGAGCTGCACATGCCAGTCTCTATTCACAGATTCCCAGAAACGCTATATACTGGTCAGAAATCGTCAGAAGATCAATGTCACAAATAATCCCGGAACTAACATCGTGAATATGTGGCAGTGACTGGAATAATGGGGCTTCTACTAGATGTGACCAGTGTAGCTTCTGATCGAATAAAACCACGCCGGCAGCCGGATAACGATCTATATTGCTTGTTAGAAGCATAGCGGGTGTTTCATTGATGAAATGGCGAAAGTGCATATCCTGATCAGACTCTGCGGATGCACGGGCTGATCTGGATCTACACTGGCCACATAACACATAAGCCTATTTCTCCAGTCACAGCAAGATATTGGCATGATATTGGCATGATAAAAGCGAATGCAGTACATGTATGTACAAACCTGCATGGTGATGTCTTGGTTGTGTCATCTTCGTCACGTGGTCCCATTTTCTGGTCACGTGATCATATTTCAAGATGGAGTCGCACACGCGGTCTGTTCTCAGCCTCGGGGCGCCACCTACGACTAGCAGACATACTTCCGATCGTTGCCTAGGAACCGTTCTCGGAGACTAGAAGGTGAGAAAACACTTGTTTACTATATAACTGCACCGAATTTCGTATAATAATTATCTGCTACTTTAATTTTTATGTAAATTTACGCCACCCCACCCACCCCACCTCTCCAAAAAAAATCGGCGTATATACTCTGTCAGACTGTCATGGCAAACATTCGGGATCTTATGTGGTTCCAGGCGTGATCTAAGACAAAAACAAAAGAAAAGCAGTGCAAATTATTCCCAAACCACATAAGTCTATTGCCTATTGTAAACAATGAATTAATCACTTAATGGAGCAACATGTAGACATAAGATCAATGCACTTATTGCATAGCCTGTGTTTTCACGGTGTACTCACAAAATGGAATAAAATCATAATACAAATAGAGTAATAAGGATCGCTATAAAACACGGTCAGTGGTCAGATTAGCATCAATGGATGATGTTGTACTTATGCAATAAATAAACGCTAACTTTGTGTTGATTAAATATGATACTTATTCATCTCGTCGGCTGATTTCATAAGACACTCGGTGCAGCCTCGGTTTTTATGATACCAGTGGACTCGTTTAATAAATATCATATTAAATAATCACTCATGCAGTATCATACATGTGTTAGACATACAGCTATCAGTGCTGCCATGAAAAGCGATACAGCTAGAGAAAACCATGTACACTTGAAAAACTACACAATATTGTTCGGCTAAACCGCACAATGCCATGCAACTTTCCCAGAAGAAAAACGTTAGCCGATACCGAGTTGTCTACCGTGGACTGATATAATAGTCAACTTATGTACTGTTATCGCTAACTAAATACCTGACATTTCTGGCATCTACATGTACAGGGGGCCGTTTTATTGTAGACAATTATTGGATTTACATTGCATATGCAGCCTATGCTCAATACATGTAAATCCATCAGTTGAAATTTCCAGATGATCCTAAATTTGCACTTACGAACATTTTAGTCGTACGAAGGCTAGTGAAACGGACCCCTGGAGGCTATCGAACAGTGCAGACCCTGATTGGATGCGCTGTTCGGTCTGGGTTTGCACGTGTCATACTGGCCATTCCAGGGCCATGTGATCGATTCCCATTGGTGAAAATGGGCAAATACGAATTGGGGTATGTTGTGACAAAACATAATTAAAACAACATATTTGTCTGGGAGTTTCAAACAATAATTTATTCCAGAGAAAACGTATGGATGGGAATTGGTTTGCACCATGACAGTACATTTGCCTCTGGATGATGATTGATTGAGAAAATATGCAACTTTCAGTCTCTAGTTATGCAAGTGACGTAGCAAGGCATAGTCTGAAAGTGAAATTTTCACCTCAGAATTTGATAATTTTAAAGAGGCTGCATCAAGATAGTTCACATTCCTGCATACAGTGGGGTCAGCGTGTAAGTGAACACACGAACGAACAAGACAGGTTGGAACGCTGGCCCACTGTATTTCATGTATAAAAAATAAATGTAAATATATTTCTGCATTTTTTCTCATTTCGCATCAAAAGTGTATGTTGTTACCACTCAGTTGAACCGTCTCGGCGAGACGGTTCAACTGAGTGGTAACAACATACACTTTGGGTGGGTAGCGAACCAACATGTCGTGTTCGTTCGTGTATGCACTTACACGCTGACTCCACTGTAGGTAATGAGCACTAATACGGAAGCACATTTGTGTGTATGTAAAACCTTCTAGTGTGTCTAGTTCAGTTCACAAATGTCGAACACATTTTGCTGTCTGTCCACTTATTTGAAATAGTGCATTAATGTATTAGGTCATATATAGATACACCTGACTTCAATGATAATTGCTTCATAACATGTATGAATATTGTCTTGTTACAGTATACTATATGGAGCATTGAGTTGCCATCTCCGCCATCTTTGTATGTACAAGCCATCGTACAGCTTCACCACTTCGTGCGTTTGACACATACAGCAAATAATACGACAGTAAACCAAATAAAAGTTAGTGCAATACATAATAGATATATATGCCAACGGCAAGCTATAACTATTTGCCAGCAAACTATACAAAAGACGAGATATCTGAGCATTTCTCCCATCAATCTCAAAATAAATGTTGATGTGTGAACTTTTCAATCTGATGCACAGCCTATGATAGTGTACACATTACCCATAGGTAAAGCCATATTTACTCGCATAGTAGGTGAGTAGACACCAGGGACAACAATACACTCAGGTAACAGTAAACATGTCGCTGGATTTGATAGCTAATAACAGAGTACAGTAGTGGGTACATATGGTATGTGTTGTTTGATTTGCCAGGCAAAAATTATACACTGTGCGATTTTCTGTGTATGATGTTATTGCTAATGGTGGTTCATGTTGTTAAAAACACAGGCACAAACCTGTCCAGAAAACTGACAGTTTGGTATAATATAATGTAAGTTCTCCTGGCTTTCCTACATGTGATTAACTACATGTACATTATAGGAATGAATGGCATTTTTGTGGAATGTATCGGGGTATAAACTTGGAAAAGTCACGGGAATACTGGACGAAGGCCGGAAGGCCTCGTCCAGTATTCCCGCGACTTTTCCAAGTTTATATCCCCGATAAATTCCACAAAAAAAGGCCATTCATTCCTTATAATTCCAGCATTTGAAATAAATTCATCAAGAAAATGTGTTTATTTTCCGTTTTATTAAGAATTATTTTAACTACGCATCACGGTTACGGAAAGTAGTTTTGCGTGGGAGTTTACTGAGATATAACTTTTGGACAGAGACTTGCTACGGGCCAATCAAATGTTAGGGAATTGTGTAAATATTTTTGTGCTGGAATTATTATATCATATGTTCTACTTCATATTTTGAGTTCTTTGTCAAACGGTAGAACAGGTGAAGCTGGCTGATGGCTGGAACACACAGAGATTGCCGACTTGGATTACGAAGCAATTATCTTTGAATCTAACGATGATCAGGTATAGAACGAGCATACTGTCCGAGGGTGTGAAATTGATACGTTGAATGTAACTGGTCACTGCCCCCTTAGTTACCGATTCATATGTTAGCGGCGAATTTTACTGGGTTTCTCGCCTGGAGTTAACTGGGGGCCGTTTCAATAAACTTCGTACGACTAAAATGTTCGTAAGAGCAAAATTATGATAGTCTGTAAATTTCACATTAACAATGTTTTATTGTAAATAATTAGTGGATTTACATTTATTGAGCATAGGCAGCATATGCAGCCTATGCTCAATGAATGTAAATCCATAATTTGAAATTTACAGACGATCTTAAATTTGCACTTACGAACATTTTAGTCGTAAGAAGTTTAGTGAAACGGGCCCCTGGTCCGGTGTAGTAAGGGTGACCACGGCCCCATTTCACTAAACTTCGTATGACGAAGAAGTTCGTAAGTGCAAACCTATAATGTACAACTAAGTTCGCATTAGCAGCTGATTTTGGGAACTATTGGCATTAATAAACCACGTTTGTGTGTGAAGTGAATATATAGAAATCATCGTAGGAACATTTTGTATCGTACGAAGTTTATGAAACGGGCCACTTACGATAAAAATGTTCTTACGAAGAATTTTATTAATTTGCATCTCACATTAACGTGGTAACATAACGTTACCAGTAAGGTTACCAGTAAGGTTACCAGTTACCAGGTTACCAGTAAGGTTACCAGTAAGGTTACCAGTTACCAGGTTACCAGTAAGGTTACCAGTAAGGTTACCAGTTACCAGGTTACCATATGGTTACCCGTTTGCGGTTACATGCACACAACAGTACATGTCAGCACATCCACTAAAGATTTTCCAACATCGACTGTCAGTGTAAATGTTATTCGAAAATTCAAGTTTGCACTTACGAACTTCTTAGTCTTACGAAGTTTAGTGAAACGGGCCCCAGGTCATTGTCTTCTGTACGAAAGTTTATTTGCACAACTTATCAGACCAGCTAGTAGTATTTAACTGCTGAATTAAATTGTGTCGTCTGCTGTTTATTTTATATTTTCCATTTTTCTCATAAAAAAACATTGTTACTTCGAGGGAACGAATTGTTAAATTGAGGGAACGAATTGTCATTTCGTGGGAACGAACTATTAATTCGAGGGAACGAATTGTGATATCGTGGGAACGAATTGTTAATTCGAGGGAACGAATTGTTAAATTAAGGGAACGAATTGTTATTTCGTGGGAACGAATTGACAAAAGAAAATCCATGTCACCTGCAGGGCTCCTCACCTGCGGGGCTCCGTACAAGAGAAACAGAAACAGCTCAAGTCCATGAATACAACGAAACGCTTTTTGATGTTGTTTTGTTTTATTCAAAATAATAAAATTGTCACCTTTCAACTGTTTTCCGTCAAGTATTTCTGGCTGTGACTGGGGACATAGCGCTTACGGGTTTTGCGACCAGTGTAGATCCAGATCAGCCTCTGTGCATCCCCACATTCAGGATCTGCGCTTTCGCCATTCTATCAATGAAACATCCGTTATGCTTCTAACAAGAAATATAGATCGTTCTCAGGCTACAGTAGTGTGCTATATTTGATCAGGGATTACACTCAGTCTGGTCACAAATCCCATAAGCCCCATTTCTCCAGTCACAGACATATTTTTTCCACTGTGAAAAAAAACAACAATCGCTTTTGCTATGGTAATTTAACATTGGCCAAGATAGAAAAGTTGAGTAACTGCCAGGGCCCGGTTGCTCAAAACCTCTGTTAGCTTAACAGACTGTTAAATCCTTAGCAACGCTAAGGATTTAAGAGTCTGTTAAGCTAACAGAGGTTAGCTTAACAGATTCTGTTAGCTTAACAGACTGTTAAATCCTTAGCAACGCTAAGGATTTAAGAGTCTGTTAAGCTAACAGAGGTTTTGAGCAACCGGGCCCAGGTGTGACAAACGAAACATTGTGTAAGCCGACACCGAAACTTTGTAATATCGCATGGAAATGACCCAACTGAGAAAACAGAACTAAACTTTTGAAAATCTGTCCACAGATCGAAAACTTATTTTGTAAACCTATATTTTATCCCCCGTGTTATAATCCAAGGAAAAGTTGTTCTTTTTTTTGTTGCAGAAATTCATGAAATAAATCATTTTGCGGAGGGTAACTTTTTTATTTATTTAGAAAAAAATGTACTTATGTTTTTATACTAAAGTGGAAGTTCACTAAACCGGACACCCTGGGAGGTCCCTATGGAGTCCAGTTTGTTTAGAGAGATTCCACTGTAAAACAGACAGATGGCTACTTCAAGACACGCGTGTATGCTTTGCGATCTTGAACATACATTATCATTGGATGTCAATCGCTATCATGACAATCTCAACTCGCAATCAAGTCGTTTGATAGGCTGAGCCTGAGCTATAGGACATCTCTGGCTCACCCAATCAAGCTGTTTGATTGCAGGCACAATATTCAAGAATTTTGAAATAATGACAACGATTCGGAACATCTATTGACAATCTTAACACTCATATCAAGCTGTTTGATATGCTGAGTCTGAGCTGTAGCACAGCTCAGGCTCATCCAATCAAGCGGTTTGATTTCAATCACAATATTCAGGTAAGTTACAGATATTGACTAGTATCCATACCTGTAGAAGACACTGGCGAGACGGCATACAGTGGTAGTGTAGGGCCTCTTTCACGAGTCTCTGGCACTCGGGGATATCCATCAGGTACTCACAGCTCTCCACCTTATCCACCAAGGTGGACGGACTGAGGAGCGGCAGACGAATCGTGGCGAGGATGTCGGTTGCGTGCTGCATACGACTCTGTTTCTGCTCCTCTATCCAGGAACACGCCTTCTGGAAAAGTTCCAGCTCGCTGTTCACTTCCAGGTCGTTGCGTTTCAGCATCGAGATCATGTGTTCCACGGGTAGGGAGCGAAACATCGGACGCTTCGATATCGTTTGGAAGTTTTTCGCGGAAATTTCCAAAGAAGATTCCGTTAACCGTGTTAGGTTATACTTGAACGCTGTGCCGAGAACATGCAGGCACGTGTCTTTGTTCACATGTTCTATAAGGAAATCCTCGCAAGCGTCTATGATGACGAACATTCCCAGCGACGAAGCAGCCGACAATATGTCATCAATGTTTGTGGCTTCTATTTTTACCTTGCCGGTGTACATTGCCTCTAGGATGAGTTCTAGGATGTTACCGTTCAATTCCTGGACTTCTATCTCCGTGGTTCCCATTGCTGAATTAGAGATGTCCGCTTCTTCCGCGAACAGGTCGTAAAAGTAGTCACAGCACGTAGCCAGGACTAATTTATGCGCCTGGAAGTGCTTCCGGTCCGGAGTAACCAGTTCCACGTCACACATGAGTTTCTGCCGCCACAGAACTTCGATACCAACATGCATTGTGTCCGGAAGCTTACCGAGAGTCTTTACACCCTTCTCGTTGCCCTTGAAGGACTTCTGTAACATATTCCGTCGGATGAAGTCGGTTTTGTAGCTTTTTGTCTGCACTTCCGGTAAGGAATACTTCAGCTTTGCGTTCGCCTTTCTAGACATGTTGATAGACTGCGGAAATCATGTTATTTTAACAAAGTTATCACGTAACGTCCATCATGGTGATTTCCGTTGTTTTCAGATTCATGATTACAACGTTCGTTTCACATGTCGCTAACGACGTCACTGTGTAACCTAGACGACGTCAAACGTCAGCCGTGACAATAGCATTTACGTTCACGAACATAATTGTGGCAGTGACATAACTGTAGAAATGGGGCTTATGGGCTTTACGACCAGTGTAGATCCGCACATGCTGATCAGGATTAGCTGTTTTCGCCATTCCATCAATGAAACACCCGACATGCTTCTAACAATGAATATAGATCGTTACCAGGCTATATGAGTGCGCTGATGAGGAGGTACATCACAAATCCCATAAGCCCCATTTCTCCAGTCACAGCCAAAATTATGCGGTTTGGTGTAATTTGAGCTCGGCTCTTGTATTTACCCCCTATATCATTGGACTTTCTTCGCCGATATTGATTTCCAGCAAATTCATTTTCATGGTATGGGAGCACTGGTTTCCGAGGGTTCCCGAACGTGATTTAGTTTATAAAGTACATGTAATACGTTTGAGATTTAAATTCTCGCCCCACATGCGTCCATGTATTAGGGCAATATTCCACCTGGACAATTTGAATTGGAAACTCTGTTTTACATTTCTGACCAACAAAAAACGCGATACCCAGGGGCGGATACAGGATTTATGTGCTGTGGTGGATTCTCAATTGTACATGAAACAAGGTGTATGATCACGTGGTACTAACAACAACAACAAGTACTGAAACTTCCAGAATCCATCTGATTCAAAGTACTTATTCTTTCATATTGTCCTTATTACGTAACGGATTTTGGTGAAATATGGCGCTTCAAACGCGTCTTGTTAAGCTGCATTTGGTGGTCTTTGTATGTTCGGCCAAACTTCTGTCGTTTTTTGCGAAGAATCGATTTCCGTGTCTACCGACACGGAAATAGATTATTCGCAAAAACGACATAAATCTGTGCCGAACTCCCTGGACCACCAAATGCAGCTCATGAAGACGTGTTTGCTGCGCCATATTTCATCAAAATCCGTTGCATATTAAGGAAAATATCAAATAATACTTACTTTGGAGTGGGCGACGTTGTTGTTGTTGTTGTAACCACGTGACCATGCACCTTGTGAATCACATTGATCGTCATTTTTTATAAAAATGCAAATATTTGTTTTCTACATTTTTCTCCATGTTCATGAAACGTATACTTTTGCATATTCCCTTGGCGATTTCGCGCCCTTTAGTATTCTCTAACCTCGATGTAAAATTGTTGTTCTGCTGCAGCCAAAGCCAAACGCTCTACTGACCCCGGCTGGCAAAATCCCGATTGCTAACACTAATTTTTATGTCTGTAACAAAGGGAGACTTACAAAAGTCTGGTTTTGCGCTACCACTGCCGTTATCCAAATACAACAAATCCGGACAGTCACAATGAACGCGGACGCTATAAATCAGCGCGACATTATATCAGTGTCAACACAATTGATAAAAGTCATCGTTTGAACTAACATCTAGTAAAAAGGGTCTACATTCAATACGATTAAATAGAACGCAGTCCGTACGTAAAATAATAAAAACGTTATTGCAAGTTAACGGGAGTAATATTTGTTTTTCGGCTGAGTATATGTAACTATTTCCGCTGTACATGCAGACTGTGTATCTACTTACATATAACAAGCAATTAACATGTGTAGTCCATCAGCTAACATAAAATGAACTTTGTTAAGAATGCAACCAACGTTGTCCCAGATCATTGCGCAGTCTGATCTGGGCCGACGCTGTTCGGCATTTGAACAGCAATTCGAGAGCAACTATACTTACTTCGGACAAACATGAAATGAATGGATACCAGAGCGACTGCAGACTGGTGTCAGGTGAAGTAGTATATAAGAGTCAAAATGATACAAGTTTATTTGTGGATGAAAAATTGCACACAACATCCTCTTTTGAGCCAACATACGTGTGGAAAAATAGGTGAATTTTTATCTCCAAAATATGAGAAAATATGACATACAAGGATGAGAATTTTGTTTCTCTCGTATGTATCCACAATTGGGACGAAAACATCCACTATTGTGACCAAAACGGCGCCAGTTGTACTACAAGTCCAATTGTGTATATCGGTACGAATTGTGGATACTTGTGTCCAATAGTGTATGATTTCGTCCCAATAGTGGATGTATTGCAAAAATCGGCAAAAACATCCACAATTGGGACGAAAACATCCACAATTGTACTACCAAAAAAAAATAAAAAATCACCAAAATATGACAAAATATGACAAATGACAATGAGAATATACACAATTGGGACCAAATCATCCACAATTGGACGAGAGTATCCACAATTGGGCACGATATCCACAATTAAACTTGTAGTACAAAAGACGATGTTTTCGCCCGATAGTGGATGGGGTTCTAGTACATTCTGCACGTAGCCACAATTGTTTCTGTTGTATGTATCCACAATTGGGACGAAAACATCCACAATTGTAATACCAAAATTGAAAAAAAAAAATCACCAAAATATGACAAAATATGACAAAATACAATGAGAATATCCACAATTGGGACGAAGACATCCACTATTGAACGCGAGTATCCACAATAGGGACACGATATCCACAATTAAACTTGTAGTACAAAAGACGATGTTTCCGCCCGATAGTGGATGGGATTCTAGTACATTCTGCACGGAGCCACAATTTTTGGAGGATTCCCCCACGCAACTCGCCACCTCGTCTCGTTTCGCCTCGGCACATCCACAATCGAACGCCCAATTGAAGATATGTTTCCCATTGGAATAGACAGATACAATGCCATACAAAGAATGCGAAACATGCGGCAAGGGTTTCGACAAGCCCGCAAATCTTCGAAGACACATGGGTCGCAAGAACCCGTGCAGACCTCCCACGAGAGAGTGTCCCGGATGTGGAGGGAAGTTTGCCACCTACAAGACTCTCTGGCAACATCGCTCGAACAGGTGTCCCGAGGGGCCAGAAGATAGAACCACGGAGGGTAGCAAGAAGAAGGCTGCGACCAGGAAGAGGATCCTGGTACTGGAGAGGAGGGTGGTAGAGTTGGAGGAGGAGGTGGCTAGCCTACGGGATGGAAAACCTCGCGAGGGAGCGAGACACGAGAACGACGACGACGAGATCGATTGGACAGATCTCGATCTGTAGAGAGAGAGATTCTGCACATTTTTGCACATTTTTGCACTAGCCAGTTTGCCCCATCTCGACTCCCAACGGCAAACAAAACACCAAAAAACCTCTCCCAAGAGACAAACAGAAATGATACACACATTTGTGTATTTGGACACATTTGGGAAAAGTGTAGAAAAAATTCGTCTCCCAAGAGACAAACAGAAATGATACACACATTTGTGTATTTGGACACATTTGGGAAAAGTGTAGAAACAATTCGTCTCCCAAGAGACAAACAGAAATGATACACACATTTGTGTATTTGGACACATTTGGGAAAAGTATAGAAACAATTCGTCTCCCAAGAGACAAACAGAAATGATACACACATTTGTGTATTTGGACACATTTGGGAAAAAAGTAGAAACAATTCGTCTCCCAAGAGACAAACAGAAATGATACACACATTTGTGTATTTGGACACATTTGGGAAAGACGGTTTGGAAAAAGAGGCTCGCATCTACAAGACCTTTTCTCGCAGAGCGCGAACACACGACTCGGCGATTTCTCGTTTTCGTGTTTCTACGGCCAGCGCCTTCTCTAGATCTGCAATCCGGAGTTGTAGCCGCGCGTTTTCTCTTGGGGGGCCATCCGGACACGAGGTGTGGCCGTGCCTAGCTAGGGACCGTGCATGGGAAAAAGTCTTTCCGCAACCATCGCACAAGAAGCGCGGCGGACTACACCCATTTTTTCGTTTCTCGTGTCGCGCCAAGTTGTACTTTTTGGCAAAGACTCTACCAGGCTTTTCGCACTCCATTTTCCCAATAGTGTTTTGTGTCTAATTGGGCGCAAAAATATTTTGGAAAAGATCGAAAACCTCTCTCCAAAGGAGGTAGAAAAATGATACCACCCAATTGTCCACATTTGGACTTTTGGGAAAGTCGAAGAAAAATCGTCTCCCAAGAGCAAAACAAAATCTAGACCACACCGAAAAACAGAAAACCTCTCCCAAAGGAGGTAGAAAGACAACTCGAAAAGACAACTCGGAAATACAACTCGAAAAGACAATTCGAAAAAGACAAAGAACTTTTTTTCCAAAAAAGGCTACTCCATGTAGAACGGGTCGCTACTACCAGAGTGCTGGTGTACGGAGTCGCTAGTTTTTTCCTTCGGCGTACCGGACTGTTTTGCGGAGTGCACGAACTGGGCGTCGGTGTCTGTTTTGCTCTTCCAGAGTCTACGGGCCTCTAGAGACACGAATGGGAACAGTGGTCTGCAGACCGCGTACGCCGCCAGAGACCCCCAGCCATCACTTCGCATTCTCTACGGTTCTCCAGATGTCGTGCACCTCCCACCCGGATTTCGTCTGGCACTCTTCTTCCTCCGGGCACTCGTCTTTCTTCGGACACTCGGAATCGGCATCGTCGAAAATTGCGTCCAACAGTCTACGTTCCAATGCGTCCAACCGGTTCTCCAAACGTCTCTCCATGTCGGACAGGTGCGTCGATTCTTCGAACGAGCTGGCGTTTCGTACATCTTGCAGTAGATCCGTGGGGAACTCGGTGGGGCCCGCAAAACCAGGCGCGGACACCCTGTGTACTACGGGGGTAGGGGTTTCTTGTTCTTCGGGGGTTTCTTCGGGTTTTGTACTACGTTCCGCATCGACATCGTCCCAGATTTTTCGAAGTCTGGCACTGCCGATCCCGTACTTCTTTTTTGTTTCGTCGGCCGTCGACTTTCCACAGGCGGAAATAATTTCTCGAATATTTTCCGGAGACAAATAGGTTTTTGGCATGTTTGCAAAATAGCTTTTCTATCTAGAGAGGGGGACATTTGTCCAACATGGAATTCCCAAATCGTTCGAAATGGTCGAAATGCTTGCTCGGGGTGCTCGGGGTGCTCGGGGTGCTCGGATTGCGCGCCAGATTGCTCGGATTGCGCGCCAGGAAATCCAGTCCGCTCGGGAAGGTCGAAATGCCTGCTCGCGATTCCCAGGGGGCTCGGGTTCTCTGGGTGCCCAGTTGCTTCCCAGGATTTCTATTTTTGCTATCCTTGTTGGCTAGAAAAGGAGAACCCGAGCCCCCTGGGAATCGCGAGCAGGCATTTCGACCTTCCCGAGCGGACTGGATTTCCTGGCGCGCAATCCGAGCAATCTGGCGCGCAATCCGAGCACCCCGAGCACGCCGAGCAAGCATTTCGACCATTTCGAACGATTTGGGAATTCCATGTTGGACAAATGTCCCCCTCTCTAGATAGAAAAGCTATTTTGCAAACATGCCAAAAACCTATTTGTCTCCGGAAAATATTCGAGAAATTATTTCCGCCCGTGGAAAGTCGACGGCCGACGAAACAAAAAAGAAGTGCGGGATCGGCAGTGCCAGACTTCGAAAAATCTGGGACGATGTCGATGCGGAACGTAGTACAAAACCCGAAGAAACCCCCGAAGAACAAGAAACCCCTACCCCCGTAGTACACAGGGTGTCCGCGCCTGGTTTTGCGGGCCCCACCGAGTTCCCCACGGATCTACTGCAAGATGTACGAAACGCCAGCTCGTTCGAAGAATCGACGCACCTGTCCGACATGGAGAGACGTTTGGAGAACCGGTTGGACGCGTTGGAACGTAGACTGTTGGACGCAATTTTCGACGATGCCGATTCCGAGTGTCCGAAGAAAGACGAGTGCCCGGAGGAAGAAGAGTGCCAGACGAAATCCGGGTGGGAGGTGCACGACATCTGGAGAACCGTAGAGAATGCGAAGTGGTGGCTGGGGGTCTCTGTGGCGGCGTACGCGGTCTGCAGACCACTGTTCCCATTCGTGTCTCTAGAGGCCCGTAGGCTCTGGAAGAGCAAAACAGATACCGACGCCCAGTTCGTGCACTCCGCAAAACAGTCCGGTACGCCGAAGGAAAAAAACTAGCGACTCCGTACACCAGCACTCTGGTAGTAGCGACCCGTTCTACATGGAGTAGCCTTTTTTGGAAAAAAAGTTCTTTGTCTTTTTCGAATTGTCTTTTCGAGTTGTATTTCCGAGTTGTCTTTTCGAGTTGTCTTTCTACCTCCTTTGGGAGAGGTTTTCTGTTTTTCGGTGTGGTCTAGATTTTGTTTTGCTCTTGGGAGACGATTTTTCTTCGACTTTCCCAAAAGTCCAAATGTGGACAATTGGGTGGTATATTTTTCTACCTCCTTTGGAGAGAGGTTTTCGATCTTTTCCAAAATATTTTTGCGCCCAATTAGACACAAAACACTATTGGGAAAATGGAGTGCGAAAAGTGTGGTAGAGTCTTTGCCAAAAAGTACAACTTGGCGCGACACGAGAAACGAAATAAAAAAATTGGTGTAGTCCGCCGCGCTTCTTGTGCGATGGTTGCGGAAAGACTTTTTCCCATGCACGGTCCCTAGCTAGGCACGGCCACACCTCGTGTCGGGATGGCCCCCAAGCGAAAACGCGCGGCTACAACTCCGGATTGCAGATCTAGAGAAGGCGCTGGCCGTAGAAACACGAAAACGAGAAATCGCCGAGTCGTGTGTTCGCGCTCTGCGAGAAAAGGTCTTGTAGATGCGAGCCTCTTTTTCCAAACCGTCTTTCCCAAATGTGTCCAAATACACAAATGTGTGTATCATTTCTGTTTGTCTCTTGGGAGTCGAATTGTTTCTACACTTTTCCCAAATGTGTCCAAATACACAAATGTGTGTATCATTTCTGTTTGTCTCTTGGGAGACGAATTGTTTCTACACTTTTCCAAATGTGTCCAAATACACCAATGTGTATCATTTCTGTTTGTCTCTTGGGAGACGGAATTTTTTCTACACTTTTCCCAAATGTGTCCAAATACACAAATGTGTGTATCATTTCTGTTTGTCTCTTGGGAGAGGTTTTCTGGTGTTTTGTTTGCCGTTGGGAGTCGAGATGGGGCAAACTGGCTAGTGCAAAAATGTGCAAAAATGTGCAGAATCTCTCTCTCTACAGATCGAGATCTGTCCAATCGATCTCGTCGTCGTCGTTCTCGTGTCTCGCTCCCTCGCGAGGTTTTCCATCCCGTAGGCTAGCCACCTCCTCCTCCAACTCTACCACCCTCCTCTCCAGTACCAGGATCCTCTTCCTGGTCGCAGCCTTCTTCTTGCTACCCTCCGTGGTTCTATCTTCTGGCCCCTCGGGACACCTGTTCGAGCGATGTTGCCAGAGAGTCTTGTAGGTGGCAAACTTCCCTCCACATCCGGACACTCTCTCGTGGGAGGTATGCACGGGTTCTTGCGACCCATGTGTCTTCGAAGATTTGCGGGCTTGTCGAAACCCTTGCCGCATGTTTCGCATTCCTTGTATGGCATTGTATCTGTCTATTCCAATGGGAAACATATCTTCAATTGGGCGTTCGATTGTGGATGTGCCGAGGCGAAACGAGACGAGGTGGTGAGTTGCGTGGGGGAATACTCCAAAAATTGTGGCTCCGTGCAGAATGTACTAGAATCCCATCCACTATCGGGCGAAAACATCGTCTTTTGTACTACAAGTTTAATTGTGGATATCGTGTCCCTATTGTGGATACTCGCGTTCAATAGTGGATGTCTTCGTCCCAATTGTGGATATTCTCATTGTATTTTGTCATATTTTGTCATATTTTGGTGATTTTTTTTTTCAATTTTGGTATTACAATTGTGGATGTTTTCGTCCCAATTGTGGATACATACAACAGAAACAATTGTGGCTACGTGCAGAATGTACTAGAACCCCATCCACTATCGGGCGAAAACATCGTCTTTTGTACTACAAGTTTAATTGTGGATATCGTGCCCAATTGTGGATACTCTCGTCCAATTGTGGATGATTTGGTCCCAATTGTGTATATTCTCATTGTCATTTGTCATATTTTGTCATAATTTGGTGATTTTTTTTTTTGGTAGTACAATTGTGGATGTTTTCGTCCCAATTGTGGATGTTTTTGCCGATTTTTGCAATTTATCCACTATTGGGACGAAATCATACACTATTGGACACAAGTATCCACAATTCGTACCGATATACACAATTGGACTTGTAGTACAACTGGCGCCGTTTTGGTCACAATAGTGGATGTTTTCGTCCCAATTGTGGATGCATACGAGAGAAACAAAATTCTCATTCTTGTATGTCATATTTTCTCACATTTTGGAGATAAAAATTCACCTACTTTTCCACACGTATGTTGGCTCAAAAGAGGATGTTGTGTGCAATTTTTCATCCACAAATAAACTTGTATCATTTTGACTCTTATATACTACTGGTGACTATGATCTACATACAGAATACCAGGCTAGTGTATTTTGAGAAGCTAGGAAACTAGTAGGAAGTCATGCCGTTTCCGAGCCGAGCTTGATAAAGTAATGTTTAATCTGGAAATGTAATCCGGAAATTTCACTTGATGATTTTACATTTATTGAACATAGGCTCATTGTTAATGGGAAATTTACAGTAGGCTCATTGTTAATGGGAAATTTACAGACTATCATAATTTTGCACTTACGAATAGATTAGTCGTACGAAGTTTAATGAAACAGGCGCCAGAATGGTATATATATTCTATTTGTCAGGTTATGTTTTATAATAGAGTATGGACACATATAACATGATTTTTGTTGAAAAATAACGCAGAATTATATACGTTGCGTTATGTCCCTTTATCTGTATTTATCAGGTAAAGCGATGCGTATTGATAAGCGGAGACTGATAACAAAACTGGGTATCAGGCATTGACGTTATACAGTGTGTAGATCCGACTATTGTTCCTACACCGGGTAGTACCCGACTATCGTTCACGTGTATGATTAAGCCGGGTATCAGGCATTGACGTTATACAGTGTGTATATCCGACTATTGTTCCTCCACGACTATTGTTCACGTGTATGATTAAGCCGGGTTTCATCAGTGGACTATTGTCGGCGACTAATGTTCACAGATGGTGAAACTTATTCAACATTTTGTTGTTCAGCGGCCCACAGCAAAGTTGAAATAGCTTCAGAAATTGTTAACGTTGTTGTTCCCTTATTGGAGCCCCATGTAAAGTCAAAGGAAATCAAACGCAAAATCTAACTCTAAAACCTACAGTTACCTACACAAATATTATATATCTACGGCTTCAGTATTTGGATGTAATTGTACTGCCAGCATTAAAATAAAATATAATGCAGTAACTTGTGAATAATAAACACAATTCGGTGTTTACACATGTGTATTTGCCTGTCTACACAGCAGTATAGCTAGCAGTATAAGCACAAGTACATGTATATATACCAATATGTGGATATGGATTATTTGTGTAAGTGACTATTGGGTTTTCAGTTAACCTACCTTAACCCTTACTACGCTGAATTAAATGTTGTCGTCTGCTGGAAATGTTTTATTTTCAATATTTCTCGACAAAAACCTGGTTTTGACAGCACATGAGAATCGTCTCCACTGGAGACGATTCTCATGTGCTGTCAAAATCAGTTTTTTGTTAAGAATTAAAGCAATAATGAAAAACAGCAGACGGCAATTTCCGTCAACAGCGTAGGAAGGGTCAAGTTATTTTTCCCGGCTTAATCATACACGTAACCAATAGCCGTCGATGAACAATAGTCGGCTCTACACGGTGTGACACAGTCAAGCCGCATTATGTTGTATTGGTTGAACGACGCCATGTGACGTTACCGAATGACGTGTAATAAAAAAAACGCAATGCAAACAGAACGCGTTCCTTTCAACGAAAACAGTATTTATTTGATTACGCATTTCATAAAATGGAACTTACCTGATAAATTGAATAACCGGTTAGTGTATTGTACGGCAGCTTAAAAATTAGTTTCTATCTCGTTCCCAAGACGACAAGATGACAAGATCTCGTTCCCACGACATAAAAAATTCTTTCCGCGTAGTCTTATCAGGACCTACAATGTTCGCCATTCGGTCAATGAAACACCCGCCATGCTACCGATATATGTACTTACCCGGCTGCAGGAGTACACTATCAGGCCATGACCTAGACTGGTCACAAATGTTATAGTCCTCTTTTCTCTCGTCACATATACAAATAAATAGAGAATAGTAGGTTAGTGCCGTGAATGGGAAAAATATCTGACAAGGCTTAGGAAACGCACATCCCGTTTCCGTGCGGCGCCAGATATTTTTCCCATTCACGGCACTAACCTACTATTCTATTTATCCCGTCAATGGCTTTGAAATGCAAAAATATAACCCCAGCAACCGCACATATTCATACGCAGTGATTAGGTCGTATTGACAGGATATCACACATGTTTCACGGCACCGTGTTTCACGGCACATACGCACTGTGTTGACGGCATACAAAACATTTCATCGCAGCCACATGACTGCACAAGGGGCCCGTTTTGCTAAACTTCGTACGATAAAAAGGTACGTACGATAGTTTTGTTTAAATAACTTGTTTCTCACATTGACAAACGATCTGCTGACAACTGCTGTCGGTGTAAATAGATTGTAAAACATCAATTTCGCCCTTATGCACTTGGTGATACGACATTTGGTGAAACAGGAACCTTCGTCTGACCAGTGTGGCGCATGATCAAATGATCAGGTAGAAACTACGGATAATTCTCGTACGGAACGGAATTGACGCGGATTCGTAGGCTGATCAGGGGCTTCACTGATGGCAAAACAAATAATCTTTTTCCCGTCAACACAGTGCGTATGTGCCGTGAAACACGATGCCGTGAAACGTTTTTGATATCATGTCAATACGACCTAATCACTGCGTATGAATATGTGCAGTGACTGGAGTTATTTTTGTTTTGTATTTTAAAGCCATTTGTATGTGTTGACGGGATAAATACAATAGTAGGTTAGTGCCGTGAATGGGAAAAATGTATGACGCGGCACGGAAACGGGATGTGCTCGGCAGAGCCTCGCCCATCCCGTTTCCTAACCCTTGCCAGATAGTTTTCCCCATTCACGGCACTAACCTACTATTCTCTATATATCTGTCAATATGAAACCCGTACTGACTATATACATGTAGAATATAACATTTTTTTCAAATGTATTAGAATCATATAAGTGACTGAATATTTATATAAAGTACATGTATATCTGACCCTGTCCTTCTTAGAGTATATTATACAGAGCATTGAGTTGCCATCTCCACCATTTTAGTGTGTACATGTTATCCGACAGTTTCACTACTTGGAGCGTTTGATACGTGCAGTAAATAATATGGCAGCAAATCTAATAAAAATTGGTGCAATACATCCCAGATGTGTACAGGACGATAAATATTATTTCAGCAGACTACACAAAGCTAGATATCTGAGCTTTTCTACCATCACTCACAAAATATACAATGGACACGTTTTCAACGTGTACAAAATGTCAAACTGATGCACAGTCTATGATTAGAAGTACATCTGACACAGTTAAAAGCCGTATTTACTCGCATAGTAAGCAAGTAGACAATAGTGACAATACACTCAGATAACTGCTTACAAGCCACTGAATTCGATACAGTATGTATGGTAACACAGGTATATATCTACAGCACTGTGTATTGATCTTAATGTTACAGTCTTTACTGAATTCTCAAACATTTTTTCAAAGAGTCAACAAACCCTTCATATATCAGACTTTGTATATCAATTTGATGAAAACAAAGTATAGCATGCTGTAGCCTGATGTCTCCCCATCATGTTGCACCTAGTTCTGGGTATATAACTCTAATTACTTTTCATTATACTGCATTAAATAAGAGTTATGACGGAATATTCTTTCCAAATGTGCGTTTGAAGCGTTCTTTGTTTACTTTCTACATCGTGGAGAGTGACCTAAGAATTTTGCTAATACGCACTTTGTTAGGTAAGTTTATGGTAATATATTTGTGTCATATTGTAGAATTGTCTCTCCATAACAATATAGCGAAGTATGAACGTCAACTCCCTGAAGGTTTTTTTCAATATTTAGTGCGCGAAGTGTAAATGCTATTACGCACATGTTTACTGTGTAGCGTGGTGTAGCGACAAATTGCAACCTGTTACTATAAAGCGGAAAACGTGCAGCTATGTTGCACCAAACTTTGTTCATGTGTTTGTCATATTATTAGTGGTATGTGTCAAACGCAATAAGAGTTAAAACTGGGCGATGGCGTGTACACACTAAGATGGCCGACATGGCAACTCAATGCACTGTGTAGGATATATAGAGAATAGTAGGTTAGTGCCGTGAATGGGAAAAAATATCTGGCAAGGCTCAGGAAACGGGATGGGCGAGGCTCTGCCGAGCACATCCCGTTACCGTGCCGCGCCAGATATTTTTTCCCATTCATGGCACTAACTTACTATTCTATTTATCCCGTCAACACCTTCAAATGGCTGTAAAATGCAAAAATTGTATTGACTGGATATCAAAAATGTTTCACGGCACCGTGTTTCACGGCACATACGCACTGTGTTGACGGGATAAATGTAGTATGAAGAGAATGTTCACATATATGTTATGCTTATATCTCATCAAATTTATGAAGCAATTATGCATGAATCATTGGATGATCAGGGGCCCGTTTCACTAAACTTCGTGCGACTAAAATGTTCCAGACTATCCTAACTTTGCACTTACGAACATTTTAGTCTTACGAAGTTTACTGAAACGGGCCCCAGGAGCCCCAGGAGCCCCATGGATCCTTAAATAAACATGCTAAATCCACGATTGAAGCCGTGCTGATATTAACGGTTGAGGATATCGATCTTACAACGTGTGACCAGCGTAGTCCCAAATGTGCCTACGCAGTCTAATCATGTCCTACGCTGGTTGCCCTTCAGTCATACAAATCTAGCATTGTGTATGCCTATGAGATGAGATAATGGTGGTTTATCAGTTTATATTGACTGTGTGTTGTAACCCTTTCACCCCTAATTAAGTAACTGAAGGGGCTGCGATATGCTAATGTTCCGACCAATCCAATGGTCACAAAATGATTTTCAGATTCGTCCATTTATGAAAAGGGGGTGTTTTTGTTCTCAAAAATATTAAAATTACTTTCAAACAGTGCAGATCCTGATGAGACGGCTCGTTACGAGCCGGCTCATCTGGATCTGCATTTTTTGCATAAACCGATATAGCGGGATTTCGGGTTCAAAGGGTTAAAGGTTATATATGCTGTGAACTCGTGACGTCCTATCACAATGGCCTTTTAATCAGTTATGTTATAAGAACGTCGGTCGAGATAGGTCAATGATTAATGATTAAAGGTACATGTTCACTCAGTAGGCACAAACTGTTATTTAAAGGAATTAAATAAGTGTATAATTGTGTCACTATTCCACCAGTTCTAAAATGTGCGTGTGCCCGCTATACAGATATAATCATTTAGTAATATTTATTTTACTGATAGTGACGCGCGGTGTTATCACGCAATTTTCATATGCAAATGAGGCATGCTATTTTTGATTATTTATACTAATTAAATGCGTCACCTGAACAAATAATATTTTCTACAGATTATAACGTATGAACATTGCACATCAAAAAATAAATAAAGAGAACAAATAGTAATGTCCGTTAACATTTTAAGGAAACACGGTTATCACCCCTGATAGCAGTATGGACATTTACGTTTGATATAAAATGTATAATAATGCCAATCAATACGTGGGATAATTGTGAATGACTGTTTATTTTGCCAGAAAATGTATCAGATGATGTCTCTGATATAGAGAACATGTTGTGCCTACTGAGGAGCATGTACCTTTAAAAGTGGGTCCTGGTTTAGAAAAAAAAACACCTAACGCCTTGTGAGACCGGCGTATCCCCAGATCAGCCTGTGCATCCGCACAGTCTGATCCGGGCATACATATCGATGGTCTAGTAACATAAGTTCGTAACTGCTATGCTTTAGCATAGCAGTTACGACCTTTGTTACTAGACCATCGATATGTTGCCGTTGTCATATTATGTATGTGAATGGACGTTTTTTTCTTATACATGTATATATTAACATTATTAATACATGTCGTATTGTTCATTCATGAACGGTGTATGGTATGTGTAAGTCTATGGGTCATCATACTATACACGTGCCATAAGTAATACTTAATGTATATAATCCGCGAGCTGTGCGAGTGGATTATCGACCGTACAGACGGACAACCGTCTTCTCAGTTATTTATCCCTATCTTAGATAATCTCAGCTATACGGATGTCATTTACTATTTCATCGGTCTTTTATATTTTCTGTATCCTTCTAACTGGGACACCTGATGTGTAATATTTTGTCACAATAACTGCATACTTCTTTGTGAGTCTGGCTTAGCAAAACGCGATGACAGAATCACTGATATATAGTAGGATGGTATTGTGACAAAAAAATACACAACAGGTGTCTCAGCTAGGAGGATACAGAAACTATAAAAGACCGATGAAATAGTAAAAGCCATCCGTATACACTACAAACTGTGTGGCATATGAATTTCATATGTTTTTCATATGTATTTCTTATGAAAATTTCATATGCAAATGACCTAAAGTGAGCCGATATGCAATTCATATGCAAACTCTTCATATGCAAATCATATGAACTTCATCATGTTCATATGCAAATCATAAGAATTTTATATGAAGATCCATGTAGAATTTCATATCGGCTCTTTACATATGAATTTCATATGAAATTCATATGTTTTTCATATGTTTTTCATATGAATATTACATATGAAAATTTGATATGCAAATGACATAAAGTGAGCCGATATGCAACTTCATCATGTTCATATGCAAATCATAAGAATGTTATATGAATATCCATGTAAAATGCTTTTAAATCTATAAAACATGTGAATTTCATATGAATTTTGCATATGAAAAAATAATGTATATTTCATATGGAATGCATATGAAAAGTCTTCATATGAAATTCATATGAACATCATATGAATTTCATATCGGCTCTTTACATATGAATTTTATATGCAATTCATATGTTTTTCATATGTTTTACATATGAATATCATATGAATTATTTTCGTGTGAATACGACAACGACAAAATACGACAACAACCACCCCCTCCCCCACCGTTCCCCAAATGCTGGATCCGCCCCTGGTATCTAAGCTAATTTATCCCATGAAAATACACGTATCATGGCTGCACGTGGTCAAAACTGGGCACATGGGTGCTGTGTGATAAAGAGTCATTTTATTAGCAGCCGATTCAAATATCTCCACACTTGTTGTGTACACAAGATAGCTGTCCAGATCGGAAATCTGGACAAAATGGACACTACGGCCACTTCTGTCATTGTCACCATTCACTGGTGTTTCTACGGAGCCCCGCAGGAGACGTATAATTATTTTTTTATTAATTCGTTCCCACGAAATAACAATTCGTTCCCTCAATTTGACAATTCGTTCCCACGAATTACAAATTCGTTCCCTTAATTTAACGAATTGTTATATCGTGGGAACGAATTGTTAATTCGAGGGAACGAATTGTTAAATTGAGGGAACGAATTGTCATTTCGTGTTGTCATTTCGTGGGAACGAATTGTTAATTCGAGGGTACGAATTGTTATATCGTGGGAACGAATTGTTAATTCGAGGGAATGAATTGTTAAATTGAGGGAACGAATTGTCATTTCGTGGGAGGAACGAATTACTAAAAAAATGTCCCCTGCGGGTCTCCATATGTTTCACATACAATTGTGTTTAAGTATACAGCTACTTAACACGTATGCAGTCGCGTACTATTTCCATCTACACGTGGTTGGGATACTCGTAGGTTAGGTACACGGAGACTCATGACATTCATTTGAGTGATCGGGTTAGTAATTGGTTGCGCTTGGCTTGGGAACTGTTGCTTTTTACATTTTGCCTTATTTCTCAATAAAAAACATGGTTTGACAGCACTTCAGAATCATTTCCAATGGAAATAATTCTGAAGTGCTGTTAAAGCATGTTTTTGATGATAGAAAATAAACAGCAGACGACAAAAAGTTAAGATAGCGGTATAATGGATTAATACAAGTCACGACCAACATCGTTATTTGCATACGTTCACGGTGAGGTACCACGCACACGTACAGCCATGAATACAAGATGGAGAACGGGGTATTTGTTTATTCCGGCGCTGATTGTGGCTGCAATGTTTCTGTATACGATGACGCCGCCACGACGTCAGGATAGCGACGTCGGACGTCAGGATACGGCGACGTCGCAACAAACAGACGTGCTGGTGGAACAAAGGAACGCGTTGTCAAGGCAACTCAATGAATTTAAACGTGAGATGGGGAAACGGGACTGCGAGGTAAGTCACCCAGTTCCATTGTATATGGAGACTTTTCAGGATATTGTGCCTCTGACTATGTCTTGGATTAGATAATCTCAGTTATTATATATCGACTTTCGTTGCCCATTGAAACACAATGCAACGCAACGCAAGACGTCAATATTTGTTCCATGTTGACGTCACGTGCGTTCATATTGGTCAGTGCCGGAACTACGCTTCACATCGCTAAATAGTTCCTTCTAAATCGCCACTAATTTGTTCATTGTATTTACTTTTGTATATTTTTTGAAATGCATATAAATTGTGAATGATGTACGTACATGTATATAATAAAAAGGTTATTTGATTTGTATGTGGATATATGCCACTTGTTCTGTTCTAGAGTCGCACAATAAAGTCGCGCAATGTCGCACGCTGCGGAACTCGTGCATATATCCACATACAACGCAAATAACCTATATCCACACGGATTTGTTTTACTAGTTCATTGAAAGTGCTGTCTTTCATATTTTCTCTATCATTCTAAGGATACAGAAAATATAAAAAACAAAACAAATGAAATAGTAAATGACATTAGTAAAACTGAAATTAGCTGGGCGAATGATGTCTCAAAACAATAACCCCAACCACCGCACATACTCATACACAGTGATTAGGTCGTATTGACAGATATACAAATGTTTCACGGCACCGTGTTTCACGGCACATACGCACTGTGTTGACGGGATAAACTTTCGTTTTGGCATACTTTGACATTTTCGCTTTGCATGGTACATGTACAGTGGGGTCAGCGTGTAAGTGCACACACGAACGAACACGACATATTGGTTCCAACCTGTCGTATTCGTTCGTGTGTGCACTTACACGCTGACCCCACTGTAAGGACACATTGCGACAACTCCTTAGTTTGGGTTTTGAAATAATCGTACAATAGCGCATTTAGAAAGACGTTTCCATTATAGAGGCTAGTGAAATTAATTTAAATATAATAAATTGGTAATTGCAAAATATATTTATAATACTGAGAACAATATTTCCGAGTACAGTGGAACCTCTCTAAACCGGACACAGAGGAAGGTTAATTATGCTTAACTTTGATATGTTGTATTGCTATTTACCTTCAATGATAATATATGTTCATAACCGCAAAGCAACAACACGTGTCTTGAAGTGGTCATCCGTCTGTTTTACAATGGAATCTCTGTAAGCCGGACACCCTGGGAACCTCCCAGGGTGTCCGGCTTAGAGAGGTTTCTACTGTTTTATAAAAACAATCCAATTGAGAAATATGATACAAATATACAATTAACCATTGCTTTCCTGATCTTTTTAATCCATTGCCGTGCATATCTAAGACCCAGTTTCCCCTTTTCCCCATAATGATTGGAATATACAGTGGAGCCTCTCTAAACCGGACACCAATAACACACCTGTGATCTTATTTATTTCTTGGTCATGAATCGCAGGTGATAATGTCTGTTCGTGACCGTATAACACGTAACTATGGCTCAGAATGATTAAATGTCTGATTTACAGTGAAACATCTCTAAGCCGGACACCCTGGGGACCTCCCAGTGTGTCCGGTTTGGAGAGGTTTCACTGTACTGGTTCATGCTACTAAGTGTATGTGGGTATGACTGGAGAAAGGGAGCTAATGGGATTGGTGATCAGTGTAGCCCCTGATGAAATAGCACACTCCTGTCGCCTGGTAACGGAACTATGTGTAGTTTGCTTCTTAGACGCACGAATGGTGTTTGAGTGATGGAATGGCGAACAGTGCAGATCCTGATCAGACTGCGGATGCACAGGCTGATCTGGATCTACAATTGTCGCAAAACCCATAATCCACATTTCCCCAGTAACAGCCACATTTTCCGACGCGAGGAACTGTTTGACTATCTAATCACCGCCTCTGGACATTCATACAATATATCTATCTTCCAATAATCTCGAACCCATATTGTATGGAACGCCAAATCTACATAAACTCAAATAATTAATGCTAGCTTCAAATAATTAGTGCTCTCTCTAATTATATTAGTGCTCTCTCAATTTCAATTAGTGATCTCTCTAATTCAATTTGTACTCTTTCTAATTCAATTTGAGCTCTCTCTAATTCAATTTCATTAATAGAGAGAGCATGAATTAAATTTGAGAGAGCACTAATTGAATTTGAGATATCACTAATTGAATTTGAGAGAGTACAAATTGAATTAGAGAGAGCACTAATTGAATTTGAGAGAGCACTAATTGAATTAGAGAGAGCATTAAATATATGTGTTTTTGAGCTCTCTGCAAATATAAAGCTAGCACGAATTCAATTAATTCTCTCTCTAATTCAATTAGAGATCTCTCTAATTCAATTATCTCTCTAATTATATCTCTAATTGAATTTGTGCTCTCTCTAATTGAATTTGTGCTCTCTCTAATTCAAAGTTGTGCTCTCTCTAATTCAATGTGTGCTCTCTCTAATTGAATTTGTGGTCTCTCTAATTGAATTTGTGCTCTCTCTAATTGAATTTGTGCTCTCTCTAATTGAATGTGTGCTCTCTCTAATTGAATTTGTGCTCGCTCTCTCTAATTCAATCTGTGCTCTCTATATTAATTATCATTACAGCTAGCGCTAATTGAATTAAAGAGAGCACAAATTGAATTTGAGAGAGCACAAATTGAATTAGAGAGAGCACAAATTCAATTAGAGAGATCACTAATTGAAATTGAGAGAGCACTAATAGAATTAGAGAGAGCACTAATTATTTGAAGCTAGCATTAATTATTTGAGTTTATGTAGATTTGGCGTTCCATAATATTGGGGACTTATATATGTGCGCGTTTAACTGACAAGGTTGTTAGTAGGAATAAAGGTTACATTAAACGCCTGGGCCCGGTTGTTCAAAACATCAGTTAGCTTAACGGACTGTTAAATCCTTAACTGAATGGTTAAAATCTCTGTTTTAACCGTTAAGGATTTAACAGTCTGTTAAGCTAACTGGTGTTTTGAACAACCGGGCCCAGATTGTCAGGTTGAACTGGTTGACTGTTGGTAATATTGGAATCCCTATTGGTAGGGATTTCCAGACAGATACTGTGTGAGGGAAATAAGAGTATTTATAGTAGTCGGTACTGGTTGTTATGAGTCTGTATTGAAGTGGGTGTGAGTGTCGTTGGGGTCTGGGGTTATGTGTAAGGTATTGATCAGCTGGGATTGCCACAATATCAATGAAGGTTTATAATAGATAAACATACGTAAATACGTTACCCTCAAGGGGAGGCCTGACTCAAATTGATATTGATAAGGTAATCAATTTGCTGGCTAAACTATTTGTCCCACAGACGATCGGCATGTCGGTAGGATAGTGCATAATACTTGTTTAGACATGTAGAAAATAAATTCAGTCATCCTATTTAATGACTGCATTTTATATGTTTTTACATGTCTAAACGAGTATAATAAACTATCCTATAAACATGCCGATCGCCTGTGATTTACCCGGTCACTTTATTTGTTGAAAAATGTAACAGATAGGCAATGCCCCCCTAAAATTCGCCGAGTAAAGATTTTTTACAAGTTACAAGGCACGTTTCATGCCAAGTGCCATGTTTTCCATGCATTTTTCGGTCGTTTTCTTATTGTTTCAAAATGTAAACGTTTTCAATCAAAAATCATTTCTAAACATACTGTGACAGTGTCAATATTTTTGCTCCAAAATGCGCCAGAACGCAGGAAATGCGATGTAGATTTGCAAAATTTTCCGGGTAGGAATGCCCCCGGACCCCCCTAGCGCTATCTCGACTATTTTGCAATACTTGACTATATTATCGAACGAGCTTAGCTCGTTCGATAATATAGTCAAGTATTGCAAAATAGTTACGCCCCCCCCCCCCCCCACCCCCCTCCCCCCTAACCCGAAATCCTGGATCCGCGCCTGTGTACGTGTCATTCGGGTGACATTGACCTTGGTGACCTTGGCGTTCGTGTCAATAATTGTGGACGTACTTTCAAATGCTGAATATCCCCTGATCCACTAGTCGGATCCTTACACCAAACTTCATCAATAGCTTCCTCACATTGTGACCTCGACCTCGGTGACTTTCACCTTTATGGGTCATATACGCCATTGCTTCCTTAAAACATGTCAGTTTCATTGAGACGCATGGAAGCTCGTTTATTCTGTCACCAGTTGACTGCAAACGTATCGTAAAGAAATATACGGCAAGGGCCCGTTTCACTAAACTTCATACAACTAAAATGTTCGTAAGTGCAAATTTAGGATCGTCTGGAAATTTCAATTAATGAATTTACATTTATACCACCATAAACATACATCTTTACATGCATACCAGCAGACACATGCACAAACAACACACATATATATTATGTATATATACATGTATATACACATATATACAACACACAGACAACCACATATGTATGTACATAACAAACCCCCTCTTGGCACATTATCACATCCCTATATATACATGCAAGTATGACTATGAATTACGCTGTGCTTATGCCAACCATTATATTAGTGCTTATGAAATAAAAGGAATGATTTATAGGTTGTGAACGGTCTATAAACCACTATGCGCAGTAAAAATATATAGATATTCATATTTTTGCAACGAATATGACATATATGTTCATCGAGTGGTGTGGAATGTCCATATTTCACGAGTGCCGTTAGGCACGAGTGAAATATGGACATTTAACACCACGAGATGAACATATATGTCATATTCGTTGCAAAAATATGAATATTCTATTTATTATATACCGCTCCATGGAAATTAGCAGTTTTTTTAGACTGTATACTGTAATGAATGTGTATTTGCAGCCTATTTGCTTGCAGTCCGGCACTGCAGGTGCGCGTTATGAATATGTTTATTTCATCGATGAGAACATATGACTTTTATTTACATCGTATAACTATGTATTTCATGGGTAGGTATATAATAAATATTACATTTTAAACTATTTTGTTATACTGATGTGGTGTTTATGAAAACAATATATACTGAGCAAAACTAGAAACGTCCCTCCATGTTTAAGGAAAGATTCATCAAAAACCAAAAGGGTTACTTTTAAAAATCAAAATGGAAAAACAAGTTCATTCATTTCTGTATCAAAGCCAATAAATTGCATTTGGATATCTTGTTAAATATTCGAGAGATAACCGGCCAAGGGCGGTAGGGGTCAAAATAAAAAATCACAAAAACTCAGAAATGTGTTACTTAATGTTTAGAGATGGAATTTCAATAAGTAATGTGGCAAATTCAGTAAATCTCGTTAGTACCGAGTGTGGCCACCATTTGCATGAATGCATCCAATGATCCTACGCCGCATCGACGTGACGTAACGCAATACCAGTGCGTTGGGCAAATTCCTCCATTCCCGTTGTAACGCCCGTGTAAGATCGCGAACATTGTCAATCTGATGGTTAGCTCGTGCTTTGCGGCCCAGCTCATCCCATATGTGCTCAATGGGATTGAGATCCGGGGAGACCGCGGGCCATGGCATGACGTCGACGTTGTTTTGCTGTAAGTATTGAGTGGTGACCCTGGCTACGTGAGGGCGGGCATTGTCGTGCATCAATGTCACACCAGGACCATGCTGACGGATAAATGGTAAGGCATGTGCATTTAGCACATCTGCAACATAACGTTGTGCGTTGATGTTGCCCTGTACAACAACCAAATCTGTCTTCCGGTTTCCCATGATCCCACCTCAAGACCATTACGCTCCCTCCCCCAAACCTGTTTTTCTCAACAATGCAACAATCGGTGAATCTTTCATTTTTACGCCTGTATACCCGTAATCTTCCGTCAGCATGACTAACTGTGAACCGAGATTCATCGGTGAACAAAACTCGGTTCCAGTCAGCCCTTCTCCAGTTCAGATGACGTCGCGCCCATAACACGGTGACGTTGGGTCATTATCTGACCAGTGTACGGGCGGCGTGCCCGGATTGGTTGGGCGTTACGACGTAACCGGTTGCGAATGGTCTGCCCTGAGACACCGTATCGCCTAGCAGTGACTGTGGCTGCCAATCGACGTTGACGTAAGTGCGTCAACGTAATGTAACGATCGGCTCTAGCCGTCGTTACACGAGGCCTACCAGGTCGCTGCCGGTCGTGAACAGCCCCAGTCTGCTGGTACCGGGCTGCAAGACGATCAATCGTCTTCCGACAGCAACCAAACCGAGGCGCGACCGCCCTGGTGGCCATCCCACCCGCAAGCATCCCAATTGCCTGATTTCGCTCGTTTTCGGAAAGCCGTGGCATATCGAAAACAGTGAAAAATTAAAAAAGTTTTTTAATTTTCCGAATAGCCCCTATCGCATGAATGGTACGACATGAACTGAATCACCTTATCGATGACAAGTATAGAGTGCACGTGCAAAAAGTGGAAATCAACGTTCCGGTCACTGGCCGCTATGTAAACCGTGTGTATCGGCTAAACTCTACACGATCGTATTCTGAACATCGCCACGGTTTAAAATACATGTACTTTGAACATGTGGTACATACATAGACAGAGCTACACCGGCTATAAAACAGGGACGTTTCTAGTTTTGTTGAGTATATATGATTCATATAGTTTTGCTGCCGACGAACTTTTTGCTATTAAACATATTAAATATAAAACATATTTAAATGTAACTACTTTTTCACCAAGTCACCATTCCCAAATTTTTTGTTTGACTAAATTACATCAAATATTGATTTTGTTGCGAAAAAACGAGTTTCCTATGGGAATTTAACATGGGGAATACATTTCCAAAACTTTTCGTGTTTGATCCTGAAAGAAGTTTTTAGCCCCCATGTTAAATTCCCATAGGAAAATCGTTTTTTCGCAATAAAATCAATATTTGATGGAATTTCATCAAATAAATATTTTTGGGGAGGGTGACTTTTTTGTTATTGATACAAAAGTACTTACTTTGAAATATTTTTTAGATTTCATGTGTTTAATAGCCAAACGTTCGTCGGCAGCAAAACGTGGAACAGACAGTATGCGTTTTGCAATACTATTTGAGTCTTTGGTTGAACCGGTTTAGGCCCCATTACTGTCAACGAAATGATTCATTATAGCTTAATTTTCTTATGTTTATGCTGTGCTTATGCTATGTTTATGCTGTGCTTATTATATGACAAATTAGTGCTGTGCTTATTCAAAAGATATATTTATTGTGTTTTTTTTTGTAATCGGTCTATGAACCATTTCTGTCAGCAAAGGTTTAATTACCGCGTCGTTTATTTAGCTATGCTTATGCAAAAATAATTTTTGACTACAAATAGCACATATTAATTATGTAAATCAACATCCCGTAATTATATAGGGATAGTTACATTTGGTCATCTACGGTTTCATCTTTGAGTTCTTGAAACACGTCAACCAGTCATCAACCAAACAAATACCCTAGTAAAATCCGCAATGTATATAGAGATGTGATACAAATCTCCAAGTAAGGGTATACCGTACGAATGATTGGTTGGTTTTTGATAACTTTTGCAAATTGCTCATGTGTAACATATGTGTCAGTCATATAGAGAATAGTAGGTTAGTGCCGTGAATGGGAAAAAATATCTGACAAGGCTTAGAAAACGGGATGGGCGAGGCTCTGCCGAGCACATCCCGTTTCCGTGCCGCGCCAGATATTTTTTCCCATTCACGGCACTAACCTACTATTCTATTTATCCCGTCAACACCTACAAATTGCTTTAAAATGCAAATAATAAACGCAGCCGCATCGTCAAAATCAGAGAATCGACTAGTATGATATCCGCATATATTCATACGCAGTGATTAGGTCGTATTGACAGGATATCAAAAATGTTTCACGGCACCGTGTTTCACGGCACATACGCACTGTGTTGACGGGATAAAAGTGCGTATGTGCCGTGAAACACGGTGCCGTGAAACATTTTTGTTATCCTGTCAATACGACCTAATCACTGCGTATACATATTTGCGATGACTGGGGTTATTTTTATTGCATTTTAAAGCTATTTGTAGGTGTTTACGGGATAAATAGAATAGTAGGTTAGTGCCGTGAATGGGAAAAATATCTGGCGCGGCACGGAAACGGGATATGCTTGGCAGAGCCTCGCCCATCCCGTTTCCTAAGCCTTGCCAGATATGTTTTCCCATTCACGGCACTAACCTTCTATTCTCTATTTTCTATGCCTATCATAACCGTCACATGACGTATTGATCACAATAATTGGTATTACATCTCTAGACGCAAAATAAGTACGCAATCCTAAAAGTGAACCTGCAACGCGACCGGTCCAAAGAGGTACAGGAGGGTATAGTATAGACACAATTAGCTAATATCTTATGGTTTTAAAGTGGCATGTGAGTAAATACGGTGGTAAAGTGGCATGTGAGCAAATATATAGTGGTTAAATATGGGAAATGAGGTGCATGTTGTATTGTCAACATGTATGGTATGTACATGTAGTAGTCGAAGTTAATGTAAATCAGGGCCCGGTTGTTCAAAACATCCGTTAGCTTAACGGACTGTTAAATCCTTAACTGAATGGTTAAAATCTCTGTTTAACAGAGATTTTAACCATTCAGTTAAGGATTTAACAGTCCGTTAAGGATTTAACAGTCCGTTAAGCTAACGGATGTTTTGAGCAACCGGGCCCAGGCTGGTAGGGTTGGGGTGGGGGTTTTAATGCTGGAATAATCACGTTACTTATCTACGTTCATCGATTATAATATATAGTATGTTACAATAATATAATGTATAATGGTAAACTAATATAAACTTCACTTCTGTTGCTTCTGTGTTCATGGTAAAGGTCAGAAATTCCTGTGTAAAGAAGTAACATTTCTCGCATATCATAGCCAATATTGACATATCATACAATATTACAATATATGGTAATATTATGTTGAGAACAATAACAGATAGGTGTACGGTTTTGTCCTTGGGAGACAAAAGTGGTGTGTACCAGTGTTGAACTACTGTTTATTACATAAAATGAGCTCTCGCGGTGTATTAACACAGTGTAATAAAACTCATATAATAAAAGTGTAATAAATATGCAAATTAGCTCTATACAGAATACGACAATGTGCTTATGCATAGCCTCATTTCGTACAAAATCAGTAACCGTGTTTAATAATATATAATTTTAAATCAGCACTCGTGTAAGATTCTCTATGTAATATCGATGGTCTAGTAACATATTTAGCATAGCAGTTACGACCTTATGTTACTAGACCATCGATATATGATGTCAACGGTAATTGATATACTGCGCATGACTTGTATTAACCAACCGCCCAGAGTTTATGCATGCCACCATGGATATCAGAAATATGATTTGGTTTTATCACTCCGCGCATATCTGTTACAGGGTGTCTGTCTTTCAACATGTTCAACACCACAGATTCAACATTGCGTTTACTGTATTATGAACAACAGTTGGTCTGCTTAAAGTGCGTGGAGTCCGAAGGACTCCAGACCAACTGTTCATAATACAGTAAACGCAACTGCCCATGGTTGTATTACTTATATTTACACTGCATTTTCGGATAGTTTCAAATATGTAAATAACTAGATACGGCGTAAAAATTAGGAATCTTATTGTTTTACGTCGTTTTGTCGCAATTCATAGAACAGCGACGTTGCCGGTCAATAGCGTGACGTTATTGACAACGACGATGAACGTCGCGTAATCTAATGACGTCAAACAAACTTTAACGAATCAACAACGTCGCGGGACATACGTGTAGCTAATGTAATATACTGGGATATGAACGCAATATGAGCCGCGTCGCGAGAAAACCTATCTTTGGGAGTCTGGCGACGCCACAAGATATGACGTCATTAACTTAGCTGACGTAATTTCCGCTGAGATTTGCTCTCTGACTTCGAAATTCAGTTGCTTGTTTCAGAACAATAGGCTACGATACTCGCTCACTGCACGGCGAGTTGACTCTCCAAAAGACAAAATGCTACCGTAACACTCCCAAAACAAACACAAGGCGTTGTAACAAGCTGATATTGCGGTAACAAATGTCTGCAAAAATGTTAGCGCATGGTCGGGTCTGACCGGCCGTCGGCACTAACCGGCCCGCTATCAGTAAACACGTTAATGAAGGTTAGCGTGGCATATACAGCAAACATACAGGTGGCCGACATGAAAAATACTTAGTCGGTCGACAAACCCAACCCATATTTTCTTTTAATTTGAATAAGCGTGATGTCAGATCAACGGTTTTCCGGAGAAAAACAATATTTGGCGATTCGTCTTACAGATTACATTAAATTACATTTTATGGCGCGCCATCGACGGTGTACTAGTTTTAATGTAATTAAAGGTATATGCCCACTCAGTAGGCACAAAGTATTCTTTATAGGAATTAAATAAGTGTATAATTGTGTCACCATTCCACTAGATCTACAACATTACGAGTGCCCGCTATACAGACATAATCATTTAGTAATATTTATTTTACTCATAGTGACTGGCGGTGGTATTAGGCTATTTTCATATGCAAATGAGGCATGATATTTTTTAATTATTTATACTAATTAAATGCGTCACCTGAAAAAAATAAAATTTCGACAGATTATAAAGTATGATCATTACACATCAACAAATAAATACAGAGAATACATAGTAATGTCCGTTAACATTTTAAGGAAACACTATTATCGCCCCTGATCAGTGTGGAAATTTACATCTGATATAAATTGTATAGTAATGCCAATCAGTACGTGGGGTTATATGGCGAAATGAATGTTTATTTTGCCTGAAAATTTCATATCTACAGCATATACAAAACTATCTATAAAGAACAGTGTGTGCCTACTGAGTGGGCATGTACCTTTAATGTTGAACGTATTGTCCTCCCCATTTACAGGTGTATTCCCATCTGTATTTGCTAAACTGTCGTATAGCCCAATGAACCAACCAGTTAATCAATACAGAAATGACATACATTTCATATATTTCTGTGGTTTTCTACAATTATAAATTATTAAAACGCTCAGTAAACAGGACGTCAAAAAGAATAAATCCGCATACCGAATCCGCCGTACACGCGTACACGTTTATACCTGCTGGTACATGAACTTGCCGGTTTGTCTTTGTCGCTTTTCACTTTCATGTATTACCAAATAAATCAAGCTCACCCGTCTATACATTCATTATTCAATGCCAAACATGCTTCTAATTTGTCAACTTGCAAACTGTTGTAAATGTTGGCGTATACTATATGTGTACCGGTAGATACGTATATACTATAACGTCGTTTTGACGTCGTTTTGACGACGTTTTGACGCCGTTTGACGTCGCTTTTACGTGACGTCTCATTTGCTCAAACGACCTGAATAGTGGTGTTGTATCAAATATAATATCTTAATGAATATTGCAGATATCATGATCAAATAAAAAGCATTAAATTCATCATATAAATACCATTGTCATAGTAACAAAATGTTAATTTGACCAAGAATTTCCCGAAGACAGGTTTTCTCGCGACGCGGCTATATGTTGAATGGGCGTTTCCATTATGAATTTAAGGACAGTGTAAATATTGTTCAATAGTATGATTATCTTTTAACAATCCCAGCTTTATTCAGATGACTCATAGGTACAATTTGATTCATAACTACGATACAAATATAGTCAACTCTTATTTCATCACTCATATCTGCTTATCATATCCGCTCTTATTATATATACGTATTTTCTTTTCCCATTGAAACACAATGCAACGCAAGACGTCAATATTTTTCTATATTGACGTCTCGTGAGTTCATATTGGTCGGAGCCGGAATTACGCTTCACATCGCAAAATAATACTTCTAAATCAACACTTTTTCTGTTTATTTTATTTACTTTATTATATTGAAAGTGGGACACATTTATATCGTCATACCTGCTCATCATATCTGCCCATCATATCTGCTCATCATATCTGCTCATCATATCTGCCCATCATATCTGCTCATATCATATCTGCTCATCATATCTGCTCATCATACTTGCCCATCATATTTTCCCAAAATATCTGCTCCTCATATTTGCCCATCATATCTGCAAATGATATCTGACCATCATAACTGCGCATCATATCTGCCCATCATATTTGCCCATCATATCTGCACATCATATTTGCCCATGATATCTGCCCATGATATCTGACCACCATATCTGCCCATCATATCTGCTCATCATATCTGCCCATCATATCTGCTCATCATATTTGCCCATCATATCTGCAAATGATATCTGAACATCATATCTGCGCATCATATCTGCCCATCATATTTGCCCATCATATCTGCACATCATATTTGCCCATGATATCTGCCCATGATATCTGACCACCATATCTGCCCATCATATCTGCTCATCATATCTGCCCATCATATCTGCTCATCATATCTACCCATCATATTTGCCCATCATATCTGCTCATCATATCTGACCATCATATCTGACCATCATACCTGCCCATCATATCTGACCATCATACATGCCCATCATATCTGCTCATCATATCTGCCCATCATATCTGCCCATCGTATCGGCTCATCGTATCTGCCCATCATATCTGTCCATCATACCTGCCCATCATATCTGCTCATCATATCAGTTCATCATATCTGACAATCACGTCTGCCCATGATATCTGCCCATCATATCTGCCCATGATATCTGCTCATCATATCTGCCCATGATATCTGCCCATCGTATTTGCCATTCATATCTACTCATCATACCTGCACATCACATCTGCTCATCATATCTGCTCATCATATCTGATCATCATATCTGATCATTTCTGCTCATCATATCTGCTCATCATATCAGCCTATCATATCTGCTCATCATATCTGCTCATCATATCAGCCTATCATATCTGCTCATCATATCTGCCCATCATATCTGCTCATCATATCTGCCCATCATATCTGACCATGATATGTACTCATCATATCTGACCATCATATCTCCTCACCATATCTGCTCATCATAACTGCCCATCATATCTGCTCTGCATATCTGCTCATCATATCTGCTCATCATATCTGCCCATCATATATGCTTACCATATGTGCTCACCATATCTGCCCATCACTAGATATCTCCATCATATCTCACATCATCTGCATCATATCTGCTCATCATATCTGCTCATCATATCTGCCCATCATATCTGCTCATCATATCTGCCCATCATATCTGCCCTTGATATCTGCCCATCATATCTGCTCATGATATCACCCATCAGTATCTGCCCATCATATCGCCCATCATCTGTCCATCTAACTCCTCATGATATTTGTCCCATCATATCTGACCATGATATCTTCCATCATATCTGCATGATATATGTCCCATATCCTGCCATAATATCTGCTCATGATATTTGTCCATCATATCTGACCATGATATCTGTTCATCATATCTGCCCATGATATATGTCCATCATATCTGCCCATGATATCTGTCAATCATATCTGCTCATGATATTTGTCCATCATATCTGACCATGACATATGTCCATCATATCTGCTCAGGATATCATGATCATCATATCTGCCCATCATATCTGCCCATCATACCTGCTCATCATATCTCCTCATTATATCTGCCCATCATATATGTCCATCATATCTGCTCATCATATCTGTTCATGATATCTGTCCATCATATCTGCTCATCATTTCTGCACATAATATCTGCTCATCACATCTGACCACCATATCTGCTCACCATATCTGCCCATCATATCTGCCCATCCTACCTGCTCATCATATATGACTACCATATCTGCTCACCATATTTACTCATCATATCTGCCCATCATATCTGCCCGTCATATCTGCCCATCATACCTGCTCATGATATCTGACCATCATGATATCTGCTCATCATATCTGCTCATCATATCTGCCCATCATATCTGCCCATCAAATCTGCTCATCATATCTGACAATGATATCTGCTCATCATATCTGCCCATCATATCTACTCATCATATCTGCCCATACTATCTGTTCATCATACCTGCCCATCATATCTGCCCATCATACCTGCCCATCATATCTGACCATCATATCTGACCATCATATCTGCCAATCATATCTATTCATCATATCCGCCCATCATATCTGCCCATCATATCAGCTCATCATACCTGCCCAACATATCTGACCATCACATCTGCCCATCATATCTGCTCATCATATCTGCCCATTATAACTGCCCATCATACCAGCCCATCATATCTGCCCATCATACCTGACCATCATATCTGACCATCATATCTACTCATCATATCTACTCATCATATCTGCTCATCATATCTGCCCATTATAACTGCCCATCATACCAGCCCATCATATCTGCCCATCATACCTGACCATCATATCTGACCATCATATCTACTCATCATATCTACTCATCATATCTACTCATCATATCTACTCATCATACCTGCCCATCATATCTACTCATCATACCTGCCCATCATATCTGCTCATCATATCTGACCATCATATCTGACCATCATATCTGACCATCATATCTGCCAATCATACCTGCCCATCATATCTGCCCATCATATCTGACCATCATATCTGACCATCATATCTGACCATCATATCTGCCAATCATACCTGCCCATCATATCTGCCTATCATATCTGCTCATCATACCTGCTTATCATACTTGCCCATCATATCTGATCATCATATCTGCCCATCATATCTGACCATCATATCTGCCCATCATATCTGCTCATCATATTTACTCATCATACCTGCCCATCATATCTGCCCATCAGACCTGCCCATCAGACCTGCCCATCATATCTGACCATCATATCTGCCCATCATATCTTACCATCATATCTTACCATCATACCTGCCCATCATACCTGCCCATCATATCTGACCATCATATCTGACCATCATATCTGCCCATCATATCTGCTCATAATATCGGCTTACTCATCATATCTGCCATCATACCTGCCCATCAGATCTTCTCATCATATCTGCTCATCATATCTGCCCATCATAACTGCCCATCATACCTGCCCATCATACCTGACCATCACATCTGACCATCATATCTGCCCATCATATCTGCCCATCATATCTGACCATCATATCTGACCATCATATCTGCCAATCATACCTGCCCATCATATCTGCCCATCATATCTGACCATCATACCTGCCCATCATATCTGCCCATCATACCTGCCCATGATACCTGCCCATGATATCTGCCCATCACATCTGCTTATCATACCTGCTTATCATATCTGCCCATCATATCTGCCAATCAGACCAGCCCATCATATCTGACCATCATATCTGTCCATCATACCTGACCATCATATCTGACCATCATACCTGCCCATCATACCTGCCCATCATATCTGACCATCATATCTGACCATCATATCTGCCCATAATATCGGCTTACTCATCATATCTGCCCATCATACCTGCCCATGATACCTGCTCATCATATCTGACCATCATATCTGACCATCATATCCATGATATCTGCCCATCATATCTGCCCATAATATCGGCTTACTCATCATATCTGCCCATCATACCTGCCCATCATATCTTCTCATCATATCTGTTCATCATATCTGACCATCATATCATATCTGCTCATCATATCTGCTCATTATATCTGCCCATCATATCTGCTCATCATATTCGACCATCATATCTGCCCATCATATCTACTCATCATATCTGCCCATCATACCTGCCCATTATATCTTCTCATCATATCTGTTCATCATATCTGACCATGATATCTGCCCATGATATCTGCCCATCATATCTGCTCATCGTATCTGACCATCATATCTGCCCATCATATATGCCCATCAATGTCTGCCCATCATATCTGCCCATCATATCTACTTATCATATCTGCCCATCATATCTGCTCATCATACCTACCAATCATATCTGACCGCCATATCTGCCCATCATATCTGCCTTATCTGCCCATCATACCTGCCATATCTGCCCATCATATCTGCCATATCTGCCCATCATATCTGCTCATCATATCTGCCCATCATATCTGCCCTATCTGCCCATCATACCTGCCCATCATATCTGACCATCATATCTGCCCATCAAACCTGCTCATCATATCTGCCCATCATATCTGCTCATCATATCTACTCATCATACCTGCTCATCATGCCTGCCCATCATACCTGATCATCATATCCGTGACACAGTTTCTTGATAGGAGGTTTGCAGATTTTGTTGTTGATTAGTTTAACATGTATGACCGGTAATGAGAGTACTTGATAAGATGAAGACTGTTGAAAACTGAATGTTAAAATGTCGCAATGTCTTGGAAGCTTCATGAGCTGAAATATTCATGAAATCAAATTGCGTTATATGAGAAATGTCATATTATTACTTTAATTATGTTAATTCCATTTTTGTTAAATAATTTTTAGCCAGGTTTTTTTGGAAAACAAACAGGCTATTGGATTGGCGAAAGCCGGGCGGGCGGGCGGCGGGCGGCGTCCACGTCCACAATCAATGTTAAATGTTCGTGCTTGAGTCCACTTCTTTGTTACTGTACCACCTAGAACCATCAAACTTTCACAGCTTCATACAACTACATACAACTATCCAACATGTGACCATATTTTTTACCTTCACCTATTATTTCTACGTATTTGACTTAGCCATTTTCAACGTTAACTTTTTAACGTACGTCTGGTTAAAGTTTTTTGGTTACAAGTTTTTCGTTATACTATATCTCTGCAACTGCTTCGCCCATTACCTTGAAACTTCACATGGGTGTTTATCATCATCCATATTTGCATTCTACCCCCCAACCGTGCGGCCCCTGTGCTCAATGTCAAGGTCAACTTACTTTGAATTTTGTTGTTAAAGTTTTTTCGTGTACTATATCTCTGCAACTGCTTCATCCATTACCTTGATACTTCACATGGGTATTTATCATCATTGTCGCGCCCGCTTGCGGAAAGCGCGATATCGTCGGCATTTTGGCATACGTCCGTCCGTCCGTCCGTACGTCCGTGTGTCCGGTTAAAGTTGTTTGGTTAAAGTTTTTCCCCATCTACTATATCTCTTTTTTTAGTGCCCATGCCTCGCCCCAAGGCGCGACATGCAGGCCACGGCCATCTAGTCTACACAAAGTGGGTATAATTATGTTATCCAAGTGTCTATGCTTGGAAAAAACCTGGCCTTCGTGGCTTTGCCTCGTTTCTTGTCTTCCATTAAATAAATGTGATTTCATATATGAACATGATGAATTATATTATTTCAATAACATAAATTATTTTAGACACTATGCGTATTATATTTGATATACAATGTACATGCAATGAGGTTTTACTGAATCTAAGTGCATGTAGTTCTAATTTGCATAATTTTATGTAAAAATTTAAACATTTGTACCGTTTGACTGGCTTGGTATTTTGTGATAGAATTTTAGACATTTTGTTTGTTAAGATAACAAACTAAATGTCTAAAATTATATCCCAAACTATGTAAGACAAAATAAAAACATTATTCCATATATGTCACGTATCATTCCAGATTAATAAAGAGAAGACGAACGCGGTAGGCGGATGGTGCCGGGAGTCCAGTCTGGAGGACGGTGGTGAGCACATGACCGATATGAACCTCGTCAGTGCCCTCTCCACCTTCTTCAAGGGCAAACGGGTGGGCAGTTTCGGCGACGGGCCCGGGGCGTACAAACGGGAGCTACTCAAGCTCGGAGACGTGGCCCAATACGACGCCTACGACGGCGCGCCTTACTGCGAGGAGACGAGCGAGGGAAGGGTTAAATTCCTCGACCTGACGGTACCGGCGTTCGGACTGCCGATATACGACTGGGTTATTAGTTTAGAGGTGGCCGAACACATACCTAAAGCTTTCGAAAGCGTGTACTTGGATAATTTAAGCAGACACTGCAGAGAGGGGCTTATTTTAAGCTGGGCGCTGCCAGAACAAGGAGGATTAGCCCATATAAACGGGCAAACGTTTGAGTACGTGCTTGAGACGATGCAAAAACTCGGTTTCGTGCACGACAGTCATGCTTCGAAGCAATTACAAAATGCAGCAGGGTTTATGTGGTTGCAGGATAATACAAATGTGTTTATCAAGAAGGTCGTACATACACAAATATATTCATGAAGGGTGTACCACGGACGCATTTCCATATTTCGTATTCACATGATGGACCTGCGAGATACCTTCTAACTTATCGCTGAAGCTCGCGAAATTATCTTCTCGTACATGCGGATGAATTGTGCTCTAAGCATTATATGTATAATTATGTATGGTATCAGGGGCGGATCCAGTATTTGGGGAACGGGGGGGGGGTGTCTAGTTGCAAAAGGTAACTCTTGCAATCTACTCCCGTACCGTCCGTAGCTAGTATTGCAAGAGTTATCATTCGCAACTAGGGGGTTGTCCTATTGTTGAGCTCTTCGAAATGCACTTGTCCTGTGTTTTAATTTAAATTCAGACTCCAACTTGTGTGGTAAACTGTGATCTATGTAAACTCCGTGGCTGAACGGGGGGCAACCCCCCCCCCCCCCCCCCCCCCCCGGGTATTCCCACCGGCTTACAAATGAGTCAATGGAACTAACAACATTTTCAACAAGCACATGGCCCCGGTCATTCCAATCACTTCCATAGTTGCCTGAACGGGACGAATCCGTGGAGTGACTGAAGGGCGACAGTTATATGGAACGGTGCCCCTCAGCCGATGACTCAAATATGACCATACTACTATTTGGTCCAGTGTTGACCCGGTTAAGGGGCAAACAGTTTCTTCAATATAAAATGCACTAGAACGTCGCTAATCTGAGTTGAACCCACAAAACGCCAATGTGATATTTTTATGTTTCAGAACAATCTTATCAGAACATATTTTAATTTACAGTCAACAATATGGCTGAACGTATCACCCTACATAATGTACATGTGCGCTTCTAATGCACTCTATAAATATCACGCAATCTGATTGGCTCATGGTCATACATTACAGGTATATCATTGTAATGAACGGTCGCAAATTATTTCAATATGTATTCCTACGCCAGTAGTAAAGGAGTGTATTAGAAATTGGTTAACCGCATTGTAATTTTGAAATTTGCGGCGTATATCAGAAAATGATAGGTCGCAAAACTTGTTCAATGGCTCCGCTAGCGCGTCGCCATTAAACAGATTTTCCGACCTATCATTTTCTGTACAATTTATTTTGTAACAAATACTGTTTACACTAACTTTACATGCGTGACATGGGGACAATATACAAACATGTAAATATATGTTTGTTTGTTTGTTTGTTTGTTTGTTTGTTTGTTTATGCATTGGTGTTTAACGGCTTAGCAACAGCTAAGGTGATTTAAGGCCGGGAAAACATGTGGGGGGATCCCAAAATCAGAACGGAATATTTACATCGAGCAAAAATATATTCAGCCCTGAAATTAGAATAACCTGACCTGGTGCCAGGTCCATCCCTTCCCTAAAATAGGATTACGAATAATCGTAAGGGGCATAACCAGATTCAAATGTCACATACAAAATGCCAAAGACGTATATGAGGGCCAAACCAGGTATCCAGTCGGAATTCCGGTATGGATGAACCCCGATCGTTGAATTACCCGTCGCGTGCTCCCGACCAACCACCCACTGTAAATATATGACTGCAACTTAATGTGTGGATGTCTGTTAAACGCCACGAAAAAAGAAACGTGATACATATACCAGTTGCACCTATCTTCGTAGCGCTTAGCCACATGTGTGTCAACAGTACGTGAATTATACAACAATATGAGTTGAAACCTAATGAACTGAAAACAATACCAGTATGTAAGTAAAATGAAATGTCAAATAAAATGAAATGTCAAATTAATCCGAAAAAAATAAAACGGTGGCAAATAAATTGAAATTTAAAAGTAAAAAATTGTGATCCAAACCACAGATGAACTTTCTCCTATCATTGTTAGCATACATTTTTAATTTCCTGTCTGCACATAACCAACCACCTCTGAAAGCCATTGAGATAGTATGATAACAAGGAATAATGTCGTCCAAAATCAGATAATTATTTTTTAAACAAACATCACATAAAAGATGAAAGTTGAATTGTTAAAATCTGTGGTTTATAAGTTATTAAGAAATAAAAGTTGTGACGAACGAATAATAAAAACTTTCAGCACTGAGTGTCAGGCACGCTTACTATGCAGCGGGTCACTTGACAGCTTGTGTGAATCCCAGTTAGACACACTGTGGATCGAGGAAAGTTAGTACCGGTATGTAATAGTTACTGACCTAATTGAGGAGTGCATGTGTTTGAACAACCTACATGTGCCCATGGAACACCGAGCCGCGAACACCGAGCCCTTTTCTCAGCAGGTATTCAGCGTGTCACCAAATGACCATAGCTGCACAGCGTGTGTGGTTTACCGTGAAGCACGAACTATTTCGTGCCCAGGTTTGCATATAGATGCAAACTTTTGTATTGTCTGCAGGGGTGTTCAAATCACTTACCAACCTCTGACAAACAATAGAGTCGATGTGTAAACACAGAGAATAGTAGGTCAGTGCCGTAAATGGGGAAAATATTTCTGGCAAGGCTTAGGAAACGGGATGGGCGAGGCTCTGCTGACTTGAGAAATGAGGCTTATGGGATGTGACCAGTTTATCTGTTGATCGAATAACACAATCATGTATCCCGATAATGATATATAGTGCTTGGTAGAAGTGTGACGGGTGTTTCATCGATAAAATGGCGAACAGTGCAGATGCGGATCAGACTGCGGATGCACAGTTTCTCAGTCACAGCCACATACGTCATAAGGCATTCTTCGCCGGGTTTATTTTCCACTGTGTGAAAAGGTCACCAGAGATAAATAACGTATGCCATACAAAAGTATTCCAACCACACGTGTACCAAAGTTCACTATTGCCCTAATATAGTCAAGTGTTTCCTGTTGGATGTACACATATATGAGACTAAGATCATAATGCACTTGTGTGGGACAATGATAATACATCCCAGTGTTAGAATATGCCGTCTTAAACGTATGGAAGGTCATATCCGCCATAATTATATTTGGCTTGATGCTTGCTGGCTGATGACATTTTAAGTTCTATCCGTCTTCTTACAATTATATGTGGCTTGATGCTTGCTGGCTGATGACATTCTAAGTTCTATCCGTCTTATTGCATTTCTATGTATGTGGCTTGGTGCTTTATTCATTCGTACTGTTTCAATGCGTTTGTGTTGATTCTTCATTGGTAGTGACATCCGGAGTTCCATTATTGATTATTGCATCGCTGTTTTGCTATGCGCTTTGTTAGCTCGCTAAGCCACGCCCCTTGACAACAATAATTGCAACAGTAATTTGGGAACAACCATTATGACGCCAGGTGCGTTGCTAAAACTTAAAATAGTTCTCCCTAAAATTATTTAATATGCTGGTACCTGTCCTACAATGCGTTGCTCTCTAAATTGGTTCCATGTCCCTAACGGTGTTGATGTAGATTGATGCCGCCTTTTCTGTTGCGCCATGTTTAAGTTAAAAGACACCAAATAGTTTTACTGTATAATTTAACCGAATCCCAGCCAGTCTTTCCTACTTTCACTATTCGTATGGATGTTGTGGGACCAACCTCGTCATGTCCCCCAATATTGTTTACATTATTTGGCCACTGAAACTCTGTTTACATCTCGTGATCAACAGGCTCAGTGTTTTCTTTTAAATGCTTCAAATATGCTGAATCTGGTGTCAATTTCTTTAACCTTAAACCTAGAGTACTGCATGGCAGGTTATACTATAGGGAGACATGTTTTTCTTTATTCTTTCAATCTGTCATTTTTCTGGCAAAATGAACATTGATTTACCATTACCAGACGTACTAATTGACATTATTATACTTTTCATATCAAACGCGAAATGCCAGTTTGATATCAGGGGCGATAACCGTGTTTCCTTAAAATGATAACGGAAGCAACTATGTATTCCATTTATTTATGTTTTGATGTGCAATTTCATACTTTATGATATGTCGATAAAAATATTTATTCAGCATTTAGTTGATATAAATAATTTAAAAATACTGCATCATTTGCATATGGAACTATACGTAGCTTGATACCACCGCGAGTCTCTATGAGTATATTAAAGATTACTAAATAATTATATATGTGTAGCTGGCACTCGTAATTTTTAAAAGTGGTGGACTAGTTGCAATTAGACACTTATTTAATTTGCATAAAGAAAAATGTGTCCCTGCTAGATGGGACCCCAGCTTCAACAATAATTAAATCTATATTTTAATTAGTCAAGATCCAGAGCAGAATAAGTGCAGGTTATTGGAAAGAAAATAGGTCCCACAACATCCATAAGAAAAATGAAAGTAGCAGAGAATAGCAAAATGTGTGGTAACGGGTTAGTGTTTTAGGGAAAATCAATGGTGGTCGTCCACCTTAGTCTGATCCCTGACGGTTATTGGTTTGCATCGGTAACGGGCCAGTTTGACAGTTAACCTGTGTAAGTTACCATATGTGTAACTTATTATAAAAATGTATAAAACACATTAGTAAGTCAAACACCATACATACGTATGCAATTTAGTTAATATAGGTTAGAGAATAATAAATGGTGCGAAATCGTCAAGGGTGTAATAGTAGTCCAGTATGAACACAAACTTGCAGGTGTTTTGAGGTCACTGACACAGTTTGCTTGCAAATCTTAATCCATTACTACCTAGTTTCACTTGAGGAACATGTGGGGTGTTGCTCATGTGATGTAAACAGAGTTTCCGTAGCCAATACAAAATGTAAACAATATTGGGGGACATGACGACGTTGGATTTTTATTTCTTAGGAGTAAGTGAACCTATCGTTTAATTCATGCAGAACCAGTACATACCGGCTACAGGTCATGTACAAGTAGGTCCCACAACATACATACGAATAGTGAAAGTAGGAGAGACTGGCCTTATTGGATGGGATTCGGTTAAAGTATATAGTAAAACTATTTGGTGTCTTCTAACCTATACTGTGATAATTTGTGGGTGAAATCTTACATCAACACCGGCATTTGAGGTGTGACTTGAACAGCCAATCAGATGTCGGACTATAATTTAGTAGAGGGAGAATTACTTGAGCGGACAGCAGTGCCATCTGACGTCATAATGACGCACTACTAACCCATATATTGCTTGCATCATTCTGCTTGTAGCTTGATGCTTTCTGCTTGCGGTTTTCCGCTTTCTGACTGTGGGTTGATGCTTACTTCCTGCGGCTTTGTCCTTACTGCTTTCGGCCTTATTCAAAGTGCTAAGTGCTTTGTTCTTACTTTATATTGCAAATGCTTAGTGCAATACAGCAGGGACACGAATAAGGACGTATCGATAAGTGTAATGTAAATAAGACGAATGAACAAAGCAATCAGCAGAATGGACATGTAAGAAAGACAAATACAATTACAACAAGTAGATTTCAAATGTAATAAATACAAATGACGAATGAAATAACATAAATATAAGTTGTAATGTCATCAGCACGCAAGCATCAAGCCACATATAATTATGGCGGATATTACCTTCCATATAAACGAGGCTATGTCACGTTTCTGACTACATATTCTGATCACGAGGGTCAGAATATCATTTTCTCGCATACCCAGAGTCCATTTCAATGTTATTTCCGAAGCCACACCCATGTGGGATTTTTCTGTCTCACACGGCTATCTCACACGGCTGACCTGTCACACACTGCTGGAACTACTTTTTGTGTATTGGCTTCCAAACGGCGTCTGCATTGTTTACAAACACACGCTCTCTACTCAGTACTGTCAGTAGACAACAATGTCAACAACGTCGCTCTGGATTTGTTATGTAGGCTATTATTTATTTCATGTTTTATCCAGTTTTATCAAATTTGCGTAAAGTTGTGGGACGAATTGTGTAAGCAGCTAGGGGCGTCTGTAAATCAGTTGGCCGAATATTGAATACACGATTATTATTTAAAAAAAAACACATGCGATTGACAGCAAAATATTTACCTCGTATGTTGTTGATTCTTCCCCAAACATATGTATAGTGACAGTTGATAGTGATTGGAATATTTGTTTAATAATCCAGTGAGCAAGAATTTCTTGAAAACGGCAACGTGTTGAAATAACAAATGTCCGTCGGAGTGAAACTTTCGGCGGACTGATATTTGCGTAATTGAAGACAGCGTCTCGGAATTGCAATAAATACTCAAAATAAAAACATAAAATGATTCTGTAAACATTATTGTACAAATTTGAATCGAGGATATATGGTCTATTTTCAATATTTATATGAGTTTGTCTCGTAGTGCGTCCTATTTATTTTGTGTATGTAGTAATTGGGTTTACACATCATGTCATGGGCGTCTTCAGACCGTATTTTTATTGGGCCGTTATGTGTTAAATGTTTCGATCCAATGTAGGAGACTCTACTGTGTTGGTGTAAACTTTGTTTACACCCATTTGTTGATACGGGTAATGCGATTGAGTGGTTGTATTGGAGATAGCATATAAAGAAAAAAAGTTAGTATTATACTATGATGGTTCGTTGATGGCGTACTATGGCTAAACATGATTCTGGACTTAAAGGTATGCGAGAAAAAGTATTCCAGATATACTCCGGTGTGTGACTAAGGATATTCCACCCTCGTGGTCAGAATATGTCGTCAGAAACTCGGCAAAGCCTCGTTTCTGACAACATATTCTGACCACTCGGGTGCAATATCCTTTTCTCGCATACCCAGAGTCCATTTCAATGTTATTTCCGAAGCCACGCCCATGTGGGATTTTTCTGTCTCACACGGCTATCTCACACGGCTGACATGTCACACACTGCCGGAACTACTTTTTGTGTATTGGCTTCCAAACGTCGTCTGCATTGTTTACAAACACACGCTCTCTACACAGTACTGTCAGTAGACAACAATGTCAACAACGTCGCTCTGGATTTGTTATGTAGGCTATTATTTAGTTCAGGTTTTTTCCAGTTTTATCAAATTTGCGTAAATTTGTGGGACGAGTTGTGTAAGGGGCGTCTGTAAATCAGTTGGCTGAACATTATTATTAAAATCAAAGTACTGAAAGTACTGAACATAGGGTACTACAAGATTAAACTAGATTGATTGCTTGATTGATTGCTGGTGTTACAGTTTCATTAACCCTTAAAGGTACATGCCCACTCAGTAGGTACAAAATGTTCTTTACATCAGAGACATCATCTGAGACATTTCCTGGCAAAATAAACATTCATGCGCCATTATCCCACGTACTGATTGGCATTATTATACATGTTATATCAGACGTAAATTTACACACTGATATGAGGGGCGATAACCGTGTTTGCTTAAAATGTTAACGGACATTACTCTTTAATCTCTGTATTTATTTTATGATGTGCAATGATCATACTTTAAAATCTGTCGAAAATATTATTTTTTTCAGGTGACGCATTTCATTTAGTATAAATAATTAAAACATATCATGCCTCATTTGCATATGAACATAGCCTGATACCACCGCGCGTGTCACTATCAGTAAAATAAATATTACTAAATGATTATATCTGTATAGCGGGCACTTGTAACGTTTAGAAACTTGTTAGATTTTTGTTGTCGTATTTCAGTACTTGCAGTGTTATACTGTCATTAATGTGTTCCCTGACTGTAAGTTATCACCTTAAATACTGACTTATTGACCCCCTTCCATGAACGTAGAATTGACACTCATGTTGGCGTGTATTGGCCACCATAGACAAATGTCAATCAGGCCGAATTCAGGAATGTCACTAAAATCCACTGTAGATCCATCGATAGAGAGAGAGAATGAGGATTAAACATCAGTTAGACCTACACGTGCGAGTTTTGTTTCGCACAGGTGTCGGGTGAGTTTAAAAATAGGCTGTCGGAAGGTCAAACTTGATGTAGTTTGTGTGTTAAACGCGTCGCTTGTTTCGGAGAGTATTCGGAGGGGAGTTAACTCTGTTACTAAATTTAGCGATGACCGCACGATTTGTGCTGCAAATGGGGGCAAATCACGCGCAACAAAATAATCCGATGTATTTTTGTACGTAGAACAACCGTTGTTGATATTGTGCAGTGCAAGTTTTTCATAATATTATTTTCAATTAGTGGTTGCGTATGCCAGTTAAACGTTTAGTAACACAATGCATTTTGTTGTTATGGTTATTCCAAGATATCACTACGGACGTGCCCATCGAGGGGATCTGGGGCGTGGCTAACTGTCCGACGCGATTCTAAGTTGTCAATCACAGGCGTCCGCACCACGGGGGGTCGTGGGCGGGCCAAATGATCCCGCTCGATCGCAATACATACGGATACACATGTACCCTATGTAAAAACCACACGTAATTGACAGCAAACTATTTACCTCGTATGTTGTTGATTCTTCCCCAAACATATGTATAGTGACAGTTGATAGTGATTGGAATATTTGTTTAATAATCCAGTGAGCAAGAATTTCTTGAAAACGGCAACGTGTTGAAATGACAAATGTCCGTCGGAGTGAAACTTTCGGCGGACTGATATTTGCGTAATTGAAGACAGCGTCTCGGAATTGCAATAAATACTCAAAATAAAAACATAAAATGATTCTGTAAACATTATTGTACAAATTTGAATCGAGGATATATGGTCTATTTTCAATATTTATATGAGTTTGTCTCGTACTACGTCCTATTTATTTTGTGTATGTAGTAATTGGGTTTACACATGATGTCATGGGCGTCTTCAGATCGTATTTTTATTGGGCCGTTATGTGTTAAATGTTTCGATCCAATGTAGGAGACTCTAATTTGTTGGTGTAAACTTTGTTTACACCCATTTCTTGATACGGGTAATGCGATTGAGTGGTTGTATTGGAGATAGGATATAAAGAAAAAAAGTTAGTATTATACTATGGTGGTTCGTTGATGGCGTATTATGGCTAAACATGATTCTGGACTTAGTAGGTATGCGAGAAAAAGTATTCCAGATATACTCCGGTGTGTGACTAAGGATATTCCACCCTCGTGGTCAGAATATGTCGTCAGAAACTCGGCAAAGCCTCGTTTCTGACAACATATTCTGTCCTTGTATATATGGAATACTCACACCAGTGCATATGATGGATACGTTTTCTCAAATTATTTATCTGAGTAAGACGCAATTATTTATTCACTGAATTTATGCAACTTCTACGGAGCCCCGCAGGGGACGTATAATTCTTTTGTATGCATTCGTTCCCACGAAATAACAATTTGTTTCCTCGAAATAACAATTCGTTCCCTCAATTTAACAATTCGTTCTATGTACCATAACGATATAACAATTCGTTCCCTCGAACTGACAGTTCGTTCCCACGAAATAACAATTCGTTCCCGAACGAATTGTTATTTAATGGGAACGAATTGTCAGTTTGAGGGAATGAATTGTTATTTCGTGTGAACAAATTGGTAATTCGAGGGAACCGATTGTTATTTCGTGGGAACGAATTGTTAATTCGTGGGAACGAATTGTTATATCATGGGAACGAATTGCTAATTTTAGGGAACGAATTTTTAAATTGAGGGAACGAATTGTTATTTCGTGGGAACGAATTAATAAAAAAAATATCAACGTCCCCTGCGGGGCTCCGTAAACTTCTGATGCGTTCTGCCTGTCAAGAAATGGTTTAAAACTATTTGTTCACCCACGAATTGGAAGCTACATGTACATGTAATGTCATTATGGTGGATAGTTTACAAACTGTTATCAATTTAATGTTCATTGTCGTCGCCATGCAGCCCTGTTGACGCCAACATTAATGTCGCAGGTTGCTGACGTCATGAACATTAAAAGACGTCATGACGCTATGACGTGATAATAAACATGTCAACAACAATTGAAGCAATACACAGGGATGGGAACAGTTCCAAATGCCAAATCCTGAAAACGGCTAGACAAACAGTTTTGCACCCACAAATGCGTAAAAGTGTGCTTCCTATGTTGAAGCATTAGCAAGGTGTATGATCACGTGGTACTAACAACAACAACAAGTACAGATTCAAAGTACGTATTATTTTATAGTGTCCTTATTACGCAACGGATTTTGATGTAATATGGCGCATCAAACGCTGCGTCTGCGACACGGAAATCGGTTCTTTGCAAAAACTACAGAAGTCTGTGCCAAACTCCATAGACCACCAAATGCAGCTCATGAAGACGCGTTTGCTGCGTCATATTTCATCAAAATCCGTTGCATATTAAGGAAAATATCAAATAATACTTACTTTGGAGTGGGCGACGTTGTCGTTGTTGTAACCACGTGATCATGCACCTTGATTAGGCCATCCCAATTGTTTCTCTGTTAAGCGTCCATCCATTTGTTCAAAACCTACAATCAAATAATCAAAGCCTTGAAAAAACAGACGTAAATTTATGCTAAAAGCTTCCTCAACCGTTGAGGAAGTTTTTAACATGAATTTAAATTGCCGCCAGCAAACTTAAAAAAGAAGAAGAAGAAAATGCACTGATTAAACTTATTAATGCATAGAGTTAAACCTTGGACAAGTCCGCAATCAGTTTTACTATTACTTCACCAGTAAAAGTTTTAAATAGCATACACAGTGTGTTTGTTTTTTTAATGAACCACTCTCAATTCATACCCGCACGCGGACGCTTCACAGAGTAAGAATTTGATATGGCCTTATTATTTTTCTGAAATTATCAGGTACCTCACATCCTGAATGGCGCGTTCAAGTAACTTCACGAGACACATGCATTACGTAAGTTTTGGATTGGCCCCGAAATGAGCATTGTCTACAGCCATGGTAAAACAGCACGCGCTTTGCGTTTGTCAACGGCTGTGGGCGGTGTCAAACAACGACAGTCATGTATAATTTATCAGGTAACGTTTTAAGCTCGAAAATGACCACAGATGGTGTCGTTATCTATCGACAGAACGCGGACTTGTTTACGTTGCGTCATTACCCTGACGTCATTCGGTAACATCACGTGACGTCATCCGACTAATGGAACGTACGTCAGTTTGCACTTCGTTGTAACCCAGAAGTTTGTATCAGGCCAATGCATCCAATATGTTATCAGCCAGTGCGTATTCGGTCAATACAGGGCAGGTTATCCGATAAATATCCTGAAAATTCCCTCCCCTGAATAATTCATTACTTTATGGGATACTTTTTAAGACACATTAGACGTAATATTGCCCTATTGTCGTGCTAGATGTGAGACAAGCCACTATATGGTGATACAAGGAAATCTCACGTGGGCATGACTATACGGTAACGGATATCCTTGTACCGGGGCACCTGGGGCCCGTTTCACTAAACTTCGTACGACTTAAATGTTCGTAAGTGCAAATTTTTGATAGTCTGTAAATTTCACATTAACAATGTTTTCTTGTAAACAATTATTGATTATTGAGCATAGGCTGCATATGCAGCCTATGCTCAATAAATGTAAATCCATCAATTGGCCTTTCCAGGCCATCCTAAATTTGCACTTACGAAGATTTTAGTCGTACGAAGTTTAGTGAAACGGGCCCCAGGTGGGCGAGAAACTGGAGTCTCTTGTTTCCAGAGTGTATCCACAGGTTAATAACGCGTAGCAGGGATGGTAAAATGATTAAGGACGTTCTATTACCCGATCATCCTTTGATTCAAAGATAATTGCTTCCTAAATGTGATGGGATATATGTGAACACTGCCTCTTTACTGTATTATATACGGCACATTGAGTGGCCAACGTTGTCGGTACCATCCGAGCGCACCAAAGAGTTCTGGTTCCAATGTGTTACATATGTGTCCAATGTGACACATATACTGTATATATAGTTATGCATGATATACTTTTCAAAGTAGTAGCTTAAGCCCACTAATTTGCATAAACAAGATGGCCGCCAGTGAAAAAAGCATCGCCTACCGTAGGTAAATACATGGTTAGTGCCGTCGAATATAAATGCTAATGCACCGAAACTAGAAAGCACACATCTGATTGGTCAATTGAAATCAGAGCCTATATAATTTTGAAAAATCACAGCATATAAAATCTCCGTTTTACCAGCCTGTGTTTTACAACTCGACATATTTATGTAACCCTACGCGCTTTTGTAAACAATGGCCAGCGCGGCGGGGAATGCAAATATTTCCAAATTAATTTCGGTACATTTTCGGTTATCCATTCGGCCATATTGACATGTACAACCCAAAGCGGAAAAGAGAATCTACCAACGGCTGACAAACGTGGCTTCAGTGTGGTGGCCCTTCAACAAATTCCTAAAAAATATTAACCCACCCGCCCAAAATGCAGAAGAATTTAATAAAGTGCTCAAATGCAAACTCAATATGCCAGTACCAGCCTATAACTTTACGAATTCCAATGTGCACATACATGAGTGACTATATATAATAAACTGTATTGCAGATGGGTATTCACCTGAATTAGGCGTAAATCCAGGGAAATCCTAGGCCTGTTGACACAAGTTGTTGCTGAAATTTCCTTTGTAAAATCACACGAACCCAATGCAGAATTGTTGGCATTTCTTTAAATGAATAAAAGCAAATAACTGTTGCAACTACACATACAAAAGCAATACAATAGTTAATATAAACATTACAGTTGAATAAATGTATAGATGTCTAAGAAAAAGTCCCGTTAATCTCTATTTGAAATGGGAATATTCTTCGGCGGAGTTACATTTCTTCAAATTCATTTGGTGTGAGGCGGTTATCGATATGACGACAACAACCTGCTGACGTAATGAAAAAGATCACTGTTCGTGATATGCTACGACGTTTATAGAAAGCAGGGAGCACACTAGGTGCATTAGAATGGGGATAACCATGCTTTGTTTTTCGATTTGGAGCGGTATGTGTGAGGTTTTATGGTCTGTGAATCAGTTTTACGGCTCCGCTGACGCGTCGCCGTAAAACTGATTCACAGACCATGAGCGGAGCCGTAAAACTGATTCACAGACCATAAAACCTCACACATACCGCTCCAAATCGAAAAACAAAGCATGGTTATCCCCTAAATATATTCGGTTGAGCCTTATACAGCTTTATTGGGGCGAGCTTTAGTTGTCGGGGCGAAACCGAATATATTTTATATTCGACGGCACTAATCATGTATTTAATTTATACCGCATACTAAACTTAATTGTTTGAACGTGCGTGACGTCATGTTTTGACGTCATTCCCTCGCCATACGTCACAAATTTAGCGACGTCATTCAAAGCAAAATGGTGGCTTCCACGCTAGGTAGATTCGGTATTGTAACGAATTAAATCTCCGGTTTTGTTTGCGATGATCTTCAATATTGGCTGGCTTTAAACTCCACAGTTGTCATAATAAGCAGTACACTCATAATGGACATGTCCGTGTCGTTGGTTACGTCGCATATACTGTACAAATGGACAAAATTCAGCTGAATCGACAGCGATTTCGATTTTAAAATTATCCACCATCTAGAATTTGCTGTTGAGACTGACCAATCAGAGGAACGATTAGGGGTCAAAGGTGAAAAAAATAATGGCAAAACGGCACTTCATGTATATTAGGCTACTTCAGGTATATTAGATTGCTTCAGATATAAATATCATTTATTCAACCCCCTTTATTCTGCTAAATAGAGCAATGGTTGTGGTATAAATATTAACATTTGTGGAACCAATGTTAGAAGGGTCATTTTGGCGCATCTGAATTGAGCCGTGTCACGGGAAAAGGTACCTTACGCCAAATGTTGACATTTTTACTTTTTGACGTTTTCCGTTACAGAGCTCATTTTTTAACATACTGATATTTGTTTTATGCAATTCCGATATAAATCGGCTGATTTAGTCAACTTTTAGCATATACACTGAATGTGATTTGGACGTCACGTCGCTCATTATTGTGGCGACGTCGCAACTTTTTTCCGACGTCACATTACTTACCAAAGTAGTCGTCTTTCGTTTTACGCGATGTATGATACATGAAGTCTATAACATACATGTACGACGTACAGGCGCACATGTAAATCAATAGAGAACTTAAAATATACATGTACCTGTATGTGAAAACATTCAGATGGAAGATATACCGTTACATGTCAGATGCGCGCTGGAAATTACGGAAATGTTTTCCGTAAATGGTCAAACGTGGGAACTTTCAGTACTGTACACATGCGGAGTTAAATTAATCAGCTCCTCTCATCGATTTATGAGAATTTAACGTGCATAGTTCTTAAATATATTTCACTGCATTTCCTTCATATATTCCTTAAATGTACATGCCCACTCAAGAGGCACAAAATGTTCTTTATAGGAATTAAATAAGTGTATAATTGTGTCACTATTCCACCAGTTATAAAAAATACGAGTGCCCGCTTGTCTACATGACTTGACTTGATGCTTACGTTTAACGGCCGCACTGACTCTATGGACTTGCACATTGTGCCCGGTATACAGATATAATCATTTAGTAATATTTATTGTAATGATAGTGACTCGCGGTGGTATCAGGCTATTTACATATGCAAATGAGGCATGATATTTTTTAATTATATATACTAATTAAATGCGTCACCTGAAAAAAACTAATATATTCACAGATTATAAAGTATGACAGAGCATAGATCGTAATGCCAATTAACATTTTAAGGAAACACTGTTATCGCCACTGATATCAGTGTAGAAATTTACGTTTGCTATAATATGTATAATAATGTCAATAAATAATAAATGTAATGGTGAATGAATGTGTATTTTGCCAGAAAATGACTCAGATGATGTCTCTGATATAAAGAACATTCCGTGCCTACTGAGTGGGCATGCACCTTTAAAATGGAGTTTAGGTGACGGATTGGCCTATAAATATTAGTGTATTACAATGCCCGTTTCACTAAACTTCTTACGACTAAAATGTCCGTAAGTGCAAATTTAGGATCGTCTGTAATATTCAATTAATGGATTTACATTTATTGAGCATAAGCTGCATATGCAGCCTATGCTCAATAAATGTAAATCCAATAATAGTTTACAAGAAAACAATGTTGATGTGCAATTTACAGACTATCATAAGTTTGCACTTACGAACATTTTAGTCGTACGAAGTTTAGTGAAACGGCCCCAGGTATGCCTCTAACATGAGACGGCGGCCGGTGATAGTATCGGGGAAAAGAGAACCATTTCCACTGCAGGAGATATAGCATACATTGTATTAATATCGACCGACGTACAGTTATGGTCGGATGCAGATCGAATTGGCAATCATAATCAGGGAAATATGGAAATAACACAATACTGATATTTGCCGGTGTGTCTTGTTACAACACGCCGCACACCATACATACCGAGAAGTTTATTCACCTGAAAATGCAGTTTCAAGTCAGTCACTCGTACTCATCGTACGAGCGACTGACTTGAAACTTTATATGCATGTTTGTCATCATCCATATGTTCATTCAGTAGATGCAATCGCGTTCCTCTATTATAGAAGTTATACGTGAAATCGTTATAGGAGAATGGAGAAACGCGCTATCCATGCATCTACTGAATGTATGTTATTGCTGTTGTGGCTGGATGTACTATGCATAAATATGCATAGTAGCGTTTCTCCATTCTCCTATAACGTCTTCACGTATGACTTCTATAGTAGAGGAACGCGATTGCATCTAGTAAATGAAAATATGGATGATGACAAACATGCATATGAAGTTTCAAGTCAGTCGCTCGTACGGTGAATACGTTATAGGAGAATGGAAAAAGACGCAATCCATGCATCTACTGAAATTTAAATTTCCAAAGTATGTAACCTTGGCATTGGGCACGAGGGCAGCATGTGTGGGATGGAAAATGAAAATAATGGATGATTATAAGCATGCATATGAAGCTTCAAGCCAATCGGCCATATGGTAAAGACGTTATATCAGAACGGAAAGCTTGACGGACATACGGACAGGCAATATTGCATCCCTTTTTTGCTACGCGATGGGATAATAAAATGACGGTCTAATTCCTTCCTCTCGGAATTAACTTTCCCTCATTACTCGGGTTGGGTGGAGCGTTTTCCTATGCAATATAAAGTATGTGCAGAATTTTGTTGGACATGTGTTATCCCCACCTTGAATGTGTAGCTGCCTAATTCCTGCGACAGTCGGCTATTATAAATTACTATAAATATAATTACAGTACACCATTGTTCAGACTTTATTTTTGTAACGCAACCAGTAAAGTTCTCGGACGCATCCACTGAATCGCGAGACAGTCGCAGTCAGTACGGCCCGCCTCCAGAAATTAATTGGCATAACTCTTAGCCATAGTTTACGCTTGATTCGCTTTGTCGTTCCCTCGCCGATAGGCAAGAGGGGATATAGAGAATAGTAGGTTAGTGCCGTGAATGGGAAAAAATAGCTGGCAAGGCTCAGGAAACGGGATGGGCGAGGCTCTGCCGATCACATCCCGTTTCCGTGCCGCGCCAGATATTTTTTTCCCATTCACGGCACTAACCTACTATTCTATTTATCCCGTCAACACATACAAATGGCTTTAAAATAAAAAATCACCCCAGCCACCGCACATATTCATACGCAGTGATCAGGTCTTATTGGCAGGATATCAAAAATGTTTCACGGCACCGTGTTTCACGGCACATACGCTCTGTGTTGACGGGATAAATAGCGTTAGTCCATAAGCGTACGTACGTTCGTGAGTTAGTAACACCTTTCATTTTTCAAGAAATAATGAACAGCTTCACCGATGTTGAATTAATATTTGGCCACAATGTGTGTCTAGGGATGTAGTTACAAACTGTAACTCTTGCAATCTACTCCCGTACGGACGTACGGGAGTAGATTGCAAGAGTTACCGTTCGCAACTACTCGGAATGGTGCTTTGTTTTGCATACGACCCACGTCCGACCGCCCAACGTCAGGTCACTGAGGACTTATGTTCACCTGGTTAGTAAGGTAAAAGGGTTTATTTTGTATTAGTATCTAGGTTGCCGGCGAGGGGATTAGCTTAATGATAACGACGCCATGTTTTTATAAAGAATCATCTGTGAAATGTAAGAACATGTGTATTTAACCAGGTCAGCTGATTATCTTGACATAATGTCCTCGTGCTTCAGTCCTACCGCTACACAAACACGTTTCGCTATGCTCACTCGTTTGTTTAACATATGGACCAAATCACTCGTGCATTATTTCAATTTCACGATAATCAGTTCACCGGACAGTGGTTAAATAAACGGTATTTCTTATTTAGTTCACTCGGGTCATAACATTATGACAACATGAGGTATAAATGACAGACGATAATAAGTTGCTGGAGGTCAATCGACGAATCCAAATATAAGTAGACCAGGTGTATTATCATCTCATAGCCTCGTTTTCGTGTATACTAACTACATGATAAAGTGCACGTGCATGCATGTCAATATAATAGTGTATCTTGGTGCGTAAAATAGACATGTAGTGTGGCGCAGTGGTATCGAAGCGGGAGAATATCCATACGTTAGCGGAACTTTTGTTCATTTTATCTGGTCCAGAGTTCGAACCTCACAACACGCATTACTTTTGTCGATATCATTCTGTGTTTTTTTATGACTGCTTGCTGGAGAAGGGAATAAGTGAAACGGTGAGGATTATCACTATTGATGTTTGACCTCAATATGACATGATCTGAGAGAACATACTCCAAGATTCTTCATGTACACACATATGTGCATTTAGTTATTAGTTTTCTTCAAAGTGAGAGACTAACGTTCTACATGTAATCTATCTCATGCTTAGTTAATGTAATGTGTAAGAGCAACACACGTACAAAAGAAACATATAATAAAATATAAACAAATAAAAATATATATATATACATGAAAGAAAAACTAAGATTCGAACTCGCTACCTACGGCATTGATATCTTCACTGTAACCCCTCGACTACATAACACTTGATGACAAATTTCAAAAATCAATATTGAAAAGGAATATTGCCACGGGTATATGTACCTGTCTCACCTATTCTGTGTTTTGTTTATGATCGGTTTGTATGTAAACAAGTAGCAAGTTATCATCTGCGGACTATATAACAATGCATGATAAACAGCACGTGAATGACGCAATGGTTGTACATGTATGTGGACATGTTTCGTTGAAAGGGCATACTGAAGACGCCAATTTTAGTACACACATTTCAGGAAAGACATGCATGACACAGAGTTAACCCTTTGAACCCGAAATCCCGCTATGTCGGTTTATGCAAAAAGTGCAGATCCAGATGAGCCGGCTCGTTACGAGCAGCGTTTACAGCTTTGTCATTACAAATGTGTGTGTCATGTAGCTATCTACACATGTCTATATGCACAAACAACGTCAATGTTTTCTAACAGCGTATGGTCGTAATATAAGCCGTGTTTGAACTAATAGAAAAGGGTTCCTCAAAATGTTTAGAGATTGGGCGGGTGGCCGGGCACCTTTCCTCTCTCATGCATGTTCACAGTTTTGATGAGTCTTGGTGGTTACCACATTGTGTGTAATCCCAGAGCTCCAAATAAGCTGCGTATTTGCGTAAATTAAAATTGCCAAAAACCCAATTGAAATCAGAAGTAGCGAGTATCAAAAAGCAATAACACATTTGTGGTACCATTATCATGCTACAGAAGACAATAAACACACCACAAATATAGCATATTTTTCTTATTTTCCATGAAAACACATCTTGGTATTTCATTAGAATTTTCTCCAAGGAGATAATTCTAATGAAATGCCAATAAATGTCTTCATTTCGAAGCAAACTATTCAATAATTGCTGTCTGTTGATGTGTAAACAGTAGTGTGATTTTATTTTACCCAATTAAAATATTGAAATACCCAATTGCTTCAGATATGATGGAGTGAAAATACTCAATTACTAATTCCTTATCTGGTGCCCGTTTCACTAAGCTTCTTACGACTAAAATGTCCGTAAGTGCAAATTTAGGATCGTCTGTAATATTCAATTAATGGATTTACATTTATTGAGCATAGGCTGCATATGCAGCCTATGCTCAATAAATGTAAATCCAATAATAGTTTACAAGAAAACAGTGTTGATGTGCAATTTACAGACTATCATAAGTTTGCAATTACGAACATTTTAGTCGTACGAAGTTTAGTGAAACGGCCCCCTGGAGCCCTGTAATCCAATTCATTCGTTACTGATACATGTAATCACTAAATGCAATCTGACACACATGCATTAAATTATATCATAAAATGATACGCGTATAAAGCAAGGGATGTAAGGGTTACTATGTAACATGTACTGTAACGTCTACGATTACTAGCACGTTTTTGAACTTTTACACTGGCATTAAATAACATTTATCACATATCTACTGTGCATACATGTATGTAAAATCTCGGTAAACATGTACTGTAACGTTTACGATTACATGTACATGCACGTTTTTTAACTTTTACACTGGCATTAAATAACATTTTATCCATATAATATCACATATCTACTGTGCATACATGTATGTAAAATCTCGGTAAACGATACACCAACACAAAAATAAAATCTGGTTCATACTCGAACTGGGCTACCGACACCACCAGCTCACATGCTACTGAAAATTACTCGTTTCTGATCATTTATTCTCATAACAACACCGAGAACGTACACTTATATTTTGACATAAAATGGTAAAATAGTCAATGGTCTACATACAATTGGTTTGTTTCGCTAATGGTACACCGACTAGCATACGATAATACAATTATATCATTTGTTATGACAAGCTGTCAACAACGACGTCAGCTATTAGTGGGTGAGCCAGGAGTGGTCACCATTACCACTTGGGGGGAGCAAATTGCCACTATATTTTCTTCAAATGTATATATCCCAGCATGTCATTTCCGCATGATAGCAATTCATAAGTCTTCGTTTAAAGTGTATATGCCCCTATAAGTGGACCCCCTCCCGCATAAGAGCAACATTTCTGCCCGTAAAAGGGCTGTTTTGCAAACGTTCACATAAAACTGCAACAGATTCTCATGTACACGCTGTAAAACGTACCATTGCGATTTGGTGATTTACTTACAATCAAACTAGAACAGTTTCATTCAAAATGGCCGAGATGGCCGCCAATACACCACTACCTTACCCCACCACACTAAACCATATATAAAACTATTTTATATGACCAGTTATTGGTTTATTCATATTGGAGTACATTATATAAATGAAATAAAAGCTTATGCTACTTTAATAAATATTTACTACTTAAGAAATGATGTATATAAATCCAAAATGGCCGCCAACAATCACAATCTCTGTTAATTTGCCACCATGCCACTTATATATCATCATTTAACATTTCAAAACATACTTACGTACAATCATACATACACAGTAAATGGCCATGATAACAGCAAAACATACTTGGACAACTGTTTTGTGTACTAAAATCCAGGATGGCCGCTAAACATCACGATTTCTCATCAATTTACATCGTGTTATCTATTTGATGGCATTAATAATTTAAAACAAGTAAACAGTATTATATTGACACAGTAAAACAAATGTAACACATACTTAGATAAATGCATAGTTCATAAAATTCTAAAATGGCCGTCATAAGTTCACATTGTACCGCAGAAATGTATTAGTATGGGCTATATAATATTGGATAAGACGGTTACCGTAATGTTTATTTTTCTGTTGTGACACGGTTTATAATTTGGAACTTATTATAATACTGAGTAAGTACATCCTTTGTATGAAACAGACATAGCCACTTTGTTACTTTGATGTTAGTATATTTGAATTCCCAAAGCAGTAATAGTAGGCACGGATTGTGAAATATTTCAATTTATACAATTACATGTTCTTCATATTAATATTTCCTAGCTTCAACCTATAAGTTGGGCGATACATCCAGTATATTGCCTTCATTAAAGCAAACAGTAAACGTTGTTTTGTTCCACTGACATAGAAATACGATAGACAAAGCTTCATATGCACTTAAGTGTTAGCGAAGTATATATAATTCAGTCTAAAACTAATCGATTCCATCAGAACATTTTCTATTTTCGCTGAGCGGATTTCACGAACAGAATGTTACCGACATACAGGTACGTGTATCGCATGCCAATACCCAGTTTTCGAATATCATAAAGCATTGTACTGTTACATGTTCATTATAAGCTGCCTGTGAAACTCGTTTTAATCCTGCAATAACTATGTTATTTAATCACTAGTCATGATCTTATTTACACCAGTTGATTATAATCTTCTGATATATATCTATTGAACATCCATACACGTCTTGTTGCTTCATTTCATGTGTGGGTCCGTCATTGACAGGCACCACTGCTACATGTTTTATATAACAATAGGTTTCACACAACCGCGGAGCGTGTTACTATTTCGACATTCATTTAGATAAACCACACATATGATATATAAACCCGGATATATACTGCGTATGTTTCATACATATTACTTAATTATTATAAATGCTATTTGATACCCGCCAAGAAATCCATTACATATAATTCATAAATCACTCACTAATTAAATAAATGAGAAAGCAGCAGTGACAATAAAATAACATACAAAAAAGCCACTCACATACAGTCCAAGGAGGCACAAAACCGTACCATGAATCTTCAGTGATCAATATAGTTCGAAGAGACAGCTAAACCTGGTAAGCATGGCGTCACAACACGCCCGCACGGTCTCCTTAACTTCTTATTATGGCACACAGAGACAGTAACACAGAGGAAATATACAGCGATGAAATAAAACGGCCATCAATGCAACACCCTGACAGTGACAAACAGCACCACTATAGTGTAATGTGCGACAATCATGTAACAGGTCACCCATAAGTACAATGAAACAACTCAAATGCTACAAAAGAAGGGACAATATTATCAAATCGAGTAGCATTGTGAAAGCTGTTGCGAGCTCTGCTGGACAACATCGTTTCACACAAATAATATAAGTAGCGCTTAAAACACGACATATATACATGTAGTAAAATACTACTCATGACTGCATTTGACAGCATCCGTCCCCAGCAATAGTTGGCGCCAACAGAAGTAAATGTCCTGATAGTAAGTAACGCATAGCCAATTCGATCATCAGGTGAACATCCCCGCTCGGTTTATAGAACACACTTCAACGATTGTCATAGGTAGAAATTGTCGTCGACTATATGTCTGGCAGAGACTAACTTTAATTTAGTACAATGCATTATCCTTTAACATGGAGTGGTCTGTTGAAATACTTCCAGGACTTGTTGTGAAATTGGATATTAAATGTTTCCATATCAGTTGAATTTAGTATGAAGCAAATATGATTGAAAACAACATTATATGGTGTAGCTGGTGGTGTAAAATGGCCAATATGATCGTCCACGCTACATTGGAAAGTACATATTGTAATGATAATGTTATGCTCAGGCTTTTGGAGTGTGTCTGTGCAGGACTGAGGGGGTGATTTGATATTGTAATGACTGGGGTTAAAAGACAACAGTGGGCAGTTCAACAGTTATACACTCTCACTGTATTTAAACAAATTCAGGGTTTGCCTTGAGGGTACAGCTGGGAGCTCAATTAACAATAATTTCAGCTGTACTTACTATTCAAATGGTTTGGTTAAACAATTGGCGGTTTCCGAGGAAGTGTCAGAGATAGAGTGACAGCGTGACTGGTCTTAGAAGTTGTTGAACTGACTGAGCTCCAGAGCAGAAAAACGGGGGTCTTTTATAGTACCCTGCAATATCAACCACAATATGGGATGATCTCATCTGTAAATCTGGGCGGGGTTAACTCGCCCAAAACTTGGGGTGATTCATCCCAGATTCTGTGTGACAGATATGACGTCAAGACACTGACACTTGCTTGGTTACCGTAAAGTAGGGAAATACTCCATAAAGTTGAATGGAATACACCCAAAACATCTCCGGACAATAAAGACTGGTCATAACTCTATAAGTTACTTACTATGGTTGGACCAGTAGATAAATACTAATTCGTTAAAAGTTAAGTTTAGCAGGTAGAACGCAATGTCACTGCTTATTTACGTTACTAGGCACGTTTACCCACAATGCAACAGTCTGGTCCCATAGGCGTAGGAGCGTTTCAATTATTGGGGGGTCGGGGGGCAAACTATTTTTCTACATTTAAAATTATATATGTTCGGTATTTCTGCTATATGTATGTTGAAAGCATAAAACACGTGTTCCGGGAATGTATGCATGTGCAACATTTTTGGTCACAGCTTCGAAATTATCTAAATGAAAAAGACATAACATATTAATTAAATTTTCGTAGTGTTTCTCTAGGAATAACAAATATGATAAGGCACTGATGGTAAAACAATTTAATTTTATTATTTTGTTAGCAAAATACTATATTTTCAAATGTAAATATGAAAAGCATGATATTACTTTCGATTTTTGTGTAAGTTACTTGAAAAATAGAATACATATGGAAGAAGAAATAGCGATGATGAAAGACAAAAGAGAACAGCATATTATTAAGTGGGGCAGAATTAATATATAAAGTTCTTATAGGCACCGCAAGCAGAATCAAGCACAGCATATCTCTATATTAAATATAAACTACACAACTACACAGGTCCAGCAGGTGTGAACTCAAATAAAGAAATCCTTACCTTCTTCTTTCCTTTCATGCTCTGTATATCTCGACTACTTTACTCTCCCATACATTTCACTTTTTAATACAGTATGTAATCATTGTATGTATACCCCCGCAATTAGTTGTGGGGGGGGGGTATACTGGAGTCAGGTTGTCCGTCCGTGCGTCCGTCCGTCACTAAACTTAACATCAGAGAAATATTGTTATAACTTCTATTTCCTTCATCTAAAATGCTTAATATTTCACACATGCATTCCTGTAAGACTCTACTACCATGTTGTTCCAAATCCACAACCATTCAACCCCCGCTGATCCCAAGGTCAAGGTCAAATACTTAGTCTCTTTACAAAACTTAACATCAGAGAAATATTGTTATAACTTCTATTTCCTTGATCTAAAATGTTTAATATTTCACACATGCATTCCTGTAAGACTCTACTACCATGCTGTGCCAAATCCATGACCATGCAACCCCCACTGATCCCAAGGTCAAGGTCAAATACTTTGTCTCTTTACAAATAAGTAAATAAGTTTTATAACTTCTGTTTCCTTCATTGAAAATGCTTAATATTTCACTCGTGCATTCCTCTAAGGTTGTACTATCATGCTGTGACAAATCTACGACCGTCCAGCGCCAGCTGATCCCAAGATCAAGGTGACATACTTAGTCACTTTACAAAACTTAACATAAGAGAAATATGTTATAACTTCTATTTCTTTCATAGAAAATTCTTAATATTTCATGCATGCATTCCTCTAAAGCTCTACTATCATGCTGTGACAAATCCCCGCTGATCTCGAGGTCAAGGTCACATACTTAGTCTCTTTACAAAACTTAACATCAGAGAAATCGGTTATAACTTATATTTCCTTTCTCGGATCTGCTTCATATTTCACACACGCATTGTTCCAATAGACCTCTACCGCCACCCTGTGACAAATTTACGTTCGTGTTGCCCCCGCTAAGCCCAGAGTCAAGGTCACAAGCCCACACACTTGGAAATCTTTTACATATTTAGGGGTACCTGGGCCCACGCGGGGGGGGGGGGGGTATTCCGTAAGCCTCGCTTACTGACCAATCTAGTTCATTTAGCTATATTCTCTTGTAACTTTATAAAATGTACATGTTGTATTTAAAAGTGGAAATAAACCATTTAATAACAAAAAAAAGAAAGAAAGATACGTTTTCAGATAGGCTAGTCTATTTGACACGTAGAAGCGTAAATGTATGTATCTATGACTATATTGTCACCTCAGGGTATCTAGTAAGAAATATATTGATACCGTTTCGCATACACTAGAATATTTAAATTTCAAAATTTCAAAAAACACTTACAATATAGTTTTGATGCACAAGTTCATTATTTTACTTAAGAGTACCAAATAATTCAACATTTTCAGCTATTTATTAATATTGCCTTATACAGTGTATAAAACAATTATTATTTCAAGATAGCCTGCAAAATAAAACGAGTTCCCCAGGATCAACCTGTGACAAAGCCAGCTACATAGATATTTGGCTTAATTGAATTATGTACACACATTTCTTAACATTCTTTGAAATAATTGCCATTGTGGTTATAAGGATTCGCTCACTTGACTTAGTATTCACATACATTAGCTGGGTTTATAGAGTGCTCACGAGTATCCCAAATCAGGGACTAATGTCTGGGCTATACGAGTCTAACCATGTGTTACGGCCCTGCTAATGTACTGTATGAATGACGTGCTGTAGCAATGGCACTTTTGAAGGAGATGCTATTTCTGAAATCTGCATAGACGGAATTAATTTTCGTCGGTGCAATTCTCATCGGTTTGTACCGGTATATGCAAACACATATTACTAGTAGCTACAATGATATCTGTAATTCACTTCACATGTTTCCATCAAATGAGTTCATATCCGTGTGATACATACTCAGCATAAAGAAAGGGAATTAATTTCCGAGAAAAAATATTTGCATATCCTATGATAATCTCATGTATATCCAGAAGTCAATGTGCGAGTTGACACATCGACTGGTTATTCCTAGCAATTTAGTCATTGTAATAACTAAAGTGTCCTCCTCAAGAAACTCAGCAAACTGGGTTGTTTATTTACATGCAATATTATCACATGTTTTAAGCAAGTGTAAACTGGAAAGTATAAATCCTGTAGACACTAGACACCTGGAAAACAAGAACACTCATCCCCTTGGGTGTCCACTAAGTATGGTAGGGGGACAGCAGTAATCGATGTATTCAACGAGGTACCTATATATATTTCATATTTATGAGCTTATATTCTATATGTAACGAAATATGTACAAATGCTCTGCATTCAGAGCGCTAATCGTGTTCTTAACGACGATGTTCTAGGATATCCGTTGCAAAGTTGAACCTCTGTATAAAGCGTATGCATATATGCCATAGCATGTGCTACGCATGTCAACTATAATTCATAATGCTTGTATTGTCATATTGCTTGCATGTTTGTTATTACTATGGTGTTCAAGAGGCAATCTGTCTTAGGCAATCAATTACTGTTAATAGTGGGATGTCACAACAGACTGCTGGTAGCCAAGACAGTATATACATGTATTAGGAAATATACATAATGTGGTATCATTCTCATTAGAAAAGTTATGATTTTGATTATTGTACCATTTACGGGCCTCTATTTCTTAGTTACTAACATTTGCTAAAATTGTGTGATTGTTAAGTGATCGTCTGTATGATTATGAGGTGTCCTCGTAGTTTATTGTTCCTGTCATACTTTATATAAAAGTTGATATTATAAGTTGGTTATATTAATTATGTGAAACAGACTTTCCTAAATAAACATGTATGATATTGTGTGGACAATAGTGAATCCACCCTCACTCGGATGTCGTATGCATCCTGCTTTTCGGAAAATTAGGCGCGGTCATATACATGTATTATGGTGGTAATGTAATCTCAGTGTGAATACGGATGGAAGTAATTGTGGCAATCAATATTATAGTATACTGCTACAAATGTTAGTTTAAACAATATGTATTTCAAGTTGTGGAAAGTGATATATATATACATACAATTGAGAACAGGATTAGAAAACAAGCTTTTACACTTATGTGAATTCTCCTCCTGATTCTTCTCCTACAAATGTTGATGAGGTAAGAATAATAGTTAGGTTGGTTAGGGCTATATTTAGAGATTACCGTTACCTGGCTGATAAAAGCACCAAATTTGGCATGAGATTTCATTAGGGCATACTAACCAATGTTAGCCTAGGAGCCCTCCGGAGATTTTAATATAAGCACCAAAATTCAAGATGGCCGCCATCTATGGAATATAAAGCTGTTCTCCAGTCATATGAGTCGTAAGAAGACCAGCTTGGTTTCGAAATATTGATTTGTAAGTCACTGAACATACTGAATCAGATTTTTACTATTGCAATTGTCAAATGTCATGCCCATTATCATGACGAAATTCCAAGATGGCCGCCAAAATCACCAAAAGATGTCTGTAATCTTTGTAAATTCTCATGGTTCCATAAGGAAAGTACCAACAACTGATTGTAAATACACATTTCAAGCTTTTTATATAGTGTTGTGGTCCTATCATGCTCATACTGTCTGTTCCAAGAGGATGGGTCAGTCGATGATTCACTGGATGGGTACAGGGAGTCCTGACCCAGAGCTGCTCTTGGTAATTTTATCCAAAATGTCCGAATAGTTGTTGAATGAATTTGACGGCTGTATATCACCCTGTTACCTTTATAATACGATGTGTTCATTTTGAATTGGTAGTTAAGACTCTGACAAACTGTACATCAATTACACCATCCTATTTCGGGCGGTGTCACAGAATATAAGCGACAGAAGTTCCGCAACAACAACAACAACAAACAACAAGAAAGTTTTGTTTCTACAAGAATTTAAAGAAATACAACAAATATATTGTAAGGTAAATACTGTAAATACTTGATGATACCTGTATATGGATAGTGTCGAATCATTTCATTTTACCCAACGCCCTTGTGGTTATGTTAGGTGGTCTGCACACAGAAATGGCCCTCTGGAATACACTGGGAGATGTATTGGATAGTTCCGGCTGGACAACGGCACTCACAGATGCAGCAGTAGCATCCTCTGGCACAGCTAATTCATATATCAAGGCAGCACACCTAACTCGAACCGGGCATGCCCACCAAGTCACACTCTTGACCCTGCATAATCTCCAGAAGAAGGCTTTCGTGCAGAGCGAGGGAGTCAACGAGTCTGTCATGGCTTGGAGAAACGACATGCTGAAGAAGAGTTCTACTTTCATGTACTGGGACTTAATCATGAGATATGAAACCCTAATTCTCATCTTCATCAGGGCTCACAGAGAGAACAATTTTCCTCTCTATGTGGACATCTTGGAGGAATTCACACCACTGTTCTTTGCATTGGAGCATGTGAATTACTCACGGTGGGTGCCTATCCACATCAGGGATATGAAGTCCTTGCCCGAAACAATCAAGTATGAGTTTGAAAAGTGTTCTCATTGGGTCCTTTTCAAGACCACCAACAAGTTCTCTACGATCCCATTTGGCCAGGCTCATGAGCAGGAGAACAAGTTTGTGAAAGGTTCGGGCGGTGTTGTTGGGCTTACAGAAAACCCTGTTGCCTTTCGACGGTGGATGCTCCCGGGGCCAGAGATAGCCAGATTGCTGAATCAGTTTGAGGAAGAATACCTTCCTGATGATGACACATAAATCCCGAAGAACTTCCAGCACCACGAGTAGGGTCTCTCGACATAGAAGACATTCCAGCGACAGGTTACCAGTCTCTCCGAAACCATCAGAAGAATTGGGAAACCCATTATTGGATGATTTCTCTAATCTAGTAACTCTCGATAATCGCAACTGTACAGACAAATCAGTGGTAACCACAGTGCGCACCATGGAGGATATAGGCAATAACCAATATCAGTAATTCGTCAAGAATGTGCGCAGCCACTCTATCCATGACCCAATCAAGAGGAATTCTCTGGCACTCTTCAGGAAACCTCAACACAAGGCAACATATAAGCAGGGGAAGAAAATCAAAGTGCTTCAGAACAATGTTGCACTCTTTGGCCAGCAATAAATATCCATGCAGAACCGTGAAGGTGACTTGGCCGAGTTCTTTGCACATGAGATACAGTCCTTCCCTCCTTCCCTCTCAGACTTTGGCAAGCTTCATCTTCCAAACACGAAGTCTGACTTGCTGCAATGTCTTGAGCAGCCCGGGCAATCAGAGCCACCATCGACTTACGACTGCAAGGTCCTGGATGGTGCTGTCATCGTTAACTACCTGCCCTTCCACGAGTATGCAAACAGGGTTTTCATACCATACCTAGAGAAGCAGCTATAGGCTGCCACAAGGTTGGATGTTGTGTGGGACACATACATGCCAAACAGTTTAAATGAATCTACCCGGGAAATGAGAGGCAATGGCGGTGGTTGGCATGGGCAAGAATTATAGGTTTTACCACATCAACTTTATCTGTGCGAGCCTGGGGGAGCCACACTCACGAGCATTGCCTGTGTTCCACGCATTTTCAGGTAGTGACACAACATCTGCCTTCAATGGCAAGGGCAAGAAGTCTGCTTGACATTTGTGTATATGGCAGATCACCCCTTCCAGCGGATGGATCTCGACGACGACCCTTTCCAGAAGCTCGAGAGACTGACTGTTATCATGTATGACAAAACAAGTCCTTTGAGCTCTGCCAACGAGACACGAAGGGAACTCTTCTGCCAGAAGAATCGAGCAATGGACAAACTGCCTCCCACCAACGATGCGCTACTCCAGCATGTCCAGAAATATGGACGACAAGCACACAAACACAGCTAGTGGTTCCTTCTCCACAGACTTTTGCCTGGACCAAGCTAATGGTTCCTTCTCCACAAACTTTTGCCTGGACCAAGGTATCAGAGTCGTGGCTATCAGTCTGGATGACAATTCCAGATGTTTCCAAATCGTGCAGGGAGCTGATCAAATGCTCCTGCGAAGGGGACTGCTCAAACTGCAAATGTGGCAAAGCAAATATGGACTGCTCACCTATGTACTCCATAGAACATTGCAAACTATGTGTTCCTGCAAGAGACATCACAGAATAATGTCACATATAATAATGTAAGAACTATGGCTGTTGTCATAAAGACATTGCATTCCAACTCAACACCATGCATGGTCTAGCCTCGGTGGTGTAAAATATTAAGGTGCAAGTGTGAACTATCCAAATACCTATTAATAAAGCATTACAGCAGTTACTTGCTTGAAAAATTAGTTTTGTCTGTACCATTTAAATTACTGTAGATGTTCTAATAAGTGACTGCCTTGGACATCTTAAATGTCATCTTCAAAATTGTGTCTGTAAGACGCAGCAATGCCCCCATTGGCAGCTTTTTCTCGAAAAACAGTTAAGTCAATAACGTGGAAAAAGTAGGTCACGGTCAAATCAAGGTCACATACTACATATTAGTTTTGTAGCACACCACTAGGCAAGTATGTTGTGCAAGTTTGGTGGCTGTGGGTGTTGCCGTCGCTGAGAAAAATACTTTTCAAACAAGGTGAACCAAACGTGTGACGGACGGACGGACACACATACAGACGCACGCACAGACAGATAGGCACGAAACATACTTCCCCACTGACATTCTGTCATAGGGGCATAAGTACATTGAGCGCACAGTCGGGTGGATATTCGGCGCAAAAAAACTTTATTATTATGATTATTATTATATATGGCGGCCATCTTGGATTTTGGTGCTTTACATTAAAATCTCTTGAGGGCTCCTAGGCTAACATTAATGAATAGGCCCTAAGGGAGCCTTATGCCAAATATGGTGCTTTTATCAGTCAGGTAACAGTAATTTCACTATGCCAACTATAACTCGCAGCACGGATATGGTCAATTCAGTGGAAAATAGAAGTGTATTGCCATCTATGACATTTGCTAAGCGCACGTGATGTTACAATCAATATACTACTCTGATATCTTTACGCCAAGCTATTCAAGCGCATTTAACATAATATTGAGCCGCGTCGCGAGAAAACCTGTCTTCGGGAGTCTAACGACGTCACAAGATATGACGTCGTGAACTTAGATGACGTAATTTCCGCTGAGATTTGCATGTTGCACTCTGACTTCGGAGTTTAGTTGCTTGTTTCAGAACAATAGGCTACGATACTCGCTCAATGAAAGGCGAGTTGACTCTCCAACTGACCAAATGCTACCGTAACACTCCCAAAACAAACACAAGGCGGGGTACCAAGCTGATATTGCGGTAACAAATGTCTGCAAACATGTTACAGCGGGGTCGGGTCTAACCGGCCGTCGGCACTAACCAGCCCCCAATCAGTAAACACGTTTAAACCTAAGTTGATATATTATATTGCGCATGTGTCGAAAGTTCATTTCCCCGTGCAGATAGTATTGCCAATACGAATTAAATCGTTTTCTATAGAACAACATCTGCAAACCAAGACACTTGCATAAATATGAATTGATGTAACACATTGTTGTATACATGAATGTACGTAACACATTGCCAGGGGCGTAGCCAGCGACAAATTTCTGATACGCACACATATCAAATGGTAGAACATCGGGTGAGCACGGCTCACTCGTCGACCGAGCGAAGGGAGGGAGACTGCTGGGGGGTCTGGGGCATGCCCGCCCCACCCCCCCCCCCCCTCCCCGGATTTTTTTGAAACGGAGATCCTATCTAACGCGTTTTCCTGCATTATTTACGGCACCATTTGTTTGTAATCGACATGTACGTTTGATACAACATGCGTTCTGTTCCAAACACAATAGCAATTCGCATATTTCATCCAGCTAAAATAACCGAGTTATGAAACTTGCTGTGCATGGTGAAGATGGTTGTATAAACATGGAGACCTACTGCTACTCGTACTCTGTGACCAAAGTTTGTCTCCGGATTCTTGTTTATTTATGATATATCAGAATCCGATATGGAATACCGTTTCAAATTAATCTGAATAAACAATGAGCAGTAAATGTTATTCTTGATTGGGTTTAGGATGCGTGTATATACGGAACTACATATGGGCTGATAAAAGGGACTTCACATACTATTATGCGGCGACAAGCATAACCCAAGATCAGTGTGCGCGTTTGCGGAGTCTGGCCATGCCCTACATGTATACTGTTCGCTAGTACATCAACATAATAGCATATCACTCATAAATTTGGAAAGATTGAATGCTACTTGCATGTTATTTGTAACTTGCTGTATACATGTATACATGAATGTACGTAACACATTGTTGTATACATACATGAATGCAGATTTAAGCAGAGTGTGTCTACATATCTGCATATTGGATACTGTAAGTTAAGGCTTGTCACATTCAAATGAAGGTGGTTTTCTACAATTATTATAGGGTTAACTGTATTGTAATTTTAATAAATTCGTTGTTAGAATTATAATTGCCTTAATTACTACTTTGCGCATTTAATGTCACTCCAGTGCAACACTATTTCAATGGCGGCCACCTGTCAAACTTCCCTGATGTTGATACATATTGTGATAACCCGTCTAATCATGATATACTACCATTTGAGATGCAAGATTACACAGGATACATACTTTCTCTTTGTGTGAACGATATATTACTGCCGAAACATATGAAACGTGATCAACGGTGAGATATTTGTATTGTTTTTCGCCGTACGCTTCGGACCATGCAACTTTCGGACCAGGTCACCAGGACGTTTCGGACCAGGACGTTTCATATGCAAGCCAGCTGTGTCTTTCACAATAATACCAGAATACCACTTCGGACATTTTATGTGAGTTATCCCATGTTTTGGTCGGTCATTATGTGGCAGAATAAATTGACCGATCTCAAACGTAGTATTGGCGTAGGAATACATATTGAAATAATTTGCGACTGTTCATCAAAAATGATATATCTGTAATGTATGACCATCAGCCAATCAGATTGCGTGATATTTATATATATATTAACGTCGTTTGACGTCGCTTTTACGTGACGTCACATTTGATCAAACGACCTGAATAGTGGTCTTGTATAAAATGTAATATCTTAATGAATATTTTAGATATCATGATCAAATAAAAAACATTCAATTCATAAGACAAATACCATTGTCATAGTAACACAATGTCAATTTGACCAAACATTTCCCGAAGACATGTTTTCTCACGACGCGGCTCATATAATGGTTACATTAGTGTCAACTAATTTAAAGCACCAACTAGAATTTATGTTCATTCTCCCTTCCATGTCGGTATCGTGGTTGCCATCAATATATGGATTGTATTGTATGTAACCATTGGTATTATTAAATGTCATATATTCCTTATACGTCTCGTTATTATTGGAATTCCGGTGTGGTTTTGTTTTATGAAACATTTATTTAATTCACGTTATAGTTTCTTCTTTTCTTGAATGTTTGTTACTAATCAGACACCGTTAGTCAAGATACCGATTTGTTTCAACTGCAAATAATGCTTTAATACTCTCTGTGTACAACTCACATTGAACTTATCATCTTATTTGCTTTTCAGTTGAACCGTGTGTTTCGATTTTATAAATATGTTCAATAATTATAGGTTATCGTTATAAATATTCGTAGTTTAAAATTAGGAATACCGTCGGCACTTTGGTGTGCACAGTCATAATGTTTATATTTACGACGTTATTGACCAAACTGAGACCTTATCAACAATAGAAAACAACAGACATTGAGGAGACCGATGAACCCATGTAAACATAACTCTAAAGCAATACACACTAGTAACAGCATGCCATAGTTGAATACTGTCATAGTTGAACATCGTAATGTATTACAATCGGCCCTTTCTGTATTCCAGATATGTTATTTATCGTTTTATTTTGCGTTGGATAAATAAAATACTGCATTATTCTTAATTGCCAATGTCTTTGAGCTGGCATTCAACTTGACAAAAATAAAAAATATATACATTTAATAACAGCATTTGTGAAGATATTTTGTTTTTGTGAAGTATGCGTAGTTAATGGTTGAATTTAAACTTATCAACCTTTCTGTGACTTTGACCTTTGGCGATTGATTTTCAATTCCATAAATACATTTAATAATATCAATAATAATGAATAATATTGACAATTGTATGAATTAATTTGTTTTTAAGTACATTGTGTATATATTGCATCGACATTATATTGATGTTCAATGACCTTGAAATGACATTGAACCTATTTGGAAACAATGACACCCACAGTTTTCTGAAAGCTGAACCTTTATAAAACAACCACGAAAAAACAAGTACATGTTCCATGAAGCGCTGGTTTCTGATTGCCTCGGAAATATAGCAAAAAGTTAGATTTATTATAGGAATGAATGGCCTTTTTGTGGAATTTATCGGGGTATAAACTTGGAAAAGTCGCGGGAATACTGGACGAAGGCCGGAAGGCCTCGTCCAGTATTCCCGCGACTTTTCCAAGTTTATATCCCCGATAAATTCAACAAAAAGGCCATTCATTCCTTATAATTCCAGCATTTGAAATACATTCATCAAGAAAATGTGTTTATTTTCCGTTTTCTTAAGAATTATTTTAACTGCGCCCGACGGTTACGGAAAGTAGTTCGGCATGGGAGTTTACTGGGAAATAAATTTTGGACAGAGACTTGCCACGGACCAATCACATGTTAGGGAATTGTGTAAATATTTTTGTGCTGGAATTATACTGGGGTGTATTCGTGTACTAGCCCACCATGACATCCACTAGTAATAAACTAAGTATGTACATATTTGTCACGACTGGTTAGCTAATGAAAAGTATGCCACATATCTGTTTAAGATATAGTTTCTATGGTAATAAGCAGTGATACTATGTACGCCATAGTACAGAAACAATATTACAAATAAGAATCCATGCCCGTTTTCACTTGTTGACCTTGAAAATATAGTTTTGTGACCTTGACCTTGATTACGGTTGTTCCATTTATTGATTACAGTTGATCTGTAATTATTGTTATGCATATTACCGAAGACACTGATACTTCAAATGGAGAAATTTCTCGGTTTTATGGCATATGTACCAGGATTTTGACCTTGATTTTGAATGACCTTGAAATGACCTTGAAAGTGTCTGAAAAAAATGTCACCCTGATTTTTCGGAAAGTTGGAACCCAGATGAATACCAAACCACTAAGAAAGAAAAAATTAACATGAATTGCTGTATTCCGAACAATTGCACCCCAACCTTATAATAGCGTAACATGTAACCAGAAATACAGAGTACAATTTTACATAACCCATTACACGTAATAAGATAAGGCGTAAAAATGGTCAGCTTACAATTACACTCCAAAAAATACATAGAAGGTAAGCTTTTTTATTTTGTAAAATACCGATGATGTTATACACATTATCAGTTACATATACATAAACTGTTTGTAATTCCCTCTAACGATACATTATTGGATAAATAAACGTTTGCAGGCTGTGACATTGGTCAATGTATGACATACCGAGTGGGTACGTTGTAATGAATTGGTGCCCGAGTGAGATGTTTTGTGACAACGATATATTATTCTAGTTTGATTAGCGTTTGAGCAGCAATCCTGCTAGAAAAACCTGCCAAATGGATAGGTACAAAACTTTAAGGACCCGTTATATACCTGATCATCGTTTGATTCAAAGATAATTGCTTCGTAAATATGATAGAATATATGTATAACATATATGTGAATACTGCCTCGTTACTGTATCCTATACGGCACATGGAGTGGCAAAATCGGCCATCTTTGTGTGTTCCAGCCATCAGCCAGTTTCACCTGTTCTGCCGTTTGACAAAGAACTCAACATGTGAAGTAGAACATATGATATAAAGTAGCTAATTACATGTAGAAAAGCCAGGAGAACGGACTCCTATCAATTATATTACACCAAACTGTAAAATATGTCACTTTTCTGGACAGGTTTGTGCCATTGTAAATAACTCATACACATACAATCGCACAGTGTATTACTTTTACCTGGCAAACCACACAACACATACCATATATACCCACTACTGAACTATGTTATTAGCTATCAAATCCAGTGGCATGTAGGCTGTTACCTGAGTGTATTGTCCCTGGTGTCTACTCACAGACTATGCAAGTAAATGTGGCTTTACCTATGTGTAGCATGTACTAACATAGACGGCGCATCAGATTGAGAAGTTTACACATCACTATTTATTTTGATATTGATGGGAGAAATGCTCAGATATATCGTATTTTGTATAATTTGCGGGCATAATATTTATAGCTTGCCGTTGTCATATGTGTATATTATGTATTGCACCAATATGAATATGACATATGTGAATATTGTATTGTTACTGTATACTATATGGAGCATTGAGTTGCCATCTTCGCCATCCGACAAAAAAATAAGATAGCGGTTAAGGGTTAAGTTGAATAGCGTCTGCAATATTTTAACAAATCTTCACACACGCATACAATATATTGAGTCAAAGGTCTAGCATTAGCATCGCTAATTTGGATAATTTCATCGCTATTTTTTTAGTTATCGCTCTTTTTTCTTTTCTTTTTTTTATTTCTTGTCCGGAGCATAAGTTGAATATCGTTCAAGGTCAAGTTATATAATATTCATGATTTTTTATACAACTGTGCCAAGTTTGAGTGAAGGCTGCCAACAGGCGAGCTTCGTTGTTAAAATTCACATTGACACCAATGTGATGAGTGAGTGAGTGAGTGAATAGGGTTTAACGTCCGCTTTTCTGACATAGAGGTACAAGCCTCAGGGAGTCTACACGCAGACGGGTCAACGGGGTCGAGCCCCATATCCACCTGTCCAAGGGGGGTAAATCCCAACTTCAGAACTCAATATTTACAATCAAAATATATATTCAGTCCTGAAATTAGAACAACCTGATCTGGTGCCAGGCCCTCGCCACACCATCATCATTTATCCCATCCCCTAAAAGTAATAGGATTAGCGCTAATCTTACTTTTATATATGGGGCATAGCCCGACTCAACTCTCACATACAAGAAAGCCAAAAATGTACATGAGGGCCAAATCCGGTATAGTGGGTTCCGGAAAGTATGAACCCAATCGTTAAGCCAGTTTAGTCGCCTTTTACGACAAGCAATGGCTACTGCAGCACTATTCTCAGGATCAGTTGATCCCGCCCCGGTGCCTGCACGGGGCCCAATGTGATGAAACTAACCTGTGCAATATACTTATCTGAAGAATTAAACAACCGAGAATCTCATTGCGTATATTACGCTCTATTTTATAACAATATGTGGAATTATTGTGTTGCCCATTAGGGACCCGTTCTATACATGATCATCGTTTAATTCAAAGATAATTGCTTCGGAAATATGATAGAATATGTGTATAACATATACATGTATGTGAAAACTGCCTTGTTTCTGTATCCTATACGGCACATGGAATGACTAAATCGGCCGGCCATCTTTGTGTGTTCCAACCATTAGCCAGTTTCACCTGTTCTGCCGTTTGACAAAGAACTCAAAATGTGAAGTAGAACATATGGTATAATATAGCTAATCACATGTAGAAAAGACAGGAGAACAGGGGCCCGTTTCACTAAACTTCTTACGATAAGAAATTATCGTACAAACTTCTTTGGCGCATTTTACCGTTTCACTAAGGTCAACTTCGTGCGAACTTTCTTGCGAAGTACGTAACTTTCCTCGTAAGTCTACGATAGTAATTGGGCTGTCGCACGAAGATTTTTTATCGCAAGTCGCCATACATATATTCCATGAATAACATCGTCGTCAAATCGTCGGTGCATATTTCGCCCTATCCTTCCGTCTGTCTGTCTGTCCGTTTATTGTTGTCATTACTTAGTAACGATACATCCTTCCGCATTAATACAATTACCCTCACTACTCATGATGATCGTACGTCCGTTCGTCTGTTTATTTTTAGTTTGTTATGTTTTGTCTATCCGTCTGTCTGTTCGTGTGTTTATTTTTTGGAAGTTTTTGGAAGTTTCTCAAATCACATATAGGGGCCCTAAGTGCGTAGACAGACCGGATTTGCTAGCTTTAGCTGCTTATCAGTTAGCCAGCAAATGCAACCCAGATATAACGTGGCTTATACAGTAGCGACTCACTATACTTGTAGCTTTTGATCAGTTAGTCCAGCAAATGCAGCCTGATATAACGTGGCTTATATAATAGTGACTCGCTATACTTGTACCTGCTGATCAGTTAGTCCAGCAAATGCAGCCTGATATAACGTGGCTTATATAATAGTGACTCACTATACTTGTACCTGCTGATCAGTTAGCCAGCAATTGCAGCCTGATACAACGTGGCGTATAGCTGTTGATCAGTTAGCCCAACAAATGGAGCCTGCTATATAACGTGGCTTATGGAGTAGTTACTCACTATAATTGTAGCTGTTGATCAGTTAGCCCAACAAATGCAGCCTGCTATATAACGTGGCTTATGGAGTAGTTACTCACTATAATTGTAGCTGTTGATCAGTTAGCCCAACAAATACAGCCTGCTATATAACGTGGCTTATGGAGTAGTTACTCACTATAATTGTAGCTGTTAATCAGTTAACCCAACAAATGCAGCCTGCTATATAACGTGGCTTATGGAGTAGTTACTTACTATAAGTGTAGCTATTGATCAGTTAACCCAACAAATGCAGCCTGATATAACGTAACGTGGCTTATAATTGTAGATGTTTATCAGTTATCCCAACAAATGCAGCCTAATATAACGTAGCTTATAGAGTAGTGACTCACTAATATTTTACCTTCTGATCAGTTAGCCAGCAAATGCAGCCTGATATAATGTTGTTTAAGGAGAAGTGATTCACTATAATTGTAGTGTGGTGTAGGGGTGAAATGGACGAAAACACAAATCAAATAACTTTCAAAAGTAATACATGTATATGTAATTTGTTGTCATATTAGGAATATTACCCATGTCGGTATAATGCAGCCATTTCCAAAACATTTTCAGAAAACAACATGTTTTGTTACTGTATACTATATGGTACATCGAGTTGCCATCTCCGCCATCTTTGTACGTACAGCCATCTTACAGTTTCATCACTTCGACCGTTTGACACATACATAACATAATATGACAGAAAAAGTGGTGCAATACATTATGGACAGATGTGACAACGGCGTGCTATAAATATTATGCCAGAAAGCTATGCAACAGGTACATGCCCACTCAGTAGACACAAAATGTTCTTTATATCAAATACATCATCTGAGACATTTTCTGGCAAAATAAGCATTCATTCACCATTACCCCACGTATTGATTGGCATTATTATACATTTCATATCAGACAACATTTCCACACTAATATCAGGGGCGATAAACAGTGTTTCCTTAAAATGTTAACGGACATTACTATTAATTCTCTGTATTTAATTTTTGATGTGCAATGATCATACTTTATAACCTGTCGAAAATATTATTTTGGCAGGTGACGCATTTAATTAGCATAAATAAATAAAAAATATCATGCCTCATTTGCATATGAAAATAGCGTGATACCACCGCGAGGGGGGATCCCAACATCAGAACGGAATATTTACATCGAAATATTCAGCCCTGAAATTAGAATAACCCGACCTGGTACAAGGTCCATACCGCACCGAAGCCACTTGGCCAGACTTTATATATTAGTGTGATGAAACCAACCAATAGGACGTTGCACAAACCTGTATTTATGGGTATGTCAAATTATTTGTGGTATGCGTCAAATGCCACAAGAGGTAAAAGTTACTGATGGATTGCATACACTAAGATGGTCAATACAGGAACTCCATGCCCCATATAGCATACAGTAGCAAGCTAAAGCAAATAAAAATCACATTTGAGATCATCAAAGACTCAAGCATTTGAAACTTTGCAGATATTGATTACCCTGCGCTACCTGGCGAAGGGTCAGTTCTACTCCAAGGCTGGCGACATCCACGGTGTCTCTAGGAGTTCAGTTTCTCGGTGTATTAATGATGTTGTCTCAGCCATCAATAATGGACTGGACAATATCAGTTTTCCCACCGAGGAACAAGACATGACCAACTGTAAAAAAAAACAACACCTTTTACAGTGTGGCCAGGATTCCGAACACCCTGGGCCGTGGATGGGACACTGAGTATCAGTCAAATTCACTGTCCTGGTTTTCAGCATGCTGAACTAAGGAAGTGTATTTGACAGCTGTCGTCTTGTTGTCAAACTCGGACCGGAAGCTTACAGTCAAAGGGCTTGATTGATTTCCAATACTGAAGAGTTCTTAAGAAGTTCGTAATTTTGCACGAACATGGTAGTGAAACGCACGTAAGACGTTCGCAAGAAGTTCGTACGAAAAGTATCGTAGACGTAAGAAAGTTTGTATCATAAGAAGTTTAGTGAAACGGGCCCCAGACTCCGATCAATTATATTACACCAGACTGTAACATATGTCAGTTTTCTGGACATGCTTGTGCCTGTGTTTTTAAAAACATGAACCACCATTGTAAATACGCTCATACACAGAAAATCGTACAGTGTATCACTTTTACCTGGCTGGCCAACCACACAACACATACCATATATAACCACAAAACACACACCATATATACATGTACCCACTACTGTACTCTGTTATTAGCTATCAAATCCAGTGATATGCAAGCAGTTACCCGAGTGTTTTGTCCCTGGTGTCTACTCACCTACTATGCGAGTAGATATGGCTTTACATATGTATAATGTGTACACTAACAATAGGCTGTGTGTCAGATTGAAAGGTTTACGCATCAACATTTAGTTTGAGGTTGATGGGAGAAATGCTCAGATATCTCGTCTTTTGTAAAGTTTTCTGGCATTATATGTATAGCTTGACGTTGTCACATCTGTCTATTATGTATTTCACCAGATTTTATTTGGTTTACTGTCATATTATTTGCTATATGTGTCAAACGCACACAGTGGTGAAACAGTACGGTGGCTTGTACATACAAAGATGGCGGAGATGGTAACTCAATGCTCCATATAGTATACAGTAACACGACAATATTCACATATGCTATATTCATATTGGTGCAATACATAATAGACACATATGACAACGGCAAGCTATAAATATTATGCCAGCAAATTATACAAAAGACGATATATCTGAGCATTTCTCCCATCAATATCAAAATAAATGTCGATGTGTAAACTTCTCAATCTGATGCGCAGTCTATGTTATTGTACATGATACCATAGGTAAAGCCACATTTACTTGCATAGAAGGTGAGTAGACACCAGGGACAATACAATCAGGTAACTGCCTACATTTCACTGGATTTGATAGCTAATAACATAGTACAGTAGTGGGTATATATGGTATGTGTTGTGTGGTTTGCCAGGTAAAAAATGTTGTAAAAAAACACAAGCACAAACATGTCCAGAAAACTGATATATTTTACAGTTTGGTATAATATAATTGATAGCAGTCCGTTCTCCTGGCTGTTCTACATTTGATTAGCTACTTGATATCATATGTTCTACTTCACATGTTGAGTTCTTTGTCAAACGGCAGAACAGGTGAAACTGGCTGATGGCTGGAACACACAAAGATGGCCGGCCAACTTGGCCATTCATTACATGTGCCGTATAGGATACAGTAACAAGGCAGTATTCACATATATGTTATACATATATTCTATCATATTTGCGAAGCAATTATCTTTGAATCAAACGATGATCAGGTATAGATTATAGATCGGGTCCTTAAGGTTTTGTACCTATCTATTTGGCAGGTTTTTCTAGCAGGATTGCTGCTCAAACGCTATAATAGAATAATGTATCGTTGTCACAAAACATCTCACTCGGGCACCAATTCATTACAACGTACCCTCTCGGTATGTCATACATTGACCAATGTCACAGCCTGCAAACGTTTATTCATCCAATAATGTATCGTTAGAGGGAATTACAAACAGTGTATGTATGTAACTGATAATGTGTATAACATCATCGGTATTGTACAAAATAAAAAAGCTTACATTATATGTATTTGTTGGAGTGTAAGTGTAAGCTGACCATTTTTACGCCTTATCTTATTACGTGTAATGGGTTATGTAAAATTGTACTCTGTATTTCTGGTTATATGTTACGCTATTATTAGGGCATAACATAAAACTAACACAATCATGCGGTATATTTAATTGCATCACTACATCATGTATTTCTTTGCTATATATACAACATGTCATGTTGTACAGGACAGTGTACTGTAGCATATTATACCGAACATATATAATTTTACATGTAAAAGAATAGTTTGGCCCCCCAATAATCGAAACGCTCCTACGTCTATGGTATGACTGGTATAAAGTTTGTGTAGCGACGCGTAACCAATACTGTAGACAGGGACATTGTTGCATAACATATTGTCGTATGTTATGAACAGGTACGGTTCTATTTGAAATGTATAAAACTTTGTGTTAAATACTAGTCGCAAAGATTTCAGAATATTTTGTATGTGTATATGTATGCTCGGTGAGCTTGTAGAAACTATTGTTTGATAGAATATAATACGAACTGTTCTGAATAAATGGACCTGTCCATGAAATTTCCAGCATTGGCGTGGTAAATGCTATGCCATGGAGTAAGCCCGCGATACAGTTATATGGCGTGGAGGTACGCAGCCGACACACACTTAGGCGTATGACAGCCACATACAAAGATCCAACACTGCCGTTTTTTGACAATTTAGAATGGCGATATTTGTTCGATTTGGAATGATAAATGTACCAGACACGAAAACGTAGGACATGCAAACTTACACGACTTCCGATTTATCAGGGCCTGTAACATAATTCGTTAATATTGCCAACGTTTTATTGACGTATTTGTCATGTAGCTACAGTTTTCTATAAATAATCTGAATTGTTTATAAACGGCATATACATGTACTTGAAAGTAATATTATAGGAATGAATGGCCTTTTTGTTGAATTTATCGGGGTATAAACTTGGAAAAGTCGCGGGAATACTGGACGAAGGCCGCGACTCTCGCGACTTTTCCAAGTTTATATCCCCGATAAATTCTACAAAAAGGCCATTCATTCCTTATAATTCCAGCATTTGAAATAAATTAATCAAGAAAATGTGTTTATTTTCCGTTTTCTTAAGAATTATTTTAACTGCGCCTCACGGTTACGGAAAGTAGTTCGGCGTGGGAGTTTACTGGGATATAAATTTTGAACAGATACTTGCTACGGGCCAATCAAATGTTAGGGAATTGTGTAAATATGTTTGTGCTGGAATTATATCATTGTAATCCCAATAGAATGTTGTTTATGTAATAATGAAACGTGAAAATGTCATGTTTATGACACATTTCAAAACTAATATTTCCGTTTCCGGCGCCATTTACTCAATAACGTCATTTTCGCCATAAGGTATCTTTTCGCACGACGCGGCTCAATTTATTTAATAGCTAATATAGTACCAAATATATAACAATCGATTTAAGCCTGAACCGAGCTTGTGAAAATCCAAAATGGCCGCCATTTTACAAGAATTTCACAACATGTGTAACTACATTGACAAAGATGTGCTATCAGTGTGGGTACCAAACACTAGTTCTGAAGTAATATGGTCACATGGCGTTCAGATATATGTATCCTGAATATTACATGTGTTAGAAACATCATGGCAGTCGTGCATACTTGTTAAGTTCCACAAACAAGATGGCAGTTATTTTTGAAAATGATATATATTTTATAGAATTGTTCTCTCATGATGCGTCGTACATGCATAAACGAAGGGAATTTGTCAACCAACTTCGGATAATTAATCAATATAATGCATCCACCTATTTACCAGACAATTTTTTGATATCTACATGTTCAGTAAATCCAAGATGGCCGCCAGCTTATACAAATTGTGTTGAATATGTGAATCACTGCATATCATGATCAGCTTCCGTACCAAGCAACATAGTTGGGCTCACAAGATGATTAGACACAACCGTGCTAACACTGGCATATGTCAGAAGATAATTAACGTTAAATATATGAGAAAAGGTAGCGGCCAGTGTTACTCTACTAACCGCCATTTTACAGGCATTTTGGCAAGTATGTGCATGTACATAAATTGGCATACTCACTCTATCAATGAGGACATAATGTTCCAGTCCGAAACTAAACGTTGCAATGCTGTTTAGACTGATTCTTTCCAAATCATATACGTGTACGTTGGAATTATCAGTTGTATATGTATTACATTACTGTCCGGTAGTCTTTAAAATATTTTAAAATGATAATAGTCAATAATTATAACTTGTGCACATTCAGGAAGGTCAAATTGTAATAGACAATGTGTTAACAGTTGATCTGTATGACACATCTACTGTTTGTTGTGGTAATATATGTATGCACAAAACACGGTTGCTACCTACGTATTGTATAGTTTAATATTTAAAATATGTGTACAGCCGTTGCGTTTTCACAAGTACGTTATGTACGTAAATATGTGTAGACTTATGGTACTTGTATGGAAACCGATCCACACATTCGGATATTAATAATACTGCCGAAAAGAAGTTCATGGAATCAGTATCTGCTATATATGCATGCACAATGGTCCCGTTAAATAACGTGTTTCTGTAATAGTGTTAATACTATATATTTATTACCAGTAGTTAAATTAAATACTAAATTGTATTCTCCTATCACAAGTATACCAGCCATCCTCGTTTAACGACACTTGCTCGTTCAGCCAATGTTACTAGTATGCGGTCGTAATAGGAATGCAGTAGACATGAAATTGGTGTATGCGTTGTATATTTATGGCAAGGTACTTTGAAAATAAACAATATTAAACTAATATTCTGACATCAATGGATAACCCCGGCCGCCAATTGGATAGACGGATATTTTGCCAGAAGCTTTAGCGCAAACGTCATTTGACTTTGACTATCGGCCTTGCGGTAGCTATATAGAGAATAGTAGGTTAGTACCGTGAATGGGTAAAACTATCTGGCAAGGCTCAAGAAACGGGATGGGCGAGTCTCTGTCGAGCACATCCCGTTTCCGTACCGCGCCAGATATGTTTCTCATTCACGGCACTAACCTACTATTCTATGTATCCCGTTAACATTACAAATAGCTTTAAAATGCAAAAAGAAATAACATCAGCCGCATCCTCAAAATCGGATAATCGACTAGTATGACAACCGCACATATTCATACGCAGTGATTAGGTCGTATTGACAGGATATCAAAAATGTTTCACGGCACGGTGTTTCACGGCACATACGCACTGTGTTGAAGAATGAAAGAATGTATCGAAAATTCAACACATTTACGAAATACATGTTTTGCAATTATCATGTTTATGTTGCTGGTGGAAGTACGAAAATAAACAAAGGAACGAAAATGAGATTGTTTTACCCCTTGGCATTCTGCACTTACTGCGCGGATATTATATTATAATCAAAACAGTTTTGTTTTGGTTATAGTAGTATTAATGTGCACTGTCAGTATTGGCTGCATCCTGGTTGGGGCATCGAACCTAGAGCTGAACATACAGTGGGGTCAGCGTGTAAGTGCACACACGAACGAACTCGACAGGTTGGAACCAACCTGTCGTGTTCGTTCGTGCGTGCACTTACACGCTGACCCCACTGTATACTACTTCTATGTTCTGCCTGTCCAAAGTTAGCCGCTGTACTGCGTGTTTTATTCTGAATATTGATAATAAAACGAAATGAGACCACATATAACAGACCACCGTACATAGGTAGTAACATAATCGTCAACATACACCAAGGTGCACTGTAGGACAAGCTGTGTGTGGAAAACCAAAAATTGGTGATACATTCTATCTACAACACGTCAGCATCCACCATACTATGTCATAGAAATTAGGCGACACATATATATACGTCAACATAGTGTTTTATCGAGCATCATTATTCATTCTGCCTATAAGTCTTCATGTTTCATGATCGAATAAATAATTTCTGTGGCCGTTTCATAAATGTTTCACTGTTGTCATAGCTCATTATCTTTGTACATGCTATGCCATGGACAATATCAAGGTGCATGATCACGTGGTTACAATAACAACAACGTCGCCCACTCCAAGTAAGTATTATTTGATATTGTCCTTAATATGCAACGGATTTTGATTAAATATGGCGCAGCAAACGCGTCTTCATGAGCTGCATGTGGTGGTCTAGGGAGTTTGACACAGACTTATGTCGTTTTTGCGAAGAAGCGATTTCCGTGTCGGAGACACGGAAATAGATTCTTCGCAAAAACGACAGAAGTTTCGGCGAAAATACAGAGACCACCAAATGCAGCGTAACAAGACGCGTTTGATGCGCCATATTTCATCAAAATCCGTTACGTAATAAGGACACTATAAAAGAATACGTACTTTGAATCGGTACTTGTTTTTGTTGTTAGTACCACGTGATCATACACCTTGAATATATAACAAGGTACTCAAAGCAGACACATGCACTAACGCAATACATCAGGCTAAGCACATAAATCGCACATAGCGGTGGAGCTTTCTATGGAATCCCTGGAGGGCCCTTTTGACTTATGTCTACTGTCTTATGACTTGTGACTTATGAGTTATGACTTATGAGTTGTGACTTGTAACTTATGACTTATGATGTAATATTGTCGCACATTTGAAGCACGTGCACGGAGACGCATGGAAGATGGCGGACAATGAGGAATCAGATGATGTAAGTTATACTTCGTGTGTGCCTATGGGGGATATCTCTCTCTCTCTCTCTCTCTCTCTCTCTCTCTCTCTCTCTCTCTCTCTCTCTCTCTCTCTCTCTCTCTCTCGCTCGCTCTCTCTCTCTCTCTCTCTCTCTCGTTCGCTCCCTATGTGCGGTCACTAAAAGCGCACTTTACGTATTTTAACTACACATTTGACTTCTCATGGGTTACTTCCCCTCTACGTTTTTTTCATCCATTTGTTTTTATTAGTTTCATCGGCTGGCAGACACAATACACATTAACGTAACTAGTAGAACATAGTATAGCTCCCCAATGCGTAATACTATTTTGTTCCGTACTGTTTTATGTATATTTAATACTTTAACAGTGTAATTATGTATTATACACCAGTTTTTTTTAGAGAAAAAAATGGGACGTATTAGTAATAGTATTATGGTATAGCTGCAATATTTCGCCTCCGATCTGTTATCTACGGCGCAAATTGGCCCAAAGTGAGCAGCTTAATTAAGTAACCAAACATGTTACATAGTATTCAAAATGTCGTAAATATAATGTGTTATACCTTTAAACTAATCAAATTTGAATCAAAACTCGTTAAATTCCACAAAAAGTATAACTGGCTATGTATTCCCATGATAACTCGAGCCAGCCATTGTTGTTGTTGTTGTTCTAGATATGGCTAGAATGGCCCAGGAATTATATCACTTCCAAATAAATGTCGATAAACATCTTCACAAGGTAAAATAATATAGTTTTACATTTGCATGTTCTTTATTAATAATTTATTGATGTAATATTGATAGTTTTATGTGGCTAACTTACCAAAATAGATGGAAAACCGATTGAACAAAATCACTCTTCCAACTGTTACATTACAGAGATGGGCTTAAGTTGCTACCTCGTCAGGGACGAAAATTTTTCTGATTTTCTCACTCGTCCCGCAGGACGAGTGCCCAAACATTTCCACTCGTCCTGCGCAAAGTATCACCAGTCCTGCAAAATGCGAGTTCTTGTTTTTAATCAAAGCCGCCCGCAAAAAAAACTGTGAGTCACAATTATTTCAAAAATCGAAATGCAAATCTTCAAAGTTATGTTATGATCATGAAATGCTCTCGTCAAGCGCCGCGATGATAGGATCATTGGAGGTCGAAAAGCAGGCACGATGTTGCCCCGGCTATGAATCAATTGGGACATCCCTCTAGGGCGACATTGAAATAATACTGCTTCAGCGTGAATAGGCATATAATATTATAATCTTATGATATTCGACTAACTGGATGGAAGTATTTGTTGGAAAAATATTATGTCTGATAATATATATCTTCGTTTAATTACTTACAATAATATTCGGCAACTTTCGGAATATTTCATACTCGTACGGAAACACACGAATACCGTCAAATATAACCCCGAATCCGACAATGTGGGGTTTACATTTATTACGACACGACAACTAAACAAAATTAACTCGCCCCATGGTAAACTCGTTACCAAACGGAAGTTTCAGACAAGATTTTCGTACAATAGTCCGCACATTCTACTGAATCACGTCCGTAATAATAGTGAACACAAAATATACGTTTATTTATTATTCTCTCTACATATGTTTATAATAAATATGAACCCCAAAACCCGTTGTCGGCCAAGTACCATAACGGTCCCAACATCGACGTATCCGTTAGAATAGACAGGGACTCAGTTAAAACTGTTAGTTACCTCCCTTAGAAAAGTTAAACGACATTTGCTTTAAAAAATGTAAACACGCAATTCACAGAACACTCGGTAATTTTACTTTTGATACTAGTCGAAGCGCATTATGTGACAGACGGATTATTGTTGTTGGCCAAGGCTGTAAATTGGCACTCGTCCTGTCGGACGACCGACAAGGATTTTCTACTCGTCCGATCGGAAATGTCACTCGTCAATACGAGCGGACGAGTGGAATTTTCGCCCCCTGCTCGTGAACGAAGGAGCGAGTAAGGTAGCAATAATGTTTCTAATTATGGTATGGCGCAGTCCGTCTGTCCGAGGGACCTCGGGTGACCTTGTGGGTGGGGGGGGGGGGGGGGGTAAAAAAACCCACACCGTAGTGTTTTGACTCATTCCGTTTGGGTTTCAAAAAGTTGCTTGTGGTGTGCACTAGAACAAAGGAAAAAAACGTATGCAACGCTCGGGAGAATGTCCGTCTGTCCGTCCGTCCGTTTTCAATGTTAAGTTTTCGTGTTTAGGTCTTTTTTTTCCATCCCCTCCTTCCCATCCCTCACCTCCCTACTACCTCCACTTCCCCCTTTTTTAACCCTCCCTTCCCATACCCCCTCCCCGCTGTTTTACCCCTCCCCTCCCTGCCTCCCCATTTGTTTTACCTCCTCTCCCCTTCCCCCTTTTTACCCCCTCCCCTGACCCTCTACCTCCCCTCGTTCGTTCGTTCGGCTCATATTTAAGGGTGGGAATTGGCTCGAACACCTTCCATACCCGGGATATATAGCCCAGTAAAGAAGCAGGCCGATGGTCGTCTGTCTGGTTTATATTTCCGAATTTTGATAAATGTTGCATTTATAATTCAGGCTCCAAAAATGTGCGTCAAATATAGGAGAATCTATGCAGGTATGGTAACCTATAATTTGAGGCCTCCTATAGCACCCATCAGCTTATATGTGTGTGATATAGTATGGCTGGGTATGATCGATTATAGATGATTGAGGGGAACCCATACTAGTTTACGTGATTTGTGCGTTTTGAGTGGCACACGGACTGGTCAAATGAAATTAAGTGGCGAGTATACTATCTGAGTCACTAATGTCTCCCCTACCACCTGCCCCCTTTTTATACGCCCGTTTTTTTTAGAGAAAGGATGGGACGTATTATGGTATGGCGTTGTCCGTCCGTCCGTTTTCATTGTTAGGTTTTCGTGTTTAGGTCCGTTTCTCACTTACTATTTCAACTACAGCCACAAACTTGCACAACTTCACAACCTACTGCTGCACACCAGAAACCACCATTATAATGTGTGACCTTTATGCGACATAGACATACTTTTCCTGCTTCATTGACGTAGTTATTTTCAATGTTAAATTGTCGTGTTTAGGTCTGTTTCTCACTTACTATTTCAACTACAGCCACCAAACTTGCATAACTTCACTATCTATTTGCACACCTGAAACCACACCATGTCATGTGACATTGACCTACTTGTTTTTACTTCATTCACTTAGTCATTTTCAATGTTGTGTTTGTATATTTAAGCTTACTATCAAACTTGCAGGCACCAAACTTGCACAACCCAACTACTTACTGGTGTACATCCTCGACGGGCGTATATTGTGACCTTCTGCACTCTTGTTATTAATATAAACTAGTAAAAATATTAACAGTGCAGTGGCGGATTCAATGGCATGGGGCAACTAGTTAAATACCGGTGTTCACATATTGTCATATTATGAAACGCCAAATCTACATAAACTCAAATATATATTGCTAGCTCTAAATATTTAGAGCTATCAATAAATATTTAGAGCTATCACTAAATCATTTGGAGAGCTCTCCAAATCAAGTTATACAATGCTGCTCGCTACAAATCAATTTATACCAAGTTAACATTAGTCTGTACATCTGTATGGATGTTCTCCTGTGTGAATGTATACATCCAAGTTTGCATTGTAAATGCAATAAATCCAATGCCCGATGATGCACGCTGTAAATAAGGGGATGGAGCCTATTTTTAATGATAAGCTGTGCAACAAGTAGCGTGCGTACAAGTGAACCGCATGGCAACTTATTTGCACGTTACTTATTGCACGGTTGCACGGGGTTTACTTTTTGAAAAAATACGGGGTCTGAAAAGAGCACCCAACATGCGTCTAACTGTGACTGTTGAAGCTTATGAACGTTTTTTTTTATCTCCGAAAATCAAAAAGTTTTTCAACTTAAAGCTGGATTCTCGCCGATGAGGTAAAAATCTATTCCACCCGGTGTAACAATTATTTCCTGTCGGTATATGTATTAATTGATATATTATTATTTAAATATTTGGCATTGTCTTAAACGGGCTTATGCACAGATAAACCTGGAAAGAGGTAAACAATATAATGAACCCTGCTTTTTCCTATATGTTGGTATCGGTTTTCTGAAAATATACGCCCCTGTGAATACACGGAAAAACAATTATGAAATAAATAAAAAGTCTTTTTATTTAATGACTAGCGATGAAATAGCGGGATTTACCAGTAAAATATTTATTGATATTTCACTGTTTCAAACAGTGAATTTCTAAATCGATATCCCACAGTTTTGCCGGAATACTACTTTTTAAGCCCCGCCCACAAAGAAAGTAAATGCTCAAATAAAATTAAATTGTTGATGTTATAAATAAATTGTTGATAATTGTGATTCTTTATATGTCTTATTATTCATTCTATGTGAGATATTTACATTATGTAGCAACATGAATTAAATAACCATCGTGATATGCCTGATCAAAATCGGATCTTTTTTCTATGCCCAATGGGATAGAGGCGAAACTTGACATTGGGGTTCATCACAGGAAAGGAGGTGCGATACGGGATAATTTAATTTAAAAAACTAAATAGAAAAACGCGCATAAGCCCGTTTTAAAGCCATTAAAATAAATAGAAAATTTAAAATTTGCTTTTTTTCAGTGCAAGATCGAATTTTATTTCATCTCGTGAACACCAAATGTTGTATTTTCACTCGTGGCTTCGCCACTCGTGAAAATACAACGTTTGGTGTTCACTCGATGAAATAAAAGTTGATATTGCACTGAAAAAAACAAATATCCTCTATATAATATTTCATTTTAACTAGCGTGTGTGACGCTAGTTATTATATTTTCTTCATGTACCACTGTCCTAATGAAGCCGTTCGGGTCACGGGTTCGAACCCCACCCAGGGCAAACATTTTTTAATCTTTTTTTATTATTTAACTTCGTTTTCGAGCGGTAAATCACATGGTTGTGTATGCAAAACGTATTTATTGATTGAATAGAATAATTTATTGTAGTTTCTATTTCTTACATGAAATTGGCTATATACCGTGCACAAGCCCCTTTAAGACAATCCACGGAATTTGAGTCGTGTCGTGTATATGAACTGACTCAAGTAACGTCACGCTCGTGTACGAGCGATTTATGACGTATTTACAGCAGAAGGTATGACGTATTTCAGAGCTCCAGATAAGTTAGCGCTTTGTTTGATATTATTATTAATTATTATTGCATTTTTCGCGTCATTTCGAAATATATAGTCAAGGGAATACACGAATTATATGCTATGTGGAGTGATAAGAAAGATATTCCAACATTTAAAGTACTAACATGTCTTACATCATGTACACCGTAGACATAAGTTTGCTTATCTGCATTTTGCTTCCAAGACGACGACTAAATACTACCATATCTTATGGGATAGTTTGTATACCGGACACGGCTCGCATATTTCAATGTTGGCACCGGCGTAAGTTATATACTGTTAATAAAACTAATATAACTACATAGCAAGCACTCATAACTTTTAAACCTGGTGGAACACAGTTTACACAACTGTGTACTTCTTTGATTCCTGTAATAATATTTGTTTTACCCCATCATGGGAATCCAGCTTTAAAATATTATTCATTCGACTTAGAATATGTTAGTTTTGGCAACCAATTTGACACATATACATGTATATCTAGTTTATTCGTAATCCTACTTTCAAATAAGTACAGACATCAACGGGAAATACACTTACAGACAGAAACGGGAATTGCCCTAGCACGTGATGATACGACCGGCTTGCGCGTGGTGAAATTAACATCACTAATTGCCTGTTCACAGTCAACCAAACGAATGAGATATCGGAAAGAAATGTACACGCGCTATGAAAGTGTTTTGAATGCAACATCTATAATGATTGACAGTGCATGTTCTAAAAACGATTGACTGATGATACAAAAACAGTTAATGCGCGATGGTCTCGTATATCATAAATATAATATACTAGACCAAACGCGCAATAACTATTACTTAGTCTGTACACGTGTATGGCGTTCTCCGCCTGTTGAATGTATACATCTCTGTTAACATTAGTCTGTACACGTGCACGGTTGTTCTCCTGTATGAATGTTTATGGTATTCAAAAAGTTGAATGTCGTGTGTCGAGCACGACATTCAAAAGTTGAATGGCGTATGTTGAGCGAACTTCACACACATAATTGAGTGACCTTTCACTAAGATGGTTCAAGCCGAAGTGATTTATAAAAAAACATGGTTTCCAGGATGCGAGGTCTGTGTCCTAACATGTATACAAGGTCAAGGTCAGATGAGCGAATAGGACCATGCTGGCCCTCTTGTGTATTTGTTTGGCAATATGTTATTGAAATGTTACATACTATCATCCGTATACTTTATTCGCAGGACGAGCATAGAAGACAACGCATACAAAGAAGTCCTGGAGAACCTTAGGAAATGCAAGAAGAAAAAAACAGCAATGCCTCAACAAAAGGGAGTTAAGGTAAAAGTGTTGACATGGAGGCATGTTTTTAGTCCTTAGATTTTGGGATACTCTGATGCCCATCGTCTGTCCGTGCGTACGTGCGTCCATCGATAATGTATTCAAAGGACGTGGGTGGTTGGTCGGGAGCATGCAAAGGTAGTTTTATCGATGGGATTCTGCCTTACCAGAATCCCGTTGGAGACCTGGTTTGGTTCTCAGGTACTTGGTAAAGCTTTAATAGTACACCACATGATTATATGAACATATGCTACAGAATATACCAAATTATGTTGACATTCACATAATTGCAAAACACTTAGCGCTTTCGTTAAGAATGTAAGAGTTTCTCCAATTGTCAGAACTTCTTTACAACTGATGGATCGCTTTAATATTCACCACATGATTCATATGAACATATGCTACAGAATAATACCATACTTAATATGACTTCCTTTTGACCTTTACATTAATTGTGAAAACACTTGCTCTTTCGGTTAAGAAGTTTGTAAGAGTTTCTCAAACTTGTCAACTATTGCCCCCGCACCGAATGTGCTGCCAACGGGGGCATTTGTGTGCCATTAGGCCACATTTCTTGTTCCCCCTGATACGGGTGAGGAATGGGACTCAGTCCCATCGACCGACCTTGTATGACTAAACATATTGTTGATAGGTCGCTAAACCCAAATTCTCTCTCTCTCAAACGACTAACCCTCCTGTACCACTAGGCCGGTCTTAATGAATATTCACAGCAATGATACATGGGTGGTTCTCTACAGAAATACAGAAATAGCTAAATCTGTTCGGTCCGGTGCATTAGGTAATTACAGCGAAATTTCTTTAAACAGGTTCTGTTCATGAACCAATAAGCGACCAATACATCAAACATGCTATGAATGATTGTTATGTGGTCCTCTACAAAATATAAATAAATAATGTCTTTTCATTTGTTTTACAGGCTGGAAGTGCAGCAGTGTCTACCACAAATAAAGGGTGGTAGAAGTGGCCGCCACAAAGAGTACAAAATCCACTTCGGTTGGCTTCATTACAGTAAAGGCTCGCACAAACAAGTGAAATATAAACAAGGCGGTGGGACAAGAATTGTGACATATGCCATTGATGAAAGTCAGACAGTGGAGTCATTACTTTCGTTAGGAAAGAAATTGTTTTTTCCTGAAGGGAGAAGTCAGTGTGGATTGCTAAGTGAAATGGTAGATGTAGGCCTATGTAAAAATGTTGTAAAATGTTGCAACGAGTTACTACAGATCTGAGATCTGATAGATGTATGTCTTGTATAATGTTAACACGCGTTACTATACATATCTGGGATCTGATAGACTTATCATCTGGGATCTGGTACATCTGGTCTATGTATAATGTTACTTATTTGTTACTACAGATCTGGGATCTGGTAGATGTATGTCTGTGTTTAAAACAGGGTTTTCTTTCGCTATTTTGGTAACATATGACCCATACCCAGCTTAGTAAAAGTACACAGTGAGCGAAAAGTGCCAGTCCTACAGTGATGTCTGGCAGTTTCTGACGAGGACTGACACATTTTTCTGTCTTGGCAGTCCAAATGTCCTGCACATATTTTCACTGTGAAGTAAAGTGAAAATTGGAAAAAAAGATCGCTAACTCCGTACTTTTACTAAGCTGGGTCATGTTTCCAAAATAGCAAAAGAAAACCCTGTTTTAAACACAGACATACATCTACCATATCCTAGATCTGTAGTAACTCGTGTAACATTATACACATGCCTACATGCACCAGATCCCAGATATGTAGTCTATCATATACCCAGAATCTGTTAGTAGCTCATGTAAACATTATACACATACCTACATCTACCAGATTCAGATATGTATATCAGATACCCAGATCTGTTAAGTACTCATGTAACATTGTACGCAGACCTACATCTACCAGATCCAAGATCTGTAGTATTATACTCATGTAAGATTATACACAGACCTACATCTATCAGATCCCATATATGAAGTAACTCGTGTAACATTAAACCGAGACCTACATCTATCAGATCCCATATTTGTAGTAGAATGACTCGTGTAACATTACACACAGACCTACATCTACCAGATCCCAGATCTGTAGTCTCTCAGATCCCAGATATGTAGTAATACGTGTAACATTATACCCATACATACATGTACCTGATCCCAGATATGTAGTCCTATAAATAGTACCTTCCTCACAGATCCGGAACCTGCAGATCGCCGATCTGCTTTCATGTGAAGTCTGCCTTCTGCGACGGAAAGTGGCGAGTTTGCCTTTTGATAGGGCATGATGAATGTCAGTACACATATTGCCGATATTTAGATGTTATTGATTAACAATACATTACATTGATACATTTGATATGATACAGTTTAAAATAATCACTACAATGTGTATATAAAACGTCTTCGGACTAATATACACATATGTATATGGTGAGTATTCGTGTTCTAGTTTTTCTTTCGAAAACTCATTATATTATACTGAGCAAAAAAAGAGCTTTACTGTCATTATTGTGTAATAACTGTTTTGTTCATACATGTATAATATACACGCTACCAGTGTCCACATGTCGATGATCAATAGTGTCCCTGTCTTGTTGTGTATCTGATTTGTTATCATCGGACAATGTGTATCGACCGAATCGTCAGAAAGTCGTTTCGAGCCATTTACACGTGCTCGTGCTCAATGACTGGAAAACTTCGGTTTGGCCTACCTGAGCAGCACAAGTCATTCGGTACAAAGTCCAAAACATACCAAAATTTGTTTGACAGATATGCCGCGTTTATCAGAAGCCCATATAAATCAGGCAATTGGCATGCTTCGAGCTGGCGTTGCTCTCGTTGACATCAGTAGAGTGTTTGGTTGCAGCCGCATAGCCATGTTCAATTTGATTACGTGTATGCAGCAAACTGGGATGTGGTTCGTCGTCCTAGGGCACTAGTCAGGGAATGGAACGCTATTCCCAACGCTGTAGTCCAAAATTACGTCAATTCCATGCGACGTCGCGTCAACGCAATAAACGCTCGTGGTGAACATAACAGATATTAAACAGATATCAGTTCAATTTCGACCTAACAGAAAACATTATCTCATCGATAACATCAACCAGAAAGTCAAAGCGAATTTTATTTGGAAACTTGTGTTTTTCAGTTTTGCACCTTGTTCCCTTAATCATAATTTTTCGAGTATGTCGATCAACTTTTTGATTTCAATAAAAGTGCAGATGTTTTGCCAATTTGTCACTTGACATATACATATCAACATCGTTGATGTATCTCTTGAAATGACCTAGCTATGAAACAAAATAGGTACAGTAAAGTTTCTTTTTTTGCTCAGTATAGATTAAGATGTCTAATTCGTTCCGGTCTGTTACATACGTGAGTTAAAAATAGAAAAAAAATCTTTAAATAACTTCTATTGAAATCCTTCAAGCGGTTCAAAAGTTATTGATATAAACAAGCTTAACGCAGACCTAATCACATACCTCAGATAACGCAGAGGGTGGATATTTCGATCCAACGACCTTGACCTTGGACGTGAGGATCTGGGTTGTACGCCAAACACAGCATCATGATGAGACACATTGAATCGATATCTATGCATGTGTGAAGTTTCGATAAAATATTCCATACTGTATTCGAGTTATGCTCCGGACACGAAAGTGTCTGTGGCGGCGGCGGATGCGGCGGCGTGAAGACGTCAAATCCATATGGATTTTAGGGGGGGGGGGGGCGACCCCCCACCCACAAATGCAAAACACGTTAGTGCACTATGCTTAGTCGACTATAGTTAGTGGACTAAACAAACTTGGTTAGTAGACTAAGAAGTTTTCAAGTAGTTGGTAAAGTGTATGTGAAAGTTGGATCAAGTTATGCCCCTTTTTGCGATCACACCAATCGCGGGCAGCTACAGGGGGGATTTCGTGCAGCGTATAGTCAAACCGCGGTTTGGGGTTCAAAATACCGCAGTTTAAGAGTTCCCGAATTGCGGTTCTACCGCGGTAGTATTGCAGTAGTATTGCGTTTTCGGTTTTGGGTTGAAGTGCACGAAGATTGATAACATCAATCTTCGTGCACTTCAACCCCAAACCGAAACCGCAATAACAGCATTGATAGAAAGCACGGGGAGACTTTTTACAGCCGCCACACAAGTCACAAATCACAAGTCAGAAATCACAAGTCATAAGCCACAAGTCAGAAATCACAAGTCAGAAGTCATAAGTCACAAGTCATAAGTCGCAAGTCATAAGCCACAAATCAGGTCAATAATATCTATTATATGCTTTAGTATATATCATATACTATATATATATATACTAAACTATATGTACGTAAGGTATAAACTGACAAAGTGATCCCTATGTGTCTGCCATGCTACGCAGGCGACACAAGCATTTACTACACTAATTTCTACACACCAAAGAATGATTGTATGTTCCTATACTCAAATGGACGACGTCACGACAAAATCATCATCGGTCAATGTTGACGTTACCGTCAAAAAGTGCGGGTGAAGTAGATGAAACGGAATTTGTGAAGCCTAAACGTACACGCGATATCTCCCTTAATATTTAGGCAGTGGCTACTGCCACGGTCCCGTGGTGCTAGCCGCTCAGGCTACAGCCACGGTCCCGTGGCTCTAACCTGAGCGGCTAGAACCACGGGACCGTGGCACTAGCCTACCCTCACAGGGTTGGCTAGTGCCACGGGTCAGTCCATAGTACATGTAGTTTTGTATGTAGCATACTGGATATATGTTAGAAACAATTAAATCACCGCGGTATTGTTCCGATAATATTTTTATATAATATAAATAAGTTAATCCATCGCGTAGAACTGTCAAATCTTAATTTCACAGGTTCGGACGTAACAGAGACGTAAAATATGTATGTAGGCGTAAGTTGAATAATTAAAGTTATAATTATTAAGATGAATATTTTATTATAAAAATAAAACAAATATAGTAGTTCAATGTAAGTTTGCATTATTGATTCATAAGAATGAACTCGGATCGATAGCATATCCATCACACTGGGCCTGGTCAAGTGTGAATTGTGATAACAAAGGTTTCCACATGACGGTGTCACGTGATGTCCACTGTCCACGAGATATTCACAGATGACTGAACAAACAGACTGAACAAACTGTCAATTAGCTGCCACCTATCGCGTTCCAAGATACCTTAATATTCTTCACACAACCCCCAAGAGGAGGGTATCATATCTCATATACCTTATATGTACAGAATATGTTTACAGCACAGAGCAATTTTAATTTCTACTAAGTGATTTGAATGTTAAAAATTTTTTTCCCTTAATTCTCACCAAAATACGATTTGACAGCATATGAAAATCGTCTTGACAACACAAACTAATTATGGCGATTGGCCATCAAATAATTTAAAACATTAATTGAGATTTCTTGACAGTTCTACGTGATTTATTTACTTATTTATATTATTGTTTCTAATATATACACAGTAGGCTATATATACAGACTATGGACTGACCCGTGGCTCTAGCCTGCCCTGTGAGGGTAGGCTAGTGCCACGGTCCCGTGGTGCTAGCCGCTCAGGCTAGAGCCACGGGACCGTGTCTCTAGCCTGAGCGGCTAGCACCACGGGACCGTGGCACTAGCCACTACCTAATATTTATGATATCAGTATTCAATAAAAACTGTTTCTGACCTGAAAATAGCGTCCAACAACATGGCGTGAATATAAGAAAATCTATAAAAATCGCCCAAAAATTTCTGCTCGATGGCTGAAGGAACATTTGACCCACGGTATTAAAACTTCATATTGACGCATTTTGTCATATATGCCAAGAAGCTTGAGCTTCAAGAACGGAATTTTACGACACAAAAGCTTATGGTAGATAGTGTAAGAAACGAACACCTCTATATCAATAACGCATCAGTACTTTAATATGAAAAGGGTTTTGCAACACTTGATGGTAACAGCAATATTGTCAACAGCATATAGTTTTCAATCCTGGTCTATTCTTGCCACTAAACCATTTAACTCTGTGAATAACATCAATGCAGCATCAGCATCTAATGGAATTTGAAGGTCGGGCTTTAAAAGATGTGCCAACTCATTGAATTCGTCGAAGTTTCTCTTTGGAATTGTATGCAAGGTTTTTGCAACATCTCGCATCACGTTTAGTTAATCACCGTGCCATAATCATGTGAGTCAAAACATTTCCGGTAAAATAAAAATACATAACGTCAGGTTTTCCGTATTGTACTCCAGCATGGTGCTGCGATCTTATATCATGAACATTCCATTGCTGTGCAATTCGGTCCAGATTGGTGTAATGTATTGGGTCTAGCTCATTGTAACGTCCAGAATCACGCATGTCCTTGAAGAAGTTCATCCACCACTGTATTCCTTGTTGCCTTAGAGTACCCCACCATCTTTCAATGCGCTGGTTAGAAGTGCTTTTTCCAACAATAAGACTTCGACTTCTTGCAAAGGGGTCGGTTGCATCATTCCGAAAGAATTGCTGTAGGAGGCAAACAACAGAGTTTTCTGTGCCAGCATCACAACGCAATATACGGGGTGTTTTCCCAATTTCATTTAGTGCATCCAAATAATATTTTGCAATTAATTTTGGATTGTTGTTTGTGTCTGAAACCTCTAGCCAGATTAGTTTTCTTTTCTGCTAAAACCATCTATTGCACCATGTATCAAAATCCGAGGTCTTTAACTTATCGTAAACCGTCTACATGCCAAACGTTGTTTGGCCCTTTTGCGCAATAGAACCGTCTTTGAAGACGATGCGCCTTTCGCATTTCAACACCAGTTGGATCCAGTTCCTTCATTATATACATGACATCATCACGCTTTACGTGCATATTATATTTACTTTTAACCGGCGCCACATCATTCGATGGCCAACAGATTGTCCGCTAGTCTGTATTTCCCTGTCAACAACATGAATCACACGTGCCAGTGGAGTATATACGTTTATACCGCGACGTTTCAGGTTCAACCTTTGTAGGATCCTTTTCAGTTGACGAATTGACAACAAAATTCCATGCCGAAGTAGCAAAAATCCGAGAATTTCACTGTATTTAAAACCTTGTTTGAAATATTCCACAATGAGTGATGACTTTTCAACATTCAGAGAGGATGAAGGTAGATATGTTGGCACGACAGCAACTACCATTCCCAACAGGGCGCAGACACAAACTACAAACACGCATTTCATTTCGCTTCTTCGCCGATAAATTCTGAAATGTATAAAAGTATATGTACATGTAATTTAATCACACCCAATGTTTACTATGGTGGCATATTTCTTCCAGCTACTTAACGTGATAAGACGACTTATAGATGCATTAAGACGACTTCGCTATCACGTTATCATGAAAAGTTGATGACAGAAATATGCCACCATAGTATGTTCACGTTATTGCTTGGCGAACCACAAGATGCTCCACAAATGAGAAGGTAATATAAATTTCAGCTATAATGCATCTTACTTTATATACACAATAACACGAAAAAGTACATACATTTGTATTTACTAAATTAGGTCGCGAAACCAAAATGAAAAAAAACTAACTGCATAATTATTGTTCAACTGGTACATGCATCAGCAACTCAGAGCGATTGTATGGTGGCATATTTCTGCCATTCACTTTTCGTGATAACGTGATAGCTAAGTCGTCTTGAAACACCTTATAAATCGTCTTGACTACTAGTGTAGCCAGAGTGTGTGCGAAACAATGGTGTCTCGCACACTCCATCCGGCATCAGTGGCTTTAATATCACAAACACGGCGTCAAGAGCGCTAATTACATCTTAACATCTCGATGTTTAAACAACGTTGTAAATCCTTAATAAATAACCCGGGATGACTTATATAGGCCACTGCGTGTTCTTGCACATCCGTCTTCCTCCACGTGGTCACTTGAAGTGCGCTTAAATAATTACATTTTATGGGAAGTCACAACTCATAAGCCACAAGTCATAACTCATAAATCACAAGTCATAAGACAGTAGACATAAGTCAAAAGGGCCCTCCAGGGATTCCATAGCTTTCAACCTATAGGGCGCCAAGTGGGACATGGCTCAATTTTGTAAACAAAATTCATTTTTGTACCTATAAACTTGACAAAAGCAAAACAAAATTAAATATATACTGAATTCAATACAAAACTCAATTCTGTGTCACAAAATTCAATTTTGTGTCACAAAATTCAATTCTGCCTACGTTTCGTATACGTATTTGCATACGTTTCGATTCTGTTGCCCAAATATGGCACACGCATGTAAGAATGACTACCATTGGTCAGATACAGTATGACAAAAATGTGGCCTGAATAATATGTATAAAAATATATCAGCAACAAACATGATGGAACTTGGATGGAAAATAACATTTTGTGAATTGGTTGCCATGACAACCGTTTATTGTAATTATGCATTGACTATGTACATACATTTAATAACGCTATCCCAATGTTGGTTACTTGAAATGAAACGATGCTATTGTTAAAATGTTTATATAAACTAGTTGTTATTTGGCCGCCCTGGCATCCGCATACATGATTAGTCACAATAAGATTCTTGGATAGAACTAGAGGTATATATTTTGTAATCATAATATAACCAAAATAACTGTCCATAAAGAAGCATAATAGCAGGCGCGTAGCTGCATTAAGGCACTGCAGGCCCGGGCCTGCAGAATTTTCAACCGGGTAGTCAACCGGGCCTGCAGATTCAAATTGGCTAGCTACGCCCCTGAATATTGATATATTGGGTTATATTTTCGCATTGAAATATTTAAATCTGCAAGTGTACTCCACCATCTAGTAAAATGGACTAAGACCGATCTCAACCAATCAACGTAGAGATGACATAGACTATCAGTTACGCAAACTAATTTTTGTGGACAAAACTGAATTCTGTCCCACAAAACTGAATTTTGTTCACAAAACTCAATTCTGTCTTACAAAATTGAATCCTTTATAACAAAAATGAATTTTGTATATCAGAATTTTACATAATTGGATTTTGTGATTTTTAGTGCTACAAAACTCAATTTTGTCTGGACAAAATTGGTTTTGTACACATAATTAACCTGTCCTGCATGGCGCCCCGTACAACCTGGCACAAACATGCATTCCACGACCAGCAGTTGGAATATTGATTTTATGTATATTAATTTAATATGTAAAATTGTTACAGAAATAATCAAAGTACTGAAAGTACTGAGCTGTGAGCCCAACTGAAATGTGTGGTAAACAGTGTTTTAGTATATTCTCCTGTAAATATTTCAAATAGAGTAATTGTAATAAATGGTGTTATGGGAAACTGTATAACACTCGACATATTGTGTATGTGGAGAGGGGAAGGAGCTGTATAGAAACAGGAAGAATCTTAGTAAGGCTTAGCATTTGTTTTGTATGCATTACATACACATCCGCATGAGCTCTGACATTTTTATCAAGTTTCGACATCATTTAAGTAAAATATAACTGATTTTCAAAGTCAATATCGGCGAAATACGGCGATGCGGTAAGGGTGGTAATTCCATATCCGGGCTCAATTATTGTAAGTGAAAGTGTACGCTATTACCACTCATTCATGCCGACGCGACGATTCAAATGAGTGAACCATCTAGACGACACGGTTCAAATGAGTGGCAACAGTATATCCAGAAAATCCAGACAGTTGCCAGACAGGTGTGATTCGGGTTTACACACCATTAATGCGTGACCAAAATAGTACGTTTTATTTGTGGAAAATGAACGGCTAAATCTGAGGTTCAATTGGTTTTTCTTCAATTAATTATGTACCAAATATATACATTCTAATAAATGTGAAATGTAAAATAGCATAAAACGAGTCGCTAACAATGACCTAGATACGAGATGTATACATAAGCGCCACAATAAAAAATAGCGCCGTGATATCTGACTGTATTTTGAGAACCGGCTACATAAGCTGCGAGCTCGCAGATAAAACATATGGTTGATTAGTCAGAAACTCACCTGTGTATACAAATAGTTTATGTAAATTAGTGTGCTACATGAGCGAATGGCATATCCATTACATATTGGGTTGTAATTAGTAATAACTCATCTGCACTAACACTAGACATATATGTATCCACTCAAGTTCGGTTGAGCATGCATGTGCATGGAAACAGAGTATTAAATGGGCACTAAAGTGGATTCAATGATTTGCGGTACACCGTCCCACAAATACACACACAGGCAATCAGCTAGAAATAGAACGGGTGCTGCTTAGTATACGTTGTTTTGATAGTCGTGTTCGGCGATAGTGGTGGGTACCTTGACATTGAAATGTTACTGATCAAAACACACATTATGACAGTACTCAACATATAGTAAGCAATGACTAAGGACAAACTATTAAATTAATGAAGTGATATATAATATTCGCTACAAGTTCAAACACAAGATGTATGATCACGTGGTACTAACAACAACAACAAGTACTGAAATTTCCAGAATCCATCTGATTCAAAGTACATATTCTTTTATAGTGTCCTTATTACGTAACGGATTTTGATGAAATATGGCACATAGAACGCGTCTTGTTAAGATGCATTTGATGGTCTCTGTCTTTTCGCCCAAACTTCTGTCGTTTTTGCGAAGAATCGATGTCCGTGTCTCCGACACGGATTCTTTGCAAAAACGACATAAGTCTGTGCCAAACTCCCTGGACCACCAAATGCAGCTCATGAAGACGCGTTTGTTGCGCCATGTTTCATCAAAATCCGTTGCATATTAAGAAAATATCAAATAATACTTACTTTGGAGTGGGCGACGTTGTTGTTGTTGTAACCACGTGATCATGCACCTTGAAACAGGTATGTCAGACGCATATACTTATGATGTTCATATCACATGTTGGTTGAATGGATTGTCATCTATATTACATGTTTACGTACACAACGTAGTAATAACGGAACAGTGTACATCAGTAGTGTAATGTCGACACTTCTAACTTTCGTTTAGTCTTATTTTGCGGTATTTTCGCGCATAGATTAAATTATCGCTGAAAGTGCATGCATGATGTATGCTATATTACATTAATTGGCTATATTACATAATTTCGCTTAAACTTGATTTGTTCATATGAATTGTGTTCATTTTGTTACTCATATAGACGCTTCTTCTTGCACAGTATGCCGTGCATGGTAATGCATGGGACAAAATACGAAATGGAATAACACATGATACAATATGTTCCAATCTTAAGACAGATATATTGTTACTAATGAGCATTGGTAGAGGATATTACACATTTAATCATCAAACAAACACATGTACAGTCCCAAAATCGCATGATAAACATAAAATACACTGTATTTTAAATGTAAAAGCGGGTATGTATTACAGCTTCTAGTCATACTAAACAGATATATAATAAACAATTATCATGTTTAATCAGCCGCTACCCATAGAATGTGTATGGGAATTTAGTTTCATTGCTACACATATTGTACGAAATGGCGGCCATTTTGAAAGTATGCAATTCATAGTTGCCTCAAACTAGTATTGAGAAACTTCTGCAGGCATACCAATGGTATAATCGTCTAAGCTGATCGGTATACTCTCGTCTGATATATTTTGTGTAATGCGTGAAAAGCTCTGAATTCCAGAAAATTGCTGTTCCAATTTTACAGTGATGGATATCTTAAATATGCAAATTAATATGTGTATGTTCATTTTCATGCTTTTAGTAAGCTGTAGATCAACGAATGTGTATAAAATGCATATGATCTTTGCAATTTTGAACGGGTATGTGGTACCGACATTAATTTCAAAGTTTACGAAATTCGTATAAAATGGCCATTTTGGATTTACACACTTCTCTTTTTATCGTGAAATTGGTTTATAAGCATTGTATAGCATGTCAGTTATCACATGCAGTGGGGTCAGCGTGTAAGTGCACACACGAACGAACACGACAGGTTGGTTCCAACCTTTCGTGTTCGTTCGTGTGTGCACTTACACGCTGACCTCACTGTATCATAAGTGTGTTTGCATTAACCATTATGTGACTGATGAAACAACGACGTTGCATATAACTAGCCTAGAAACTGGATATGCATTTCATAAGGTCGGCATAACACCTTTATATCACAAATGTTATGTTTGTGTTGCGTATTATTATTAATACCAATATGCTAAACACGTTGGGTCTATGTTAGTTTCATATATGTATGTGGTGTCAGAACTTAATTGCTCGTGCGTGCCTGTTTATTTAAATAATTAATACAATTTGTGTAAAGTGGCGGTCATGTTGGTTTCTGTACATCATATTCCTAATACAATGGATTGATACATATTTAGCACTCGATTGAGCCCCCCCCCCCCCCCCCCCCCCCCCCCCCCCCCCCCCCCCCCTACCCCCCCCCCCCCCCCCCCCCCCCACCCCCCCCCCCCCACCCCCCGCGCAACTTCTGATGTTGTAAACAACTTGTGGGCAGAGTTGGGGGAATGTTTTCAATATATTTTACTAAAATGTTCACCTTGGTGATATATTCTTCACATTGGCATGGAAACAGCAAGCACCTGCGTGACTTAGATGTATTCGCTGCAAAATCGGATAAAAAGAATGCGCTTAATTAACAGGTAGTTTCATTTGTCCGATAAACTGATTGTCCGGAAAACTGGTATGACCCCTGTATATGAATTGCAAATACATGTATGTCAAAAGTATTGATCCGCCAGTCGCCGGAGCATTCGGACCTGTTTCGACGCCCGTGAAATGTTAAAGGTACATGCCCACTCAGTAGGCACAACATGTTCTTTATAGGAATTAAATAAGTGTAATTGTGTCACTATTCCACCAGTTCTAAAAAGTACGAGTGCCCTCTATACAGATATAATCATTTAGTAATAATAATGTTATTGATAGTGACTCGCGGTGGTATCAGGCTATTTTCATATGCAAAAGAGGCATAATATGTTTTAATTATTTAGATATATACTAATTAAATGCGTCACCTGACAAAAAGATAATATTTTAGACAGATTATAAAGTATGATCATTGCACATCAAAAATAAATGCAGAGAATAAATAGTAATGTCTGTTAACATTTTGAGGAAACACGGTTATCGCCCCTGATATCAGTGTGGAAATTTATGTCTGATATAAAATGTATAATAATGCCAATCAATACGTGGGATAATGGTGAATGAATGTTTATTTTGCCAGAAAAAGTATCAGATGATGTCTCTAATATAAAGAAAAGTGTGTGCCTACTGAGTGGGTATGTACCTTTAACCATTTTACTCTCCACACTACGCGTTATTCCCCTGCGACTGTGTCACATGTAGAATAAAGTGCATATCCAGAGCATGTAGGTATCAACATGTACATACGAGTCTCTGACTGGAGAAATGGGAATATGGGTTTTACGACCAGTGTAGATCCAGATCAACCTGTGCATCCGCACAGGCTGATCATGATCTGCACTGTTCGCTATTTCATCAATGAAACACCCGTCATGCTACTGACAACCGATATGAATCCGTTATCAATCAGGCTACAGGTGTGTGCTATTTGATTAGGAGCTACACTGGTCTAAAATCACATACGCCCCATTTCTCCAGTTACAGCCACATATAATGTTATGTGATGGCGTAATAACACGATGTATTAAATATCATATACCACTGCAGTCATGGGACATAATAAGTATATCCCTCGACTGTAGTGTAATACATATGCAAGTGTGATCGCTACAAAAAAAATCAGGTCAGGGGCCCGTTTCAGTAAATTTCGTACGACTAAAATGTTCGTACATGTAAGTGCAATTTTAGGATCGTCTGGAAATCTCAATTGATGGATCTACATTTATTGAGCATAGGCTGCATTTGCCTATGTTCAATACATGTAAATCCAATAATTGTTTACAAGAAAACATTGTTAACGTGAAATTTACAGACTATCATAAATTTGCACTTATGAACATTTTAGTCGTAAGAAGTTTAGTAAAATGGCCCCCTGGTGATCAGTATATATTCAATGTACGATGTTGTGCCTTTGCAATAAATACATTTTTTAACATTTATCCTGATTTAATACCTAATGTAACTCTGATTGACGGCAACGCGTCGTTTCTTATGTAATCAGTAAACTCCTTTCATAAATAAATAAGAAATTAAATCATTACTCGTGAGTGAGTGAGTGAGTGAGTGAGTGAGCGAGTGAGTGAGTGAATAGGGTTTAACGTCCGCTTTTCTGACATAGAGGTACAAGCCTCAGGGAGTCTACACGCAGACGGGTCAACGGGGTCGAGTCCCGTATCCACCTGTCCGAGGGGGGTAAATCCCAACTTCAGAACTCAATATTTACAATCAAAATATATATTCAGTCCTGAAATTAGAACAACCTGATCTGGTGCCAGGCCCTCGCCACACCAGCATCATTTATCCCATCCCTAAAAGTAATAGGATTAGCGCTAATCTTACTTTTATATATGGGGCATAGCCTGACTCAACTCTCACATACAAGAAAGCCAAAAATGTACATGACTCGTGAAAGATCCTCAATATATATTTTGCATTTCCATTCCCAACGTATGTAAATTTAAAAATGTGAAGTTCAACTGCCACCTAATCTACACTCGTTAGCTCAATCTTTTTAAAAGCAAACTCTGATAACTCTGGCCCCAAGAGTGTTTTCCTACATTAACAAATTTCTTAATCACGTACAGTGGAACTCTAAGATCCTCATATATTTTGTATTTCCATTCCAACGATGTTTTAAAAATGGAAGTTAACTGCCATATACAGTCTACACTCGTTATCTTCTCTTTTTGTCCGATAATCATGGCCCCAAGAGTGTTTTCCTCTATTAACAAACTTTCATTAATCACAGTACATGGAACCTCTCTAAGATCCTCAATATATATTTTGTATTTCCATTCCCAACGTATGTAAATTTTAAAAATGTGAAGTTCAACTGCCACCTATATAGTTTACACTCGTTAGCTCAATCTCTCTTTTTAAAAGTCAAACTACTGATAACTCATAGCCCCAAGAGCATGTTTTTCTACATATTAACAAACTTTCATTAACTCACAGTACAGTGGAACCTCTCTAAACCGGACAACAAGAAACATGTGATCATAATTTTGATGAGTTTCTTGGTCATTTATATCAGGTAATAATGCCTGTTCGTGATCACATAGCACACAACTATGGCTCGGAATAATCAAATTCCTGATTTACAGTGAAACCTCGCTAAACCGGACACCCTGTGGACCTCCCAGTGTGTCGGGTTTAGCGAGGTTCCACTGTATTGTTTTCTCCGTCCCATGCAATTCGAGTAAACGGGTGTTTCCTTGTACACGTGTTTTGCAGTAAGCTTGATGAAACGTACATTTAACATTTTACCACCCCTCTTACAATGTAAATGATAGATAAGAAGAATATAAACTGAGATAAGGGGTCAGAGTTTACTGATAATGAATATGAATGTTGTAATGTTACACAATAATAACTCGCTCATCGTTCGCACTGGACACAGGTCACCTAATCTTAACCCTTTCAACAATACACACTTCTTTACTAATAATTTCAAACAGTGTAGATCATGATGAGCCGGCTCGTCATGCGAGCCGACTCATCAAGATCTGCACCATTTGTCGATATATATTTTTCCTTTACAGAATGACCCCCATTTCTGCGTAATGGAACAGTCTCAAGCTTAAAATTAACGAGTTCGTGTCAGGTACTTAGGGGTGGAAGGGTTAGGCCAGCTTCCATCACCGTGATTAGCGTACGATAAACTAATCCATTGATGCAACGACCGTCTAACTGGCTGAAGTAAATACAAAGTATAAGTCAATAAGAAAACGCTGCTTGAAACGCTTTAATCTCTGTGACTATGCTGGTCTGGTGAACGAAACTATGAGATAATGAAACATATTCCGTTTACCGTTTCCATATCAGCATAGTACACTAAATTGAAACACAATTACCAACCGTGGAATCACATATGCACCGCACGATGTACATGAAAAGGAGATACACACGGTCCAACATCATATATGTCATAGTTTTTACGCTGCTGAGCGGGTTCTTGATATTCCAACTGGGGCGTCGTTATAATTGCCGTGTGGAACTGGAATCGTACCACCCTATACCGTTGTATTTACGTCACAACGAGGCGGACTTGGAGACGGACGAGAACAAAGTAATATTGCAGAATACAATGAAGGACGCCAGGAATGCTATGTCGAAACAACTGAATCAGTTAAAACAGAAACTGGGACAACTGGACTGTGAGGTAGGACGTGTTTCTTTCCTTTTGCTCAGCCCATAATACAATACAAATTTCACATGACGCATACTGCTTGTAGATCTACTATTTTCGTGGTTTGCTATGTTCTCTATGTGTAGTTTTAGTGATCATTGATACAGTCAGGACAGTGTCTTTGGATATCAAATTAATCAGGCAAGGCTAGGAAACCGAGGAGAAATTCTTAACAGTTCATTATCAAAATACACTACCATGGTATTCTATTGCCCAAACTAGGTAAACTTAAGAAATATACCATTCATTTTGGATTGCGATTGGCAGTTTTAAAGAACCTAAGATATAGTGCCTTTTGCCAGAAAGTGCAGGCAGTTATTTGAGAATGCAGGCTTTCATTTTGGATGATGTTCCCACATGACAGTGTCTGGCCAAAATGCACACAAGGGAAATTGTTGTGCATTCAGCAACTGAAACTACCGTTTGGGCAGTCTAAACTATGGCTTGACCTACAAAAAAAGATTCGGACGATCACATTTTGAGAGAAGAAACTGTGGTTTCAGCCGCCAAGTGCACAATAATTGCCCAAACTAGGAGGCACCCTTGGAAAAGTCGCTGGAATACTGGACGAGGCCTTCCGGCCTTCGTCCAGTATTCCCGCGACTTTTCCAAGTTTGCTGTCGTGTCTTCGTGTATTGTACTTCATGATTGTGATTTGCTTGTTCGTGCTGGGGACTGCTATTTTCTCCATAGTTCAATGGGAGAATAGTTGTGGGGCTTTTGTTGCGTTTGATTTATTTTTATACAGGTTTCACGTACTGTTGCTTTCCTTTTGGGACCGCACACTGCTGGGGCCCGTTTCACTAAGCTTCGTACGACTAAAATGTTCGTACGTGCACATTTAGGATCGTCTGGAAATTTCAATTGATGGATTTACATTTATTGAGCATAGGCCTATGCTCAATAAATGTAAATCCAATAATTGTTTACAAGAAAACTGTTAATATTAAATTTAGAGACTATCATAATTTTGCACTTACGAACATTTTAGTCGTACGAAGTTTAGTGAAACGGCCCCCTGGTCGTCGAGTGCATATTGAATTGTATTCGGACGCGTTGAAGGCTCTTCAACCACCGATGTGTGCTGGGCGGTATAGTTATACTTCTTTACGTGGGTTCAAGTCTCTCCTTTGGGTATTTTGTTCTCGATTTTAAGAAACTTTGGTATTACAACTGGTTGTTGTTTTCTTTTAAACTATGGTATGGAGTCCAAACTAAGGTTGAAGCTATCTGATATGGCGGTTTCTGGTCAAAAGCACAATACTTGCTCAAACTAGGTTTTGGAGTCTAAACTAGGTTTTAGGCTCTCAAGCCCGGGTTTAATGATTGATTATGCACATCAAGATACATGTACCACACTGGGGCTTAACCCTTTCAACACCACAGACCTCTATAGAGACAATGTTTGCAAACAGTGCAGATCCAGATGAGCCGGCTCGTAACGAGCCGTCTCATCAGGATCTCCACTGTTTGTTAAGTTATCAAATTTGAAAAAATTACCCTTTCTGAAGAATGGAATAGCCTGAAAATTTGAATGGACCAATGAAATAGTATGAAACAGTGGCATGGAACAGCCCATTAAGTTACTTGGTGTTGAAAGGGTTAAGGAGCCAATACTAGGGTTTAACCCTTTCAACACTACATACCTCAATGATAATGTTCACAAACAGTGTATATCCAGATGAGCCGGCTCGTAACGAGCCGTCTCAACAGGATCTGCACCAATTGCGGATATTTTCTTATTTGTAAAACTAATACCCATTTCTGAAAAATGGAGTAGTCTAATAAATCATATGGGAATACCCTTTCCAGTTAGTTGGTGGTGAAAGGGGTAAAGAGCCAAAGTTAGGGCATACGATTCAAACCATGGTGTGTGGTATAAGTGTGCATTTGGCTTGCCATTTAAAATCCTCATTGGCAGCTGTGACTGGAGAAATGGGGCTTATGTGATTTGTGACCAGTGTAGCTCCTGGTCAAATTGCACACTCCATTAGACTGATAACAATATTTACTGATTGTTAAAATCATGGTTGGCGTTTCATTGATGGAATAACGAACAGTGTAGATCCTGATCAGACTGTGCGGATGCACAGGCTGATCTGGATCTACACTGGTCGCCAATCCCATAAGCCCCATTTCTCTAGTCACAGTCACATTTTATTCCACGTTTCTGATTCAGACAACGAAAGGCAAGACTAACACGGCAGGCGGCTGGTGCAGGGAGGCGAGTCTCGAGACTGGTGGCGAACATATAACGGACATGCCTCTTGCCAAGGCCCTGTCCGCCTTCTTCACGGGCAAACGGGTGGGCAGTTTCGGCGACGGGCCCGGGGCGTACAAACGGGAGCTACTCAAGCTCGGAGACGTGGCCCAATACGACGCCTACGACGGCGCGCCTTACTGCGAGGAGACGAGCGAGGGACGGGTTAAATTCTTAGACCTGACGGTACCGGCGTTCGGACTGCCGATATACGACTGGGTTATTAGTTTAGAGGTGGCCGAACACATACCGAGAGAGTTTGAAAACATTTATCTGGACAATTTAAGCAGGCATTGCAAATATGGCATTGTTCTCAGCTGGGCGCATCCCACGCAAACTGGATTGCAGCATATTAATGGGCGAGCGTTCGATTACGTGATTAGGGTGTTGGACAGGTATGGATTTGACCATGACAACTCCACATCAAAGGTGCTACAAAATGCAGCTGCCTACTCGTGGTTTAAGAATAATGTACACGTTTTTGTGAGGAAGAACCAGACGTATGTAACTATGCTAGAGGCATGGTACACGTAGTGATCTAAAGTTAGTATTATAAAGCATTTCACCCGTAAATAGTATAATGGTACACGTAACGTTCAGTTTGGAATTTTCAATTAACCTGGGTCATAAGAATACAGGGTCTGGAAACGGAGCCGATATAGAGAATAGTAGGTTAGTGCCATGAATGGGAAAAAATATCTGGCACGGCTTGGGAAACGGGATGGGCGAGGCTCTACCGAGCCCATCCCGTTTCCGTGCCACGCCAGATATTTTTCCCATTCACGGCACTAACCTACAATTCTATTTATCTCGTCAACACTACAAATAGGTTTATAATGCAAAAAAAACAAACCCAGCCGCATCCTCAAAATCGGAGATAGTATGACAGCCGCACATATTCATACGCAGTGATTAGGTCGTATTGACAGGATAACAAAAATGTTTAACGGCACCGTGTTTCATGGCACATACGCACTGTGTTGACGAGAGAAAACTGAAGTATGTTGACGTCGAAGGTCACGGCACATCGTACTACAGTGGAACCCCACTAAACCGGACACATACATGTTAGTTGTACTGAATTTTGATACGTTTTCATTGCCATTTACCTCCAATAATAATGTATTTTCATGATCGCAAAGCATTCATGCTGTCTTGAATTAGTGATATGTCTGTTTTACAGTGGAACCTCTCTCAACCGGACCTCTCTCAGGGTGTCCAGTTTAGAGAGGTTCCACTGTATACACTTATGTAGACAAAGATGTAGGAAAGTGATGAAAATGGCTTAACTGGGATGACATAGACTGTAATCTTATGATCCAGCATTAACCATAAAAGGGGTTTTGTTTCAATATCTTAAAAATAATGACAATACTGAAGATCCAGATGAGACAGTTCGTTACGAGCAGGCTCATCTAGATCTACAGTGTTTGCACATGTTGGTTTTATGGTGTGTAGGTTTGATGGGTTAAGAACACGTTATAGAAAATTGTCATTTAATTTGATTCAAAGACAATAGCTTCGAAAATGAGAAAAAGGGGTATGATTAGCAATTGGGAAGTACTGCTGTTCAGAGATTATCATTAGAGGGCCTCACAAGTCAAAACTGGCTGGCGCTTTCAATAGGGGAGACACAAGTTACACAATTTAATTCCTGATAACGCTATATGTCACCCTAACAATTCGGTGACAGGGGCATAAAAAGACATGGATATTTAAAATAAAAGTTCCTACTATGTGGCTGTGACTGGAGAAATAGGGCGTGTGGGTTTTGCGACCAGTGAAGATCCAGATCAACCTGTGTATCCACAATCTGATCAGGATCTGCACTGTGCGCCATAGCATCAATGAATCACCAGTCATGCTTTCAACAAGCAATATTATAAGTTACTGAGATTCTACATAGTCAATATGGTGTCATATTGCCCATCTGAATCTAAAGATATATTCCTCCTCGTTTGCCCCTCTGGTGAATATAGTAATAGTGCCTTTGTAAAATCACAATAACGTATTTATCATAGCGCAGATTCTTTATATTTCTCCAGAATTTAGTTTTACAAGTGTATTATAATTTTCTGAACCGATTTTCAAAATCTAACTTTTGTTTTCTTAGTTAGGTCATTACCAATCTCTATGACTATGTTTTGGAGGTAATTTCCCACCCTTTTATACCGGCTTGACGTCTCATTTTACCAGTCAAGCTAACCAATCAAAACGCGAAAAATAGATCTGCTGTATGACAATATAAGTTATTGTGATTCTACACAGTCAATTGACTTTGTAAAATCACAATAACGTATTTGTCATACTGCAGATTCTTTATATTTCTCCAGAACTTAGTTTTATAAGTGTATTGGTGCATAATTCCAGCACAAAAATATTTACACAATTCCCTAACATTTGATTGGCCCGTAGCAATTCTCTGTCCACAATTTATATCCCAGTAAACTCCCACGCCGAACTACTTTCCGTAACCGTGAGGCGCAGTTAAAATAATTATTAAGACAAGAAACGAGGCAAAGCCACGAAGGCCAGGTTTTTTCCAAGCATAGACACTTGGATAACATAATTATACCCACTTTTTGTAGACTAGATGGCTGTGGCCTGCATGTCGCGCCTTGGGGCGAGGCATGGACACTAAAAAAATAGATATAGTAGATGGAAAATCTTTAACCAAAAAACATTAACCGGACACACGGACGTACGGACGGACGGACGGACGGACGTAGGCCAAAATGCCGACGATATCGCGCTTTCCGCAAGCGGGCGCGACAATGATGATAAACACCCATGTGAAGTATCAAGGTAATGGGTGAAGCAGTTGCAGAGATATAGTACACAAAAAAACATTAACAAAAAAATTCAAAGTAATTTGACCTTGACATTGGGCACAGGGGCCGCACGGTTGGGGGGTAAAATGAAAATATGGATGATGATAAACACCCATGTGAAGTTTCAAGGTAATGTGCGAAGCAGTTGCAGAGATATAGTATAACGAAAAACTTTTAACCAAAAAACTTTAACCAGACGTACGTTAAAAAGTTAACCTTGAAAATGGCTAAGTCAATTACGTAGAAATAATAGGTGAAGGTAAAAAAAATGGTCACATGTTGGATAGTTGTATGTGGTAGGCACCCCTTGGTTATGAAGCTGTGAAAGTTTGGTGGTCCTAGGTGGTACAGTACCAAAGAAATGGACTTAAACACGAAAACTTAACATTGTAAACGCGAAAACTTAACATTGAAAATGGCTAAGTCGACTGCGCGGAAAAAATGGGTCAAGTTCAAAAAAAGGTAACATGTTGGATAGTGATATGTGGTGGGCACCCCTTTATTATGAAGCTGTGAAAGTTTGGTGGTCCTAGGTGGTACAGTAACAAACAAATGGACTCAAACACGAAAACTTAACATTGATTGTGGACGCCGCCCGTCGCCCGTCGCCCGCCCGGCTTTCGCCAATCCAATAGCCTGGATTTTTTTCCAAAAAAACCTGGCTAAAAATGTAAAATAAACACATTTTCTTGATGAATTTATTTCAATTGCTGGAATTATAAGGAATGAATGGCCTTTTTGTTGAATTTATCGGGGATATAAACTTGGAAATGTCGCGGGAATACTGGACGAGGCCTTCTGGCCTTCGTCCAGTATTCCCGCGACTTTTCCAAGTTTATACCCCGATAAATGCCACAAAAAGGCCATTCATTCCTATAATGTTTAACGAAATATGGCCCCAAAAGGCACGCCGTCATGACGTTACCAATATTACCTGATGCAATCCCGACATAAACGAGCAGAAATATTTAATAATTTCACCATTTACTGAACCGATTTTCAAAATCTACCTTTTGTTATCTTAGGCAGGATCTACCGGACTTGTTCTGACGTCCCTGCCATAAAGCCAACATTTGCAAACTCTATGATTATGTGTCGGAGGTGATTTCCCAAAATAATTGTTTTCGACCCACCGCCATTTTATTCGAGCCATATTGACCATTTTATTCGAGCCATATTGACGGGCTTGACTCTCATATTACCCGTCAAGCTAACCAATCAAAGCGAGAAATTGATGTGCACCAATCAAAGCGAGAAATTGATGTGCACCAATCAAAGCGATAAATTGATGTGCGGTATGACAAAGATCGTTATCAGGCTACAGGAGTGTGCTATTTGATCAGGAACTGCATTGGTCACAACTCATTTCTCCAGTCACAGCCGCATATCACTAATAGTATGAGACAACCAATCACAGGTGTGCTAATAGTTTAATGTTTCCTTCACAAACGCATTTGCTTGAATTAAAGATTGCTGCATATCGTCATACTTGGCGATAATGAATGCATCGTTTAAGTCCAACCACTTATACTCAGTGTGTTCTTTTGACACAATTATCTTTGTCTCTGCGTTGTTCAATTCTCCCAACCAGTATATCACAGTCTTCGGTCGTCCACGAACTTCATAGTTAAGAACCGATTTGAATTGTTCGTGTAAAGTTAATTGTGAAGAAGAGAGTCCTGCTTCTTCTTCAGTTTCACGCAAGGCCGCTTGTAGCTCAGTTTCACCTTTCTCTAGGTGACCTGAAATAGATAAGATTATTATTATGTAGGTAGCCTTTTCAACCCTACACAGGGGCGTCGAAAGCATCATCAGATTGGTATGGCGAAGGTCGAGGATCCCACACACCACACACCCAAAGTGTATGCTGTTACCACTCAGTTAAACCGTCTCGCCGAGACGGTTCATCTGAGTGGTAACAACATAAACTTTTGGTGAGAAATGAGAAAAATTGCAGAATAGTTAGTGCATCGGCTGATATAATATTATCAAACGAGTTCGAGCCGACACGAAAAACAAAACCGAAAATTCATGTTGAAGTCAATAGTATGAGAAATGGATAGTTCATCTTTATATATATTAATAACAATAATTACATGTCTGGTCCTTTTATATATTAAAGATGAATTCTAAATATTTCAATAATATTTTTGTCAAAGTTATTGGTCCGGCAGTCGCAGGATCTACCGGACTTGTTCTGACGTCCCTGCCATAAAGCCAACATTTGCAAACACTGTACGTAACGAGACGTCTATCAGGATCTGCAGTGTTTGTCAGTAATTTCTTACTTTGTAAAAAATAGTTCCCATATGATTAATGAACTACTAATACAAAAGATAGAATTAATCTGTATATTATGCCAGTTATTTGTGCTGGGAATTGGCTTGGAAACCTGCCATATACAGGGACAAAATTATCAGGAAAATGGCCGTTGGTCCATTCCCTTTCTTTATTTTTTCTGACAGTGGCAATTCAGTCAAAGTGTGGGTATTATGTGCATCAAATTTAGGATATTATGAGACAGCTAGCATGGTTCATACATCATAGTTAGCTAATTCTGCTAGTGCACTTAAATAACAGGTTACACTTAAAGGACTAAATAAAGAAGACCCAGCCATAAGTGTTGTAACTGGTTATGCTGCTAGTCAAGGCCAAGCATATCAAGCAGGGAATGTCCCAAATGATAATTATGTGACTGTGATTGGAGAAATAGTGCTTATGGCATTTGCGACCAGTGCAGATCCACATCAGCCTGTGCATCCACACAGTCTGATCAGCATCCGCACAGTCTGATCAGGATATGCACTGTTTGCCATTCACTCAATGAATACCGAGTATGCTTCTAACAGACAATATTATAAGTTATTGTGATTCTACACAGGCTATAGCCGAGGGTGAACATACCTTCAGACGGGCAATAATACACCATATAGCATGTGTAGAATCACAATAACGTATTTGTCATACCGCAGATCCTATATTTGGCCGTATAAACTTTTGATCTTTGCATTTTTTCAGGAAGAAAAATAATCCGAGATTCGATTTTCTACCGTCAGTCTAAATATAAAGGCGTAAATGAACATTTTGTTTTTTTATTAAACGAAAACAAACTAAATATGGAGTAAGAAATCCATCGAAAACGACTTTATGACAGTTTTTTTATATCGTGAAATTTAATTTATATTCCACTGCTCTATCGATCTGCGCTCCCTTTGGCGCCTCTAGAATAATGCGACTGATTCCCAAACATTCGCTGTCATTGCTAACCGCGTTTTGTGCGTGGAACCCATAGTTTGTGACCTAAATATAGCCGTGTCACGAAGCCAAGTGTGTTAAGATTTGATTTGCAATTTTCGTTATTTTGCAGTACTTTTTCGCTCATATTTTGATGAGCGAAGAATATTTATGGAAAAAATAAACAATAAAGACTGGTTTTGAGTGTACAATTTGTTACTTTTATTGATCAATTCGGGGTTTTATTGTGTTTAGTGAGGAATAAAATTCGCAATCGCTAGACGCTTGCAAAATGTGTCTTCATTGGACGCGAGGCGCCGGAGGGGAATCGCAATTTCTCTATGTCTGACGGCCTTGGCAGGTCATATAATATATATGACCAGGCAAGCTAGCCAATCAAAAGCCGAGAAACTTATCTGCGGTATGACAAATTTCATTATCAGGTTGCAAGAGTGGTGTGACCATTAGCTAGCTACACTGGTCACAAATCCCATCCCCATTTTCCCAGTAACAGCTAGCTACAAATGTGAATCCACCGTCGACAGAGGAAGCACGGGCCGAGTAGGAGCCGTGGTAAATGAACCCGCAGTCAACCAGGCAGCCAGAAATCTTAATTGACTATACATAGTCGGATTAGAAAAAGGAGAAACAGAAATTCCTGATTCTGATCATCAAGTGTACTCATACACAATGGATCTTACACAGGTCGTCATTTAATATGGTGTTCATTAACGACACGTGTGACCACTGTCAGATCAAAAAAAAAAAAAAAGGAATAACCAATAGGATAAAAATTGCAATTTTCGAAAAAATGACCCAGAGTTATTAGGTATCAATGCAAGGAAGCTACTCATGAATTTATTGACACAATGGTTAAGGTTACCAAGGTGAAGGTCAATGTCACCCGAATGACACTGCATGGATGGATAGCTATCAATGTGAGGAAGCTATTGATGAAGTTTGGAAATTATCTGACTAACGGAACAAAAGATATGAGATATTTGGATTTGCGTTCAAAATTTATAATTGTTGACGACAACGCCGCCGGAATTGTGACCGCTATGTCTCACTTTCCGCTATCGTGGGCGAGACAATAAAAGTGCTCGGCATGTTTGATAATCATGAGCAATGACAAATCCAATAAACGTAAACAAAAAAATAGGTGCATTGATGGTTCCAATGACAGGTGTTTGAACAAATGGTCATTATTTTAGTATTTTTTGTGGATTTGGGTATTTTGGTGAATTTGGGTATTAACTATTTTGGTCAATTTGAGTATTTTTGTGGTTATTGGTAATTTACATAGTTTGTGCAACCACCAATCCTCAAACAGTACTGTACACATTATAGTTCGGAGTACATAACTGCAATTAAATACATTTTTACTGTGTTGCGTGGTGTATATGCGATATAGTGCAACCTCTTGCCGGCAGCACGATTTACCCAAATCTTCATTAAAAATAGCATTTATGATTATATTATATACGTTTTCTACAATATATCATTAGTATATCATACAATAAGCACATTTTGACCGAAAAAAGGAAGAATAAAGCACATATTTCCGCGGAAAAGTGATTAATATACATGTAGCATTATTATATAGGGAGACTACCATGATCGAGACTCATTAATTATGTCTCAGTTGTCTAACTTTAAGTTGCCATCGATCATGATTTCATATGGCACATATACTAGTCCAACCGGTCACCTCCATAGTATTACACTATTTATTTCACTGAGTAATTATATGCGAACATCTTTTTGCAATACCGGTAGTTAACAAGTGCCGCAAGTCACAAAATATGCCCGTCGAATATGGGCCAGACAGCGAAGATGCAGAAATGTGAAGCTGTCACCAAGGCAAGAAACATTAATGAGAATTTGAAAGTCTATAATAATAAGCATTATTTCTTCATCTCGTTGTGCTAAACATGTATACTAATTTAGGCAGAGATAGAAAAGTAGAGTGTAAAGTAGAAATGATAGGGCATTGGATACAATAATGTAGAAAAAATGGCTAAGTTAAAAAGGTGATATTTTTGTTAAAAAATATGTTTTCGGCATAAAAACACCAAGGTGCACATCTTCAATATGTGTAGAAGACGTGTGTATAGTTTCAGAACGATCGACTGAACGGTTTCGGAGGAGTTGTGTACACAAACTCTGTACCGTATATAGAATTGTATAGAAAAATGTAGAAAAAATGGCTAAGTTAAAAAGGTGATATTTTTGTTAAAAAATATTTTTTCGACATAAAAACACCAAGGTGCACATCTTCAATATGTGTAGAAGAGGTGTGTATAGTTTCAGAACGATCGACTGAACAGTTTCGGAGGAGTTGTGTACACAAACTCTGTACCGTATACAGAATTGTATAGAACAATGTAGAAAAAATGGCTAAGTTAAAAAGGTGATTTTTTTTTTTTAAGATATGTTTTCGGCATAAAAACACCAAGGTGCACATCTTCAATATGGATAGAAGACGTTTGCATAGTTTCAGATCGATCGACTGAACGGTTTCGGACGAGTTGTGTACACAAACTCTGTACTGTATATAGAACTGTATAGAAAAATGTAGAAAAAATGGCTAAGTCAAAAAGGTGATATTTTTGTTAAACAATATTTTTTCGCCATAAAAACACCAAGGTGCACATCTTCAATATGTGTAGAAGACGTGTGTATAGTTTCAGATCGATCGACTGAACGGTTTCGGAGTTGTGAACACGAACTATGTGCTTTTTCTTCAGCCGCCCGCCCGCCCGCCATTGAATGAATGTTTTTATTAGCACAAATGACTTCTGGACATAGTTTAGTTTTTAATTTACGGAGATACATTTCAAAACTCACACAGGAAGGCATAATGGAGAAATAGAAAATGTTGCAACATTTACAGAGTATATATGTTGTTACCGGGCTACAGAAGGGTGTTATATAATCATAACCTACACTGGTCACAATTTCAATAAGCCCCATTTATCGAGTCACAGCCACATACATTTATATTGCTTTTATATATATATATATATATATATATATATATATATATATATATATATATATATATATATATATATATATAGATATTCTTAATATTCATCTACAATAACAATAACAAGATTTGTCAGAAGACAACGAAGCTCGCCTATTGGCAGCCGTCACTCAAACTTGGCACAGTTGTATAAAAAAAACATGAATATTATATAACTTGACCTTGGGTTAAGGGGTGTGCGGTGGACCTTGACATTGGGGTCAGTGGTGGAAGGTGGTATGTGGATTTGCTATAGCATGGTATAGCATATTAAGATGAATGTATGTATGAAATATCAATGCGCTCCCTGAAAACAGAAGTAAAACAAAATTTAACCCAACGTTAAGTTTATGAACGCACTAAGTTGGTGATTTTCTACTACAACATGATAGCTATTGACATGAGGAATGCATGTATGAATGTGCTAAGTTTGTGTCCTTTGGGAAAGGGGTGGGGTGGGGTGGGTGGGTCATGCTGTAACACAATAGAGAATCATCAGATGAATGCATGTATGAAATATCAAGGCGTTCCCTGTAAAGAAACAGAAGTTATAAAAAGACATTTACTCCAACGTTAAGGTTATGATGTTGATCTTGGGGAAAGAGGTGGGGGTGGGTCATGGATTTGCTGTAGCACAATAGAGGATCATCAGATGAATGCATGTATGAAATATCAAAGCGTTCCCTGTAAAGAAACAGAAGTTACACAACATTTACCCCAACATTAAGTTTATGAACATGCTAAGTTTGTGACCTTGTCCTTGGGGTAAGGGCTGGGTGGTGGGTTGTGGGTTTGTTACAGCATGATAGAGGGTCATTTGAGGAATGCTTGTATGAAATATCAAGGCTTCCATGAAAGGAAACAGATGTTATAAGACATTTACCCCAACGTTAAGTTTATGAATGTGCTAAGTTTGTGTTCTTGACCTTGGGGTAAGGGCTAGTTGGTGGGTCATGGATTTGCTACAGCATGATAGAGGGTCATCTGAGGAATGCATGTATGAAATAACAAGGTGTTCCATGAAAGGAAACAGACGTTATAAGACATTTACCCCAACGTTAAGTTTGTGGACGCCGAACCGGGGGTATGCCATAAGCTCTTATGCACTTCGTGCAGGCGAGCTAATAAACGATCTTGTATTAAGAACATTGATGAAAATGAACCTTAATATGCATGCAATATATATCTTTTTAAATTTGTGTATGGTTTGTATATCTTGTCAAATAGCTTGAATGTTTTTCACACCTCTATGCAGACAAAGCCCAATGTTATATTGTATTGACCAGAACACAGTGTATTTTAGTGGGGTAGCTCGTTATATATAGTCGAGTATGTACAATATGGGAAACTGTGTAGATCCTGATTAGATTGTGAATGCATATTGCCCTACAGATATAGCCTCAACAAGTGGTTATACACAAAATGGGGAACCGGGTAGACCCTGATCAGACTGTGATTGCAAATTTCCCCTAATAGTCTCAACAAGTGATTGTTATAAGATGGCTACACGTCCTGGCGGGCGACACGCGGCTTGCTTGAATATGGTATACAGTGATTATGTACAAGATGGAAAACAGTGTAGACCCTGATCAGACTATGATTGCAATTTCCCTAGAGGTATAGCCTCAACAAGTGATTATTTACAAGATGGCTACACGTCCTGGCAGGCGAAAACGGCTAGTATACGGTCGACACCTTAACACTGTCTCCTTGTATGTCAACATTAGCGAGGTTCTACAGTTTTTTATTTGTATTTCAATTAAAAATCATCATTCCCATTTAGCATGTTTAGCCATTATAAAGTGGAGTATCTTCCTTGGCTTCCTAGTATAAGTTTATCGCGGTACTATCCCTTTATTTCATATACAAATATTTCCATTTTGCATTAAAATGGGCACTGGTATGAACAAATTAATGACATACATGTATATTATGTAAGTACAGTCCAAACATTGTTATTACGACGTGTATAGCTTTATTTATTAACACATATAGTAATTATATGAAGATTTGGGTAGATTTGGGTAAATCGTGCCATATATGGCCCAAAATCGTGCCACCCACCTCTTGCCTATAAAGCGGAAAATGCGCAGCTAGGGTTACAAATGATATAGATATTTACAATTTTCATTCAGAACCCTGTAGCATATATACTGCTGTACTGTGTTAGCAAAGACATATAACATGCAACCGATGTAACCAAAACAATATAGCGGTTATAAATGGACACCTCCAAAGATGCGGATTTTTGTGCCATATATCGATATGTTATAATTTATGTTATCGAGCACTGGACTGATCGAGTTCTGCTCCCGATAGACTACATATATGATCCATCAACATTAATTTTAAACAAACGACACCTTTTGGCGGTGACCAGTGGAAGTCGCCGTACGACGCTTTCAACATCAGGTATTGTATTTCATTGGAAATGCGCCTGAATATTATCAGCCCTGCAGCTACGACAACTTTTGTTGACGATGCCATTTGTTGTTGTTGTTGTCGTTGTTGGCCTAGTCGCTATTGTTGTTGTTGTTGTGTGTCGTGAGTTTCGTACGCTGACTTTTCGGGTCAACATTTACGAAGACGCATTCGAGACATTTACGAAGACGCATACACGATCATACATATCAAATCAGCAGACCCTGCTAACCAACCCCACGCCCCCTTGTTGTGTATACAGTTTATATCAATTTTGCTTATGTTACCTTACATTATGATTGGTATACGTGATTCCTAAAAAGAATCATGCATATGACCATTATGGAAACAGGGGCCCGTTTCACTAAACTTCTTACGACTAAAATGTTCGTAAGCGCAACTTTAGGATCGTCTGGAAATTTCAATAGATAGATTTACATGTATTGAGCATAGGCTGGATATGCAGCCTATGCTCAATACATGTAAATCCAATAATTGTTTACAAGAAAACAGTGTTGATGTGCAATTTACAGTCTATCATAAGTTTGCACTTACGAACATTTTAGTCATATTTTAGTAGTAGGAAGTTTAGTGAAACGGCACCCAGGGATTTAGTGTCCGTAACGGCGTAATATGTCTCTGATGGAATCAAGTGTCGTAAAATAGCATGCACATGTTTAATTTACACGAGTAGCAAGAAGTCACGGCTTAAATACACTCCATCGTACCATACTCGCAACTTAATAGGTGTGCGACTGTAACAGCGTTATATAGATGTAGTTATATCAATTCAACTAGTACTGCAACATTTTACAACGTCGCTCCAATCTGCTACAACACTATATACCTGACAGATACTCGATCAATGTGTATTCACATGATGTACAACAGCAAATGATTTTGTAATCAGGATCATTTTTTATATACAAAATGGTTGCTACATATATAAGTTAAATTTTGACTGCTATGGTAGAATGCATAAATTACATGACAATATCTAGAGATCCATGATAATCACCGAATACGACTATAATAAAATAAATAGAGGATATTCCATCAGTACATATGGAAGAGCGGGAAATAAAACGCGAGTGTGCGTCGGCTTCCGCGTAAGAAACGAGTGAGCGTAGCGAATGAGTTGCTTGCACGGACGCCGACGGACACGAGTGTATTATTTCCGCTATTCAAACGATGGAATATCCTATTTATTACACTTCCACGGCGGATATATATGCACATTTAGTCTATTTTTTAGATTAAAATTAATGAATTGTGATGTGCGCATTAATAGTTGCACAATGCCGTGTTTTCCCGCGTTTTGACGTTACGTTGTGTGACGTCAAATGTGACGGCATGTAGACTGTTTGAAATACAAATTACGCAGCTGTTTCTATGAACCAGATACATTTGACTGCATGTTTGGAATGTGTTCAATCACATTAACATTCTACATTAGTCGAAACCCTTTCCAAGTTTTAAAATAACTTTATTTTGACTGTAATAAAAAATAAACATTTTGCATGGTAGTTCGTGGTTTCCAAGAAAACAGGCGCGCAATTACAGATGTTCTCTTCACGGTGTATTATTTGTAAGGATTAGATTACGGGTTTTCTCTCACAGTGAAACCCATGCAAACAACTCACAAGAGTGTAATAAATAAACATTACCATCGTGGTTTTATCTCACGTATTCATTTCTGTCATGGGTTGTGCCAATAGTATTATATTCGACGAAGCGAACGCCTCCAGCTAGTACCGCGAAACTCAATGTAAATGAAACATATGTGTTACCATTAATGTGCACAACTGTCGAAATGCTAGCCATGCAGGGGCGGATCTGGAGGAGGGAGGGGGGGGGGGTCCGGGATTGCAACCCCCATCCCCCTCGTTCAGCCATGGGGTTTACATAGATCACAGTTTACCACCAGCTGGATTCTGAATTTAAATGCCGTAAAACACAGGAAAGTGCATTTCGAAGAACTCGAAAATAGGACAACCCCCTAGTTGCGAACGGTAACTCTTGCAATTACTGCCGTACCCTCCGTAGCTAGCTACAGACGGTACAGGAGTAGATTGCAAGTGTTACCTTCGCAACTAGACAACCCCCCCCCCCCCGATCCCCAACTGTTGGATCCGCCCCTGCCATGCATATAAACTTCAAAAGTATTCATAAAACTGTTGCATAAAACTACGACAATCCCTATCGTGATGCATAGCAGCTCTAGCAACAATTCTTCACGATTAACTTACATCCCGAACTCTGCACAGTTCTAAGCGGTATTTACGTCACACCTACTAGCAGTACTAATACGCCATATGGCACATTTTGCAGCTGTTGTTCAGTTATTGCGTTAGTTCACTCATCCTTAATAAATTAAGCAATGTCACCTGCATGGGTTCGAAAGCCATATGAATTCACTGATTGATCATTATATGTCAGATGATGCCTATGTCCATGGCCAGTCTCGATTCAGCATCAAGTGGCACTCCCACCCCCGCGAGGTGTCTTACAATCTAATGTATATGGGACTACGACGTATATGTAATTTATCCAATATAATCAGAATTATAATGCATCTAACAACACGTAATGCATCGCTATAATATTTTCCAATGGACAAAGACATTAAAATGACGTAGCAAAACCCATGCAGTTTCTTAATAAACGATATTTCAATTTGGGCAAATGGCTTTTAATTTACCAAAAATGGAGGTAACTGGATTGTCGCAAATTTGGCCCATTGCCAGCTGTAGTACAATATATAGTCAGTACATGTATTTTCTTGACGCCCCTGTTGTCATCCATGTCTTCTATTTCAAAGTGGTCGCGGGTACTCGAGGATACTTGAATCCTGTCAGACAAATTTGAATATCAAAGCTAAACTATTTAATGACTTCCAAGCTGAAAATAGTCTAGACTATATTGAGTGTGCCATCAGTGTCGTTTGACCATAAACAAAATCGTCAATCCCACTTTGTAACAATCGGACTATAATGGATTATGTTCAATGGCTGATAAATACCTTCTTTTTTTTTGTTGTATCTACTATATGATATGTACATAATTAAACCTTGCAACATTTTAAAACCGATTTACGCGTTATTCTCTGTGTCGCGTATATGCCGTAAACGGCTCTCTTCGATATCCAACAAGAACTAGAAATATCTATGGTCCTTTTCGTACTCTAGTCATAATTGGGTTTCATTGCCGTGCTAATAGATACTTGAATGCAGACCGGGTTACTATTAATTTCTGGCAGGTGCGTGATTGGTTCTTGCTTTATGCGCTATATGACATTATTTGCCACCATTCAGCTGGGTGCAAATTCAACAGGAAGTGGACACAGTCTGAAGGCAGGGATACCGCGTCTTTCAAAATGGCGACTTCAGTCCTCATTGTTTATGGTTCAGTGATTTTAAATCACAGCCAATTAATAATTAATTAAAAAGATGCGAGAGCAGCTTCTTTTCCATACACATAAAGAGGCACCCCAACATTGTACGTTCATTAAAGATAAATTTTTGTACAGGAATCTAAATTGTATCTTTGTTCCGAGTTTTATTTCCAGTCATTTTATTTTCCATTATCAATTTATTGACTCTGTTCCTATCATATTCCCTTTCAATATATGTGTGGAATATTGAGTGTCATAGTGTTTTTTTAAAGTTGAACTTTTGTCATTTAAAAATGGTTTACAATGAAACTGTATCATGAATTACACGTGAACCTGATCAGCTGTTTAACTCATTCTGATGTTTGAACATGTCCGAGCATGTTTTTGACATGGGTATTATCTAATTATTGACTGCTTTGAGTGTGTGTCGTGTATTACCAACCTCTTATATGTCTGGAATATAACAGATGGTCTGGTATGTTAGACACAATTTGCTGGAATACGGAAATGATTTGTGTTGCATGTAATTGTTGCCCAAGGCCAAGGCTGTTTTTGCGAGATGAATAGTCTTTGTGTATCAGGACCTAATTCTTGGATGTGATCCAATTAATATTTCACTTAATAGTGATAACTATTTGTAAGTAATAAGTTTATGACGCACTAGTATGTGTCACATTTTATACACATGCACCAATGGATGATACATTTGATGAAAAGAATATTAATACAATATATGTGTGAGGTATAAATGTGTAATATGTTCATTAAATAAATGACATTATATAAAAACAATATTTATAATAATGAATCAATTATTCAGGAATTATTTTCGCTGACAATTAGACAATGACAACATGTAACTTTATTCTGTCCGACAGTGTATGACTTTCTCACAAATGCGTGAGAATATTTCGCTTTCACAGGACTCCAGATAAGGAATTATTATTTGGGTAAAATAAAATCACTCTACTGTTTACACATCAACAGACAGAAATTATTGAATAGTTAATTGCTTCAAAATGAAAACATGTCTTGGCATTTCATTAGAATTGTCTCTTGGAGACAATTCTAATGAAATAGCAAGATGAGTTTTCATGGAAAATAAGAAAAATATGCTATATTTGTGGTCTGTTTATTGTTTTCTGCAGCATGATAAATGTACCACAAATTTTGTATTGCTTTTTGATACTCGCTACTAATATTTAGGTTTATTACTATGTTATTGCAGGGCAGTCACAGCAACATGGGGACCTTGTTTGAATGCCTACGTGAAGCGCGTCTGGAGAAGTACTACCCTTCATTCCGAGCTCGCGGTATTACCAAGTCGGAAGCTCTGACACGGCTCACCATACATGATTGTCCTATGTTTGGAATAAGTTCTGCAGAAGATAAACGCCGCTTAGTTGAACTTATCAGCATCATAAAGGATGTACACAACCACGAAAGTTATTATTCAGGACCACCAAACACAAGATCAAGCCAACAAAGTAGAACTACATCTCCACGGAAACGAAACAGAAGTCCAGCACACACTCCTTTACAGGTAAATAAGGTCATTGGTCGAAAAACAGGGCCCTGGAAAATGTTTAACCATTTGAGTAGACCTGGGTGATCATTCAAACTGTTCCTTTTTGCCAGTTTTTGGGGCCGATATTTTGCCCTTTTCTGTTTTTAATCCAAGTCTCAAATAAAAACATCTAACAAATATATATATTTATTTTGCTTTTTGTCTCCATTGTTTGCACCTATTGTTCAAGAATTGTCATGTTTTTAGTGCACATTTTACATGTATGCGAGATAGAGAAACAATAGGTATTGTTTCATAGTACCTGACAGATTTTTATAAACAATTAAGTGCATTAAAGTCTGAATGATAAACTTTGTATCAACAGCCTGGAATTATTTTTTTATCAGGTAACTAGCTTTGTATTGGCTGAATACGTGCTGACTGATAACATAATGTCGTATCAGGACATTGGCCATGGTCCTGATATAAATAACAATTTGAAACTGACGTTTCATTTCCAGTCATTGGTCGAACATCGTCACTTGATGTTACAGAATTACTTCAGTGTATTGACGCAACAAAAACAAGTCTGCGTTCTTTTCAATGGAAAACTATATTACATATTTGATCATCGACTAGCATAAAACGTTTCCTCATAAATAGAATACCAGCCTAGTTTCTGTTGATATCAACTTTATCAGGCTTGGCTCGGAAACCGTAGGAATTCCTCAGCGAGCCGAGGAATTCCTACACGTTTCCTAGCCTTGCCTGATATCAAGAGCAGGGCTCCAGCTAAGGAATTAGTAATTGAGTATTGTCACTCCATCATTTCTGTTGCCCCGTGCAGGCACCGGGGCGGGATCAACTGATCCTGAGAATAGTGCTGCAGTAGCCATTGCTTGTCGTAAAAGGCGACTAAACTGGCTCAACGATTGGGTTCATACTTTCCGGAACCCACTATACCGGATTTGGCCCTCATGTGCATTTTTGGCTTTCTTGTATGTGAGAGTTGAGTCGGGCTATGCCCCATATATAAAAGTAAGATTAGCGCTAATCCTATTACTTTTAGGGGATGGGATAAATGATGCTGGTGTGGCGAGGGCCTGGCACCAGATCAGGTTGTTCTAATTTCAGGACTGAATATATATTTTGATTGTAAATATTGAGTTCTGAAGTTGGGATTTACCCCCCTTGGACAGGTGGATACGGGACTCGACCCCGTTGACCCGTCTGCGTGTAGACTCCCTGAGGCTTGTACCTCTATGTCAGAAAAGCGGACGTTAAACCCTATTCACTCACTCACTCACTCCATCATTTCTGAAGCAATTGGGTATTTCAAAATTGGGTAAAATAGAATCACACTACCGTTTACACATCAGCAGACCGCACTTATTAAATAGTTTGCTTGTAAATGAAAACACATCTCGGTATTTCATTAGAATTGTCTCCTTGGAGACAATTCTAATGAAATACCAAGATGTGTTTTCAATGAAAAAGTAAGAAAATATGCTATAGTTGTGGTTTGTTTATTGTTTTCTGTAGCATCATAAAGATACCACAAATTTTTCATTGCTTTTTGATACTCATTACTTCTGATTTCAATTGGGTTTTTGGCAATTTTAATTGGGTATTTACGCAAATACGCAGCTTATCTGGAGCTCTGCAAGAGACATGACTGGTATTCTCTATATCCCTACAGACATCAGGGCGTGGCCTAGCAGCTGTGGGTGATGTCCGGGTCCATGACAGATCTCGCACCAACACCAGCAGCCACCATCTCTCCAGTGGCATGGCTGGTCTACTGGAGCTGGTCTCTGACGAGGAATCGTCGGAATCGTCGAGCTCCGAGTCAACAGAACACGACTACGAGCCGGCAGTGAAACACAGCGTGACCGGGTCTGTGTCACAATCATCTCCACCGACTCGAATGAGGAAGACGGTGGTGGAGAAGGTCAAGCATGAAGGTTACAATTACGGAGTACCAGGTATTCTTCTACTACCATAGTAAGGGTGCCTCACATCAAATCAGGATACTGTATTTCAGTGCTGATAGATTTTTTTGTAATTTATGTGCTAAATATACAGGGATTCCGCTGGGGAAAAAAAAAAATGGCCACTTAAAAAAAAATAAAACAATTGGCGATAAAAATTCTTTTTTGAAAATTGGAATTTTTTATCGCCAATTGTTTATTTTTATCGCCAATTGCGAAAGTGGAGATCGCCAGCGAAATTCCTGAATATACCATGTGCCTTCTATACAGGTGCATTCCTGTCTGTAAAATTATAATCTTGCTGTTGAATAGACATAAAATCAATCAACCTTAAATCTTTTACAAGTATTTTTGGTTGGTTGTTATTATTATATCCCCGTCTTACGACATGCAGAGGTGTATCTAGTTTTTGCCTTTCCATCCGCCTGTCCATTCATCCATCAATCCATAACACAAATACTTAAACTTTTTGGACTTTACATTAAAGTTTTGTTTGTCAGTTCAGGCTGTGGCCAGGGGTATCCGTGAGTCATGCCTCGGTGATTTTCCCTGGGGTCTGACAAAATTACCTCAATTTGGCTGCCTAGACGTGCTTGACTGTGTTTCAGGCAGTTCTACTGGTGCTAGACCAAAGTCCCGTGGCGTTGCTCGCATGGGGGAAGAGAAGATTAAAGTGTGCGTCAGGAAGCGGCCCCTCAGTCGGAAGGAGATAAAATCTGGGGAGGAAGACATGATTCGCACCATCAGTACAACGACATTGACAATTTCCGAATCTAAACAGGCAGTGGACCTGACAGCTTACACACTTCAGGTGGATACTGTTGTCTTGTGTGGCAGGGTTTCGTCTGGAGAAACATTTAGGGCACTTTTTTTACATATATTAATGCGAATAACTGTACAATACCTAAACACTTCGGGTTGGACAGACTTAAGAAAATAATTGAGAATTAGGCAGAGATACGGCTATAGTCATTACATGTATCCCCTCGCCGATATGCATGACATGATATAGGATATTATAGGAATGAATGGCCTTTTTGTGGAATTTATCGGGGTATAAACTTGGAAAAGTCGCGGGAATACTGGACGAAGCGGTAAAAAATTACAATTTTCGAAAAAAAAAAAAAAAAAAAAAGATATATTTTTTTTTAAGGCCTCGTCCAGTATTCCCGCGACTTTTCCAAGTTTATATTCATTACATGTATCCCCTAGCCGATATGCATGACATGATATAGGATATACAGTCGAACCTCCTCGAACGGCCACCTCTCTACAACAACACCCTCTCTATAACAGCCGCTATTTTATATCCCAAATGGATGATTTCCTCTGTATCATAACTCTTCGACTGCTGAGGACGAACATTGTCGTTTGCTGTTGTTTTTGCCTTCTTTCTCAATAAAAACATGTTTTGACAGCATTTTAGAATCATTTCCATTGGAAATGATTCTAAAATGTTGCCAAAGCATGTTTTTGATGGGAATTATCGAAGAAAATAAATAAATAGCGGACGGCAAAATTTAATTCAGCGTTAACCTCCCTACAACAGCCACCTCTCTACAACAGCCAGTTTTGTGTCTTCCCATGGGTGGCTGTTGTACAGAGGTTGCACTGTATGTGCATGTGTGCTTGCTTACATACGTACATGAGTAATACCTTTCATTTCTTAACTGTTTGCATGAGATATATGTGGGCTATAAATAGTTAACAAGTAGTAGACGAAAATTCTTTATATTTTCTCTTATTTATGTTGGTAAATATCATGAATATGCCTTGGAATTTCATTAGAATTGCGTCCGGAAATTCCTATACATATTTACAGAGAGAAATAAGAAACATACTCGCAATGTGTTAGATTGATATTTTCATCGCTAGCATGCAAAGAGTTAATAACTTGTAAACCCCTTCACCGATTTCAATATTTGGTCACAATGTGTCTCACTTGCAGAAAACTTATTGATGGATTCCTGGGCTTACCTGCATGAGACACTGATGGATAAAACCGTGGGTTACTTAATAGAGAATATTATCATTTGAATACATTTGAAACAAACAGCATTAATCAGGGAACCATCCAGTATGAATTTGGCAAAAATGGTTTACTAATCAGGGCCGTAGCTAGAGGTAAAAGTCTACCGAGGCAAATCTTATGAAACATGTATCCAGTGGCAGCGCGTAGCGCGACCCGCATCGTAAAAAAAAATCAGCAAAATTTCTACCGAAGCAACTGCCTCGGTTTGGTTCGCCTCAGTGTGGCTACGGCCCTGCTAATAGGCTGTATCTTAACACTTTTTGTCCGTTCGTGTGTCTAGATGCCACGGTATGTAACTCACTATGGGGGAAAGGTGTGCATTCATGCCCAAATTAGCTCCGTTGGTTACAGTAAACTAGAGGTCCCGGGTTCGAGCCGCGGGCCTGTGCACATTTTTCTAGGCCTGTAACACCGACATGCGATATTTTCCTATTACCGTACATGTATTGATATTTTCCCCTTCAGCATGAGTTTATATTTGATGAAGTGTTTGAAGAAAAGTGTACGAATGAGGACGTGTACATCCGTGCAGCCCGGCCGCTTGTCAGCTGTATATTTGATGGGTATGTAAAACCAATTTCATGCCATTAGTGATGATTACTACACCAGGGGACTGTTTCACTAACCTTCGTATGACTAAAATGTTTGTAAGTGCAAAATTATGATAGTCTGTAAATTTCACATTAACAATGTTTTCTTGTATTAAACGATTATTGGATTTACATTTATTGAGCATATGCAGCCTATGCTCAATAAATATAAATCCATCAATTGAAAATTTCCAGACGATCCTAAATTTGAACTTACGAACATTTTAGTTGTATGAAGTTTAGTGAAACGGTCCCACATGGGGAAATTCAGTAATAGTGATCACAATGACATCTATGCCTATGGTTGTCCATCTACAACTTACTTAAAAAACTTTATATCTCTGTAGCCATATGTCTGATTTACTTGCTTATCATATGATATGCACTGTTCGCCATTCCATCAATGAAACACCCATCATGCTTCTAACAAGCAGTATAGATCAAGAGTTTGTTATTTGATCATGAGCTACACTGGTCGCATATAAGCCCCATTTCTCCAGTCACAGCCACATTTTCATTCTATAGCCCATCCATGTGCTCAACATGCAGACCCTGGCCATCTGGTTATCTTTCTATTGGGTTGTGACCTAAGGGTTAGAACACACAACTTCCAATCCAGAGGTTGTGGGTTCCAACCTCGCCTTTGGAATAAAAAAATATTTTCATAGTGTTTCCATCCCACTGGTGTTTAGGATGAGACTTGAAACTGAGGTCCTGTCCCTATATAACCATAGCTGTTGTTGGTACGGTAACCATCGCACTTTGTTTCTCTTATTTTTTTCCTGTTTCTGATCAACACCAGTTTTGTCATGATGCGCCTCATATTGCAGGGGAAGCGCTACATGTTTTGCGTATGGCCAGACGGGGGCGGGTAAGACGTACACGATGATCGGGGACCGCGAGGTGCCCGGGCTCTACCTGCTCGCGTCCCACGATATATTCTCCATCATCGAGTCGGGCCAATATGGCGCCGGCATCAAGGTCTGGATCAGCTTCTTTGAGATCTACTGCGGCCAGCTGTTTGACTTACTCAACAAGAGAAACAGGTACGCAGAGCTACAGATAAGCTGCTTATTTGCTTAAATACCCAATTAAAATTGCCAAAAACCCAATTGAAATCAGAAGAAGCGAGTATCAAAAAGCAATAACAACTTTGTGGTACCTTTATCATGCTGCAGAAAACAATAAACAGACCACAAATAGAGCGTATTTTTCTTATTTTGCATGAAAACACATCTTGGTATTTCATTGGAAGGAGACAATTTTAATAAAATGCCAAGACATGTTTTCATTTCGAAGCAAACTATTCAATAATCGCTGTCTGTTGATATGTAAACAGTAGTATGATTTTATTTTACCCAATTAAAATTAAAATACTCAATTACTAATTCCTTATCTGGAGCCCTGAGGTACGGTCAGATCCAGATTAACCCTGTCAACCCTACGTAGCTGGAATGGACACTTCCATGTTATTTATCAGACTTTTCCATTATTTAAATCAGAAAGGGGTATTGTTTTTAGAAATATTAAGTAAATATCCGCAAATTGTGCAGATCCTGATGAGACGGCTCGTTACGAGCCGGCTCATCTGGATCTACACTGTTTGCATGCAAACAATATGACAGGGGTCTGTAGTATTGAATTTGTTAGCGGTTTGTTTCATTTGCTGAACATGAGAAACGGGTATGGTCACCTCTAACATTCTAGCATTGCTCAATCCATCAGATTTATATAAAACTGCATTCCGATATTCCCAATTTCAATTGTATTTTCTGTTGTTTGCCCTGTGCGGTACTGGGGTGGTATCAGCCGCATGCAGTGCTACAACTGATTCTAAACATAGACCGCAGTATTGCCTGCTCATCATAAAGAGCAACTAATGTGAGATTGGCTGTGGCAAGGAAACCTGGCACCAAATCATGATTTTGTGGATTCAGTTAAACAGAATGGGGAAAAATGCATTTTCTCACACACACTGCAGGTGCAGACTGGTTCTACCTGGTCGCTGTTGAATGTACATTAATCACCAGTCAATCCAATCAATTGTCTGTTTGTTTCCCATTTTAAATATCGTGTAACAAAACTCTGTTTTGACAGCACTCTTTGTTGAGCCAACAATGGATTGGTCGGAAAATTAACATATCACAACCCATTTAAGTTACTTAGGTTTTGTGGAGCGCAGTGGCCTGGTGGTTAGAGCGTCAGACTGCTGATCTAAAGGTCGTGGGTTCGAGCCTCACCGGAGGCGCTGCGTTGTGTCCTTGAGCAAGACACTTTATCCACACTGCTCCAGTTCACCCAGCTGTGAATGGGTACCAATAATTCGTAGTTGCTCTGTAAATACGAATTACCTGCTTCTCTCAAAAAATCTCTACCTCCGTTCTTTCTCCCATTCTTGGGAGACGGCATGCAAGGTCCTCGAGCCAGTGCCGCCGTTAAATATAAGCAAAAAAAAAAAAAGAAAAAAAAAGTTACTTAGGGTTGAAATGGTTAAAGTTGTCGGTGACAGGAGAAATAGTGCTTATGTGTTATGCGACCAGATTAGCCCCAGATTAGCTTGCGCATCTGCACAGTCTGATCTGGTCCTGCACTGTTTGTCATTTCATCAATGAAACACCCGGCATGCTTCTAACAAGCAATATAGATTGTTATCAGCCTACAATGGGCCATACTTACATGTGTTTCATACATGTCTCCTATATTGGTTCCCGGTTGTTTGCACAGAGTACATGCCAGAGAGGACGGTGCCCAGCGCGTGTGTATAGCTGGCCTGACGGAGACGGAAGTCTGTGATGAATCGTCACTGATGCAGGTACATTGTAGTGCAATCACTTCAGTGAGCTAACTGAATCTAGTAAACACAGCATTTACATCCTATTGCGTAACAGAAATGGGATATAGAGATGCAAAAGTCATCTGTCCGTCCGTGTGCATGTTTATCACCTTCTGTATTTTCATTCCTTCCACCCCACCAAATTGGGGTGAAATTTTGTTATTTCTTCATCAAAAATGACACGGTGGGAGTCCTTTAGAATCATCTCATTGAGACGATTCTAAAGCACTCCCAACTTGTCATTTTTGATGGAGAAATAAGAAATTCACCTCCAAATTACGCACCTTAACTGGAGCTCTGTGGTTCATGGATTCATTCCGCTATAACTTCTTTCTTTGTAGTACAAGAAATTCACTTGAAAATTCATTGCAAGTGCAGTGACTAGTGTGGTGAGGATCCCGCACTAGATCAGGAGCCTATTTCACCAACATTACAAAGTATACTTATCTAGCAAAGTATACTTTGAGGGAGATATTTTCAATTTTAGGATAAATTTATTAATATTTATTATACTGAATTTATTACATTATCACAGCCATTATGGCTGTGATAATGTAATAAATTCAGTGTAATAATTCTGCATATTTGTAATCATCAACTATATGCAGTTGTTAGTTCTATATGACATAATGTGTTTTGGGGAAAATAAATGATTACTCCCTCAAAGTATATACTTTGCTAGAAAAGTATGCTTTGTAATTTTGATGAAATCGGCTACAGGTTATTCTAATTTCAGAGCTGAATATTTAGAGTGTAAATATTGAGTTCTGATTTGGGGATTTTCCCCCATCCGTACGGTGAAATATGAGATTCGACCATGTTAACCAGGCCTAAAGTGACCTTAGCTGTTGACTGGCTGTTCTCATAAATAGTCTCAAAGCCATACACCCCATTTTGTCACTATTCGTCAATTACGTGTATATAACAACTCCACATTTAAGTTACGAATATTCAATATGCATAATTATCTACTAGGTACTGGAGTACGGCAATGCTGTGAGAAGTAAGGGGTCAACAGGGGTCAACCCTGACTCCTCAAGGTCACATGCTGTCCTTCAACTTGAGATTCGAGACAGGAACGACAAAAAACTGGGCAGGTAATATGGACTCGGGGTTTACAGATCAGCCAAATTCACCAAACTCGCAAAGTACACTTATCTCACTAAGTGTACTTGGAGGGAGCAATTTTCAATTTGTACATAAATACATTTAATGAAATACAATATTTTTAATCAAAACAGACAGTGATTATAGGAATGAATGGCCTTTTTGTGGAATTTATCGGGGTATAAACTTGGAAAAGTCGCGGGAATACTGGACGAAGGCCTTCCGGCCTCGTCCAGTATTCCCGCGACTTTTCCAAGTTTATATCCCCGATAAATTCCACAAAAAGGCCATTCATTCCTTATAATTCCAGCATTTGAAATAAATTCATCAAGAAAATGTGTTTATTTTCCGTTTTCTTAAGAATTATTTTATCTGCGCCTGACGGTTACGGATAGTAGTTCGGCATGGGAGTTTACTGGGATATAAATGTTGGACAGAGACTTGCTACGGACCAATCAAATGTTAGGGAATTGTGTAAATATTTTTGTGCTGGAATTATAATGAAATAAATACAGTTAAGAATGCTGCATAATTTTAATCCCCAAATATAAACATGCATTTGTTTTATATGAAATTCAATTGCAATTCAGTACAAATTAAACAATTGCTCCCACAAAGTATACTTAATAGGTAGATAAGTATACTTAGCAAGCAATGGTGATGAAAACGGATAAAGAATACCAATATAGTGTGCTTTGATATCAAGTTTGTCAGGCAAGGCTAGGAAATGCATAGGAATTCTGAGGCTCGTCAGGGAATTCCCACTGTTTCAGATCTGTATCTAATGAACTTGATATCAAAAGACACTCGCCTGTTATTTTATTTATCAGGTAACATTTTGTGCTAGCGGATGTGCAAATATAACATGATTTTTGTTGAAAAGAACATGAACTTGTTTTCTTTGCGTCCTTAGACTGGCATCATTCGGTAATGTCATGTGACGGCATTCCCAGTAGTCGTGACCCAAATATGTGTATCTAGTCGATGCAGGATATAGTAGTTTGTTATGAGTTGGTGGGTATTCGGTCAATGCATAGCAAGTTATCTGATAAAAGTTCTTCATAGCTTGTATTAAATATATTTAACCTTTAGAATACTGAACATGTGAGTGAGCCTCAGCAAGCCTCGACATTCCTACATGTTTTCTGGCCTTGCCTGATAAACTGGATATCAAAATACAATAGCCATTATTCTCTGTATGTTGCTGTGACTGGAGAAATGGGGCTTATGGGTTTTGCGACCAATGTAGATCCCGATTAGCCTGTGCCTGTGCACAGTCTGATCTGCACTATTCGCCATTCAATCAATGAAATACCTACCATGTTTCTAACAAGCAATAATTCCAGTACAAAAATATTTACACAATTCCCTAACATTTGATTGGTCCGTAGCAAGTCTCTGTCCAACATTTATATCCCAGTAAACTCCCATGCCGAACTACTTTCCGTAACCGTGAGGCGTAGTTAAAATAATTCTTAAGAAAACGGAAAATAAACACATTTTCTTGATGAATTTATTTCAAATGCTGGAATTATAAGGAATGAATGGCCTTTTTGTGGAATTTATCGGGGATATAAACTTGGAAAAGTCGCGGGAATACTGGACGAGGCCTTCCGGCCTTCGTCCAGTATTCCCGCGACTTTTCCAAGTTTATACCCCGATAAATTCCACAAAAAGGCCATTCATTCCTATAATATGATATGGTTATCAGGCTACAGGGTATGCTATTTGATCAAGAGCTACACTGTTCACAAATGCTCTATTCACGCCACAGGATGTCGTTCATCGATCTGGCTGGCAGTGAGCGGGCCTCAGACTCCACCGACTCGGACAAACAGACGCGTATGGAGGGAGCTGAGATCAACCAGAGTCTGTTAGCGGTACATTTACACAAATATGTGGCTGAAGAAATGTGGCTTACGGATTATTTGACCAGTGTAGATCCAGATAAGACTGTGCATCCGCACACAGTCTGATCAGGATCTGCACTGTTCACCACTCCATCAATGAATCATCTGTCGTACTTCTAACAGCAATATTATATAAGTTACTGTGATTCTACACAGTCAATATGGTGTCATCTTGCCTGTCTGAATGTATATTTACCTGAGGCGCAGCCAAGGTAGAATATAGCTTCAGATGGGCAATACCAGTAGCCTATTTCATCAACATTGCAAAGTGTACTTTAGTAGCAAAGTATACTTTGAGGGAGAAATTTTCAATTTTATGATAAATTTATTAATTTTTATTATACTGAATTTATTACATTATGGCTGTGATAATGTAATAAATTCAGTATAATAATTCTGCATACTGTTAATCATGAAATATATGCATTTGTTAGTTCTATATGAAATAATGTATTTCAGGAAAAATAAATGATTACTCCCTCAAAGTATACTTTGCTAGTAAAGTATACTTTGCAATGTTGATGAAATAGGCTACTGGCCCGTACGCAGAGGGGGTGCGACCCCCCCTTAACCATTTAAACACCACCGGTCTGTATAGTGGTATTGGCAAAAAGTGTAGATCCAGATGAGCCGGCTCGTGACGAGCCGTCTCATCTGGATCTGCACTTTTTGCAAGTATTTTTCATAATTCATAACAAAAACACCCCGTGTGAAATTCATGTGTGATGATTGGATTGGGTTGCAAAATTAACATATCAAAATCCATTCCAGTTACTTAGGGATGACATGGTTAATCTGCCGAGGTCTGTCCGTGGATGTGCAAAAAAAGTGTTTAGCCCTTTGCGCCGTCTATAACGCACCCCCCTAAATTAATTTCTGCGTACGGACCTGAATACGACACCATATTGACTTTGTGGAATCACAATAACATATTTGTCATACCGCAATTTCTTTATTATTTGTATTGGTAGATGTTTAACATCATAGAAATATGGCACAATATTATAACGTTACAAATATTACACTTGACGTCATCCGACATAAAAGAGTAGAATTTTGTTAATAACTTGGACCAATTTTCAAAATCTAACTTGTTTTCTTGGTTTATAGGTCATTACCAGTAAATATGGCTATATTTCGGAGGTGATTTCCAATTTTTTTTATTTTCTACTCCGCCTCGATCTGCCACCATTTTGAGTTGAGCCATATTGACATCCTTGACAGGTAATACGGGCTAATTTTAACTGTCAAGCTGACCAATCAAAACGCGAGATATTTATCTGGGGTATGACAAAGATTGTAAATTCATAAGCCCCATTTCTCTAGTCGCAGCCACATATAACGGTGAAATACTCCATTCGATTCTGTGGAGTGGTAGCAGTTTACACCACTCTTACGTGTTTAAGGAGGTAACATCGCAAGTAATTGTTTCCTTAACCAAAAATATAATTTTCTCGGACATTCACTCTGAACCATGTGACAGTCACCTTCACTACGGCCTGCATCCAGAAATTAATTCACTCATATTTTACACTTTTGGTGACATTGTTTTTATAATGTGTGAAATTAAAAAATATGAACATTTGAATGCCCTGATATGACTACATACTAAGGCTAGATAGTCAGTGATACTGCTTATAAATGGGTTCCCTGTTGAGCAATTGGAATTTATTTCTTCAACCAGCATAGTCACTGATGAACATGACACATCCACGTAGTCTGATCAGGACGTATGTGTGTAGCCATTCAGTCGCTTTGTCGTACTTCCAGTTGAAGGAGTGTATCCGGTCTATCGACCAGGCGAGCCGTCACAAGCCGTTCCGCCAGAGCAAGCTGACCCACATACTCAAGGACTCGTTCATCGGCAACTCCCGTACCTGTATGATTGCCAACGTCTCGCCCGCGCGGTCATCGTGCGAGCATACACTCAATACTCTCAGATACGCGGACAGGTGAGCTTGAATTATATATATATGTGGCTGTGACTGGAGAAATGGGGCTTATGGGTATTGCGACCAGTGTAGATCCAGATCAGCCTGTGCATCCGCACAGTCTGATCAGGATCTGCACTGTTCGCCATTCCAACAATGATACACCTGTGATACTTCAAACAAGCAATTTAGATCGTATCTGGCTACAGGAGTATGCTATTTGATCTGGGGCCCGTTTCACTAAACTTCTTACGACTAAAATGTCCGTAAGTGCAAATTTAGGATCGTCTGTAATATTCAATTAATGGATTTACATTTATTGAGCATAGGCTGCATATGCAGCCTATGCTCAATAAATGTAAATCCAATAATAGTTTACAAGAAAACAGTGTTGATGTGCAATTTACAGACTATCATAAGTTTGCACTTACGAACATTTAACATTTTAGTCGTACGAAGTTTAGTGAAACGGCCCCCTGAAGCTACCTAGTCACAAATCACATAAGCCACATTTCTGGCTGTGACCACAGGTAAAAGATTCGGACTCGGACCATTACCCCACCCACTTGGGCTCGTACTGCACTGTACTACGGTAGTACAGTACAGTACGGAACCCAAGGGCGGAAGCCCAAGTGGTAAGGGGGGTAATGGGATTTTTTAATGGGCATTTTATTTGGTGTCGCAGGTCAGAGTCTTCTACCTGTGGCTGTGACTGGAGAAATGGGGTTTGCGACCAGTGTAGATCCAGATCAGCCTGTGCATGTTCACAGTCTGATCGGGATCTTCACTGTTCGCTATTCTGTAAATAAACACATGCCATGCTGCTATTAACAAGAAATATAGATCATTATCATGCTATAGGAGTGTGTTATTTGACCTGGAGCTACACTGGTCACAAATCCCATAAGCCCCATTTCTCCAGTCACAGCAGCTAGAAATCGCTTATAAAATTGCAGACATACATATTTTCGATGTGCTAAATATGCAATTGAATGTCCAGCTTTACTGGCTTTGTTGGACTTTTAACCCTCACTATGCGGGAGACGAAAATTGTCATCTGCTGTTTTTCATTTTTGCCTTAATTCTTAACAAAAAACCCGTTTTGACAGCACATGAGAATCGTCTCCAGTGGAGACGATTCTCATGCGCTGCCAAAACAGGTTTTTATATGGAAATATTGAAAATAAAACATTTCCAGCAGACGACAAAATTTAATTCAGCATAGTAAGGGTTAAAAGTTTATATCTTCCATAAATTCTCAAAAAGTAGTTTATTTCTTATATTAATTCCAACCCTATTCTATTTCAAAGTGATTAAAATTATTTAAATTTGTTCATGCTTTTTCCAGATCCAAATGAAAGTCTGCATTATTTTCATGACACTTCACATGAAACTCATTGACGTAACGTCTAAATGACAGTACATGTATAGAGGAAAATCGAAAGTCGCTCAGAACGAAGAAAAATTAACATATGTAGGTAATTTCTTTGCAAATTTTGTGTCTTTCGCATTAATAGAAATTAGGAATTGATACAACATTTCAACCGTTCTGGGGCCCGTTTCACTAAACTTCTTACGACTAAAATGTTTGTAAGTGCAAAATTATGATAGTCTGTAAATTTCACATTAACATTGTTTTCTTGTAAATAATTATTGGATTTACATTTATTGAGCATAGGCTGCATATGCAGCCTATGCTCAATAAATGTAAATCCATAAATTGAAATTTACAGACGATCTTAAATTTGCACTTACAAACATTTTAGTCGTAGGAAGTTTAGTGAAACGGCCCCCTGGAGTTTATTTATGTATGAACGCGTACCATTTGCTCAGATTTCTCATAAACGGACAAATGGAAATGCTCAGATTCATGTGTAGCAGTTTGAAGAAGTATTATTATTGTTTATCCCGTCAACACAGTTAGCTTATTGATATGGGCGTCGGATAAATCACTTAGAGCGCGGTTGTCCGCATGTACGAGGAGATAATCCGCGAGCTTATCCCGTCAACACAGTGCGTATGTGCCGTGAAACACGGTGCCGTGAAACATTTTTGATATCCTGTCAATACGACCTAATCACTGCGTATGAATATGTGCGGTTGTCATACCAGTCGATTCTCCGATTTTGACGATGCGGCTGGCGTTATTATTTGCATTTTAAAAGCTATTTGTAGGTGTTGACGGGATAAATTGAATAGTAGGTTAGTGCCATGAATGGGAAAAATGTCTGGCGCGGCATGGAAACGGGATGTGCTTGGCAGAGCCTCTCCCATCCCATTGCAAGATATTTTTTCCAATTCACGGCACTAACCTACTATTTTCTATATTCTTGCATATTTCAGAGTGAAGGAGCTGAGACGTAGTGCCACGTCTGCGTCTACGAGTAAAAGTGTCAATGTCGCCATGTCAAACATCCTAATGAACATTCCACCAACGGGGCCGTCGCTATTCCAGCCCTCAAACATTCTCTGTTCATCAACGCCAATGCGGCACAGTACAAAGTCTTTCACAAACAGAAACTCGAGTTCCGAAATAAGATTAGATCCAAACGAGACTCCTATACGTGGTCCTGGTGCTCGCAGGAAAACATCTAGTTCCGCGTCTCGCAGTCAGTCACAGAGAGCAAGTTTAGCGACAAGTGTGGCCAGCAGGGTTTCCGTGGTCAGACATGTGTCTTCTCAGCAGACGCCATCACCAAATATCGTGCCTGCTGTTGCTGTTTCCCGCCAAAACGATTCCTCTCACAGTGAGTCTGACCAGACGGATACAGATTCCAATAACGTCACAGGGCCACAGAAACCATTTAACCAGATTCAGAATATTCCGTCGAGTAAACCTGTAACAAGATCTGCTCAGAACATTCCAGTTGTGAAGTCGACTGACACGGAAAATGATTTTCCCACGACGGATTTTAATAACGAAGATGAAATGAATGATTTAAATAGAACTGATGGGAAAACTGCTGTGGCTGCTAGTGTTCCTGCATTTCCCTCCGGTTTAGCTATCCAGATTAATTCCGTGACCAACCGAACTGTAGTTTCTGCACAGCAAAACACATCATCTGATATAGGACAGTGCCCGTCTGTATTTGCTAGCGTGCCAGTCTTGAGACAGAAAGTATACACAGGCAACCGGTCCGGTGCTACAGATAATAAACCTGAGTCTGTGGTTAACCCTAACAGTGAGAAGAAGCCTGCCAGTGAGGCAAGGGGAAATCAAAATGATATTCAGAAGTGGGTCACAGATGTGAACGTGGCTGAAACAGTCAGAAATCGATGGGCTAGCGCCTATCCCATGTCTAGCTCTAATTCTGCTACCCCAAATGTACAAAGTGCTCCGAGTGTTTCAGTAAAGAAAGACTCGCGTCCCACACCCCAGTCTGGTACTGGAGTAGTAAGGCCTGCCATAAATGGGTACCCTGTCAAGACTGGTCCTATGACAACTGCCACTAGTAACAGTCATTTGAAACCAATAGTTAGCAGTACGACCACTAGAGATGCTATTAAGGTCCCGGCTGTATTGACGGAAAGTTTCGAGGACGACCTGTTGTTTGACCCTCCATCTATAGAGGTCAACCAGCGATCCCGGGGTACATCCAGTACGTCCAGTGAGAGCTCGGCCAATATTCTGTCTCCCAACAGCACACGGCGAGTCCCCCAGGACACACTGTTACAGCCGGAGGTGCCCGCAGTGTTGCCCGCGAAAAGCAGCGACCTCACTACCTTCTCACAGAGGTCTCCGAGGTACCTGCTGCAGAACCACGGAATAAACCATGAACTACAGGTGCACCAGCCAGGTGGGAGACCGGAGCCTGACCGGCCGGTACCAAACACTGCAGGAAAACAGGTACCAGCCACACAGCCGATGCTCAAGCTGAGAGAGCAAGAAAATAAAAATGACCAATCACCAAAATTTAAAATTCCATCCAATGACAGTTTCTCAATGAAATACAAACGTTTGCCCAATGATAATTCTGCTAAACAACCGTCCAACACAACACAAAATACTCTGAATATTACAAACAGTGGTGTAGAACCAAGACTTGCTAACAATTCTGGTTATGCTGTCCCTAACAATACATACAAAAATGGGCATGTATCTAATTTTGAAATGGGAAATAAACCAACTGGCAGCAATATACAGGAGAATGGTGTTTCTAATTATTTGCCTAATGCTAAATCTAATGGTGTTTCACGTAACAAATCGAGTTCACAGAGGGATGCGCTCGAACCAATTAGTGCAAATTGGTTTTCGACACCTGCAGATCACGACACGCATGTGTCCCAGTCTGTATCCCAGAAACGGACCAGTAACACCTCTAGTGACCAGCACAACGACAGCAGCAGAAGTGATAAAGACAGTGTGAAAAGTAAGAGTGACAAGAGCGAGCGACAATATAGTTTCGACCACATGGAGGTCAAAGAATTTGATGAGGATTTGGAAATAAACTTCAACAAGAACCGATCGGCACAAAGTGACAGTGGGGTGTCGTCTGCTGTTTCTGAAATCGCGAATAAATCAAATAATTCCAAGACGGGAAAAGATGAACGTAAAGATAAAGACGAAATGTTCCATGCCGGTTATTTCAGTGACTCGGGTGCAAAATCAAGTAAAACCCGTGTTGTTCATTCACCACAGATGACCAGAGACGCATTTAACAACTCACCAGTATTTAAGGAGTTCCCATCATCGTCACCACTCACTGTACGTTCCATGAACTCCAATTCACCTTTCGGGGCAAAGCGGGAGAAACCAGGTTCGCCATTTGAAGCTAAATCTGTCAATTCTGTGATAAAAACGGAGAAAATAACTCCCGGAGGGATGTTTTCCCCCATCCACCCACAGCCTGTGACCGATAGCCGGGTGGCTAAAAGTGTGATAGCTGTCAGCAAGGACATTTTACACCCGACGCCGGTCAGTAAGGTTTCTGTATCGGCTGATTCCAGGAGGGTGGCTGGCAGACAAGACACCAGCACAGATAGTGAAGTCATCGACCTGAAGTGAGTACATTAGAACCATCCTAAATATGACTTCAACATCTCTTAACATACTCTTTTTCTATTAATTTATTTTGCGTTGGTGGGCCGTTAAGCACCATTCCGTTCCTAAATTTGACATTCGCAAAACCTCAGTGTGTTTAACCCTTTCACCCATAAATAGCCAACATTTGGTTTTTTTTCCATGCTAATTTTTGGATCATTAATGAGAAAATACTGATTTTATTAGCATTGAACAATACTGACAAATGTTGCAGATCCTGATGAGACGGCTCATTAGGTACCGGATCATCTGGGTCTACAGCATTTGCATATGTTGGCTGTATAGTGACTATAGGTGAAAGGGTTAACCCTTACACCGCTATCTTAATTTTTTGTCGTCTGCTGTTAATTTTCTATTTTCCATTTTTATCATCAAAAGCTTTGACAGCACTTTAGAATAATTTACAACATGCTTTGACAGCACTTTAGAATCATTTCCATTGGAAATGATTCTAAAGTGCTGTCAAACCATGTTTTTATTGAGAAATAAGGCAAGATATAAAAGCAACAGCAGACGGCAATTGTTGTGTGTAGCGGTCTCGGGGTTAATACTTATTGTAATGGGTTTTACTGCCATTGATGTCTGTTCATAATGGTCGTCTGCTGTTAATTTTCTATTTTCCATTTTTATCATCAAAAGCTTTGACAGCACCTTAGAATAATTTACAACATGCTTTGACAGCACTTTAGAATCATTTCCATTGGATATTATTCTAAAGTGCTGTCAAACCATGTTTTTTATTGAGAAATAAGGCAAGATATAAAAGCAACAGCAGACAGCAATTGTTGTGTGTAGCGGTCTAAGGGTTAATACTTATTGTAATGGGTTGTACTGCCATTGATGTCTGTTCATAATGGTAGTGGGTGGAAGGTGGGTGTAAGCGATGGGTAATTTAACGATCGGGGTTCATCCTTACCGCAATTCCGACTGGAGACCTGGTTTGGCCCTCACATACGTCTTTGGCATTTTGTATGTGACAGTTGAATCTGGTTATACCCCTTATGTGAGTATTACGATTATTCGTAATCCTATTTTAGGGGAAGGGGCCAAGTGACTTTGGTGTGGTATGGACCTGCCACCAGGTCAGGTTATTCTAATTTCAGGGCTGAATATATTGTTTCTCGATGTAAATATTCCGTTCTGATTTTGGAATTTTCCCCCCAATGCAGCAGGTTAAAACGGGATCGAACCCGTTTGCCCGGCCTTACATGACCTTAGCTGTTGATAGGCCGTTAAACACCAATAAACAAACAAACAAACAAACTGTTCATAATGGTAAGGCACACAGCCAGTAGCCTATTTAATCAACATTGCAAAGTATACTTTGAGGGAGAAATTTTCAATTTTATGATAAATTTATTAATTTTTATTATACTGAATTTATTAAATTATCACAGCCATTTTGGCTGTGATAATGTAATAAATTCAGTATAATAATTCTGCATACTTTTAATCATCAAATATATGCAGTAGTTAGTTCTGTATGAAATAATGCATTTCGAGGGAAAATAAATGATTACTCCCTCAAAGTATACTTTGCTAGAAAAGTATACTTTGCAATTTTGATGAAATGGGCTACAGGTCTCGTATGTCTGTGTTAATATGAAACATCACTAAACCAGACACCCAAATTTTGCGGTTGGTTGTTGCATGATTATCAGTCATTGAATAAACATTCAAACTGTAAGTATGATCTTTACTACATATCACCCACATATTCCCTTGAACAGATGTAAAACCCCTATCAATTATTGTAATATAAAGCAACTGAAAGACACAGGTGGAAGACTCGGACCTGTGACACAAAAAAATGCCCATTACAAAAAAATGCATTACCCCACCCACTTGGTATCATACAGTACTATCTTCTATACATACAATAGACGTAGAATGTAATAAATTCAGTATAATAATTCTGCATACGTTTAATCATCAAATATATGCAGTCGTTAGTTATATATGACATAATGCATTTCGGGAAAAATAAATGATTACTCCCTCAAAGTATACTTAGCTAGATAAGTATACTTTGCAATTTTGATGAAATCGGCTACAGATCAGGACACTGTCTTTCAGTGCTGAAAGTTTTATTGTAATTTCAATGCTGAACGTACTCCCCCTATATACAGGTACATTCCAATCTGTATATAACCTCACTCAATCAATCTGTCTGTCTGTACAGGTCTCAACTTATATCGGCACATGAAGATCAGCTGGCCACCGTCACCTCGCTGTGTAAACAGGAAATGAAGCTACTGCTAGGAGCCAAGGCCGGGAACAAGGTAATTGTTGTTGTTGTTGTTGTTGTTAGCTACTCCAGTAGCCCATTTCATCAAAATTGCAAAGTATACTTATCTAGCAAAGTATACTTTGAGGGAGTAATCATTGATTTTTCCCCGAAATGCACTATTTCATACAGAACTAACTACTGCATATATTTGATGATTAAAAGTATGCAGAATTATTATACTGAATTTATTTCATTATCACAGCCAAAAAAAAAATTAAATAAATTTATCATAAAATTGAATATTTCTCCCTCAAAGTATACTTTGCTAGAAAAGTATACTTTGCAATGTTGATGAAATAGGCTACTGAGCATGTGGTTCTAAAAACTTCCCGAGTATGTACTCCATTCACATAAATTAAATTATTGTTGTTGTCAGGGTTACCAAAAGGCTCTCTATGTCTTCAGGGACCATATTGAACCTTGAATTTCTGAGCCTTGCTGCGACATTCAAGGGTCACAGTGGCGAATCCAGACTTAAAATTTTAAGTGCAAAATATACATTTTTAGCCGGGTTTTTTTTTTAAAAATTCTTGGCTATTGGATTGGCGAAAGCCGGGCGGGCGGAGGGCAGTGTGTGGTGGGCGGCGGGCGGCGTTAACTATCAATGTTAAGTTTTCTGTTAAATGTCCATTTCTCTGTTACTGTACAACTTAGGACCACCAACCTTTGACAGCTTCATAATCAAGGGGTGCCCACCACATACCACTATCCAACATGTGACATTTTTTTTTACCTTGACCTACTTTTTCTGTGTGAACGACTTAGCCGTTTTCAACGTTACGTTTTCCTGTTTACAATGGTAAGTTTTCGTGTTTAAGTCCATTTCTCTGTTTCTGTACAACCTGAAACCACCATACTTGACTGCTTCATAACTACAGTGTTTTCGTGTTCTCAAAACATCAATCCACCAATCACTCGACAAATAAATCAATTCACCAATAAATCAATCGATCCACTAAACAGTTCACCAATTACACAACCAATCAATCTACCAACCAATCAATCAATCATTCCACCAATCAATTAACTGGCCCTTGACTTCCTATTCCAATCAGCCATCATCTCCCTATTGCAGACCTTTGAGGACTACATGCAGAGGGTGAGCCACACGCTGTCCCAGAAGATGTCGGCCATACAGCTGCTGCAGGACCAGATCATCGCGTACCAGCTCAGTACTAACGACTCGAATGAGTAAACAACGCGGCGCGTAGTGATAATATTTGTGGAGGACATGCTCAATTTCTCGTGCTTGAAATCAGGGTCATAAGCAAGGACCTTCACAAATAATCACCTCAGCCATTGGTGATTAAATTTGCTGAGCACATGCTTGAATTCTCATTATTGAAATGAAAATGTTTGGATATTGAGCACAGCTCAGCCAATCTGATCCAAGACTTTCATGAATGAACACATTGGCCTGTGGTGATCAAACTTTCTGAGCATGTATGCCGGTTCTCATGATCAGAATCGGGCAGTTTGGAGGCTGAGCCGTGCTCAGTCTCGACCAAGCAAACTACCTGATTCAGAGGACAGATTTTTCAAATGTGATTTGATGATAAAACATTTCTGTGCATGTACTTGCCATGGGTTCTTGTGCTCAAAATCAGAAAGTTTGATTGCTCAGTCTCGGCCAATCAAGCTGCCTGATTTGAGTATGAAAATACTTAAAAGGCAAAAGTCTTTCTGGGCTTGATAGGTCTGTCCAACTTGTTATGTGTCTGACACAGTTCTGTCTCCGATTGTTTCATCATCTGTATCGACTTGTGTCAGGGGGGGGTGGGGGGGGGGGGGGGGGGGGGGGGGGGAGGGGGGGGGGGGGGGGGGTACACATTAACTTGTGGGTGTAAAGCAATAAGAAGTTGATTTACATTTGTCAAAAAGTGTATACCCTGATCATGCTTCATGGCTGTGCCACAGGTGGAAGACTCGGACCTATGACACCAAAAAAATGCCTATTAAAAAATCCCATTACCCCACCCACTGGGTCTCGTACAGTACCATATTCTATTTATAAAGGTGAGTATCAATATGGCTATTATAGAAAGAGCCCTCTCTTTTCCGGCTCGCACAAACATAATAAACATCGATTAAATGTATGACTTCTGTCTCTGGCAATCGATAAAGGTATTAGATGTGTGAATATACTCACTTCAAATCGCCGTTTCCAGCATTTATTCAGTTATTCGCATTTTGTATACCCCATCCAAAGTGAAATTTGCGTGTACGAAAGAATCTCACACAGAATCGGAGGCCGTCTGGCGTGGATTATCGGTCATATTTGGCCGATAGCTGATCGCCAGCTCAAACTAAAGTCGTGCACCATGACCATATACATTAGAAACTCCAACCATACAATGTTCGTCCAATTGTGATCGTTCACCGATCTAAAAAACACTTTTTTTGTCTAATTTCGTTCATTATCTGGAACTGGGTCAATGCACCATCTTCCATAATACAAGCACCGAAGCGTCTATGTAAGAACATCTCTGATTGGCTAAACCTAAAAATAGACGCGAGGACTTTCCCTTTTCAGGGTTCCCGGAAGACATAATCTGATAGTACGCGAATCATGAATGAAAGCCAATGAAATTAGAAAAAAGTGTTTTTTAGATCGGTGAACGATCACAATTGGACGAACTTTGTATGGTTGGAGTTTCTAATGTATATGGTCATGGTGCACGACTTTAGTTTGAGCTGGCGATCAGCTATCGGCCAAATATGACCAATAATCCACGCCGGACGGCCTCCGATTCTGTGTGAGATTCTTTTGTACACGCAAATTTCGCTTTGGATGGGGTATACAAAATGCGAATACCCGTAACTGAATAAAAACTGAAAACAGTGATTTGAAATTAGTATATTCACACACCTAATACCTTTATCGATTGCCAGAGACAGAAGTCATACATTTAATCGATGTTTATTGGGTTTGTGCGAGCCGGAAAATAGAGGGCTCTTTCTATAATAGCCATATTGATACTCACCTTTATAAATAGAATATGGTACTGTACGAGACCAAGTGGGTGGGGTAATGGGATTTTTTTAATAGGCATTTTTTTGGTGTCATAGGTCCGAGTCTTCCACCTGTGGGCTGTGCATGTTAATAAACACTTGGACTGTTTTCAATTCATATATTTTCATGTGGCATTTGTATGGCTAGATAACACAAACAGTAGCACGAATGAGTGGAAATTCCACTGTTTCAAGTGGACATTTGATACATTGTGTATGTCGGGTTGACACAATTAGCTTCATTCTACGGAGCCCCGCAGGGGACATGGATTTTTTTTATTCATTTGTTCCCTCAATTTAACAATTTGTTCCCTCGAATTAACAATTCGTTCCCACGATATAACAATTTGTTCCCACGATATAACGATTTGTTCCCTCAAATTAAGAATTTGTTCCCACGAAATGACAATTCATTCCCTTCAATTTAAAAATTTGATCCCACGAATTAACAATTCGTTCCCATGGGAACGAATTGTTATTTCGTGGGAACAAATTGTTAAATTGAGGGAACGAATTGTTATTTCGTGGAAACGAATTCATAAAAAAAAAGCATTCTACGTCCCGTACGGGGCTCCTTATCCTTCACTTAGTGCTGTAGACAGAGAACAAAAATCATCAGGGCATTTTATGTGGGATTTGTCTGACTAGGCAACACACCCAGTAGCATTTACAAGTAGAAGTTCCACTGTTTTAAATGGAGATTTGTTGTCGTATATGTTAGTTAGCTCGACAAAATGTGGCTTATTGCATTCAGAACGGTTACCAGAGCCGGAGAACATAAAACCACAGGCAAAATTAGTAAACGGACAAAACACCGAGATAACAAGAATTCCGCCGAGGCATTTGACAATAACTTTAACGCATTTGCCTTACAAAAATACCGGACGACGGCGGAAAAAGCGCCGACTATAGTCGCGCCTCTGCTAAAGCAGGCGCGACAAAAATGGCATAAATGTCACAGAATATTCCATGTTGGTGTGTTTCTTGTCTGTTTTATATGGCCTTAAATGGTTATACTGAAGTCCGGTTTAATCCGTCCGACCCAAAACCTTCACACTCAGGTAAATGCTAATTTCTATTTCTTTGCTCAGATCTGCTCAGACGTGTACCGCCCTGTGACAAATCCACGTTCTTGCCGCCCCCGCTAAGCCCAGGGTCAATGTTACATACTTGGGCCCACGTGGGGGGTATTCCGTAAGCCTTGCTTACTAACAAATCTAGTTGCAATTAACTGTGGATGTGGAAATGATAAAACCATGTGTTTCGCCATGACAAAAATGGAATTACCGAGTTTGCGAACAGTGTAGCCCCAGATCAGCCTGCGCGTGAGCGCAGTCTGATCTGGGGCTACACTGATCGCTATCATATTGGGGAAACATACCCACTGCCCCTATATAGTGGGTGGTGGTCGGGCGAACGAGACGGCATAAATTAACGGTAGGGGTTCCTCCTTATAGGAATCACGATTTTCCTGGTTTGGCCCTCAGGTACGTTTTTATCTTTGACTCTTTTGTTACCTGGGAGTTGAATTGGGTTATTGCCCATTATAAAAGTAGTAAGATTAGTACTGATCCTACTGATTTTGGAAGGGGCCAAGTGGTTCTGGTGTGGCAAGGACCTGGCATCAGATCAGGATTATTCTGATTTCAGGGCTGAATATATAGTTTTGTTATTGTAAATATTCAGTTCTGATTTTGGGATTTTCGCCCCATTTGTATATGTACTTGAACATGTGCATGTATTTGTACAGGTAATATTTGTGATTTAGTACTGAACCCATTGACCCGGCCTTAAATGACCTTAGCTGTTGATAGGCCGTTAAACCCCAACAAACAAACAAACACTGCCCCTATGAAAAGCCGTATATTCATACCCGGCTGGATGAGTGACCTAGGTGATCATAATCTGCATCTGCCAGAAATTCAATGGTTTGATAGTCTACTGTGTACAGCATTGGACGTCATTATCAAACGTTCTGGGTTCAATCCCCGCACTAGGCATGAACAAACACTTTCATCGCACATGCGTTTCAATCCCACCGGTCTTCCAGATGAGACTTGAAACCATTTCATTTTGTCATGGTGGCAGTGGAACCTCTCTAAACCAGACACCCTGGGGACATCCCATGGTGTTCGGTTTAGAGAGCCTCCACTGCGAAACATACATATAACTAAGTTGAGACACGCTTGTGTGTTTTGCGAGCATGAACAAATATTATCATCGGAGATATATGGAAAACGAAATATTAATTAAGCACAACGAACTTGTCTCTGTGTTCGGTTTAGAGAGGTTCGACTGTAACAATACTCACTAGTGGTTGTGGAAAATAAATAACTACATGAGCAGAAGATAATTTGACTACATTTTCTTGCCAAAACTTATTGCGAAAACTACAATATTGGCGACATTTTACATGGGTGGTGGTCGGGAGAATGAGACGGCGTAAATTAACGGTATGGGTTCCTCCTTATAGGAATCATGATTGGCCTGGTTTGGCCCTCGGGTAGGTTTTTATCTTTGGCTCTTTAGTTACCTGGGAGTTGAATTGGGTTATTGCCCATTATAAAAGTAGTAAGATTATTACTGATCCTACTGCTTTTGGGAGGGGCCAAGTGATTCTGGTGTGGCGAGGACCTGGCATCAGATCAGGATTATTCTGATTTCAGGGCTGAATATATAGTTTTGTTATTGTAAATATTCAGTTCTGATTTTGGGATTTTCTCCCCATTTGTACATGTACTTGAACAGGTATATGTACTTGTACAGGTAATATATGGGATTTAGTACTAAACCCATTGACCCGGCCTTAAATGATCTTAGCTGTTGATAGGCTGTTAAACCCCAACAAACAAAACAAACAAACAACAGAATGATGCTCCAGGTTAGTACATGCTTATAAAACGTTAGCACATTGTCCAAAATTGTACTCAAAGTCACGCAGTTTGATTGGTTGAGACTGAGCACAGCTCAGCCTCGACCAATCAACTTCCTGAACTCAATAATTTTTTACCAGTGTTCAACAAATCAACAGTTGAATCGGATTTTCAAAATCCAACTGTTATGGTGTTTTTAAGCATTTAAGCATTCTCATGGATACGCCTGTTTGTGACTGAAGAAATGGGGCTTATGCCATCTGTGGCCAGTGTAGCTCCTGATCTGATAGCACTCTCTTACAATCTCAGGGATTCCGCTGGCGAAAATAAAAAAATCGCCACTTCAAAAAAAATAAAAAAATACATGTAATTAAAAAAAAAATCGAAAATTCAAAAAAACAGAATCGAAAATTGTAATTTTTTATCGCCAACTGTTTATTTTTATCTCCAATTGCGAAAGTGGCGATCGCCAGCGGAATCCCTGCAACCTGATGTGGAGTTATACTGTTTGTTATAGATCATGGCTGGCAGGGATGCATAGACTGGTCTGGGTCTACACTGGTCACAAAGATCTCCCATTTCTCCACTCCGACAAATAACGGCCCTAGATGAGAAAAGGTACCTTATGACGTATGCAACCAGTGTAGTTCCAGATCTGATCTGGAACTACACTGTTTGCCATTCAGTAAGTCTACCAAGATTACCGTTGTCGGCAAAAAGATGCAAATGTGGAAGTGCGCAAAATGACGAGGAATATTTATTTGTAAACACATATCATAAGGTACTCTTTGTCAGCCAGTGGCCCATACCTGGCTGTGACTGGAGAAATGGGGCTTATGGGACAACCAGTGTAGCTTCTGATTAAATAACACACTCCTGTATTGAGCTTGATGAAACTATATGTTGCTTGTTAGAAACACGACGGTTGGTTCATTGATGGAATTGTTAACAGTGCAGATCCTGATAAGACAGTGTGGATGCACAGACTGATCTGGATCTACACTGGTTGCAAAACCCATAAGCCCAATTTCTTCAGTCACAGCCACATGTTATACATTTTTGGTCTCGAAATAGGAGTCCGTCCATTAATTGTTTTAATTTATATTTTTAATACCATTATTGTGATATCTTTATACATGTTGTAGCATTAAATTTTATAAATTGGAATAAATGTGGTATATAATTTTATTATTTGCTTCAATTGTTGTAGTCGGTCTAATCCAAAGTTCTGAGCACAATCTCAAAGTTTGTTCTGAAAATCAGGCTGTTTGATTGGCCGAGACTGAGCACAGCTCAGGCTCGACCAATTGGTACCATTTATTTAACCCTTTCAACAATACAGCCGTCTATAGTGTTATTTGCAAAGTGTAGATCCAGATGAGCCGGCTCATCAGGATCTGCACTGTTGCAAGTAATTTTCATATTTTTTTTAGAAATTAAAGTCTTAAAATCATTTTGTGACAATTGAATTGGTTGGAAAATTAACATATCAAAATCCATTCAATTTATTTAGGGGTGAAAGTGTTAATGAGCTACAGGGATCCTCCAGATTATCGGACAAAAATGGCAGTTACAATATTTTTCTTAAAATAGCAGCTACGGGCATAACATTTTCACAGAACAATCCTCGTTTCTTGATTTCTCATCTCATGTAAACTATTTAGCAAAATGTACCATCTTTCTCACTTAAAATTGGGTCAGATCATCAGCCATAAGGTTGCCCCAAAATTAACATCAACAATCAGTTATCCGGATAAACGTATAATTGTCTTACAACTTCTATTCTCGCATTGACATCATAACTTTATCGCCTATAAACCAGAGTAAATAGCATTGTGTAGTTCTGCAGAAAAAGCAATCACCCTTCACTTCTTGGAAATATAATTTATTGTATTTATAGAACAACTCTACAATGACATAAAGGGTGCACTCGATCGCGCGACTTTTGACGTAAACAACTTGTGGACAGAGTTGGGGAATGTTTTCAGCAAATTTTACTGAAATGTTTACCTTGGCGATATATTCTTCACACTGGCATGGAAACAGCAAGCACCTGCGTGACTTAGATGTATTTGAACCTTCGCTCTCCCAGTTGCTTCGCCCACCACTATAGCTATATCAAGCCTCGTTTCTGACAACATATTCGGACCACTTGGGAGTGGGTGGCAGGTGGGAGCATGCGATGGGTAATTTAACGATCGGGGTTCATCCTTGCCGGAATCCCGATTAGAGACCTGGTTTGGCCCTCACATACGTCTTTGGCATTTTGTATGCGACGTTGAATCTGGTTATACCCCTTATGTGAGTATTACGATATTCGTAATCCTATTTTAGGGAAAGGGGCCAAGTGACTTGGTGTGGTATGGACCTGGCACCAGGTCAGGTTATTCTAATTTCAGGGCTGAATATATTTTTTCTCGTAAATATTCCGTTCTGATTTTGGGATTTTCTCCCCAATACAGCAGGTTAAAATGGGATCGAACCCGTTTGCCCGGCCTTACATGACCTTAGCTGTTGATAGGCCGTTAAACACTAATAAACAAACAAACAAACAACTAACCACTCAGGCGGAATATCCTTGTCCCATACCAGTGCATATGAAGGATACTCTTGGTGACTACTCTCGCTTTGCTGGCCCGACAAAACCCATTGGCTATTGTGTGTTATGTAGAAAATGTGTTCATAGAACATGGATGACTCGCATATCGCTTGATAATAAACGAGGCAAAATTCCAAGTCCACAAGGGGAGATAATCCATGACCTGGGTGTCGAATCAACAATCAAAATAAACTTTGCGTATCTACTCTTCATAAGGAAGCAACATACCAAGTTTCAGGTCTATTACGGTTTAAAAGTTTTACAAATTAAAAGGCAAAATTGAAAAATTCTTAGTCGAAAAGGGGGAGATAATCCATGACCCGGGGGTCGAATCAAAAATTGAAATAAACTTTGTGCATCTATTCATCATAATGAAGCTACATACCAAGTTTCAAATGTGTAGCTATTAGGGTTTAAAAGCTTTACGACTTACAAGCCAAAATAGGAACATTCTAAGTCGAAAAGGGTGAGGTAATCCATGACCCAGGGGTTAAATAAAAAATCAGAATAAACTTTGCGCATCTGCTCATCATAAGGAAGCTACATACCAAGTTTCAGGTCTGTAGCTATTACAGTTTAAAATTTTACGAGTCACAAGGCAAATTCTATGTCGAAAATGGAGAGATAATCCATGACCCCAGGTGGAATCAAAAATTTAAATACACTCTGCGCATCTACCTATCATAAGGAAGCTACATACCGAGTTTCAGGTCTGTAGCTATTACAGTTTAAAAGTTTTACGAGTTACGAGGCAAAATTGCCAAATTCTAAGTCGAAAAGGGGGAGATAATCCATAACTGGGGGTCGAATAAAAAATTGAAATAAACTTTGTGCATCTACTCATCATAAGGAAGCTACATACCAAGTTTCAGGTTTGTAGATATTACGGTTTATTTGTTTTACGAGTCACAAGGTTGGTGACGGAGGGACGGACGGACGGACGGACAGACGGGATGGACGGACCAGGCTAACACTAAATGCCCCCTCCACAATCGTGGTGGGGCACAAAAACGTATGGTTTGTTTAAAGCTAGGGAGTCCTTCGACAAAAGCATGCTATTACCGGTATTAACAATGTTGTGGAGATTAATTACGTCAAACAGCCAATCAACAACGCCACACGATGTCATGTGATGCAAATTTATTTATCGAAAATAAAATGCACTTGATGGAGTAGCACTTAACATACAAGGCACAATGATAAATCTAATGTCAATCCTTCATCATCTATTTACAGCAAGAGCCGTCTCCTTGAAAGATTCAAACATATTATAGAGACTTGACTCGGGCGACGTCTGTCCGTAATCTTGCTTCAGTTTCTCAAACTCTGCACCCAGGTCATGTGACTCCGATAGAAGCCTTTTCTCGACGGCTGCCGTGGATACCTCCTGAGTATACAAATTAGACGAGCGATGTGATTTTGAACCTGTGAGCGATATATCGTGAAACTTATTTACGATATCTTCTGTAAGTGAAGTCGAAAGCTGATAAAATGTTCGGAGCATGTGCTTTGAAAATTTTGACACGAGTTACAGATAATATCACAGTTTCTGTATTAAATAACTTTTATGTAAAATCGTACATCTTCTTGGGTATAAATCTCAGAGCATGGAGCTTATGCGATTTATGATCAGTATACTTCCTGATTAAATAGAAATATAGAAATATGGCGCCAAATGGCACGTTACAAATATTACCTGACGTCATCCCCGACATAAACAAGTAGAAATTTGTTAATAATTTCTGGGAGTCCAGAAATTATTATTAACAAATTTCTACTAAGAAAACAAAAGTTAAATATTGAAAATCGGTCCAGAATCTGGACCGATTTTCAACATTTAACTTCTGTTTTCTTAGTTAAGTCATTACAAATCCCTATGTCAGACTATGTTTCAGAGGTGGTTACAGAAACAATTGTTTTAGTCTCTGCCTCGAACCGCCGCCATTTTGATTCGAGCCATGTTGACTCGAGCCATGTTGACGGGCTTGACAGGTAATATGGTCTCCTAATATTACCCGCCAAGCTAACAAATCAAAGCACGAGAAATTTATCTGCCGTATGACAATCCTCATTATTAAATTGTGCCATTGTATGATTTATACATTTATACTAACAATTATGGTATTTTATTGCAATGAAAACTGCGAAACGTGTGGTCCAAAACGTACTGAACCATTAGTGCCAGATACCGTCATGTGGGTTGTGATTTCACATTTTCCAAATGCCAAAATTAGATATGTGCAAGTCTGTATTATTCTTAATAGTAATCCCCCATGTTTTCCTATTCTATTTTATGCTTTATATGTGTATCATACGTGTTTATGATATGATAATTCGAGCACAAAAATATTTACACAATTCCCTAACATTTGATTGGCCCGTAGGAAGTCTCTGTCCAAAATTTATATCCCAGTAAACTCCCACGTCGAACTACTTTCCATAACCGTGAGGCGCAGTTAAAATAATTCTTAAGAAAACGGAAAATAAACAAATTTTCTTGATGAATTTATTTCAAATGCTTGAATTATAAGGAATGAATGGCCTTTTTGTTGAATTTATCGGGGATATAAACTTCGTCCAGTATTCCCGCGACTTTTCGAAGTTTATACCCCGATAAATTCCACAAAAAGGCCATTCATTCCTATAATAATGTATTGTTTTGAACGGACGGCCTCGTCCAGTATTCCCGCGACTTTTCCAAGTGTATCATCATGTGTTTATGGTATAATACTGTATTGTTTTTGTTTCCTATTTGATAAAAGACCCCGCCTGTCAATCTGTTCCTTTAAAATGGTTGCAATAAACAACAAACCTTGATAATGGCTGCCTTCTGTTGCTTCGCAACGTCGTCCGTGGCAACCGTAGGCAGCTTGTGTGGTTTGTTGGACAGCAACTCGAGTTTCAGTGAGGAGGCATGGGCCCACGAGTCGTTCAGGCTCAATTTCACCTGTAATGCCATTTATCAGGTAATGAACTGTCAGATAATATATTGTCAGATCCTGCACTGACTAGATATAGAGAATACCAGGGCCTGGTTGCTCAAAACCTCGGTTAGCTTAACAGACTGTTAAATCCTTAGCAATGCTAAGGATTTAACAGTCTGTTAAGCTAACAAAAGCTTTGAGCAACCGGGCCCAGGCTAGTGTCTTTTAATATCATATTTTATCAGCTTTGGCTCGGAGACGGTAGGAATTTCTTGACGAGCCTGCCGAATTCCTAGGCGTCTCCTACCCTGGCATGATAAACTTGATATGAAAAAGACACAAACCTACTGTCTGTTTAACAAAACCTGCCCAAATTTTACGGCTATATAAACAATGCAAAAACAATATTTTTTTCGATAATATTAAATTAAAGCAAAATTTAAGAATAAGCCTTCTTTTTATTTTAATTAGTGAAATTTGGTCCTATATTGATTTTATGGCGAAAAAACAATTTCCCCATGTTAAATCCCTGAGACATCTTCACAGAGCGCACACAGTGAAGATGTCTATGGGGATTTAATATGGGGAAATTTTCGAATTTCAGAAATACATGTACTGGACCCATTTTCAAAATTTAGCTTTTGTTTTCTTAGTTACCGGTAGACCATTTCTAAGCTATCTAGCTAGGTTTCAGTCAAAATAAAAAAAAAAACACTTTTTTACTCCGCCCACTGCTCCTCCACCTCCTTTTCCCAATGTTAAATTCCCATAGACAAATCAATTTTTCGTAATAAAATCAATATTTGACCAAATTTCACGAAATAAAACGAAGGCTCATTCTTAAATTTTGATAAAATTTAATATTATCCAAAAAAATATAGTTTTTGCATTGTTTATATGGCCATAAAATTTGGGCAGGTTTCGTGAAACAGACATTAGTATTATCTATATCTACCATAGTTATTATACTAATAGCCCCGTTTCTAATAGTAAAGCCCTCAACCCCCAACCACTTAATATATTTTCCGATTATTAGTCATTTCAAACATCGACAAGGTGGAAGGGTTTAATGTCCCAGCAACAGCTAAGATCATATATGAGATAGGCCATGTCATTTTGTACCTAAGCAGGGCCCGGTTGTTCAAAACATCTGTTAGCTTAACGGACTGTTAAATCCTTAACTGAATGGTTAAAATCTCTGTTAAAACAGAGAAACGGATGTTTTGAACAACCGGGCCCAGGTGTGCGATTGTTCATGAAAAATATGTACAGTCGTAGATGATGTCGAAAGTTCACAAATTTTTCATAATTCTATTTCGCATTTGTTATGAAAATTTTGTCCACTTTCAATGTCATTTACGGAAATATAGTAAATTTTGTATAAACAATTCATGAAAAATCGCACATCTTCTTGGGTACAGAATCACATGGCCTCATGTGACTGGTGAGCTTACAGTTATGTGGTCCAGCAGTGTGTATGTCTGCTCCCCATACAGGCAGCTGATGGTGACAGAGGTGTCCGCCCGTGCTATTGTCCCGCCCGTCCACTCCGTGATGTCTGACCCCGTTATATACAGCACCTGGCCGTCCTTGGATCTCAGGTACACTGGGCCCTTAATGCCGTACCTGAGAATGGTTGGTCGATTGATTGATTCATTTGTTGGTTGATTGATTGGTAGGTTGATTGGCTGATTGATTGAGTGGGTATGCCCACTCCCACGGACACTAGTCGTCCTTGATTCTCAGGTAGACTAGGCCCTTAATGTTGTACCTGGAAATGGATGATTGATTGGTTGGTTGATTGATTGATTTGTTGGTTGGTTCATCGATTTGTTGATGGATTGATTGGTTGATTGATTGATTGATTGATCAAGTGGGTACGTCTACTCGGGGATGTCTGATCTCGTTATATACAGCACCGGGCACCTTGGTGTTTATTTTTTATCTTCCATTTTGCTCATCAAAAACATGCTTTGACAACACTTTAGAATCATTTCCAATGGAAATGATTCTAAAGTGTTGTCAAAACATGTTTTTACTCAAACAGAAGACAAAATATAACAACAGCATTCTAAGGGTTAACCCTTTCACCACTAAGTAACCTGAATAATGTTGACGATGTTGAATTCTCACCTCAAAGTAACTTGAATGATCTGTTCAATGTTGAATTTTAGACTTATTCCATTAGGTGGAAAAGGCGCAATTTTGTGAGAAACATTCTACAAATGATGCAGATCCTGAGGAGATGGCTTGTTTCTAGCCGGCTCATCAGGATCTACTTCATTAGTAAACATTATTATAGAGGTCTGTAGTGTTGACAGGGTTGATGCCATACCGGAAAATGGTCAAGAATGGTCTTGGCGCTGTAATTTAACTCACTTTTCCTATCACCGTCTTTCGATGATGGTGATTTAGACAAAGAATATATTTTCGATACTGGTAAAGGTTTTGACATTTGACAAATAAAGATCTGTAGCCGATTTCATCAAAATTGCAAAGTATACTTATCTAGCAAAGTATACTTTCAGGGAGAAATCATTTATATTTTCCGAAATGCATTATTTCATATAGAACTAACGACTGCATATATTTGATGATTAAAAGTATGCAGAATTATTATACTGAATTTATTACATTATCATGGCCAACATGACTGTGATAATGTAATAAATTCAGTATAATAAAAATTAATACATTTATCCTTAAATTGAAAATTTCTCCCTCAAAATATACTTTGCAATGTTGGTGAAATAGGCTACAGGCCTCATGCGGAATTGAAGTCAACGTGACCTCTGAATTCTGTGTCATCTTTCAATGTCATTTACAAATAAAAGCAAGCATTTTTCAAAATCAATATCGTCGATAAATGGCGTTGTGATAATAGAGGTAATACCGGAGTAATAAAAGGGCCTGGCAGAAATGCCAGATATGTCCGTGAATTGGAAGAGATTATGACTGAGAAATGTGGCGCATGGAATTTGTAGCTAAAATGAATGGGTTTAACGTCCCAGCAACAGCTACGGTCACTTAGGGGCGGGACCTTGGGTTCAAGTCTCATACGAAAAACCAGTGGGATGGAAATACTATGAACCTATTTTCTATGCCTAAGGCGAGGTTTGAACCCATATCCTCTGGATTGGAAATCAGGCATTCTAACCCCTAGACCATAACCCATCCCTTGTAGCCAGTCTACCGTAATTCCTTATCTGCTAGCACATTCCTGCAATGCAAATATCTATTCTGTTGGTTCATGGGTGTTTCACAGACTGGCAAACAGTGCAGGCCCTGATCAGACCGAGTGTAGGCTAACCTGGGTCAATACAGGTGTCCCATTGCATGCATTTAGCAAGTTTGTGCCTTAGCAGTTAATTTTAACCCTTACAATGCTGAATTAAATTGTGTCGTCTGCTGTTTATTTTATAATTCAATTTTTATCATCAAAAACATGATTTGACAGCACTTCAGAATCATTTCTATTGGAAATGATTCTCAAGTGCTGTCAAACCATGTTTTTATTGAGTAAGAGGACAAAATATAAAACAACAGCAGACGATAATTTACGTTTCCCGCATGCTAAGGGTTAAGAAATGGTGGCTGGATTTGCTCACATTTAATAATCTCTACATGTAGGTAGTAAATGGTAGCATTATTGAGCTACTTAAACATGTTAAGTAAAATTTATATCAAGGTCTTTGTACAAAACTTTGTATCCGACACAAATTTAGTGAAATAAGCCCCTGGTTTCAAAGGCCATTTCTCCAGTATCCACCACATATTAGTTTTGTACATAGGCTACTTTGGTACAGACACAAAGATACCATTTGCTCAGATCTGGGATATGACGGCGTCAATGAGACAGCCAGTTACCTTGGTACAAACACAAAGAGACCGTTGGCGCGGATCTGGAATATGACGGCGTCGACGATGGAGTTCTCCTCTTCGATGCCGCGCCCCCGGAAGTAGAGACACTGGAACAATTCTTGGGACTCCCGCTGGGCGTACTGGGATGCCTGTAAATGAACCCATCTTATATGTTACTGTGACTGGAGAAATGGGGCTTATATGATTTGTGAGCAGTGTAGATCGTGATCAAATAGCACACTCCTGTAGCTTGATAACGATCTGTGTTGTTTGTTAGAAGCAGGACGGGAATTCATTGATGTAATGGCGAATAGTGCAGATCCTGATCAGGCTGTGCGAATGCACAGGCTGATCTGGATCTACACTGGTCGCAAAAGCAATAATCCCCATTTCTCCCGTCACAACCACATATAAATGTGCTCTTGGACCTAAGCAGCTGTTCAATATAACATGGAAAATATTTATGATATTTTCCGTAAATGACGTCCAAAGTTGAAAAAATAGAAATCACATTTGCTGTGAAAATTTTGTCGACTTTCAACGTCATTTACGGAAAATAAAACATGTTTTTGTAATATTTTTCCTGAAAAATCTCATCTTCTAAGGTACAAAATCACATGGCTTGTCTCATATATAGGCTAGCGGACTAGGACAATCACGAGTAACTTCCCTTAGAGGGGCATAATCGGCGTTAAAATTGGCAGAGTTTGTCCGCTTGTTGTCACGCTTAGTTTTAAGCTATATTGATTGGACAGTGGCTGTGTATCAGCACGTATTTGTTCAATGCTCAGGCCCGTATGCAGGACGGCTCGTCACGAGCCGGCTCATCTGGATCTACACATTTTGCCAATACCACTATACAGGCCTGCTGTGGTATTGAAAGGGTTAATTGGGGGGGGGGGGGGGGTTTCCCATAACAAAGTTTCCAAATGCTTAGGGTTGGTTAGTAGGGCTGTACTGGTTTATCACAATAAGTTATTGTGGTTCATATATATATTGTTATTGAATAACAATATATTTGGATTTGGATACAATTTGTTTTGGGAAACAAAAACAAATGGTGTGCGAATATTTAGGGTTATTACGGTAACTTCGCTTGGAACAACTTCCTTGTATCATCGGCGTCAATGCTTCTCAGTTTAATATAATGCAAATTATTTTTTGTTATAAATGAACACCATAAATATTTACAACACTTGTGTAACTGAACATGGCCACATACCCGATGTTTCTTGTTGATATGCTGACTCAGGTCATCCAGCTCCGTGCTCGTTGGCAAGGTAACCGGGTCCTTCGCAACGGCGGCCATTAACTGCCGATGAACCTGCAACAAGCCGATTCCATTGCCGTTTTAACTATCAGGTTGGAATATGATTTCATATTGACATCTGCTGCTTTTCACATTTTGTTTAACTACTTTTAATAGAGCATGTAATGGCAACATGTGAAAATCATCCTGTAGTTTGACAGTCTGTGTACATGTATAATGGTGCATTGAATGCACCATTATGCATGTACACAGACTGTCAAACTGCACTGCATTGTATATGGCAAAAAGCAGTCATCAAGGAAATAAATGCCCAATAATGAAAAAAGTTTAGGTAACAATTTTGCCGACCACTGGAAGGCATGGATGGCAATACTGAAGGCATAACACTCCAAGATGGCTACCATCCCTTAGGCAAATACAGATAAAGGTGCATCTGTAGATGATTTCATATACTTATCTAGCAAAGAATTATTATACTGAATTTATTACATTATCACAGCCAAAATGGCTGTGATAATGTAATAAATTTAGTATATTAAATAAAAATTAATAAATTTTATCTTTACATTGAAACATTTGCCTTAAGACAAACAAGGTGAACATAAGTCCTCAGTGACCTTGGTTGTATGCAAAACAAAGCACCATCCCTAGACACACATTGCGGCTAAACGTTATCAAAATCAGTGAAGCGGTTCATGAGTTATTGAAAAATGAAATGTGTTACTAACGTACGTACGTACGTACATGGGCTAATGCTATATCCCCTCTTGTCTATCAGCGAAGAGATAACACAACCTTTCAGAACTGAAAGAAAATTCTCTCATCGGATACTACATCGGACAACTTGGCTCCAGGTGTGAATCCCAGTAAATTTCATAGTTAGATATGCATACCGTCCAACCCTTCAATCTGTGTGACAAATGATGACAACAACAATCAATGTTTGCATATTGCCTGATTTATTGATTAATCCTTTCAACACTACAAACCTGTATAGTGGTATTGGCAAACAGTGTAGATCCTGATCTGCACTTTTTGCAAGTAATTTCACATTTTTTGAGAACAAAAACACCCCCTTTTTCATAAATGGACTAGTCTGAAATTAATTTTGTGACAATTGGATTGGTTGAAAAATCAACATTAAAAATTAATTCCAGTTACTTAGGGGTGAAAGGGTTAATCAACTGATTGGGTCAAACATTTTTTATTACCGGTAACATGGTCTATTAGATTTGTACGGACGGATCCAATTTGTGCACTACTCAGACAAATTGCATTTTGAGCACTGGTATCTCCAAGACGCTGTGAAGTGACAACTTACAACAATGTTGGCATATCGCCGGATTTATTGATTGATGAATTGAGTCACACAGCTTTTAATAACCTGGTGCCAGTTTCACTAAACTTTGTACGACTAAAATGTTTGTAAGTGTAAAATTATGATATTCAGTAAATTTCACATTGACAATGTTTTCTTGTAAACAATTATTGGATTTGCATGTATTGAGTATAGGCTGCATATGCAGCCTATGCTCAATAAATGTAAATCCATCAATTGAAATTTCCAGACTATCCTAAATTTGCACTTACGAACATTTTAGTCGTCCTAAGTTTACTGAAACGGTCTAAAAGACTTATGCAGTTGAGCCAATCCAATTAGTACACGGTATTCAACCAAACAAATTGCAAAATGAGAACTGAATCTCCAAGATTCTGTGAGACAACTTACCACAATATCGGCATATCGTCTGATCGGGGACGTGAAGTGGGTGTACACGTTCAGTGCCAGGCCGTAATGGAAAAACTGGTCGCGCGGAATAACGCCCGTACAGAAATACTCCGCGTTGGACATCGCCTGGGTGGCCAGTGTCCGTAATAACTGTAAATAGAGTGGACGGTGGGGAATTTATCAATTGATTGTTCGAATGGGGTTTACGTATGTATGTTGACAAGGACATATTGAAACATTGTGAAAATTAATGTAATAATATTTGGATACCATTTGTTTTGGGAAACCCTATAAAATAGGAACTGTAAATATAGTGGACGGTAGTGAATTTTATCGATTGTTTGCTTCAATGGTGTTTTATTTACATTCAACAAAGTCATTTGGAGGAGTTGGAGAAAATTTATGTAATAACTATTTGGCCACTATTTGTTTTTGGAAACCCCTCATTGTCTCCAATACCATAGATACAGTGATAAACACTAAATATTGAGACACGTTTTGTTGGGGGAAGCCATATATTTATATACATTGTTTTAAAGTCACTCTTTTTATTAAATTTTCGACCACATGGTCGAAAATTTAATAAAAATAGTGACTTTAAAACAATGTGTATTAAATGTGCTTCCCTTCGGAGGTTATTGGAAACTACATATATTTATATGCGCTTCCTAGAATAAATTGGTTCTGAAACTTGTCCAAATCTTAGCAATGAACAGTTGATGTCAGGGGTAAAAATGGTATGCAATTATCCTTAGAACATACCGGTAATGGGCGACTTTTACTTATTTATTTATTTATTTAATCGTGTTCAATGACCTGTCAACAGCTACGGTCATTTTAGGCTGGGTTAATGGGGCCAAAACTATGGATGGGGGAAAATTCCAAAATCAGAACTGAATATTTTCAGAAAAAAATACATATTCAGCCCTGAAACCAAAATCACTTAGCCCCTCTCCCTAAAAGTAACAGTATTAGTACTAATCTTACTAATTAAATAATGGGTATAAATGGATTTAACTCTCAAGTAGCAAGAAAGTGAAACATGTAGCTGAGGGCTAAATCAGGGATATCGGGATTCTGGTAAAGATGAACCCCAATGTTTAATTTACCCTTTGTCTGCTCCCGACCAGCCATCCACAGTACAGACACGCCAGGTGATTGTACTTACTTACGAAAATGTGCAATATCTCATGAAAACTATTCACAAAACTTGAAAGATGACGAAATTTTCACAGCAAATGCGGAATATAATTCCGCATTTGCTGTGAAAATTTCGTCATCTTTCGACATCATTTACAGAAAAGTTTCTGTAAATATATTTATTGACAACTTGCACATGTTCTAAGGTACAAATTCACATGGCATGTCTCAGTAATGAACCAGTACCCACCTTATTGACCACAGGATCTGTCCTGTCTACACACATGTCCAGTGACTCGGCCAGCGCTTTATTGGACGACGTGTGGATCTCAAACTTCCGAGCCGCGGCACATGTACGTAAACTGTTGAACTGCTCCTCTCTCGGCAATGGGTGGCAACGTAACTGAAAGTTCAGTGCATACACGGAATGAGACAATGAAACAAGTAAGAAGATATATTGAACAATACTTCAGTATTAACCAAGAACCCACTTTTCCAATGTATCCCGTCACCAAGAACCCACTCTTCCAACGTTTCGGCACAAGGCCTTTATCAAGGAGTGGAACTCCTTGATAAAGGCCTTGTGCCGAAACGTTGGAAGAGTGGGTTTGGAACTCCTTGATAAAGGCCTTGTGCCGAAACGTAGGAAGAGTGGGTTCTTGGTTACTGAAGTATTGTTCAGCATATCGTATTAATGTGGAAAGCTTGCTAAAGAAGATATAGACACGGAGACGAATCAACTTGTGAGCAGCGTTTTACAACAGCAAACACAGAGGAATGTGTCCAGACTCGGGCACTATTTTTATCAAAACACCTTTTTATTATTCAACTGATTTTAATGAAATAAAATGCACAAGCCACATAAAAGTGTGTAGTATTCTCAACTGCGGGCTCTTTCGTGATCTTTCCCGCCAGTTCCCCAAACACTTAGACACTATCTATCTATGAATACTGCCGCACTCCCCTCGCGGGTATTATTTCGAGTGTTGTCTTTATCATGCCAATTTCTGAGATATTTTTAAAACTGTGTCAAGTTATGTCTTTAATACTATGGGTGGTCATTGATGAGGTTGCACTGTACTATAGAGAAGCAATATGTGGCTGTGACTGAAGAAATGGGGCTTGTGGAATTTGTGACCAGTGTAGTTCCTGATCAAATACTTTTGTAGCCTGCTAATGATCTATTTACTTCTTGTTAGAAGCATGGCGGGTGTTTCATTGATGGAATCGTGGTGTACCGTGCAGATCCTGATCAGACTGCGGATGCACAGGCTGATCTGGATCTACACTGGTCGCAAAACCCATAACCCCCATTTCTTCAGTCACAGCCACATGCAACTTGTGTACCAAGGCCTGATTTGGAAATGATCCTGTTATCTTCTTTGCCACCCAGTGGTTCGCGAATATCATACACTCCGCTATTGTGTCGTGGATCTCCAGATGCTGAAACAACAAATGTTGTATTGATTGAATTGAAATAAATGGGGTTTAACGTCCCAGCAACAGCTAAGGTCATATGGGATGGGACCACAGTTTAAAGTCTCATCCGGCAGACCTGTGGGATGGAAACAATATGAAAGTACATGTATTTTTCATGCCCTATGGTAGGTTTTGGACTCACAACCTTCAGTATTGAAGTCCTGTATTCTACCCCAGTAGCCTATTTCATCAACATTGCAAAGTATACTTTACTAGCAAAGTATACTTTGAGGGAGAAATCATTTATTTTTCCTTAAATGCATTATTTCATATAGAACTAACAAATGCATATATTTCATGATTAAAAGTATGCAGAATTATTATACTGAATTTATTACATTATCACAGCCAAATTGGCTGTGATAATGTAATAAATTCAGTATAATAAAAATTAATAAATTTAAAAAAAAAATGAAAATTTCTCCCTCAAAGTATACTTTGCTAGTAAAGTATACTTTGCAATGTTGATGAAATAGGCTACTGAGCCACAGCCCATCCCTCGTAATAATTGAATCAGCTTTTACGTCCATTCAAAAGCAAGGTCATTTATGGCTATGATTTGAGAAATGGGGCTTATGGGATGAGTGACTAGTGTAGCGCCTGGTCAAATATCATACTCATGTAGCCTGATAATGATCTTTATTACTTAGATATCAAATTCTGAATATTTCTGGCTGTCGGTCTCAGGCTGATATCAGTAACCTCCGACTGATACCTAGGTTGATATCAAACAGGCCATATAATGCCCTCTAAATGTTGCTTGTTAGAAGCAGGACGGGTGTTAATTGATGGAATGGTGAACAGTGCAGATCCTGATCAGACTGTGCAGATGCACAGGCTGATCTGGATCTACACTGGTCGCAAAAGCAATAATCCTCATTTCTCCAGTCACAACCACATATAAATCAAGCCATATGCTATTGTACCTAAGAAGATGTGGTTCTACATTGGTCGCTAAACCAATAAGCCCCATTCCCCAAATGTACCTGTATAGGAAAGTGGATGGGGAAGATAGTGGAGGGCCACAGGGCAGCATTGTATCCACTACCAATGTATTACTGGACGTGACCTATATCTGTGAAGAAGTTGGTCAAGGTCACCCAAATGACACAGGGTAGTTAGCCATCAATGTGAAGAAGCTATTGATGAAGTTTGGTAAAGATCTGACCAACATATCAGGATATATGCAACATTTTGACGTACAGTCTACATTCGTTTATTCAAAGTCGGTTAAGTCGAATTCCCTCGTTATGTCGAATTTGTGTCCAAGTCCCGTTTCAGATCCTATTATTTTCAAAGTAACTGGCTTCGTTTACGTCGAATTTTGTTACGTCGAATTTTCACCAATTCGAACTAATTGTTAGGTCCAGAAAACAGAAATGTGTAGTATTTCACTCTCGTTAAGTCAAAGTGTCAGTTTGCGCACGAAGTGCGAATTAGCGGCGCCAATTTAACGGATCAAAGACTGGCATTGTTTACCTGTGTAAACCTGTGTAAACAAACTTTGAATAAGTGTTGAAGGTGATTTCCTCGAATTCACAACAAACAATCGAACATTGCTGACTTTTTCCGGAAGGCGGATATTACCGAGTCGGACAGAGTGTAAACTGTGACCAACGTGGGCCGTTTCGAACTGGGGCCGTATTGGACTAGGGCCATTTTGACTTGTTATTCACATGGATTTAAATACACAGCCAAGAACGTTAAGTTATTTTATTTGCTGAAATAGTTTATAAATAAATAAATCACTTCAAAAGTTGTCGCACCATGTCAACTTTCGAAACAATTTACCGAAATATTTTCCGAATTTCGTTTCAATCAAAAATCGAAGATACAATAAAGATGGTTTTCTCAAATCTAACTTGTCCAGACTCGTTTGCATGTGTCATCAGATGGGAAACGTTGCCTGAGTATATAGACCGAGTATATAGACTCGCATTCACCCTCCGATTGATAAATGCTGTGTGTATATATAATCAAGAACGGTATGCACAACAACTTGTTAATTTCTGGTGTACATGCTTTATTTATTAAACATAATAAAATGTTACTTTACTGCTTTGAATTGTCTTTTCTTGTTCCACCCTGATAATACAGATGTGTATACTTAGTTTGACTACACACATGTGTGTATAGGCAAATGCAAGTAAACACATTAGAGTTGCAAAAGTGTAACTCTATGTGTCACAGGTCATATGGGAGTTGCGTCCCGTAACGTGTATGGCAATATTTTGAGGTTCTATTCAGATTTCGTTACGTCGAACTTCGGTTTACTCGAAGTATTTATCACAGTCCGACGGACTTCGAGTAAACGAGCGTAGACTGTACATCAAAAAATGTTCACGCCTTCGACGGTGCCTATGATGATGAAGCCTATGTCGGCATTGTGACTTCTATATTTCACTACAGTGGGTGAGACAAAAGAGGGAAAATTTACATAAAACAGACGGCAGACTTACATCGTTGGGAGTGAGGTTCTCGATACTCTTGGTCTCACTGAGTAAGGTTGAAGTGGCTAAAACACACTGGTTATCTAGACTTACATCCTTGGGTGTGAGGTTCTCGATACTCTTGGTCTCACTGAGTATGGTTGAAGTGGCTAACACACACTGGTTATCTAGACTTACATCCTTGGGTGTGAGGATCTCGATACTCTTGGTCTGACTGAGTATGGTTGAAGTGGCTAAAACACACTGGTTATCTAGACTTACATCCTTGGGAGTGAGGTTCTCGATACTCTTGGTCTCACTGAGTATGGTTGGAGAGTGGCTAACACACACTGGTTATCTAGACTTACATCCTTGGGTGTGAGGTTCTCGATACTCTTGGTCTGACTGAGTATGGTTAAAGTGGCTAAAAAAACACACTGGTTATCTAGAACTTACATCCTTGGGTTGTGAGGTTCTTGATACTCTTGGTCTCACTGAGTATGGTTGAAGTGGCTAACACACACTGGTTATCTAGACTTACATCCTTGGGTGTGAGGTTCTTGATACTCTTGGTCTCACTGAGTATGGTTGAAGTGGCTAACACACACTGGTTATCTAGACTTACATCCTTGGGTGTGAGGTTCTCGATACTCTTGGTCTCACTGAGTATGGTTGAAGTGGCTAACACACACTGGTTATCTAGACTTACATCCTTGGGTGTGAGGTTCTCGATACTCTTGGTCTCACTGAGTAAGGTTGAAGTGGCTAACACACACTGGTTATCTAGACTTACATCCTTGGGTGTGAGGTTCTTGATACTCTTGGTCTCACTGAGTAAGGTTGAAGTGGCTAAAACACACTGGTTATCTAGACTTACATCCTTGGGTGTGAGGTTCTTGATACTCTTGGTCTCACTGAGTATGGTTGAAGTGGCTAACACACACTGGTTATCTAGACTTACATCCTTGGGTGTGAGGATCTCGATACTCTTGGTCTCACCGAGTATGGTTGAAGTGGCTAACACACACTGGTTATCTAGACTTACATCCTTGGGTGTGAGGTTCTCGATACTCTTGGTCTCACTGAGCTGTATCTGCACCTCGACACTCTCCAGTTCCAGTGCCCCGCCTGATACCCGACGTGACTTCAGGCGTCGCGCGATCTCCATCAACTGGTCTATGGCACAGCGCAGCTCGTCGATTCTAGATGTGACGAGACAACAGGATATTACAAAGCCAGTAGATGTTACTTGACACCCGACATTCACTTCCGTAGCCTATTTCACCAACATTGCAAAGTATATTTTTCTAGCAAACTATACTTTGAGGGAGAAATTTTCAATTTAAGGATAAATGTATTCATTTTTATTATACTGAATTTAATACCATTTTGGCTGTGATAATGTAATAAATTCAGTATAATAATTCTGCATACTTTTAATCATCAAATATATGCAGTCGTTAGTTCTATATGAAATAATGCATTTTGGGGAAAATAAATAATTACTCCCTCAAAGTATACTTTGCTAGATAAGTATACTTTGCAATTTTAATGAAATCGGCTACTGGTGTCACGCGATATCCATCAGTTGGGCTATGGCACAGCACACTTCCTCAATTCGAGATGGGACGATACAATGAAAGAGGATGTCATGCAGAAGAAGTATCTCTGCGCCCAGAGCTCCAGATAAACTGCATATTTGCTTAAATACGCTACTGAGTAGTGAGTATCAAAAAGAAATAACAAATTGTGGTACCTTTATCATGCTACAGAAAACAATAAACAGACCACAACTATAGCATATTTTCTTATTTTTCCATGAAAACACATCTTGGTATTTTATTAGAATTGTCTCCAAGGAGACAATTCTAATGAAATGCCAAGACATGTTTTCATTTTGAAGCAAACTATTCAATAATTGCTGCCTGTTGATGTGTAAACAGTAGTGTGATTTTATTTTACCCAATTAAAATTTTGAAATACCCAATTGCTTCAGAAATGATGGAGTGACAATACTCAATTACTAATTCCTTATCTGGAGCCCTGTCTGCACCATATATCTAGATTATCTGTATTATGATAATCCAGATAATCTAGATATATGGCACAGCACAGTTTCTCCTGTATTCTTCCTGGGATTAGATAATGGAATTATATTACGTGTAAATTACAAAACCAGTATGTGTTACTAACACCCGTCGTGACTTCTGTAGCCGATTTCATCAAAATTGCAAAGTATACTTATCTAGCAAAGTATACTTTGAGGGAGTAATCATTTATTTTTCCCAAAATGCATTATTTCATATAGAACTAACGACTGCATATATTTCATGATTAAAAGTATGCAGAATTATTATACTGAATTTATTACATTATCACAGCCAAAATGGCTGTGATAATGTAATAAATTCAGTATAATAACAATTAATAAATTTATCCTTAAATTTAAAATTTCTCCCTCAAAGTATACTTTGCTAGATCAGTTGATCTATGGTACAGTGCAGTTACTCAAACCTTGATGGGATAAGACAATGACATTTGCTTATAGAGACTACCAGGCAATTGTTTTTTAAATTTCCAGTTTATCAGGCAATGCTAGGATACGTGTAGGAATTCCGAAGCTGGTGGATGAAGTTCTACTGTTTCTGAGTCGAGCCTGATTAATAGAGGGTCAATCAGTTGGTCTATGGCACACTGTAGTTCCTTAATCCTGATGCGATTAGATAACGAAACTAGAGATAGTGAGCAGGGGCTCACATATACCCCCAGCCGCCGCCTGCAGTGACAAATAAAACTTTAACGCGGACGGACGGACAAACAGACAGAAGGATGGACGGAATTACGAAAACTATATAGCCCTCGACATACTTCATATGCCGTAATGTGTACCCAAAAACTTTAACGCACATTTTATGGATGCAAATTGCTAAGTAATTTCACCTTGAACTTGGATATGAAGGCCGCATGAGTATGGTATGGAATGAAAATATGGATGATGATAAGGAAGTACTATATGAAGCTTGAGGTCAATCCGACTTGCCATTACAGAGATAATGGATACCAAAAAACTTTAACACGGTGGACAGACAAACGGACGGACAGACTTTGTATGTCGAGGGTATAACAAGATATTATTGTCAAGATTATCTCTGTGCCGTATATCTAGATTATCTAGAATAATAGACAAGTGACAATATAGAGATTGCGAAACTAACACAGACTAATAATTTGTAAAAGTTACTTGATACTTGCAGTCTTGCAGAATAGCTAGAAAATAACAGAATGCCTTTTTTAGTAAGTAGGCTCCAACATGTAATTTACACGTTAATTTTGGCTGGCTTTGACTGCATCACTTCCATTGACTTGCAAGTAACATACATCTGTAAATTTATGACACAATACAATATGCTATACTTTCATAATAGTTCCTTTCAAAAACACATAAAATGCTAACGTGCCAATAATTATGATCTGATTTGCTACTCTGCAAGGGAATGCTATGGATGCACTGTAACTCTTCTACAGATTGAAATAAGCTGTAGGCCACAACCTAACTGGATTCAGAGTTGGGTGGCTATAAGATACCGCTCAGTCTTATAAGACATGATCAACTAGTCGCACCTTTTATGGAGTTCATCTCCCTTGAGACCATCCAGTTCCGGAACATTGTCCACAATTTCTCGCTCAGTCGTCCCATCATGCATTGCTTGAGCCATCTGTGGTAAAAGACAGGAGAGAATATGGTAAAAATGCTGAAATAAAAGACAGGTTAATTGCCTATGCGGCCATGTATTACACAGACCAGTCTGTGTATCCATGCAGTCTGATCAGGGTCTTCTCTGTTGGCAAGTCTGTGAAATGTCCATGATGAACCCAAGGATCAACATCAATTACTGTTATCATGGTTATGTTGTACAAGGAATTATCCTGATCAGGATTCATGAAAATTGAAAATAAAATGAAGAATTAACATTATCCATTAATTGCAAAATGTACTTTGCAATGAAATATTTTGAACATTTTGTTTTCATTCACAGAAAAACATAAGAAATGAAAATCAAATTGTAATTTTCTGTTGCTGAAAACTGGGTATGCAACCAGTGTCAGCCCGCATGTCATTGGTGCGTTTTCTGTTTACCCTTCCCTCAGCAACTATCATTTAAGCATCAAGTTAGGGTAGTTCCAGATTAATTGCATTGGACATGTTGGGGAAGAGGAAGGAACATTTAAAAAAAACAAAAACACACACTACCCATGTAAGATAAAATAAGTTTTGTCCGATGCTGCTGCTATATCGGTACACACCTCATAGAACATCTTGTACCTTGACCGGATGATGGTTCTCCCAAACCAAACATTCACCACCTCATACTCGCGGTCCAACTCCCAGATGGCACTCACCGCATACCTACAATTGAAGGGTCAGTGGAATAAGGGGGGTAACTCCCTCAATTGAAGGGTCAGTGGAATAAGGGGGGGGGGGGGGGGTAACTCCCTCAACTGACGGGGTCAGTGGAAGAGATAACTCCCTCAATTGAAGGGTCAGTGGAATAAGGGAGATAACTCCCTCAATTGAAGGGTCAGTGGAATAAGGTGGATAACTCCCTCAATTGAAGGGTCAGTGGAATAAGGGGGATAACTCCCTCAATTGAAGGGGTCAGTGAAATAAGGGGGATAATTCCATCAACTGACGGGGTCAGTGGAATAAGGGGGATAACTCCCTCAATTGAAGGGTCAGTGGAATCAGGGGGATAACTCCCTCAATTGAAGGGTCAGTGGAATCAGGGGGATAACTCCCTCAATTGAAGGGTCAGTGGAATAAGGGGGATAACTCCATCAACTAACGGGGTCAGTGGAATAAGGGGGATAACTCCCTCAATTGAAGGGTCAGTGGAATAAGGGGGATAACTCCATCAACTGACAGGGTCAGTGGAATAAAGGGGATAACTCCATCAACTGACGGGGTCAGTGGAATAAGGGGGATAACTCCCTCAATTGAAGGGTCAGTGGAATAAGGGGGATAACTCCATCAACTGACGGGGTCAGTGGAATAAGGGGGATAACTCCCTCAATTGAAGGGTCAGTGGAATCAATATTTGACCAAATTTCACGAAATAAAAAGAAGGCTCATTCTTAAATTTTCCTTTAATTTAATATTATCGAAACAAATATTGCTTTTGAATTGTTTATATGGCCATAAAATTTGGGCAGCTTTCGTGAAACAGACAGTAGTGCATAAAGGATATTCATATTTTTGCAACGAATATTAACGGCACGAGTGAAATATGGACATTTCACACCACTCGATGAACATATATGTCATATTCATTGCAAAAATATGAATATTCTATTTATTATATACGGCTCCATTGAAATTGGCAGTTTTTTTAGACTGTATACGGTAATGAATGTTTATTTGCAGCCTATTTGCTGTTTTCTTTCTAAATACAGAATATGAATATAGATAGCGGAAGTAATCGTATTTTCACCGGAAGTTGTTTATTTCATCGATGAGAACATATGACTTTTATTTACATCGTATAACTATGTAATTCATGGGTAGGTATATAATAAATAACATTATTCATTCAGACAATAAATCAAGTGACCCTTTAGCATTATCCAAATGTTATAACAGCCTTCCCATATCCACACATGGATAGAATAGCATTAAACTATGTTTGGTATAAACATATTTTATTACATAATAATTTACATCATTTTTAGGTATACACGCAGTGTAAAGAGGATTGGAACGAAACTATGTTTCCAATTCTTCTATTATGATTCAACGTACCTGTCCACGTCACTAACCAACAAGCACCAGTCGGTGCTTAGTTTTTCTGGCAGCATTCAGACAGTAAAATAATGTGACCATTTGGCATATTATCCAAATGTGATAACCGATTTCCCCAATCCATACATTGATAGAATAGCATTGACCCTTTCACCCCTATGTAACTGGAATGGATTTTGATATGTTAATTTTTCCGACCAATCCAATCGTCACACTATGATTTTCAGACTAGCACATTTATGAAAAGGTGGTGTGTTTTTTCCTAAAAAATATTAAAATTACTTGCAAAAAGTGCAGATCCTGATGAGACGGCTCGTTACGAGCCGGCTCATCTGGATCTACACTGTTTGCAAATGTATGTAGTGTCGAAAGGGTTAAAACATGTTTTCCATTCTGCTATTGTCCAACGTACCTGTCCACGCCACTAACCAGCGAGCACAGGTGGGCGCTTAGTATTTCTGGCAGCATATCGTATCTTCGGTCGGCCAGGTAGACGGTGGTGGACCGGCACTGAGCCTCGATGTCCGATAGAGATCCCGGCGGCACAAAGTGGGTCACATCCGCTATGTGTACACCCAGCTCTGTGTTCCCGTTAGATAGGTTCCTAGATGGACAAGACTTTGTTTTGTTTGTTTATTGGTGTATAACGGCCTATCAACAGCTAAGGTCATGTAAGGCAGGGCAAACTGGTTCGATCCTGCTGCATTGGGGGGGGGGGGGGGGGTGGGGGGGGGGGGGGGGGGGGGGGGGGGGGGGGGGGGGGGGGGGTTGGGGGGGGGGGAATTCTCAAAATCAGAATGGAATATTTACATTGAGAAAAAATATATTCCACACCAAAGTCACTTGGCCCCTTCCCCTAAAATAGGATTACGAATGATCGTAATACTCACATAAGGGGGGGTATAACCAGATTCAACTGTTACATACAAAATGCCAAAGACGTATGTGAGGGCCAAACCAGGTCTCCAGTCGGAATTCCAGTAAGGAGGAACCCCGATCGTTAAATTACCCATCGCATTCACAGGTGGAAGACTCGGACCTACGACACCAAAAAAAAGGCATTTTTGTTTGTGTCATAGGTCCGAGTCTTCCACCTGTGATCGCATTCTCCCATCTGCCACCCACTAGATGGACAAAAGAGAGTAGATAATATGAGGGGTGATCAGAAAGTTTCGCAAGTGGTACTTACACTACTGCCGGCGCTAATCTTGTCAGTTGATTTCTCTCAAAATACTTGAATATTGTGTTTGAAATCAAGCAGATTGATTAGCTGAGCCTGAGCTGTGCTACAGCTACAGCTCAGCCAATCAAAATGCTTGAGATTTGAGATTGCCAATAGATGTTCACAAACGTTGACATCTGGGAAAGTTTAATGCAGGCGGTTGTGTATAACGATACAAGCAAATGTTTGATAGATATTTGTGTCATTTTTCAGTAAATTGTGGATCTAATCAATTGCTATACACTGCTGAATAATTTTTGAAAATATATGAACACATTTCAAAGATTTTTGAATTTGAAGTAGGTACCAGCACACTCGCATACACCCAGTTTTATATAATATTAAAAAGATAAAGATGATATATTATGAGTATGACAAACTCAAAAAGACAAGTTTTATTGTAACAGTCAAACAAACAGTAAACCACATAACTGTTGATAATACAATATTTCTGTAGTTTAATATAATTAAATTTAAGTCTTTCAACAAGTTATGTTCATTCTAAGTCAGATGTTGTCATATGGTGACCTTTGTACAGCAACAAAAAATGCATGTTGTATAATGTCATTGAACTCCCCACCCTCGGTATGCGGGTGGGGAGTTCAATGACATTATACAATGTCATTAGACAGATCCATCTGATCCGACTATACTATGTTTATTATATTATACATTGTAAGATATAGTATAGTGGGGGGTGGATGTGGAGACGGGTGAGTTCCTGTTACAGGAGGGACAAGATTGCGCTAACCTGACGGAGAGCGTATCATCGACATCCTCGCAGCCCTTGGGGTCGATGCTGAAGACGAGGTGCGACTGTCGCAGGTCGCGGCGGGATTCCGCCTCCATGGGCGAGATGGTCCACGGGCTGTCCCACGTGTCCACGGGCAGTTCCTTCATCTGGTAAAGGGTAGTAACTGTGTGATACGTGGCAATGGGAATTTATTTATTTAATCGTGTTTAACGGTCTGTCAACAGCTACGGTCATTTTAAGCTGGGTTAACAGGTTAGAATTCCATATTTCACCTGTATGGAAGGGGGAGGGGGTATATAAAAATATAAAAACAAGAGTTCCGAAGGTCACAACCGTCGAGGCAAGGCCAGTCAACAAGGGGAGATAACTCACTGAAAACCAATAGGCTTCTTCATCTTGCCTTGATAAACATGTATACCGAATTTGGTTACGATCGGTGAAGTGGAACTCGAGTTATTGATTGGACAAGGATACAGAATGCGAAAATTAAAAATGGCCGCCAAGGGGAGATAAGTCATCGGAAATGTTTCAAAATCAATAGGCTTCTTTGTCTTGCCATGATAAATATGTATACCGAATTTGGTTAAGATTGGTGAAGTAGAACTTGAGTTATTGCGTGGACAAGGATCAAGGATACAGAGTGCGAAAATTAAAAATGGCCGCCAAGGGGAGATAAGTCATCGGAAATGTTTAAAAATCAATAGCCTTCTTCGTCTTGCCGTGTTAAACATGTATACTGAATTTGGTTGCAATCCGTCAAGTAGGACTCTAGTTATTGCGTGGACAAGCTGTGCCCGCCCGCCTCATAGTACTCATCTTACTACTTTTATATAAAGGTATACCTCTCAAGTAACAAGAAAGCCATATAAAGTGTACATAAGGGCCAAACCATGCATATTGGGACTCAAGTAAGAATAAACCCAAGCTCTAAATGTACTCCTCGCATGCTCCCAAGCAGGCGCCTGCAGCAATGGGAATTACCTTGGTATCCTGGGTGAAACATCCTGATTGGACAGAGTCATTTTGTGTGCTATATGTGAAGGAAATACTTTATTGATCTTGAAAATTTCATTACTCATTTACACCCACAATTGTGTTGCAACACAATCATGGGTGTCATTGAACTATGAAATGTTCCTGATCAACAGATTATACCCAGCAGATAAATGATAAAATTAACACTAATATTGTCCCAGTGTTGTCATTTTGTTGCTTCACTTTGACCTTGTGAATGGCAGACACAGGGGTGCATGATAACATGAAAATATTGATGGTAATAAACGCGCATAAAAAAATAAACATAGTTGATGCAGTGGTGGAAGGAATATGTAATTACAGTGCAACGTCTCTACAACATGCATTTATGGGAAGACACAAAACTGGCTTTTGTAGAGAGGTGGCAGCTGTAGGGAGGTTAAATATAGACGCAATTGTCCAATTGGGATATAAAATATCAGCTGTTGCAGAGAGGTGGCTGTTGTAGAGGTGGCCATTGGTGGTTGAACTGTACAAACATTAACTCAAATATTATGGAAAGGCAGTGATGAAAATAATCATTTTAATGTGTATACCAGTAGCCTATTTCATCAACCTATCAACACTTGATCAATCAGGACCAGTAGCCTATTTCATCAACCTATCAACACTTGATCAATCAGGACCAGTAGCCTATTTCATCAACATTGCAAAGTATACTTTAGTAGCAAAGTATACTTTGAGGGAGAAATTTTCAATTTTATGATAAATTTATTAATTTTTATTATACTGAATTTATTACATTATCACAGCCATTTAATGGCTGTGATAATGTAATAAATTCAGTATAATAATTCTGCATACTTTTAATCATGAAATATATGCATTTGTTAGTTCTATATGAAATAATGCTTTTCGGGAAAAATAAATGATTTCTCCCTCAAAGTATACTTTGCTAGTAAAGTATACTTTGCAATGTTGATGAAATAGGCTACAGTTTGGGGTATAGTAAATATTGTAGAGCACCAAAAATATATTCTCTATACCAGTGTTTATACCATACCTGAGCCTCGGAGAATGGTGGCACTGTGATGTTGTTCTCCACCAGAATGGCAGCAACCTCTGTCTCCAGCTCCCCGATCTTCCCCAGACTCTTCACAAAGTGGCCGTTCGGGTACTGCGAGCCGGGCTCCCAGTGGTCTATCCGCACTATGATCCTGCAACATTGGCACCAAATATCACATGTAACATACAGTTAGACCACTGCATATGTGGCAATTCTAATTATTGGTCTGTGACTGTCACTGGAGAAATTATGTTTATGGCAGTTTGTTAGAACTATCATGTTTGACCGAGTGACCGCTGAACAGTGCAGACCCTGATCAGACTTATCAGGGTGATCCAGATCTACATAGGTTGTAAAGTTCAACACTCTATTTTCCCAGACACAGTTACATATTAAGGTCATTGTTAAGGTCATTATTAAGGTCATTGTTAAGGTCATTATTAAGGTCATTGTTAAGGTCATTGTCAAATGGCTACATTGGATTGATTTCTTCTATAACCATAATATACCTTATAATCAGCAACCAAATATGGAAATTGGCCCTTATAAATGCATGAGCATCTTGGGATAATTAAAAGCTGTCTTGCACCAAAGCTGGCTAATTCCACATACAGTGGGGTCAACGTGTAAGTGCACACACGAACGAACACGACAGGTTGGAACGCTGACCCCACTGTATTTCAAGTATAAAAAAAATGTAAATATTTTTCTGCATTTTTTCTCATTTTGCATCTAAAGTGTATGTTGTTACCACTCAGTTGAACCGTCTCGGCGAGACGGTTCAACTGAGTGGTAACAACATACACTTTGGGTGGGTAGTGAACCAACCTGTCGTGTTCGTTCGTGTGTGCACTTACACGCTGACTCCACTGTAACAAGGAGATGCAACATTGAAAAGTCCATACCTGTGATCACGGAGTGAGTCAACCTGTCTTGTGCTAATTCTCACTTTTGGGATCCGGAAATCCCACGGGATGACGAGAACTTTGCCCGCTTTCCCACCTCCCCGACCACTCTCCTGCAATACATGTAAAAGTATATATTTAACCTTTTCAACCGTAAATAACTGAAATGGACTTTGATATGTTAAGTTTCCGACCAATCCAATCAGCATAAAATGATTCTCAGACTAGTCGATTTATGAAAAGGGGGTGTTTTTCTTCTCTAAAAAATATAAAAAAGTACTTCAAAGATCCTAATAATCGGCTCGTCATGAGCCGGCTCATCTGGATCTACATTGTTTGCAAACACAGCTATAGAGGTCTATAGTGTTGAAAGGGTTAATCTGACAAAGATGTGTTAGCACTTTATCATGTTTATGGAATATTTTCCATGCGACTGTGTACGACCATTATCCCACTCAACAGTTAAATTGTTCAAAAAGTTAAATTGTTAAATTGACCTTTTATTTATCACTTAGAGTAGTCATTCAAAAATGAGTGTAGGTTTTGTTACGTGACTAATAAAGGTATGTTGAACAGGAATTTGGCATTGGATACTATTACTCCATATGTTTACAATAAATTAGGTATTTTCAATTTGGAATTTTAAAAACGCTACTCCACTTATTTAATTGGTTATTTGTATTGGTTTGTAAGAAAAAGACATACAGCATTCAAATGTGCATTGGAGCTCAGTGTAAATATTATATTTTGACAGGCTTGTGAATATTTCAAGTGCTAAATTTAAACCATTGCTGCGACCCTCCCAGATAAATGGTGTGTACCTCATCCTTTGAGAAGCAGGCGACGTACTCCCTCCAGTTTCTCTGGATGACTGCGACAACTCGCCCGGTCGGCATCACATCTGTCGTTTGATCCTCCTCACTTCCGTCATCTTCCTTCTTTCCGTCGCGAGATTTTTCTGCAGAAAATATCAAATATTTCTTTCCAGATGCTAAATAATTTCCATATTTTATTTGCTTCTCCACAAAGTATATTTCCACTCATTTGAACAATTTGGATGAGATACCATCATCTTCTGTGGAAAATATCAAATATGTGGCTGTGAAGGGAGAAATGGGGCTCATGGGTTTTGCGACCAGTGTAGATCCAGATCAGGCTGTGCAGTACAGATTGTTATCAGGCTATAGGAGTGTATCACAGGTTGAAGTAACGGACCAAGGTCTATAAATACATTAAATATACCTAAAAGGATTAATAAGTGAAGAAAATAATAAGCTAAAAAAAAAAAAAATTAGCTTATTTTTTTTAACAATAAGAGACCACACATACAGCATATTTTTCTTATTTTCCATGAAAACACATCTTGGCATTTCATTAGAATTGTCTCCTTGGCATTTCATTAGAATTGTCTCCTTTCGAAGCAAACTATTCAATAATTGCTGCCTGTTGATGTGTAAACAGTAGTGTGATTTTATTTTACCCAATTAAAATTTTGAAATACCCAATTGCTTCAGAAATGATGGGGTGACAATACCCAATTACTAATTCCTTATCTGGAGCCCTGCACTCAGCAAAATCACATACTGATGATATCAGTTTAAAACATGGCAGGTTTGAAAACTGATGCAGACATGTACATACATAGAACAAGTTGACATTGACAGAATAACTGGCTCACCTTGTGTGCTGGTATCTCGGATAAGCAACGACCTTCCCCTCCATTCCGACTTGGGTAATATCTCCACGGCAACCAGGTCGCCATGGACACCGCGGTTACGCGCCGCAGAACCGGGTACCAGAATATCGGACCCACTCTCTTCTTTCATGTCCACTCTGCTCACCAATACATAATAAATAGCTGATAATGTCAGTTGTATCGGTTTATGTCTACCAATATATTTTAAATGCCAATCCAGTAGAACTTCAAACCCATTTCACCAACATTGCAAAGTATACTTATCTAGCAAAGCATACTTTGAGGGATAAGTTTTCAATTTAAAGATAAATTTATTAATTTGTATTATACTGAATTTATTACATTATCACAGCCATTTTGGCTGTGATAATGTAATAAATTCAGTATAATAATTCTGCATACTTTTAATCATCAAATATATGCAGTAGTTCTATATGAAATAATGCATTTTGGGGAAAATAAATTATTACTCCCTCAAAGTATACTTTGCAATGTTGATGAAATCGGCTACAGAAACACAGAAAACATATGTTGTGTTTGATGTTGACGGAGCTCACTATATACATGTGCATGTATATCATTATCGAAAACGATAATTAAGATCACAAAGCAAACAGACATAACTGAACATGCCTGTAACTGGAGAAATGGCGCTTACGGGATTTGTGATCAGTGTAGCTCCTGACCAAACAGCATACTCCTGTATCCTGATAATGATCTATATTGCTTGTTGTTAGAAGAATGATAGGTGTTTCATGGATGGAATGGCGAATAGTGCAGATCCCATATTTCCAGTCACAGCCACATATACCTGAATCACAGTAGAACGTCTCTAAACTGGACACTTTGCTGACCACTCAGGGTGTCGTGATTAGAGAAGTTCCACTGCACATGTAATACCCACTCAGTAGGCACAGCATATTCTTTATAGGAATTAAATAAGTGCATAATTGTGTCGCTATTCCACCCGTTCTAAAAATTAAAAGTGCCCGCTATACAGATATAATAATTTAGTAATATTTATTTTACTAATAGTGCCTCGCGGTGGTATCAAGCTATTTTCATATGCAAATGAGGCATGATATTTTTTAATTATTTATAATAATTAAATGTGTCACCTGAAAAAATAATATTTTCGACAGATTATAAAGTATGATCATTGCACATCAAAAAATAAATAAAGAGAATAAATAGTAATTTCTATTAACATTTTAAGGAAACACAGTTATAGTCCCTGATATCAGTGTTGAAATTTACGTCCGATATAAAATGTATAATAATGTCAATCAATACATGGGGTAATGGTGTATAGAGGGCACTCGTAATTTTAAGAACTGGTGGAATAGTGACACACTAATACACTTATTTAAGTCCTATAAAGAAAATTTTGTTCCTACTGAGTGGACATGTACCTTTAAACTGCTTTTAAAGTATAAATCTTTAAAAAAAAAACATTGATGGCGATTAACATACAGTGCAACCTCTCTACAACAGCCACCAATGGGAAGACGCAAAACTGGCTGTTGTAGAGAGGTTAAATATATAGACAATTTTCCATTTGGGAAATAAATTATCTCTTGTTACTGAGAAGGGGTTGTTGTACGAAGGGGTTGTTGTACAAGGTGGCGGTTCAGGGGGGTCGACTGTAACACAGTACCTGATTGAACTCACCGAGATCTCCGTACAAATGCCTCCTGGGAAGCGTTGCCTTTGTTCACCTGCAGGAAGCCCTGAATGTATTTGCCATACTTGATTCCGGCTGTAACCACATCCAGGGGAACGTAACCCACAAAATCAGAAGCTGAAACAGAACAAGCTATCAATAGACGAGCCATAAAATGTGAAATGTGTAAGGTTCCTTTTATCAGCTGGGGCCGTTTCTATTTGTATATTTTCATAATCATCATAGGTAGAAAATACACTGCTCAATAATTCCAGCACAAAAATATTTACACAATTCCCTAACATTTGATTGGCCCGTAGTAGAAAATACACTGCTCAATTTTACAATGCAACCTCATTAAATCGGACACCCTGGGAGGTCCACAGGGTGTCCGGTATAGTGATGTTCCACAGTAAATCAGGCATATCACCACTCCAAGGTATGTGTTAGTGATTTGCGATCACGAGCAGACAGTACCATCAGGTATAGAAGACGGTTAAACCCATCAAAATCATCCACACATGGGTGCAAAGGATGTTCGATTTAGAGAGGTTCCACTGTATTTATGGCTTGTCATGGATGGGCTTATAGTCTAGTAGTGGAGCATTTGACTATATTCAACTGTAATGTTCTCTCATTGAGATGGGTCCTTGGTTTCAAGAACCAGCAGGATGGAAATAACAAATGGCATGAAGAATACTCGTTTGTTATTTCCATCCTGCTGGTTTTTGGATGAAAGTTGAAACCAAAGACCCATCTCAATGAAAAAACATTACAGTTGTGTATTTAATAGCATAAAACGTTACCTGATAAATAGAACACCATGCTAGTGTCTCTTGAAAAACTTGGCTTGGCTCGGAAACTGTAGGAATTCCTCGGCAAGCCTCGGAATTCGTACCGTTTCCTAGCCTCACCGGATCAACTTGTTTGTTGTGCTGCAACAATGGTTGCAAACTGAATAATAACTGCAACATTGTCATGATGAGACAAATATTCAAAGAAATCTCTGTTTTTCCACCAATGAAAATGTTCCTCTTCATTATAGAACTGTGTTGAATATTCCCACCTTTAGTTTTGGCGTTGAGACTGTCGGTGATAGACTGGTACACGTCCATCACACCGGGGATGGCTGTTTCCCAGAATAATCTCAGGTACTCCGCCATGGTGAGAACAAACACGTTCACAGTCCTGCTCTTATACTCCTTAATGAACTGGAAAAGCACAGAAAATTATCAATATAATCAATGGTTACGGCTTGCAAATTTTTGTTTATACTTCAACCAGTAGTTTACACAAATATAAAGATGAATTACATTTGTAGAGTGGCAGTAGTTTGCACCAGTCTCGTAACGAGACTGGTGCAAACTACTGCCACTCAACAGATGTACTCTCATTTTTCCAATATTTGGGAGAAATGATGTCAGTAATGTCACAATGATGTGTTTTCTTCGACCAATGAAATACATTTCTTGGACACACCCTCGAGTGTTGCCTTCCCTATGAAATTTTTCCAGAAAGTATATTGCACAATTTTGCAGCATGTTTCACACTTGGATTGCTTTGTTTTTTCGTAAAATATAATGTGTAAACTGTAAGAAGAGGCGTCTTTAACGAGTTGAGCTGGTTATCACGAAATACATGTAATGTGATTTGGTCCGATCACTGAACAAACTTGATTCACTATGCTCACTGACTCGCTCGTTTGTTTAGCAGTAGGACTCAATCACTTGTGCATGATTGCACTATAATCAGCTCACTTGGTTAAACAAACAAAACGAATTATGAGTATTTATATTACAGGTATTCTGAGTAAATTGTCAAGTCGCACTCAGGTTTCAACACTTTCAACACTATCTTCCATTAATATCAAGCCCCTTTTGGGGACATAGAGATTTATATTTTTTTATTTCATATTTCCTGGTAAGTGTACAAACAATTCCAAATACAATCAAAGTTTCTGAGTAATTAGCTGGTATCAAACTACAGCTAGTGAAGTGAAGCGGTGTGGATAAAGTGTCTTGTCCAAGGAGACAATGCATGCCTTGGCTGAGACTCGCGTCCACAATCATTGGTCCAGCAGTCGGACGTGTCCACCATTTGGCTACTGTGGACCTTCTACGATTAATTCAAGTCCGCAGCCATTGAAAAGTGAAAGTGAATGGGTTTAATGTCTCGGCAATAGCTGTGGTCATTTAGGGACGGGACCTCAGTTTTTAAGTCTCATCCAAACAACCAGTGGGATAGAAATACTATGAAAGTATTTTTGATACTACGGCGAGGTTTGAACCCACAACCTCTGGTATTCAAGGCTCTAAACCTTTCAGCGACAATCCACGAATATGGACTCAGCAGTCCTCATACTTACCATGCTTACATTACACTACAATCTCAATGCCATTGTTTTCAAACAGTGCAGATCCAGATGAGCAGACTTGTCTCATTAGAGTCTCCCAGAACTCCAGATAAGCTGCATATTTGCTTAAATACCCAATTAAAATTGCCAAAAACCCATTTGGAATCAGAAGTAGCGAGTATCAAAAAGCAATACAAATTGTGTGGTACCTTTATCATGCTGCAGAAAACAATAAACAGACCACAAATATAGCACATATTTCTTATTTTCCATGAAAACACATCTCGGTATTTCATTAGAATTGTCCAAGGAGACAATTCTAATGAAATGCCAAGATGTGTTTTCATTTCGAAGCAAACTATTCAATAATTGCTGTCTGTTGATGTGTAAACAGTAAAGTGATTTTATTTTACCCAATTAAAATTTTGAAATACCCAATTGCTTCAGAAATGATGGAGTGACAATACTCAATTACTAATTTCTTATCTGAAGCCCTGGTCTCCAGTGAATATTTTCTGAATTTTACAAAATCATCCCTTTCTCCATTTATATGGGAATAGTCACAGAACCAAATGAACAGACAAAAGGGCCCCTGGGGACTGTTTCACTAAACTTCTTACGACAAATATGTTTGTAAGTGAAAATTTAGGATCGTCTGGAAATTTCAATTGATGGATTTACATTTATTGAGCATAGGCTGCATATGCAGCCTATGCTCAATAAATGTAAATCCAATAATTGTTTACAAGAAAGCATTGTTAATGTGAAATTTACAGACTATCATAATTTTGCACTTACGAACATTTTGTCATACAAAGTTTAGTGAAACAAGCCCCTGGTGTATATGGACCGTACGATATATGCAACCAGTGTAGCTCCACACCAGCCTGCGCATGTGCGATTCGCGATTCAGTCACTGAAGCAGCTTACTATCATCGGCAAGCAAAATTACTACCACACACATGCTTGTCTAATACATGTATATATTATTTAAAACAACCCAATTGCAATTGTCCCCAGTGTTGTGCGTGTGCAAGATACCCAAGATCTATAATTGTTGCAAATGTTTTAAGGTACTTTTTCACAGTCCAAATATAATTATGTGATGAATCACAATGTTGGCCAACAATACGAACCTGTTCATCACTGGTCAGCATCACAATCGGCATAGCGCCGGCCAGGTGGTTGAAATACCAGTCCGTCGCATGGTACGTTGCCCTGAAACCACACCACATGGAATAAACACATAACCGCCAAATTCCGCTCAAATTATTACATCCATGATGACCCGGAAAAGTTTTCAGACAAATTATTCATAATTTTCCATGCTTGGCAAACTATTTGCAAGAGTGTAATACTGTGCCATGCCAATTCCCACTCAAAACTACAAGCAAACCCAAAACTGAATTATATATGCACAAATAAATGATTTTTGCCAGTGTTTCATTACAATTGGTGTGAATCACTGACTAGTACAGCAATTGAAATAAAAGAAAGAAATACACGAAAGTCTTTGAGACTTTTACATTTGAAAGGATATCTATGAAATATGGGAATCTTACATCTGGTGAAATATATATGCATGTATGAAAGTCTATGGGACTTTTACATTTGAACTATATATAACCACTGAGTATACAAGGAAAATTGAAACAAAATATGAAACAAGTCATGAGATTTTGTACCCAAATAGATGTGCGATATCTCCTAAAAATTTACAAAATTAATGATATTTTCCGTAAATGACATAAAGTTGACGAAATGTTCATAGCAAATGTGGAAGAGATCATTTTGTCAACTTCCGATGTTACTTAAAGAAAATATTATAGTTTCTGTACTTTTTTTATGAAAAATTGCACATCCTCTTTGGTTTAAAATTGCATGGCTTGTACAGAGGCGGATCTGAAGGGGGGGGTTCCGGGGTTGCAACCCTTCAGCCACGGTGTTGACATAGATCACAGTTTACCACCAGTTGGAGTCTGAATTTAAATGCCGTAAAATACAGGAAAGTGCATTTCGAAGAGCTCGAAAATAGGACTAGTTGCTCTTGCAATCTACTCCTGTACCGTCCGTAGCTAGCTACGGATGGTACGGGAGTAATTGCAAGAGTTACCGTTCGCAACTAGACAACCCCCCTCCCCCCCCCCTGTTCACCAAATGCTGGATCCACCCCTGTTGTATCAAATTCACCGAGTATGCCATTTCTCCACAGGCTCGCCCAATTGCCTGTCACAGTTGGCGTATGTCTGGAACTCGTTGTGGAATATCATGGACTGTCGCCGCCGGTCCTTCACTATCGCCTTCAGTCGGTTGTGGAGGCGCCGGCTGCCGTCATGCTGAACCTGTAGATTGGTTGGTTGTTTGGATGGGTGGTGGGTTGGTTGGTTGGTCGGTTTGGTTGGTCAGTCCGGTTGTCGATTGCATATGATCGATAGATTAGGGTTTATGAGTATTCAACAGAAGGTCATATGTGGGTATGAATGGAGAAATGGGATTTGTGGTCAGACAAGCTCCATCATGCTGCACATACAGCTGATTTTACCAACATTGCTCTGTAAGTCGACTATCTATCTTTGTCTAATTTGAGGAAGAACATTTTTAGTTGTACTAAATTGCAAATCTTCATATAAAACAATGGAATGGTCAGTGAAGAAGGGGGCAAACTTTATGAAAGAGTTAACCCATGTTTATATTCCATGCATAAATTATTGCTTACATTTCAACCAGTAGTTTACACAAATTTACAGTTGAATATGAAATGGCATCGTTAAACGAAGCTTATCCCTAAGACTAACATTTTTGCCTTACAAACAAGGTGAACATAAGTCCTCAGTGACCTTTACCTTTGGACAGTCAGACGTGGGTCGATGCAAAACAAAGCACCATCCCCAGACACACATTACGGTCAAATACATGTATTATCAAAATCGGTGAAGTGGTTCAGGAGTTATTGGGAAAAAAACTTTAACATTTTTGCCTTACATATTTGCCTTACAAAGTCCTCAGTGACCTTGACCTTCGGTGGTCAGACATGGGTCATATGGGTCGTATGCAAAACAAAGCATCATCTCTAGACACACATTGTGAGTAAATATTATCAAAATCGGTGAAGCAGTTCATGAGTTATTGAAAAATGAAAGGTGTTACATGTTACATGGACTAATGCTATATCCAATCTTGCCTATCGGTGAGGGGATAATTACACCACTTGGCTCTGTAGAGAGGCAGTTATTTAATCACTCACACATAGTGCTCTTGAGATATGGCAATTTAACTTTCAAATTGGAGTAATTTGTTTAGCCACCCGATACGTACACAGGTTGAAGTAACGGACCGAGGTCTATAAATACATTAAATATGCATAAAAGCGTCAATAAAAGAAGAAAAAAATAAGCTAAAAAAAAGTTTTTCCTTATTTTTGTTTTCATTTATTGATGCTTTTTGGCATATTTAATGTATTTATAGACCTCGGTCTAAGCTAAAATAAATTTTTAACAATTTTGTTTAGCTTACTTTTTTTTTCATTTATTGATGCTTTTAGGCATATTTAATGTATTTATAGACGTCGGTCCGTTACTATGTATATGGATTGGAAGAGACGCACACTGTGCACAACAGTCTGTGTGAAGATAATGCCACAGATGTGGGGATCCTCTAGCAGTTCCAGGTATTCACGGGCCACTCGGGGGTCTGGCATCACGTAATGTGTCGCCTCTTCACCGTCTGGCAGTAGACATCGGGGGTCTGGCAATATATGTGGCAGTGATTGGACACGTGGAGATTATGACCATTATGAATATAGACCAGTAGTCGATTTCATAAAAATACCAAAGTATACTTATCTAGCAAAGTATACTTTGAGGGAGTAATCATTTATTTTTCCTGAAATGCATTATTTCATATAGAACTACCGACTGCATATATTTGATGATTTTTTAAAAGTATGCAGAATTATTACACCGAATATATTACATTATCACAGCCAAAATGGCTGTGATAATGTAATAAATTCAGTATAATAAAAATTAATAAATTTATCCTTAAATTTAAAATTTCTCCCTCAAAGTTTACTTTGCTAGATAAGTATATTTTGCAATGTTGGTGAAATAGGCTACTGATTAGCCTGTACTAGACCCAGATCCGTACAGTCTGACATCTTAATTAAGGCCATTATGGCAAATGTAGACCCACATCAGCACATACATCTGTACAGTTTGATCCGGCTCTGCACAGTTCACTAATTTGGTCAAAGAAAACGAGGCATATTTGATTATAAGCCATTTACCTGAGCGTTAAGGTTTCGAATGCACCAAGTCTGTGACCTTGACCCTGGGCTTAGCGGAGGCGGGACGAATGTGGATTTGTCACAGGGTGGCAGAGGACCATTGGAGCAATGCGGGTGTGAAATGTGAAGCAGATCCGAGCAAGGAAACAGAAATTATACGCCATTTACCCGAGCGTTAAGGTTTCGGGACGTACGTACGGACGCTGGTAACACTATATGCCCCCCTCACCATTTGGTGGCTTAACAAACGGTATTTGATCCTTAACGCTTACAATGCTTAATTAAATTATGTCGTCTGCTGTTTTCTTCTTTCAATTTTTCTCATTTTAAACACTGTTTGACAGCACTTTAGAATCACTTCAAATGGAAATGATTCTAAAATGCTGCCAAATCAAGTTTTCACTAAGAGAAAAGACAAATTATAAAACGACAGCAGACGACAAATTTCGGTTCCCGCATTCTAAGGCCTAAAAGGCTGCAGCCGTGCACTAGCTGATCAGGAACCACTCGTCACAAATGCTTATGCTTAATGCTTATATCTTGAAAGTATACATGTACGTACCTGCATTAGGCTGGCACCCACTGAGACAGAGGGGACTATGACATGGGACATCCTCTCGTCTGTATACCTCCCTCACAACACACATCGTCTTCAGTCGCAACAAGCGATTCGCCTTCTCTAGCCTTCCACTCGTACCCTCGCTCATGTTGACATCTACAAAACAACAATACATTTTAGTTTATGTAGACTTCGACATACGGTAACCGACTTTTGAGTACACGAAAACTGCTCCTGTGTCTCATGTGTCTGTGACTGGAGAAATGGGGCTTATGAGATTTGTGAACAGTATAGCACCTGGTTAAATAGTACACTCATGTAGCCTGATAACAATATATACAGTATTGTTAGACATGTTAGAAGAATGGCGGGTGTTTCATTGATGGAATGGCGAATAGTGCAGATCCTGATCAGACTGTGCGGATGCACAGGCTGATCTGGATCTACACTGGTCGCAAAACCCAGAAGCCCCATTTCTCCAGTCTCAGCCACATATGTAAGATACGAGAGTATTTGAAGAGCTATGTGTCCACTGGAACATACCAGGCTATTGCCAGCGAAGGTCTCGCCCACGATGGTCAAGGTCACCATGGTCAAGGTCACAAAGTGAGGAAGTCAAAAATAATTGACATGAAGGTCAAGGTCACGAAGGTCAAGGTCACCCAAATGACACTGGATGGATACCTATCAATGCGAGGAAGGTACTTACGAAGTTTGGTGATGATCATGATGATATGACTAAAGGATAAGGAGCAGGCCTTGACAAATGATCCACTCGTACGCTCGCATTACAAGTAAATTTTCGATCTGGAAGAGTGGTAATTTGAAGAGACAATGTGGCATAAACATTAAAACATATAGGAATGTATGAGTTGAAATCCAATCTGGACGAGTGGACAATGTAAATTGCTGAGACCTGAGGAGATATTCAATATTTGGACGTACGTCCAAAAAGGTTGCCACGGTCAAGGTCAGCCAAAATAAACAGGATGGAGCGCCATCAATGTGAAGAAGCTATTGATGAAGTTTGCAATGATCCGACTAACGGATCAGGAGATATTCAACATTTGGATGTACGTCAAAAATTATTGCCACGGAAGTCAAGCTAGGTCACCAAGGAAAAGGTGGTAATGATCCGAATAACGGATCAAGAGATATGCGAAATTTGGACTATGTTCAAAATTTATGTCCCACAAAGGTTAAGGTCACCAAGGGGAAGGTCAAAGTCACCCAAATGACACTGGATGGATAGCTATCAATGTGAGGAAACAATTGGTGAAGTGTGGTAATGATAGCTATCAATGTGAAGAAGCTATTGGTGAAGTTTGATAATGATCTGACTAACGGATCAAGAGATATGGGAAATTTGGACTATGTCCAAAATGGCCAAAATTCACATCCCACAAAGTTTAAGGTCACCAAGGTGAATGTCACTTGAATGACACTGGGTGGAAGATATTGATGAAGAAGATATTGATGAAGTTTGGTAATGATCCGACTAACGGATCAAGAGATATGCGTAATTTGGACCATGTCAAAAATTTACGTCCGACAAAGGTTAAGGTCACCAAGGTGGAGGTGACCCGAATGACACTAGATTGATAGCCATGATGCACCTTATTCTGAGTACACAACTCTAATTACATTTTGTTGCACTGCATTACATAAGAGTTATGACGGAGTAGTCTTTCCAAATGTGCGTTTGAAGCGTTCATTGTTTACGTTCTGCTTCGTGGAGAGTGACCTGAGAATTTTGCTAATACACACGTTATTAGGAAAGTTTATTGTAATATTTGTGTGTCATATTGTAGAATATAGTATCTCTCAATAACAATTAATATAGCAAAGTATGAACGTCAACAACCTGCAGGTTTTTTCTATATCTCAGTGCGCGAAGTGTAAATGCTATTACGCACATGTTTACTGTGAAGCGTGGTGCAGCGATATAATACAACCTGTTGTCTATAGTATAAAGCGTATAAAGCGGAAAACGTGCAGCTACGAATAACCATACTAACGGATCAAGAGATATATTCAACATTTGGACGTAGCCTACAAAAATTGTTTAACGTAACGCCAACATCGCCGACTATGTCGGAATTGTGGGTGAGACAAAAACTGAGATGGAAGTGACAGGGCTGAGGGTCTTGATGGTAGATGGTCATAAAAGAAGCGGGGTATCCTATATACTTCCGAAGCCTTATTAAATGTGTGAGAAATCACTATAATTAATTATTTACATTCCTATTACAGTGTTATACTTTACCTAAAGTTTGTTTATTGAAGTCAAAGTAGGTTCAAGTATGCTAAATCAACCTAACTTCATGACAGTCGGGTGACTGTCTCCTCTCGCATTCATCAGCAAAATTATTTCAACAGACGCTTGAAAAATAGTTGAAATATATAGACGAGTTACTAGTGAAAGCTTCTAGCAGACTCAAGTATTTTATATTTTACAACAACAACAGATTTCTGAAATTTTGTTGTTTCGCTTGTTTTTTGTATATTTTCAATTAAATTCTGCTTTAAATGTAGTTGAAAATGGGAAACAAAGTTACAACATTCACTGAAGAGCAGTTGGAAGCGTATCAGGTGACTATCCATACCACATATTGCTAGTTTCAGTTTTTAGTATAGTTTACTAGATACCGACATGACCAGTACTCGTCCGGATGTATGGAAGAAATATATATTTAACGATATTTAAGTGTATCTCCTGTATTTAATTTATTTTATAAAATTGCAGGTAATTTGTATTTATACCACAATACTATAGTCTTTCATTAACTGGAGATAATTCAGTACCAGGAAGCAAAACTTGTGAACCATAACTTTTTTGTCGTCAAACGTTAATATTATACCACATATGAAAATATTCCATTCCTGACACTATTACCGGTACTTTTTTTTTTATCAACAAACCGTTCATAAACGCAACATACAATAGGTGAGACATGTAAATATACCGGTTCACATATTCCTTTTCTATATTGATTTTGAGCCTCTTCGTAAAACCATACCTAGTCGAGGGGTTAGAGTCATGGACATCAGTGACGACGGTCATGAGTTTAAATCTCATGTCTTCATAGATATATTTTTATTTATATTGTATTTATTTATTTGTTTTATTGTATTTGTTGCAATTACAAAATATGTCAGTTTCTGTGTGATTTAGTTTTATACATAGAAACTAGCCTCAGTAAGACATAATATATATAGCTAATAACTTAACACATATTGTTTTATGTCCAACATTTGACATTCCTGCAGTAAATGAAGAAACTGAGATTCAGTTCTCGTCGAGCATGTGACATTGGTGTTATATATAAATATTGATGAACATCGTCATTTTGCATGTACTCCAGTCACCACCAACCAGCAAAAATTAAAAAAGGGCACAGTTATATCAACAAAAGTTTACGAGGTTCAAACTCTCGACTAGATAGAAAAAACAAAAGTTCTGTCAATATTCTCCTGCAATGATACCAGTGAGGCTGACTGAGCCACATCACATATCAGTTTTTGTGAGCCAAACTGCATGATGCATGTAGTGACATGCATGCACATCCTCTATATCATGTTTTTATTATATATACGAACACAGACTATGATATGATCTGCTTTACCTATTTTTGGACTAGTCGTTTGACCTGTAGTAACTTATTAATCATCTTTCATTTATAGTTTAAACCCCCAGCTCAGATCTTCCAAGAGCCAATATATATTATAACATGTGCCTTGTTTATCAGTGGTAATTGCAGTGTAACTGCTATCAGTGGCTATATGGCCAGTCAAGTTGCATTGCATGGTCAAAATAGCTTTGCCTGCCAGGTATGACCAAATGTTAACTGATTCACAGACCATAAAACCTCACACATACCGCTCCAAATCGAAAAACAAAGCATGGTTATCCCCATTCTAATGCACCTAGTGTGCTCCCCGCTTTCTATAAACGTCGTAGCATATCACGAACAGTGATCTTTTTCATTACGTCAGCAGGTTGTTGTCGTCATATCGATAACCGCCTCACACCAAATGAATTTGAAGAAATTTAACTCCGCCGAAGAATATTCCCATTTCAAATAGAGATTAACGGGACTTTTTCTAAGACATCTATACATTTATTCAACTCTAATGTTTATATTAACTATTGTATTGATTTTGTATGTGTAGTTGCAACAGTTATTTGCTTTTATTAATTTAAAGAAATGCCAACAATTCTGCATTGGTTCGTGTGATTTTACAAAGGAAATGTCAGCAACAACTTGTGTCAACAGGCCTAGGATTTCCCTGGATTTACGCCTAATTCAGGTGAATACACATCTGCAATACAGTTTATTATGTATAGTCATGTATGTGCACATTGGAATTCGTAAAGTTATAGGCTGGTACTGGAATATTGAGTTTGCATTTGAGCACTTTATTATGTTCTTCTGCATTTTGGGCGGGTGGGGTAATATTTTTAGGAATTTGTTGAAGGGCCACGACACTGAAGCCACGTTTGTCAGCCGTTGGTAGATTCTCTTTCCCGCTTTGGGTTGTACATGTCAATATGGCCGAATGGATAACCGAAAATGTACCGAAATTAATTTGGAAATATTTGTATTCCCCGCCGCGCTGGCCATTGTTTACAAAAGCGCGTAGGGTTACATAAATATGTCAAGTTGTAAAACACAGGCTGGTAAAACGGAGATTTTATATGCTGTGATTTTTCATATTTTATAGGCTCTGATTTCAATTGACCAATCAGATGCGTGCTTTCTAGTTTCGGTGCATTAGAATCACCATTTCATGCTAGTGTCATATTTAGCATCAAACAGATTAAAAATTGCTTGAATGCTGGTTTTGTTAAATTATTATATGTGGCACTGACTGGAGAAATGGGGTTCATGCGATTTGCGACCAGTGTAGCTCATGATCAATAGCACACTGCTCAGGGATTCCGCTAGGGAAAAAAAAAATCGCCTCTTCAAAAAAAATAAAACAATTGGCGATAAAAAATTACAATTTTCGAGAAAAAAAATCAAAAATATTTTTTTTTTCGTTTTTTCTTCGAAAAATGTAATTTTTTATCGCCAATTGTTTATTTTTATCGCCAATTGCGAAAGTGGCGATCGCCAGCGGAATCTCTGACTGCTATAGCCTGATAGTGATCTATATTGCTTGATAGAACAGTGCTCAAGATAAGCGTTGTGTCTAAAACGTACTATACCGCCTGATTTCAAAATCATTGCGTATTTTACTTTTACAAATGGATTATTGATTGTTTCATTACTAAATAGGGTAACAAATGATTAAAAAAATATATAACAAATTTAAACATTCACTTCTTTGAGCTACAAAAAGCTAACACTGTTTGCTTTTTGCAGCTCAACTAAGTGAATTTTCAACTTTATTTTCACTACTAAATTTGAAAATAAATGCGTATTTTCACATTGCTGTCTATATTTTGTACTCCTACTTTTGATAATCAATGTGTATTCAGCTAATATAATTGTGTAATATATGCCAATACGCACCTTATCTGGAGCTCTGATAAAAGCATAGCAGGTCTTTCACATTTCTTTGGCATTTTGTATGTGACAGTTGAATCCGGTTATACCCCTTATGTGAGTATTACGATATTCGTAATCCTATTTTAGGGGAAGGGGCCAAGTGACTTTGGTGTGGTATGGACCTGCCACCAGGTCAGGTTATTCTAATTTCAGGGCTGAATATATTGTTTCTCGATGTAAATATTCAGTTCTGATTTTGGAATTTTCCCCCCAATGCAGCAGGTTAAAACGGGATCGAACCCGTTTGCCCGCCTTACATGACCTTAGCTGTTGATAGGCCGTTAAACACCAATAAACAAACAAACAAACTTTCACTAATGGAATGTCAAACAGTACAGATCCTGACCAGACTATGCAGAGGCTGATCTGGATCTACACTGTTTGCAAAACATGTAAGCCCCGTTTCTCCAGTCACAGCCACATATAAATATGCTGTTTCCTCAACTATCACTTCTTGTTTTCGATCATAAAATTGTAGCTAATATTAACTAATTATGATTACCTGATTAACCCTTACAATGTTGATTTAAATTTTGTCATCTGCTGTTTATTTTCTAATTTCTATTTTTCTCATCAAAAACATGCTTTGGCAGCACTTTAGAAGCATTTCCATTGGAAATGATTCGAAAGTGCTGTCAAGCCATGCTTTTATTGAGAAAAAAGGCAAAATTGAAAACAACAGCAGACAACAAATTTGTGTTTCCCGTATTGTAAGGGTTAACTGCACATTCATCATACAATATTATCGTGATTACATTTTTCACATTTATAGTTCTGAACCCACATTAGGAGACACATACATGCACAGATATGAGAATTTATAAAATGTCACAAAGTTTGTGATAATCATCCTAATTTGTTCGGACAATAGAGATGACTTGGAGGAAACCCGTCTCCAAAAGTATTACATGTATATTGTTACCCTCATTTGAATTGCCACACTTAACCCTTAGACCGCTACACACAACAATTGTAGTCTGCTGTTGCTTTTATATCTTGCCTTATTTCTCAATAAAAACATGGTTTTACAGCACTTCAGAATCATTTTCAATGGAAATGATTCTGAAGTGCTGCCAAAGCATGTTGCAAATTATTCTACAGTGCTGTCAAAGCATGTTTTTCATGATAAAAATGTAAAATAGAAAATAAACAGCAGACTACAAAAAATTAAGATAGCGGTCTAAGGGTTTTTTTATAGTCGGACATTCGGTCCGGCGACTTCCGGTTTATCGTTGGACCGGCGGCAATTTTAACGGACATGTCTGATGGACCAACGTCTTTCGCGGAGACTGCTCTAGTAAACAATGGTGATTGATACCAGGCCTCATGATAGTGGCAGTTGATCAGAAACTACACTGGTCAAACAATGTAATAAGCCCAGTTTTGTCAGATCATGGACAAAACATATTCATACTCATTGTTTGACAAACACAAATAGCAGTCTTATTATCATGATTATCATGCTTATTAAATTAATTATGTTTTTTTTATCTTTCAGGACTGCACCTTTTTCACCAGAAAGGAGATTCTCAGGTACTGATGTTTGTAGGCTGTTCAGTAGCCGATTTCATCAACATTGCAAAGTATACTTTTCTAGCAAAGTATACTTTGAGGGAGAAATTTTCAATTTTAGGATAAATTTATTAATTTTTAACTCGACTATTCAAAGAATAAGTAAAGCTTATGTTGTCACCCCGGCGTCGGCGTCACCGTCACGCCTTGGTTACGGTTTTTAGTCAACCTTGTATATGGAATACTACTGGCCCTACACCCACCATACTTGGGCAACTTCATCTCCTAGTGATGTACATCAATAACCCCTGATCTATATTTGACCTTGACCTACATTTCCTCTTGAATTACTTAGTTAATTCCCCTTGGTTAAGGTTTTTAATCAACCTTGGTTAAGGTTTTTAGTCAAGCTTGTATATGCAATACTACTGGCCCTACACCCACCATACTTGGACAACTTCATCTCCTAGTGATGCACATCAATAACCCCTGATCTATATTTGACCTTGACCTACATTTCCTCTTGAATTACTTAGTTAATTCCCCTTGGTTAAGGTTTTTAGTCAAGCTTGTATATGGAATACTACTGGTCCTACACCCACCATACTTGGACAACTTCATCTCCTAGTGATGTACATCAATAACCCCTGATCTATATTTGACCTTCACCTACATTTCCTCTTGAATTACTTACTTAATTCCCCTTGGTTAACGTTTTTAGTCAAGCTTGGTTAAGGTTTTTAGTCAAGCTGGTACATGGAATACTATTGTGCATACAGACACCATACTTGGACAACCTTTTCTCATATGGATGTACATCAATAACCCCTGATCTATATTTGACCTTGACCTACATTTCCTCTTCAATTACTTAGTTAATGTCCCCTTGGTTATGGTTTTTAGTCAAGCTTGTATATGGAATACTACTGGCCCTACACCCACCATACTTGGACAACTTCATCTCCTAGTAATGTGCATCAATAACCCCTGACCTATATTTGACCTTCACCTACATTTCCTCTTGAATTACTTACTTAATTCCCCTTGGTTAAGGTTTTTAGTCAACCTTGGTTAAGGTTTTTAATCAAGCTTGTACATGGAATACTAGTGTGCATCCAGACACCATACTTGGATAACTTTTTCTCATAGGGATGTACATCAATAACCCCTGACCTTTATTTTACCTTCACCTACATTTAACCTTGAATTACTTGGTTAATGTTTATAGTCAAGCTTGTATATGGAATACTCCTGAGCCTACATCAACCATACTTGGACAACTTCAGCTCCTAGTGATGTATATCAATAATCCCTGACCTATTTTTGACCTTGACCTACTTTTATCCTTGGATTACTTAATTATTTCCCCTTGGTTACGGTTTTTAGTCAAGCTTGTATATGGAATACTCCTGGGCCTACAGAAACCATACTTGGAAAACTTCATCTCCTAGTGATGTACATCAATAACCCCTGACCTATATCTGACATTGACCTACATTTAACCTTGAATTACTTAATTTCCCTTGGTTAAGGTTTTTAGTCAACCTTGGTTAAGGTTTTTATGCAGGCCGCAACCACCTTCTTTGTCAAGCTATGTGTACATCGACAACCCTCGTAGTCGAGCTATGCTGTTCTCCTACAGCTCTTGTTATTATACTGTATTTACAGTCGAACTTCGATGGGTCGAACCCTGGTAAACTCATCAGCCATGCTTGCATCGAACTAGCCTTTAGGTCCCGGCAGAATTCCTATATAAATACGTTAAAACTACCCGGTATAGGTCGAACTTGTGAAAGTCGAACAACCCTCAATGCCTCGAATCGCTGTCACGCCCGGTCGTGTATAAATCCACTATAAACACCACAAAAACTCGAACATGTCAGACGATTGTCTCCAGACTAGTTGATTGACTTTCACACCTATTGTTAACCGGTTGTCAAACAAATCTCAAGTGGTCATTTGAGCGTATTTAGACGTGTTGTGATGGAGCAGGTGAAGCGGAAGACTACGAAGCAAGGCGAGATAACAGACTTCTTCAATACCGGACCTGTATAACTTTCATGTATAACTTGTACTGGGTTCCATGTGATAGTAAATTATGATATGCAGTGAATGTGGTTCCGGGTCCGAAGTAGTGATGGGGCGACTGGGCATGCATCTATTGATTTATCAGTGTATGACGAGCGATGTAATTTTATACCTACAAGCATGCGCATCATTTTATGGCAAATACATATTCACTCACAAAGATTTATATTTGATTAGATAAATATTTGTCATGAAATTACGCAAATGCCAATAGGTACAAAATATATATCACCATATTATGGGGTTAGCCACACCTCCAGTGATTATGTTTCAGCTGGAAAATATCCATCCGTCTACAGTGGGTGGCAGGTGGGAGCACGCGATGGGTAATTTAACGATCGGGGTTTATCCTACCGGAATCCCGACTGGAGACCAGTAGCCTATTTCATCAACATTGCAAAGTATACTTTAGTAGCAAAGTATACTTTGAGGGAGAAATTTTCGATTTTATGATAAATTTATTATTTTTTAGCCAGGTTTTTTGAAAAAAAATCCAGGGTTTGGATTGGCGAAAAGCGGGCGGGCGGGCGGCGGGCGGCGTCCACAATCAATGTTAAGTTTGAGTCCATTTCTTTCTTACTGTACCACCTAGGACCACCAAACTTTCACAGCTTCATAATCAAGGGGTGCCCACCACATATCACTATCCAACATGTTACTTTTTTTTTTAACTTGACCCATTTTTTCCGCGTAGTCGACTTAGCCATTTTCAACGTTAAGTTTTCGCGTTTACAATGTTAAGTTTTCGTGTTTAAGTCCATTTCTTTGGTACTGTACCACCTAGGACCACCAAACTTTCACAGCTTCATAATCAAGGGGTACCCACCACATATCACTATCCAACATGTTACTTTTTTTTTTAACTTCACCCATTTTTTCCGCGCAGTCGACTTAGCCATTTTCAATGTTAAGTTTTCGCGTTTACAATGTTAAGTTTTCGTGTTTAAGTCCATTTCTTTGGTACTGTACCACCTAGGACCACCAAACTTTCACAGCTTCATAACCAAGGGGTGCCTACCACATACAACTATCCAACATGTGACCATTTTTTTTACCTTCACCTTATTTCTACGTAATTGACTTAGCCATTTTCAACGTTAACTTTTTAACGTACGTCTGGTTAAAGTTTTTTGGTTTTAAATTTTTTTCGTTATACTATATCTCTGCAACTGCTTCGCCCATTACCTTGAAACTTCACATGGGTGTTTATCATCATCCATATTTTCATTCTAACCCCCAACCGTGCGGCCCCTGTGCCCAATGTCAAGGTCAAATTACTTTGAATTTGTTTGTTAAAGTTTTTTTGTGTACGATATCTCTGCAACTGCTTCACCCAATACCTTGATACTTCACATGGGTGTTTATCATCATTGTTGCACCTGCTTGCGGAAAGCGCGATCCTGTGCCCAATGTCAAGGTCAAATTACTTTGAATTTTTTTGTTAAAGTTTTTTCGTGTACTATATCTCTGCAACTGCTTCACCCAATACCTTGATACTTCACATGGGTGTTTATCATCATTGTCGCACCTGCTTGCGGAAAGCGCGATCCTGTGCCCAATGTCAAGGTCAAATTACTTTGAATTTTTTTGTTAAAGTTTTTTTGTGTACTATATCTCTGCAACTGCTTCACCCAATACCTTGATACTTCACATGGGTGTTTTATCATCATTGTCGCACCTGCTTGCGGAAAGCGCGATCCTGTGCCCAATGTCAAGGTCAAATTACTTTGAATTTTTTTGTTAAAGTTTTTTCGTGTACTATATCTCTGCAACTGCTTCACCCAATACCTTGATACTTCACATGGGTGTTTATCATCATTGTCGCATCTGCTTGCGGAAAGCGCGATCCTGTGCCCTATGTCAAGTTCAAATTACTTTGAATTTTTTTGTTAAAGTTTTTTCGTGTACTATATCTCTGCAACTGCTTCACCCAATACCTTGATACTTCACATGGGTGTTTATCATCATTGTCACACCTGCTTGCGGAAAGCGCGATATCGTCGGCATTTTGGCATACGTCCGTCCGTTCGTCCGTGTGTCTGGTTAAAGTTTTTATTTTGGTTAAAGTTTTTCCATCTACTATATCTATTTTTTTAGTGTCCATGCCTCGCCCCAAGGCGCGACATGCAGGCCACGGCCATCTAGTCTACAAAAAGTGGGTATAATTATGTTATCCAAGTGTCTATGCTTGGAAAAAACCTGGCCTTCGTGGCTTTGCCTCGTTTCTTGTTATTATACTGAATTTATTACATTATCACAGCCAATTTGGCTGTGATAATGTAATAAATTCAGTATAATAATTCTGAATACTTTTAATCATGAAATATATGCATTTGTTAGTTCTATATGAAATAATGCATTTCAGGAAAAATAAATGATTTCTCCCTCAAAGTATACTTTGCTAGTAAAGTATACTTTGCAATTTTGATGAAATAGGCTACTGGTTTGGCCCTCACATACGTCTTTGACATTTTGTATGTGACAGTTGAATCTGGTTATACCCCTTATGTGAGTATTATGATATTCGTAATCCTATTTTAGGGGAAGGGGCCAAGTGACTTTGGTGTGGTATGAACCTGGCACCAGGTCAGGTTATTCTAATTTCAGGGCTGAATATATTTGTTCTCGATGTAAATATTCCGTTCTGATTTTGGGATTACCCCCCACCCCCCCCCCTCCCCCCCTCCCCCCCCCCCCCCCCCCAATGCAGCAGGTTAAAATGGGATCGAACCCGTTTGCCCGGCCTTGCATGACCTTAGCTGTTGATAGGTCTGTTAAACACTAATAAACAAACAAAACAAATCATCCGTCTAGAAATTTCTGAAATATATGTTGAATTGTGGAATTTTCGAGTTATTTTTAGGTGAGATTATGACCTACTTTATTCTGTGGATAAGACATTTGCCAACAATCACCTTATTACGTATATATCACCTTAAAACAAACATAAAACATATTTGTGGCTGTGACTGAAGAAAATGGGCTTGTGTGATTTGTGACCAGTGTAGCTCCTGATCAAATAGCACCTCCTGTTGCCTGATAATGAGCTATGTTATTTGTTACATGCATAACGGGTGTTTCATTGATGGCATGCCGAACAGTGTAGATCCTGACCAGACTGTGCGGATGCACAGGCTGGTCTGGAGCTACACTGGTCGCAAAACCCATAATCACCATTTCTCCAGTCACAGTCACATTTCAATCAATCAATCAATAAATGTTCAGAATATTCCACAAGTACCGGGACATCGCCCCAGACAGAGTACCCCGGGATATGAAGGTGGGAAGGACGAAGAGAATCAAGATTCCTTACACGGAGCTCGAGTGCATCTCCGAAATCAGGGTAGGCATCTTGTGGTTTCAAGCACAGGGCGACAGCCCATCGCATATAGGAACGCAAGTCATCCGTCTGCGTGCCTGCCTGCCCGTCAGCCCGCCCGTCCGTCTGTCCGTTAGTCCTTTTTTCCATTCTGCTATAACTTTACCATATGACCGATTGGCTTGACACTTCATGTATGTGTTTATTATCATCCATATGTTCACTCCCCACCCCTCCAATGCTCCCGCCCGTGCCCACGTTCATCGTCAAATATTCTGAAGTGCTGTCAAATCATGTTGTACATTATTCTAAAGTGCTGTCAAAGCATGTTTTTTGATGATAAAAATGGAAAATACAAAATAAAAAGCAGACAACAAAAAAAATAAGATAGCGGTCTGAGGGTTAACAATTGCCTTCATACATCATGTGCATGTTTTCATGATTCCTATTTCATTCTCCACCCCACCCATGCTCCCCCATGCCCTACGGTCAATGTCAAATTTCCATCCAATAGATGCGTGTGCGTTTCTCTATTCTGCTATAAATTCTTTATGTTTTCTCTTGACACTTCGTGTACATGTTTGTCATCATTCATATTTTCATTCCACCTCAGCATGCTTTCCCTTGCCACACGATCGTGGTTAACTAACTATGAAATTCTGTTCCCGGCCTTAAATGACCTTAGCTGTTAATTTATAAGCATGCATGTTTGTCATCATTCAAATTTTCTTTCAGTAGATGCATGCACATTCCTCTATTCTCCTATAACTTCTTTACCGTATCAAAGTGCATGTTTGTGATACAACTACCACAGCAATGGGATACATGCCGTTGGCGGCTTTCTTGTTTTTATATATTTATACATTGTTTTAAAGTCACTCTTTTCATTTAATTTTCGACCACATGGTCTTTATCAAAATACATGTAGTGTGAAACAGTTTCACACTATTTTGATAAGGACCATGTCATAGAAAATTTAATAAAAAGAGTGACTTTAAAACGATGTGTATTAAATGTGCTTCCCTTCGGAGGTTATTGGAAATTACTATATATTTATAACCTTTTCAGGAAAACCCATTCTGTGAGCGCCTATGTCAGGTGTTTTCGGAGGATGGGTCGGGTGATATGAGTTTCGATGATTTCCTGGACATGTTTTCTGTCTTCTCCGAAGCAGCACCCCGAGACATCAAATGTGTCTACGCCTTCCGAATCTATGGTCAGTATTTGTAATGATCTTGTATTGTCGTACAGAATTGTGTAATCTGGGGGCTGTTTCACTAAACTTTGTACGACTAAAATGTTTGTAAGGCAAACTTGTGATAGTCTGTAAATTTCACCCTAATAATGTTTTCTTGTAAACAATTATTGGATTTACATTTATTGAGCATAGGCTGCATATGCACCCTATGCTCATTAAATGTAAATCCACCAATTGCAATTTTCAGATGATCCTAAATTTGGACTTACGAACATTTTAGTCGTGCAAAGTTCAGTGAAACGGTCCCCAGATGTGTCTTCAGAAATTTGGTTTAATAATTTGCTATTTTTGGTGCAAAATTACAACAATTTTGATAAATGCAAAAATAGTCCAAACATTAGTTTGTAATAGTATGCTACAGTCAATATCAGGTATTTTGTGGTGAAAAGGTTTATTCATGTACCTGCATATAGCACAATATCCAGAAAAATTGATTTGCCTACTAATACCAAATTTTGGACTGAAATGGGCAGATATTTTGACAGACTATAAATGCAGATAAAAAATAGTAATGTCCGTTATCATTTTAAGGAAACACGGTTATCTCTCTTGATATCAGTGTGGACATTTACATCTGATATAACATTTATAATAATGCCAATCAATACGTGGGGTAATGGCGAATTAATCTTTATTTTGCCAGAAAATGTCGTATCCACAGAATATACAAAAATATCTAGTTGCGAAGTCCGTAGCTAGCTACGGACAGTACGGGAGTAATTGCAAGAGTTACCGTTCGCAACTATGTGGTTGTCCTATTTTCGAGTGGCAAACTGTGATCTATGTAAACTCCGTGGCTGAATGGGGGGTTGCAACCATGGAACCCCTCCCCCTCCAGATCCGCCCCTGCCTACTATTCCTTTGTTCAATGTCAAGGTCAAATGATTTGTGTTAAAAGTTTTTTAAGGGTATATCCATCAGTGTTACTGATAACTTGCTATTTGCTTGCAGACTTTGACGGTGATAACTACCTCAATAGGACCGACTTGGAGAAGACATTAAGATGTCTGACCCGGAACGAACTCTCCGAAGACGAAGTTTCTTTTGTTGTTGACAAGGTATCATACATGAAGAAATATTTAATATTGGATAGTGTAAAACGTAATAGAGCTATTTAGATAGTATGTGATCAGTGTTGTCCCAGATCAGCCTTGCTCATTGTGTATAGATCCCATCTTTTTACAAGTCCCGAAAGGCATTTCAGTTATGAATTCTCAATGTTACCCATAAATTCTAATCTCTATACAACATTGCTGTTAACCCATTGTAAGTAACCCATTGAAAGCGGGATACAATTGCAGTAGTAGGAAACTTGTGAGAATGTTTTCACATTTCTTCTCGAAAGTACATGTTGTTGCCACTCATGTTGTACTATATATTGTTACCACTCATTTGAACCGTCTCGTCGAGACGGTTCAAATGAGTGGTAACAATATATAGTTTTATGGAGAAATAAACAAAATAGATTTTTTTCTCTCAATAAAATGCATCACTGGTTCCCGGTTGCAGGTGCTACAGGAGGCTAGCCTGGATGATGACAACATACTGTCCTTCATCGAGTTCGAGCATGTGATCACACGATCCCCAGACTTCCTCAAGTAAGCTCAATTCGGAACGTTTCTCCACTGTATATCAAACAGTGTAGCCCCAAACATGCAGTGTGATCTTCAGCTACTCTTGTTGCAAGCTCAATTGAGACAATTCATGTGATTTTGTGCCTTAGAAGATGCGCGATTCTTCATGAATTATATTTACAGAAACTGGGATATTTTCTGTAAATGCCATTCAAGCAGGGGCGGATCTAGCATTTGGGGAACGGGTGAGGTTGTCCTATTTTCGAGCGAATATGCTAGGTGGGGTCCGGGTGCATGCCCCCTCCCCCCCCTAAAGATTTTGAAATCTAGTCTGGAAATGCACTTTCCTGTGTTTTACGGCATTTAAATGCAGACTCCAGCTGGTGATAAACTGTGATCTATGTAAACTCCAGTGGCTGAACGGGTTGGCACCCCTGAACAATTATACACTTATTTAATTCTTATAAAGAACAGTTTGTGCTTACTGAGTGGGTATGTACCTTTAAACCTATTCACTTTCAGTTTTTTCTCACCCAAGTTATAATAAAATACATTCATAGTACATGTACATGTATTTACATTCCACTCGTCTTTCGAATGTGACTTGAAACCGAGGCCCCAGAGCTCCAGATAAGCTGCGTATTTGCTTATTTCCAAGGAGACAATTCTAATGAAATGCCAAGACATGTTTTCATTTTGAAGCAAACTATTCAACAATTGCTGTCTGTTGATGTGTAAACAGTAGTGTGATTTTATTTTACCCAATTAAAATTGTTAAATACCCAATTGCGTAAGACATGATCGAGTGACAATACCCAATTACTAATACCTTATCTGGAGCCCTGGGCCCTATCTCAATATAGCTCCATTGTTTCAGCCAGAGATCAGGAGCCTGGGGGCCATTTCACTAAACTTTATATGACTAAAATTTTCGTAAGTGCAAAATTATGATTAAGATTTCACATTAAGAATGTTTTCTTGTAAACAAGTATTGGATTTACATTTATTGAGCATAGGCTGCATATGCAGCCTATGCTCAATAAATGTAAATCCATCAATTGAAATTTCCAGACGATCCTAAATTTGCACTTACGAACATTTTATTCTTACGAAGTTTAGTGAAACGGGCCCCAGATTGGCCACGAAAGAATGGGGTGTATTGCCTTTGTGGACAGTCTAGCTCCTTGTCTGTGGCTGGGTAGATGGGACTTGTAATATTTGTGGCCAGTCCGATCATGACATTTGACTGGAGAAATTGGGTGTATGACATTTGTGGCCAGTCCGATCACGACATGTGACTGGAGAAATTGGACTTATAAATGACATTTGTGGCCAGTCTGATCATGACATGTCACTGGAGAAATTGGGCTTATGACATTTGTGGCCAGTCCCGTCATGACATGTGACTGGAGAAATTGGTCTTATAAATGATATTTGTGGCCAGTCCCGTCATGACATGTGACTGGAGAAATTGGTCTTATAAATTATATTTGTGGCCAGTCCGATCATGACATGTGACTGGAGAAATTGGGCTTATGACATTTGTGGCCAGTCCCGTCATGACATGTGACTGGAGAAATTGGTCTTATAAATGATATTTGTGGCCAGTCCCGTCATGACATGTGACTGGAGAAATTGGTCTTATAAATTATATTTGTGGCCAGTCCGATCATGACATGTGACTGGAGAAATTGGGCTTATGACATTTGTTGCCGCTTTGGCTCCGGATCTGTTGCTGGAGAAAATTGATTTCACCTTTTATCTGTTCACATTTAATTTCAGCACATTCCATATCAGGATTTGAAATGCCACATGGATGACGATATTTCCTCTACACAACGACTGTGATTGCTTCTAGAGATCTCATTAATTGATACATAAAGATGTTCAATGATTGTGCTATCAATATATTTACTTTGGCTGTATTCATAAAATGTGATGAATGAGCAGTGACTATGCAATTGAAGGTGACCATGGAGTTAACCCCCCTTCTTTCACTGATCCCTTCAAATTATATTATCTATCCATGTCAATGATTAAGAAATTGTGGAAAATGAGAACATGAGAATTAAAAGAAATATGCATGTACCAGTATTCATATTTGTGTGACAATAAATGTTCATGGGTCAATTGACCAGTAGCCTATTTCACCAACATTGCAAAGTATACTTACCTAGCAAAGTATTCTTTGAGGGAGAAATTTTCAATTGAAGGATAAATTTATTATTGTTTATTATACTGAATTTATTACATTATCACAGCCATTTTGGCTGTGATAATGTAATACATTCAGAGTATAATAATTCTGCATACTTTTAATCATCATATATATGCAGTCGTTAGTTCTATATGACATAATGCATTTCAGAAAAAAAAAAATTATTACTCCCTCAAAGTATACTTTGCTAGATAAGTATACTTTGCAATGTTAATGAAATCAGCTACTGATCTGCGATTGTAGTTTATATCACTTTCTAAGAATGTTCATGCTCGAAATCAGGATGTTCAGCTATTAAGGCTCGGCACAACTGATCTATATCAAGTGTATCTTTGGAGAAGATGCTATTAAACAAATTGTTATACTCACAGGTACAGAGGGCCTTTTCACTAAACTTCGTAAGAATAAAATGTTCTTAGTGCAAATTTAGGATCGTCTGAAAATTTCAATTGATGGATTTACATTTATTGAGCATAGGCTGCATATGCAGCCTATGCTCAATAAATGTAAATCCAATAATTGTTTACAAGAAAACATTGTTAATCTGAAATTTATAGACCATCATAATTTTGCATTTACAAACATTTTAGTTGCATGAACAGGGATTCCGCTGGGGAAAATAAAAAAAAGGCCACTTCAAAAAAAATAAACAATTGGCGATAAAAAAATTACAGAAAAAAAAATTAAAAAAATTGTTTTCGAAAATTGTAATTTTTTATCGCCAATTGTTTATTTTTATTGCCAATTGTGAAAGTGGTGATCGCCAGCGGAATCCCTGCATGAAGTTTAGTGAAACGGGCCCCTGCTGCTCATTGGCAAGATAAAGGAAACACAATGAACTTTACAGATAAAATGATATTATTTTTGATTTAGTAGAATTATTTGTTACTTTATAAATATACCCGGACTTAAATTACCGTAGCTGTTGACAGGCCGTTAAACACCAATAAACAAACAAACTTTATAGATAACTGGAATACCGATCTGGTGACTGGTCTCTGTTTATATAAAATTCATCAGAATGGTGTAAGTAGCAGTAATTTAGCCTCACCTGATCAAAAAATACATACTGTTTATTCAACCAGGTGGGCTGATTATCATGAAATAATGCATGAGTGATTGGGCTCTTACACTAAGCTCCTTAGCTTTGATAGGCCGTTAAACCCTAACAAACACACAAACAAACTTACACTAAGCAAACAAGTGAGCATAGCGAGTTCGTTTAGCGGTAGGACCCAATCATGAGAGAAGTATTTCAAGATCATCAGTTCACCTGGTTAAATAAACATTTTCTTGCATTTCATAGATGATACGTATTAAAACAAAGCAAATAAAGCGTAAAATATGGCCAAGAATTGTGCGAATTAATGGCTGGAGTATGGGCAACTGTCTCGCGATTCAGAGGGTGTGTCCAAGAACATGATTTGATTGGTCGAAGGAAACACATCACTGCGCCATTACTGATATCATTACTCCATATATGGTAAACATATGCGTGGTGTAAACTACTGCTGCTCTACAGAATGGAGTGGTGTAAATCACCGTTATTATAGGAATGAATGGCCTTTTTGTGGAATTTATCGGGGTATAAACTTGGAAAAGTCGCGGGAATACTGGACGAAGGCCGGAAGGCCTCGTCCAGTATTCCCGCGACTTTTCCAAGTTTATATCCCCGATAAATTCAACAAAAAGGCCATTCATTCCTTATAATTCCAGCATTTGAAAATGTGTTTATTTTCCGTTTTCTTAAGAATTATTTTAATTGCGCCTGACGGTTACAGAAAGTAGTTCGGCATGGAGTTTACTGAGATATAAATTCTGAACAGAGACTTGCTACGGACCAACCAATTGTGTAAATATTTTTGTGCTGGAATTATATTTCTGTAAACTAACATATTCTATTCACTTATAGCATGATATGGCAGTGGAATGAGTACTTTTACTATATAGTGCACATCAAGTTTAGTTCATTGTGATAAATATGAAAATATACAGATTATTTATTTTTCTTACAGTATGTTCATAATTTTAGTGATTATATTATTTATACATGTATTTGTTGATGTGGGTAATTTCTGCAATATTATTGTTATTTACATTATTATTTAATTGGCACGATATGCAATGGGTATTTATTTGCATGTATGTCAGTTTCCACAACACAAAGTGGCTTATGTGTTTCAAACAGTGCCTGATCCCCTATGCTGATGGGAAAGAGGAGACATCGTGATTGTCCATGTACATTCATACATTTGTACGTTAGTAACACCTTTCAATTCTTTATTAACTTGTGAACCACATGGATTTTAATAATATTTGGGCAAAATGTGTGTCTGGATGGTGCTTGTTTCGCATGTTATGATCCACCATGCTAATGGAGCGTATATTTGTGGCTTTTGTAACCAGTGTAGATCCAGATCAGCCTGTGCATCCGCACAGTCTGATCAGTATCTGCACTGTTCGCCATTCCATCAATGAAACACCGGTCATGCTTTTAACAAAAAATATTGATCGTCATCAGGTTACAGGAGTGTGATATTTGATCAGGAGCTATACTGCTCACAAATCCCATAGTACTAATCCTATTACTTTTGGGGAGTGGGGCTAAGTGACTCTTGTGTGGTGAGGTTCTGGCACCAGGTCAGGTTATTCTAGTTTCAGGTTTGAATATATTTATATATTCTTTTCGTAAATATGCAGTTATGATTTTGTTATTTACCCCCAATCACAACAGGTACATGTAACATGGGATTCAAACGTTAACCCGGCCTAAAAAGACCATAGCTATTGACAGGCCGTTAAACACAATTAAATCAAATAAAATCTGGGTCTGCACTGTTTGCATGACCATACGACCATTTCTCCATAGCTCTCTGTGTCACCATTGTTACTTTATTATACCCCCCGCAACGAGTTGTGGGGGGGGTATACTGGAGTCAGGTTGTCCGTCCGTCCGTCCGTCCGTCCGTCCGTCCGTCCGTCACTAAACTTGACATCAGAGAAATATGTTATAACTTCTATTTCCTTCATCTAAAATGCTTAACATTTCACACATGCATTCCTGTAAGGCTCTACTACCATGCTGTGCCAAATCCATGACCGTCCAACTCCCGCTTGGGATCAAGGTCAAATACTTGGTCTCATTACAAAACTTAACATTAGAGAAATAAGTTATAACTTCTATTTCCTTCTATTTCCTTCATTGAAATTTCTTGATATTTCACTTGTGCATTCCTCTAAGGTTGTACTATCATGCTGTGACAAATCCACGACCGTCCAGCTCCCCCCCCCCCCCACCCCCCCCCCCCCCCACCACCCCCCCCCCTCCCCCCCCACTGATCCCAAGGTCAGGTCACATACTTAGTCTCTTTACAAAACTTAACATCAGAGAACTATGTTATAACTTCATTTTTTCACCGAAAATTCTTAATATTTCATGCATGCATTCCTCTAAGGCTCTACTATCATGCTGTGACAAATCCCCGCTGATCCCGAGGTCAAGGTCACATACTTAGTCTCTTTACAAAACTTAACATCAGAGAAATCGGTTATAACTTCTATTTCCTTGCTCGGATCTGCTTCACATTTCACACACACATTGCTACAATGGACCTCTACAACCCTGTGACAAATTCACGTTCGTGCCACCCCCGCTAAGCCCAGAGTCCAAGTCACAAGCCCACACACTTGGATTTTTTTACATATTTAGGGGTACCTGGGCCCACGCGGGGCGTATTCTGTAAGCCTTGCTTACTGACCAATCCAGTTACAATTGGTAAGTAGTGCACTTGTCACCAATGTGGCCCTGGTTTGATGCTTGACCGGGGTAGTATGTGAGATATTCGCCATTTCGGACAACTGTGGGCTTCCTCCGGGTACTCTGGTTTACTCTCACGCTAAAAGCCACCTTTATGCTTCCATCTGTGCCAACGAAAGCATGTGTATAAGTGTTTTAGCCTTGTTTGCAATCTTAAAATAAATACAGTTAACCCTTAGACAGCTATCTTATTTTTTTTGTTGTTTATTTTCTATTTTCCATTTTTATCATCATAAACATGCTTAAACAGCACTTAAGAATAATTTACAACATGCTTTGACAGCACTTCAGAATCATTCCAATTGTAATTGGATTGGTCATTTTCTGAAGTGCTGTCAAACCATGTTTTTATTGAGAAATAAGGCAAGATATAAAAGCAACAGCAGACGACAATTGTTGTGAGTAGCGGTCTAAGGGTTAAAAGTGAATATTACTAGCACTATATTGCAGTGACACCCATCTAAATCAAGCACACATATGTCTAGAGTCTAGAAAGGTTTCACTGTATTATGGGAGTACCGTCGCCAATAATTACATGTAACTTGTTGATTTTGAAATAAACTATTTTACATATGTTCTGTTATGTGGTTCTTTACAGTCACATCCATGTCTACTGTTCTATAGCGTATTCCCTTGTCTATTTTTGCTGGCCTTTCGGGTAGATTTTTGCATATGTTGATATTTTTTTTGCATACAATCTAAATACATGTATGGAAAGGGTTGTCATTTTTTCGGAGGTCATCTTGTTATTTTGACGGCCATTTTGAATATGCATGTAAATGTATATTTGTCTTGAGGAAGGACATATAATTAGTGTGGAAAAAGTTCAGAAATGAGCAACCAAGATTGTACCTCAGCTGAAGGACCTTGAATATATAGACCGACTGAAAGAACTGAAACTACCAACATTAGCACATAGGAGAAGAAGTGAAACTACCAACATTAGCACATAGGAGAAGAAGAGGGATATGCTCCAGACTTTTAAGATTATTCGCTGTATAGAAGACATTCCATCTGACAGATTCTTTACAATATGCCATTCGAGGACTCGTGGACATGATTATAAACTGGCCAAACCACGTTGTATAACATCATTTCGCCTACAACAGTTTTCACAGAGGATAATAAACGATTGGAACTCACTCCCGAAGTATGTTGTGAACTCTAATGACGTGAATGATTTCAAATCGAAACTCGACCAGTACTGGAACCACGATACTATATACCAATTTTGACCACGTTATATATGTTAATATACATACATATATACTACCAAATGTGACATTAATACTACAAACCTATACCCTAAATATATTAATCGAATCATGCAAGAATACAAGATACACAGTATACGAAGAATTACTGAAGAAAAAGGGCTAAAAAATGAGACTCCTCCTTACTTCAGAGCCCAGAAACCACCATAGAGGTATCATAGAGGTATATACATGTACATGTAATATAAAATGATTTCTTCTATTAACCAAATGGATCATATATATACATTGTATGCTCACGGTTAAAGATATTCATATTTGATGGGGTTTCACAAACTAGTATACATTTGCCTGTAAAGCTATAAGGCAGTGAGCTTTATCATGGCAGGAAAAATCAAAATGGCTGCCAATATGTTGTTTTAAGTGCAAAAATATTGAGTGGCATCACCCGCAAGAAACACTGATTTTGCACATGTCAACTAATATATAACTAATACAAACACTGTGTCTGAATTAGTTCAATTTTTGTGGTCGACAAATTCAAACTGGCCACCAAAATTCATACTTAGCTATAGGTTAAAAGTAATTGATCGTCTGTATCTTTATTTCAAACAAATCCATTGCGTCATTTCGCAGTGTATGAGCAGATCCCTTGCACGGTACGTGTTTTCAAAATGGCCCCCATATATGTACACGAGTCATATGCATGCACAAGCCTGCCTCTACTATGGTGATCCAGCTGGTTTACAATTACATGTACATATGTTTATGATGTATTACCTTACTTCTTCACCCAGTTATAACAACTGTATCAAGGGGACCAATAGTACAGTATCTTGAGAATATATGTGTCGAGTATGTGCTGAAATACATGACTTCTAACTTTCAGCCGAATATAAAGTGACAAGTATATGGTTACTATTAAGATTATGTCAGTTATTCTGAATAGCTGTGCCCGTCTGGCTTTATGGCATGAATCAAGTTGTAGGAGTCGACAACTTTAATTCTACTATTTCGTATGTAAGCCTTATCAAGTAATTTATCCCAATCCTGCTAAAATACTTGAAGTCCTTAGTTAGGTTACACTTTACTACACTATAGGAGGGTGGCCAATACGCATGTTGTGTCCATGTACATATGCATTGCAATATACTTCTGTCACAGATCAATGCATGTACTGACATATCTACCAACCATGACACAAAGGTAACGCAATGTAATTAGTCTGCTCTATGTAAGCGTTTCGAAAACAACATGCCCTTGGACACTGACACACTGGTATCATCAAAATTGTGATATATGTTACTTCATAATACATTGGGTCATCGATAACTAGCTCTCCAACAGTATAAATATGTTTCGGACTATTTACTACATTTAAGTTGGTCTGTAGATGTGGACGATTTCATGGGTGAAGTTGGCATTATGTATTTTTTCTACAATTTCCAGCAGTGTAGGATATTATCATCCTGACAAATGACTAAATATTTGGATTAGGAATTACAGGGGTAGTATTTCAAGGACAATCGAAACATGGTATTCGATAATTAAAAGAGATACATGTACATGTATACTACTTGTGAGCCGGTCTTTCTGTATCCATATCCTTTCTCCACAATCTTGTAGACGGCCTAGATCTGGCTTCAGCTGTTGACAACAATAATCCAATACACTAAAATATAACACAATGGTGTGTGGCGTGACATACATGTAAACATGCATGGTTGCATTTGAATAGCTCAGTACAGAGTATCGCCATGCCAGTATATATATTCACCTATGGATATATATATATATATCCATAGGATATTGCCATTTCCTGTAATGGATATAACATCTGCTGAGATGACAAAATCAACCTTATATGGCCAGTGGATCAAATATTATAACACTATGTAGTTTGACTTACGAATAGTGATATTTATTTGGCGGCCATTTTAAATTTATCAATAATTACTAAAATTATTATGTTTGAAAATATAGCATGGTGTAATAGCTATATATAATCTTATTAAACCAATAGATATGTAGTTAATTGCCTAGGTGTATGTGGTGTTATTGATTAATACAATTTTCAGAATGGTGGCCAAAATACCAAGATGGCGACAACAAAATGACAATCCTCTTTTTGTTTCAAACTGAACTACCTTCATACTGTAACTAAAGATCCATGTAAAACTACACGCACCGTATACCCGAGAGGCCCACTAATGTTGACCTGTCATAAGGGTATACACTACTTGAGAAATGTTAGTTACCTGTGCCCGGTTGCTCAGAGCTTCTGTTGGCTTAACAGATTGTTAAATTGCTAAGGATTTAACAGTCTGTTAAGCTAACAGAGGTTTTGAGCAACCGGGCCCAGCTAGTTAAATAGATGTTACCGATTGCCTACCAGCCTGATGCCTAACATATAGGATATGAATTGAGAAGTACTGATGCTCAGAGATTATAGTGTATCATAAGTAAAAACTGGCTGGCCCTTTCAATAGGGGTGACACTATAATAAACAACACTTTAAATTACTATAGCAGTCACAATTCCAGTCTCTGGGTTTTATCAACAATATTGGACACGTGTGTAACTTAATTTCTACAAATCGCCTAACTTGTTCGTCGAGGACAGCCTTCCCTCTTTCATTCTCGTGGATCACCTTGTTAAATACACAGTAAACGTAAATTGTATACAATACAATTATTTATCGCATTTTTGGGTTGTGAATCCTATCACTGCTTCATCACCTGTTTATTTGTTCATTTTATAAATTGAATTGTTACTGTTGTAGCTTTGTGATACGATTCAACTGTCCTAGTCAACTAATTGTTCACTGACCATTCCAGGCCAGTAACCGTGTTGTAATGTCTCATCGATCGTGTGTTCGATCGACTTGAGCCAAATGCTTAAATTTTGAGCTACTGATGTTTGTCCATCATCCGTCAGTTAATATTTGCAAACGTTTTCAACTCAACTTCTGTACAACTGCATTAATGTTGGCCAAACATAGCATGCAACATATGTGGTTAATTATTTTGTGTTTTGCTAACATGGAAATCGTCGCATAATTCAAGACAGACACGATACAAAATTAGGTTACATTCTTCAAATGATAGACTCGTCATGAAGCGAAGTTTTCTGGCCTCTATAATAATGCTCTCTCAGGTGTATTAAAGTTTTCTGGCCTCTATTATAATGCTCTTTCAGGTGTATTAAAATGGTAGCTCGGATATAAAAATGAGCGTTCCATTGGTAAAAATTAAGGTCGATATTTTTTCAGATGTCAAATGAAAGATATTGATGACTCAATTGCTCTAATATAGATTTTAAAAAATAAAATAAAAGAAAATGACCAGGATGATCGCCAACTATCAGAACCACCAACTGTTCAGACGTGTCTGTGACTCTGACACTATTCACACAGACGCCTCTTAGCACCGGCTTATCAGAAACAGAAACTGTTATCTACGGCTACAATTTTACCCATTCAATAAATGTGAGCAATCGTAGTGCTTACCAAAACCTGTTGCATATGTAAACCAAAATTTAGTAAACTGTATATGTTATACCTTTAACCAATTAATCTTTGATGTAGAACTAGTAATTAAGTTGCCCAAAATAATAGAACAGGGAAATAATTTTCCCTTGGAAGCCATCTTTTCTCTTGGTGCTGTTCAACATTCAACATAACGAAATGAAACTTTCAAATTTACAAGATAGACATGTAAATGTCAGATAAACACATTGACACAGTGAAATAACCCACTTCTGCATGTGTATTTTCTTTATTAATAATTTATTGATACAGCTTTGGCATTTGTATATCGCTAACAGATCAAACACGCCGGATAACAGATTGCAAAAATCACTCTTCCGTGTGTTACATCAACCCTTTGAACCCGAAATCCCACTATAGCGGTTTATGCAAAAAGTGCAGATCCAGATGAGCCGTCTCATCAGGATCTGCACTTTTTTGCATTTACAGCTGGGTGGATTGAAGCAGTGTGGATAAAGTGTCTTGCTCAATGACACAACGCACGCCTCCGGTGAGGATCGAACCCACGACCGTAAGATTAGCAGTACGACGCCTCAGACCGCTCGACCACTCGCTCCACGTGCAACATTATTGTGCAACAATACAAATGGCGTCTAAACGACTAGGATGGCAATTAACTTTCGTATGGTATTTAGACAGTTATATCTCTGTGTAAATGTCATATGAAAGTGAATTGATTATCTCAAGGTTCTAAACGCAATTCCATGTCTATCTTCATTATTATTCGTTTTTGAGGGTTTAGAACATTGTTTTGGACAATAAATCCTTTTCGTATTTTAGTTATGCAAATACGATCATTCACAAACAACAACAACAACAAAAATATCAATACATATTTACAGCAAATAAAAGTATCGATAAAGCAGCCAGTACTTTCCTGAAATATCAGTTATCACATATAAGGTAATTTAGCATATATTCACAATGATAATGGTGAAATGCAAACATGCATTTTCTCTGATAACTGTGCAACTTTAAGGAACATATTGTGTCATTAGTTTTCGCGGCCTTTTATTTTTTTGTTCGTTTCCTCGACTGGATTTGCAATATGAATATCATGCAATTTGTTTGCAACAGTTTAATAAAGCCACAATAATAATGTAACCTGTGATAATTCCAATTAGATAGTGGACATTGTTTGCAGAGGTGATCGTGTCGTTTGACTCTGAATTTGACGGACCTGGACAAAAGCGATGAATTACTGTCGACTATAAATACTTATTAAATTATGTGTTAATTAAAGTGACTGTGTCTCGAATGGTACCTACGAACAAGCATGTCACAAAAACAGTTTAGATATATCAATGGATATTGTATGAAGTCGTGGTTCGCAACTTGTTCTTGGACATACGCATGTGTTTGTTGGCTAATTATCGCATTTGCACGTCAGTAGTCGATGTCGTAAACATTAATTCAAGGAAATTCCATGCTAAATCTAACTTAGCCATATTGTGTCGTCATCTATGAAAACGCTACAAGCAGTGACGTAATTCCATGGTTCGACACTAACTTGTTTTACCAGGTAGTCCGCAGGACTAGTGACTTCAAAAAGTTGGTGTATGTACCCCAAATATAGACCATATACCCGAGCGTTAAGGTTTCGAGATGCACAAAGTATGTGACCTTGACCCTGGGCGGCATGGGCGTGGATTTGCCACAGCGCAGTAGAGGACCCTTAAAGCAATGTGTGTGTGCAATAATGCCAATATGAAGCAAATCCAAGCAAGGAAACAGAAAATATAGGCCATTATAATTTTGGAAGACAGACGGATGCCTACGACGCCAAGGGTATGCAATAAGCACGGCTTACTTCGGAAGGCGCGCTAAAAATACTAATTGAGTGGGCCACCAGGGGTGGTGGGAAGGCAATGTTGCAAAGAATTAAGGGATTTTCTGCAATAGGAATATAAATGGTGCGACGTGAACAAATTATACAAAAAATAATCTTCTTTTCAAAATATAGTCGGGCTTGCTATTCGGCGATATTTACTGGCCCAGTGTTCATTCCAGGAAATTTTAAAGTGGGGCTTGTGTGCTTGTATAAAAAGTTGGGGACATTTGAAAAATTATTGGCCATTGTAAATTACAATAAAAAAAACCCCTGATTAATCAAACTAACTATCAAAGTTTCACAAAATTCAGTGCTATGTCATTCCAAAATCAGCTAACATCAGTGCTAGTGAAGACACAGGTATGGGGTTGAATGTACAGTGAAACCTGTGAATAAAGGCCAGCCATGGGAAATGAAAAATCTGGCCTTTGTTCACAGGTGGTCTTTATTCACAGGGTCATTTATATAGTAATTCTGTCATTGGGACAACACAACTGTGGCCTTTTCAGCCAGGTGATTGCTATTCGGAGGTCTTTAGTACAGGTTTGACTGTAATTAGTTTGTCCAACTACTGGTTCTGTTGAATACTGGTTATTCAACAACGCAATTTACTTTTATTGTTAGAAGATGTAGTGTTCCAGAAACCGCTTTCTTATTACTTCTGGAATATTAAGAAACTTGCAACTACGCAAATTACTCATGGAACGTGTCTTGAATACAACTAATAGTCGCAACATCACTGAAAATGAACCAAAAACTTCCGGTTTGAAAAATTTGTTTTATGTTTCCGTTGGTGATGCTTAAATTTCTCTTATTCAAGGTGTCAGCTCAATGAATAATGTTTCATTAAATGGCAAAATGTAATGTCCATAGCTTTTGCCTCTCAACTCAACAATGTAGGAACATTTAATTACCAAACAATGGTGCATATTAGCTGACTTCATTTTCACTATGCGCACACCAGGGCACACGATCTATTGGCGATGTTGACGTTTACAGTTAGTATAATCACATGCTCAGCCTCAGCCAATACAAACGCTTGTTACATCAAATTCTGAACAAAATCAGCCAATCAAAGCAGAAGTTGTTGGACACATTTGATTCACTGTGTGTGATCGGCCATCTCGGACAAATTACGAGATCAGCCCAATGAGAATTCACATTTTTTTCCAGATGGACCATATAATCAAGTCTGACCCGGAAACAAACTTGGCGGAAAGTTTTTAAATCATGAAACAAGTGGCATTTATGCTATTAATTACTATGAAATGGTCAGCGAAGAGTGATGTTGTTTAAATTAATAGAATTTGCGTTTTGCCATTCTGGAAAAATCTACTCGTTCGACGGACTAGCCAGCTTTCGAAATGCGGTAGTCCTCCAGCAAATCAAGTGGGCACCGGACTATGGGACTAGCATTAGTGTCGAACCCTGAATTCCTTTCAGTGATTCATGTTTATTGCTACCACTCACTACCGCTTTGCTGCAGATAAGACACAAAGACAAAAGCTTTATTACAAGATATTTTCACCATTGTACACTTCTACATACTCACCACATACTGTAATACTTTAACACACAGTGTACAGTACGCTCAGCGCGACTTTTTCCTTCTTCCACCCGACCCCGTGATCAGATGGAGAGTGGACATGAAAATTCCTCCCACCGTGTCGGGTGGAAATCCCACTCGACTCGTTGGAGAGGCAAAATGTCCACCGTGGGACAATTTTCAAGACAGAATCTCCCACACACCGCATTCCCCCGTGTTAACCCACGGCGCATCACCGTGCCAGTATACAGGTAATACGGGCAGCGAAGAGAGCATTTATGGCCGAATTACTAGAGATTTGTCCCCGTGACCCACCGTGTTAACACACGGCGCGTCACCGTGCCAGCATACAGGTAATATGGGCAGCGAAGAGTGCAATTTTGTACTTTGAAAACGTAGAATGTAGAACTGAAGGAATGCAACTTAAATTACAGATTTAATTTCGTCCGTCCCGTCGGCAGGCGAAGGTACTTTACAAAGAACCAAATATTTTGAGGAATAAATAGAGAATAGTATCCGACAAGGCTCAAGAATTTCTTTATTTCTCATCAGAAGTATATGTTGTGACCACTCATTTGAACCGTCTCGCCGAGACGGTTCAAATGAGTGGTCACAACATATACTTTGGTTCAGAAATAAGGAAAATAGATAGAGAATAGTAGGTTAGTGCCGTGAATGGGAAAAAATATCTGGCAAGGCTCAGGAAACGGGATGGGCGAGGCTCTGCCGAGCACATCCCGTTTCTGTGCCGCGCCAGATATTTTTTCCCATTCACGGCACTAACCTACTATTCTATTTATCCCGTCAACACCTACAAATGGCTGTAAAATGCAAAAATTGTATTGACTGGATATCAAAAATATTTCACGGCACCGTGTTTCACGGCACATACGCACTGTGTTGACGGGATAATGTACGTTCCTTCACGACGGGGAAACAAAATGTAAGGTTCTTAATAATTGTTTCTACTCGGAAATCGAGCGACCATACATATTTAAAATAACAGCTGACATAACGGCGGAAAAAGGCAAACGGCCTACGTGACAATTAACATTTACTTCCAAGATGTTCATGTTGTAATCAATCGCATTTCCTATTGACCATATGGAACCCGATACCAACAACACAAATATTCGTGTTTATACTTTCTGTTTGAAACCGTGACACTGATTTGTTGAATCACATCCAATCCAACCAATATTAAAAGCACACAAACACATATTTCGCGGAAATACATGTAGAGACAATTATCATCTGCTACCAAACCTGTTTTTATTATGGAATAAAACGAATATAAAAGCATCAATATTTATTCTATCAACATATATTTTGACAACATATAAGAATTAATCGTCTTAGGAGATGATAACAATCGTTTTAGTAGACGATTCTCGTGTGCTGCCAAAATAGTTAATTATGAAATTAAAAAAGAACTATTTATATAAATTTCCTACACAAACAGGTTTTGACAAAACTTGATAATCATCTTAGGAGACGAAATGAGACGTTTCTCGTGTGCACAGTGCAGTCAAAACCTGTTTTGTTAAGAATAAGTCGCGTTTTAGTTTTGCGCTCTCGTGACCACGCATCGCGTTTTCGCTATCTCAACCAATGCGCGAAAACGCGAGATTCTAACATGTCCCTAACAGGACACGTACAAATCATCTAAGGAGACGATTCGCATGTGCTTCCAAAACACATTTTCGGTTTGAAACTGTGACACTGATTGGTTGAATTACATACAATCCAACCAATACTAAAAACATACAAACATATATTTCGCTGAAATAGAGACGATTCTCATCAGCTACCAAACCTGTTTTAATAAGGGAATAAAATGAATATAAAAGCATCAATATTTCTTCTATCAACATATATTTTGACAACACATAAGATTCTCGTGCGCTGCCAAAATATGTTTTTATCAAGAAATTAAAAACAGGAAAAAAATCTACCGGTAGAAAAATGAGACGATTCTCATATGCACAGTACTGTCAAAACATGTTTTGTTGAGAATATGTTACATTTTAATTTCAGCTCTCGCGATCATACTTCGCGTTTTCGCGATCTCGACCTATGTGCAAGATCGCGAAAACGCGAAATTGTAACATGTCCCTGACAGGACAGGTACAAATCGTCTTAGGAGACGATTCTCATGTGCTGCCAAAACATGTTTTTTATTAGCCAGGTCTTTTGACACAATCAATGTTAAGTTTTGGTGTTTGAGTCCATTTCTTTGTTACTGTACCACCTAGGACCACCAAACTTTCACAGCTTCATAATCAAGGGGTGCCCACCACATATCACTATCCAACATGTTACTTTTTTAGCCAGGTTTTTTGAAAAAAAATCCAGGCTATGGATTGGCGAAAGCCGGGCGGGCGGCGTCCACAATCAATGTTAAGTTTTCGTGTTTGAGTCCATTTCTGTGTTACTGTACCACCTAGGACCACCAAACTTTCACAGCTTCATAATCAAGGGGTGCCCACCAAGTTTCACTATTCAACATGTTACTTTTTTTTTAAATTGACCCATTTTTTCCGCGCAGTCGACTTAGCCATTTTCAATGTTAAGTTTTCGCGTTTTCAATGTTAAGTTTTCGTGTTTAAGTCCATTTCTTTGGTACTGTACCTACTAGGACCACCAAACTTTCACATTCATAATCAAGGGTCCCACAACATCACTATCCAACATGTTACTTTTTTAGCCAGGTTTTTTGAGAAAAAAATCCAGGCTATTGGATTGGCGAAAGCCGGGCGGGCGGCGTCCACAATCAATGTTAAGTTTTCGTGTTTGAGTCCATTTCTTTGTTACTGTACCACCTAGGACCACCAAACTTTCACAGCTTCATAATCAAGGGATGCCCACCACATATCACTATCCAACATGTTATTTTTTTTTTAACTTCACCCATTTTTTCCGCGCAGTCGACTTAGCCATTTTCAATGTTAAGTTTTTCGCGTTTTCAATGTTAAGTTTTTGTGTTTAAGTCCATTTCTTTGTTACTGTACCACCTAGGACCACCAAACTTTCACAGCTTCATAATCAAGGGGTGCCCACCACCACTATCACTATCCAACATGTTTTTTTTTTTTTTAACTTCACCCATTTTTTCCGCACAGTCGACTTAGCCATTTTCAATGTTAAGTTTTCGCGTTTTCAATGTTAAGTTTTCGTGTTTAAGTCCATTTCTTTGGTACTGTAGCACCTAGGACCACCAAACTTTCACAGCTTCATAATCAAGGGGTGCCCACCACATATCACTATCCAACATGTTACTTTTTTTTTAACTTCACCCATTTTTTCCGCGCAATCGACTTAGCCATTTTCAATGTTAAGTTTTCGCGTTTTCAATGTTAAGTTTTTGTGTTTAAGTCCATTTCTTTGGTACTGTAGCACTTAGGACCACCAAACTTTCACAGCTTCATAATCAAGGGGTGCCCACCACATATCACTATCCAACATGTTACTCTTTTTTTTAACTTGACCCATTTTTTCCGCGCAGTCGACTTAGCCATTTTCAATGTTAATTTTTCGGGTTTACAATGTTAAGTTTTCGTGTTTAAGTCCATTTCTTTGGTACTGTACCACCTAGGACCACGAAACTTTCACAGCTTCATAACCAAGGGGTGCCTACCACATACAACTATCCAACATGTGACCATTTTTTTACCTTCACCTATTATTTCTACGTAATTGACTTAGCCATTTTCAACGTTAACTTTTTAACGTACGTCTGGTTAAATTTTTTGGTTAAAACTTTTTTGTTATACTATATCTCTGCAACTGCTTTGGTCATTACCTTGAAACTTCACATGGGTGTTTATCATCGACCATATTTTCACTCTAACCCCCAACCGTGCGGCCCCTGTGCGCAATGTCATGGTCAAATTACTTTGAATTTATTTGTTAAAAGTTTTTTTGTGTACTATATCTCTGCAACTGCTTCACCCATTACCTTGATACTTCACATGGGTGTTTATCATCATTGTCGCACCCGCGTGCGGAAAGCGCGATATCGTCGGCATTTTGGCGTCCGTACGTCCGTGTGTCCGGTTAAAGTTTTTTCGTTAAAGGTTTTCCATCTACTATATCTATTTTTTTAGTGTCCATGCCTCGCCCCAAGGCGCGACATGCAGGCCACGGCCATCTAGTCTACAAAAAGTGGGTATAATTATGTTATCCAAGTGTCCATGCTTGGAAAAAACCTGGCCTTCGTGGCTTTGCCTCGTTTCTTGTTCTTTTTAACTTGACCCATTTTTTCCGCGCAGTCGACTTAGCCATTTTCAATGTTAAGTTTTCGCGTTTTCAATGTTAAGTTTTCGTGTTTAAGTCCATTTCTTTGGTACTGTACCACCTAGGACCACCAAACTTTCACAGCTTCATAATCAAGGGTGCCCACCACATATCACTATCCAACATGTTACTTTTTTTTTAACTTCACCCATTTTTTCCACGCAGTCGACTTAGCCATTTTCAATGTTAAGTTTTCGCGTTTACAATGTTAAGTTTTCGTGTTTAAGTCCATTTCTTTGCTACTGTACCACCTAGGACCACCAAACGTTCACAGCTTCATAACGAAGGGGTGCCTACCACATACAACTATCCAACATGTGACCATTTTTTTTACCTTCACCTATTATTTCTACGTAATTGACTTCACATGGGTGTTTATCATCATTTTCGCACCCGCTTGCTGAAAGCGCGATATCGTCAGCATTTTGGCATACGTCCGTCCGTCCGTCCGTGTGTCCGGTTAAAGTTTTTTCGTTAAAGTTTTTCCATCTACTATATCTATTTCAAGGCCCCAAGGCTCGACATGCAGGCCACGGCCATCTAGTCTACAAAAAGTGGGTATAATTATGTTATCCAAGTGTCCATGCTTCGTTTCTTGTTAAGAAATGGAACAAATGTGGACAAACATCAATATTTTGACAAAACTTGAAAATCGTCTACAGAGACGATTCTCATATGCACAGTACTGTCAAACATGTTTTGTTGAGAATATGTTACATTTTCGCTTCAGCTCTCGTGATCACGATTCGCGTTTTCGCGATCGATCATGCTTCGCGTTTTCGCGATCTCGACCTATACGCAAGATCGCGAAAACGCGAAACATGTTTTGTTGAGAATATGTTACATTTTCATTTCAGCTCTCGCGATCACGCTTCATGTTTTCGTGATCTCGACCTATGCGCAAGATCGCGAAAACGCGAAATTGTAACATGTCCCAGATAGGACCGGTACAAATCGTCTTAGGAGACGATTCTCATCTGCTGCTAAAACATGTTTTTATTAAGAAATGTGGACAAACATCACTATTTTTGACAAAAAAAACATGGTTTGATAAAACATGAGACGATTCTGATGTGCTGCCAATGCATTTTATCAAACTCGGTGAAAACCGCTATGCTATAAGAGAGATAAGTTCCATTCCATTAATAAATATGTAATTGATCGTAAATGTGCTTCTCTTGTGTCGGCGTGTTTCAAAGGTCCGATCGACAGACTTAACCTTTAGATGTCATTTTTTAACAGACGACCAACACATGTTCACCATCAGTAGATTGTAACATGTCCCTAACAGGACACGTAAATAGTTTTAGGAGACGATTCTCATATGCTGCCAAAACATGTTTATTAGAAAAAATAATATTATTTTTTGACAAAAGATGAGAATTTTCCCCTAAAACACGAGAATTATAATGGTGTTCTGTTAGTGTCGTGTAACAATCTCGCATTTACTCAATCTCGACCTCTACACGAGATCGCGAAAACGTTAGGCCAAATGATGGTTTGACAATCACATCACGTATACCCTACTGTGAGAAATAATAGCTACGATACACATAGAGCCAACTAGAGCTTCATATTATCATCATCATAATATGTCATCATGCTATCGTACTATCTCCATTGTGTTACTGACAGACCAGTGGGGTGGAAATACTATGAAAGTATGTTTTATGCCTAATGCGAGGTTTGAACCCACAACCTTCGGATTAGAAGTCATGTGTTCTAACGCCTAGACGGCCACAACCCATCCCTACACATTTGCTGGAATCAGACATACACATGTGTAACTGCATATATGTAAAATACAGTAATTTATATTGCTGTTGCTGCACAAGCTGGAGACATCACACGTTGAATTGATCGTGTCCTGATCTTCTGCATCTTTACGTGGCTGCAACATACATAAAAACATGTTTCATATGTATCCGACATATTCCCCAATATCCACATTACTTCTATTTCAAGACGCATCATTTTTACACACCATGAGCAAACCATGTATTTACAAAAGCGGAAGGCGATTTCGCGATGCCAATGCGCAAAATTATTCTCATGTTTTTAGGAGACGATTCTCATGTTTTGTTCTTGTTAAGAAATATGTTTGTTTTTTCTAATAAACATGTTTTGGCAGCACATTAGAATCGTCTCAACCGAAGATTCTCCTGTTTTGTCAAACAATGTTTTTGTGAAAAAAATATTGGTGTGTTTGTGAACATGAGAATCGTCTCGACCGATGAATCTCGTGTTTTTAGGAAACGATTATCACGTTTTGTCAAAATACGTTTTTAAGATATAATTACCCGTATGGTTTTTTTTCTCCGTAATAAACGATGACGAATGAGTTGGTCGAAACGGAGGTCAGTCATAAATTTAACCAATAATAACGAGGCCGATACGATTTCTAATTACTTCTAGGGTAAATAAAACTCTTTCCATTTACCCATCTATTAAACCCATCTATTAACTGTGGATACGTATGACCATACTTACGCTGTCTGCAAATTTCGATTGAGGAAACTCGATACATATATTAGCATTGGCATTGTTAATAAGCTAGGTTGCTTTTCTCGTCGAAAAAAACCCCCATTAAAATATGTCTAAATACGTGTAAATGCTTGGGTACTAGTTTATTACTGTACAGGTAAGCCAGCCCGGCGTCCCGGTGGAACGCAGGGTCGTACCACGGGGGGACACCGTGACTGTTTTATGGCTATTCAAAGTTTATCCAGCTTGCACCCTGTCCGCGGTGGTAATACAGGTAAAAACGTATGGCCACCGTGGGGAGGCACATAACTTCCACCGTGATTTCCCACTCTGAGAAAATTCCTCCCATGGTGTTGGAGTAGGAAAGGCAAAAAGCACTCTGAGCGTACTGTACTGTACGTGCATTCTGGAAGTTGGTGTGACGTTCGCTAGTCACATGATCCGATATGTTTAGGTGTTACACGATACATTTTGCTCTAAAATACATCATTTTTATGCCTGAATATTTCACATTTACAGGCATGGGAAATTTCCGGATTAATCCGGAAATCCGGATTTGAGGTCCCAGGGACCACTTTTGTGAATCTTGTAAATCCGTTGAGAATGGCGATAAAAAATTACAATTTTCGAGAGAAAAAAATGATTTTTGATATATATTTTTTTTTAAGTGGCGATTCTTTTATTTACCCCAGCGGAATCCCTGTTATACATGTACTGACTTCTTGTTGCAAGTATTATTTTAAATTGAAATGGATTATGGTGCCAATTTTTCCTAATTATAGCATATTTTTTCAGGGGAAAATGTGATCTATTTAATGCTAAATATACCTCGGAATGAAGCACAGAGCATCTAGAGTAGAAACAAAATATGGGGGGGGCATGCCCCCAGACCCCCCTAGCAAATTGCAGCGCAATCCGCTGCTCAAATAAATGTTCAGGATTGGGGATAGTGTTCCACTCCCATGCCTGCATTTAGAACTGCGAAAATATTAAATGGTGATCAGAATAGTTTTTAATGACCATAAATTAACGTTGTACATCTGCATTTCAATTTGATTTAGCGATTGACATATTTAGTTATTTGAAGCATTCAAAATTAATTAAACTTTTAGCAAAACAGTTCAGATTTCCCCCTGTGCTTCTCGACAAAGGAGATAATTATAACCTGCAGGTGCGCGAAATGGACGAAGTCCTACTTCCAGAATGATCATAAAAAATAACTGAATTTAAAATGTGAGAACTGAATGTTATTGGTGACATAGTCGGTAACGTAGTGTCTAGACAAAGCAAGGCACATGCATGGCTCAACATAAACAATAAACAATAGACCGGTTGCCAGTGGCAACTAAAATCTTAGTTGAGCAAGTAAGTTTTCCAAGCAGTTGTCCCATTGGGCAATTATTTTTTATATGCCCGTTTGAAAAAAACTTGACACATTATTTATCACCTTGTACAGGTGGGTAGGCGGGCACAGTATGTTTACGCAATAACTGGAGTTCTACTTGACGGATCTTAACCGAATTTGGTATACATGATGTCTACCACGACAAGACGAAGAAGCTTATCGATTTTCCAAAATTTCCAATGACGTATCTCCCATTGGTGGCCATTGTTAATTTTCACACTATATCTTTTCCATGAAATAACTCCAGTTCTACTTGACAGTTTGTAACCAAAATTTTGTACACGTTATATCCACTTGTTGACTGGCCATGCTTCAACGGGCCTTCGGCACTCTTGTTTCGACTGTTTCTTTACAGGCATGTATCTGTTTTGTTCTTACATTGCAGACAGCATGTCATATAACAGGAGACAAGAGGGTCACCGACAAAACATGAGTGGTCAACGCTTGCCCATGGATAGCCATAGACAGCAGATGGACGGCCAGGTGCCAATGAACGTCCCGCGTCTAGGAATGCAGGGTCAGCAGTTACCGATGCACGGTCAGCGACTGCCAATGGACAGTCCACCACAGCGGGCCCCGGCCCAGGCCGAGCCACAGCCGTTACTGGTCGAGTATCAACCACCGAGCAACGACAAGCAGTTTAAGGTGCAGCGATTTGTGTACACGAGTGATGGGTGGATTACGGAGTCCACGCACGAAGTCGAGTTCATGGTAGATAAACCAATCTTCATGAAAGGAGTCCTTGTCTACAACGTCTGTGACTACCACGATCGCGAGATTGTTCACAACATTGTTGTTAGTGATAGGTTCGGGAATGAGATCGTCAAGGCGTCGCGCGAACTTAACTACAGCCAGGAAAAGAAGTGTGACGTCTTCTTTCCAAATTCTGTTCTCCTGCAGCCGTACGAGAAGTATAAGATTGTTCAGATGTCAATGCCGTCGTCGGTGCACCTGCACTGGGGTGAGGAGGGTTTGAAGGAGGTGTCATCATCAAACGTGACATTTAAATTTGCTGACACTGAAACAGCGAGCCCAGCTAGTAATGGTGAGGGTCAGATACCCGGTATCATCTTTTCTGTTTAAGTAGCCAACTTGGGCACCATTTTGGATAACCATATACAATTGATTGCCAGCATTCACGTTGATCAGGGTGTAGTGTTTATGCTGTGCCATTATATTGTGCAATTGTTAGAAGCATTAGCAGTGTTTCATTGATGGAACAACAAACAGTTCAGATCCTGATCAGACTACGGATCCACTGGATAATCTGGATCTACACTTGATGCAAAACACATAAACCCTATTTCTCCAGTCACAGCGACATTGGTGAATGTTACCAGTTATGTACCATCAATAGTTTGAGTCAAGTGAAATTTTCATGCAATTATTGTTGGATATCTACATCGTTGAAGTGTAATTTCCATAATTGTCTCATGGGTAGCTGAATTTACCTATCTGGTCATTTATTATAAGGCAAGCCATGTGATTTTGTAGCTTAGAAAATGTGCAATATTTCTCAAAGAAATATTTACAAAAGCTGATATTTTTCGTAAATGATGTCATAAGTAGACGAAATCTCAGAGAAAATGTGGAACAGAATTCCGCATTTGCTCTAAGAATTTTGCAACTTTCGATGTCATTTACAGAAAATATCGCAGTTTCAGTAATTATTTTTCACGAAAAATCATACATCTCATTAGGTACAAAATCACACGGCTTGTACAATATGTGGATAGGTTCTGTGGATAGGTTCTGTGGATAGGTTCTGATCTGGGTCAATGCTGGTATAATATGTAATGTATCATGTCTTTGTACGCTGCGTATTCTTAGTATCATGTTCACCCCCAATAGCCGACAGGTACGGCGGGGGCCTGCAAGTATGGTGGGTTTAGCCATGATTATTAAATGTGTATAAGAAACTCAGACTCGAAATCAAGCTGTTCGGTTTTTAGATTGGCTTTTGATATGTTTATACGAGTTTTGTACCTATTAAGAAGATGACACTCGTCGCATGATTTAAATTATAACGGTTTCACAAAACCGAGACTGTTTTGTAAAACCCTTATAAATATGCAGGATTCCCTGTCGGAATAAATTGTCTCCAAATATTGATAGTTATTACAGTAATTATACAGGGATTCCGCTGGGGAAAATAAAAAATCGCCACCTCAAAAAAAAAAAGAAAAAAAAAAAAAAAAAAAAAAAGGAAAGGAATAACCAATAGGATAAAAACAAACAATTGGCGATAAAAAATTACAATTTTCGAAAATTGTAATTTTTTATCGCCAATTGTTTATTTTTATCGCCAATTGCAAAAGTGGCGATCGCCAGTGGAATCCCTGATTATATTGCAACTGTAGGTTTCTTCCCTTTAGTCTGTCTACCCAATTGTACATACATGTAAATACTGGTAGTATACAGCTGCCTACAGTACCCATAATGTCTGTATAACATGTGATTCGCCACAATAAAATGGGCTTATTGGGTTGTGACCAGTATGCCCACATAGTCTAAATAGGGTATACACCTTGTTTGACCCTTTCAACACCACATACCTGTACAGGTCTCCAGATAAGGAATTAGTAATTGAGTATTGTCACTCCATCATTTCTGAAGCAATTTTATTTGGTAAAATAAAATCACACTACTGTTTACACATCAACAGACCGCAATTATTGAATAATTTGCTTTGAAATGAAAACATGTCTTGGCCATTTCATTAGAATTGTCTCCTTGGAGACAATTCTAATGAAATACCAAGATGTGTTTTTATGGAAAACAAGAAAAATATGCTATATTTGTGGTCTGTTTATTGTTTTCTGCATCATGATAAAGGTACCACCAATTTTTTATTGCTTTTTTATACTCACTACTTTTGATTTCAATTGGGTTTTTGGCAATTTTAATTGGGTATTTAAGCAAATATGTAGCTTATCTGGAGCTTGCCTGTATAGTGCTATTGGCAAACAGTGTAGGTCTGGCTCTGAACTTTTAGCAAGTAATTTTCATATTTTTGAGAGTAGACACCCCTTTTCATAAATGGGCTAGTCTGAAAATCATTTTGTGAGAATTTGGATTGGATGCAAATTTAACATATCCAAATCCATTCCAGTTACTTAGGGGTGAAGGGTTAACCCTTATAGTGCTGAATTAAAGTTTGTCGTCCATTTATCTCATCAAAACCATGTTTTGACAGCACTTTAGAATCATTTCCAACCATGTTTTTATTGAGAAAAAAGACAAAACATAAATCGACAGCAGACGACAATTTATGTTTCCTGCGTTATACGGGTTAAGCACCATTCCTTGTGTCTCTAATGAAAACTTCAGGTGCCTGTTTCACCGACGTTTGTGTCACTGGTACTGTATTCCACACCGGCATAAAATGTTTCACGTCGAAGTACATGTAGGTGCCGTATTTTTGACGAATTCCCATTCAGCTACATGCAGATAATACTGACGAAAAATGTGTTTATGTGATAGCTTTAAGTAGAGCTGAGTGGCATCTCATCAGGAAACCAGAGTATTTTTTGACGTGAAACATCGGAGTGCGGAGTGCAGTACCAGTGTGTGTGATAAAAATGGTTCACAAATGCTACATTTTTTTCCCCTACCTGTATACAATGTACATCGTTCAATTAAACATATTCAGTAATTATTTTCCAACACTGGCTGTAATTGTTAACCCTTAGACCGCTATCTTATTTTTTTTTATGTTTATTTTCTATTTTCCATTTTTATCATCAACAACATGCTTTGACAGCACTTTAGAATAACTTACAACATGCTTTGACAGCACTTCAGAATCATTTCCTTTGGAAATGATTCTGAAGTTCTGTCAAACCATGTTTTTATTGAGAAATAAGGCAATATATAAAAGCAACAGCAGACGACAATTGTTGTGAGTAGCGGTCTAAGGGTTAATGTTATACCTTTTTAGTAAAAAAATGTTGAGTGAAATGGGCCCTAGATCTCGATCCGTCTACATCAGGAGCTAAACTGGCCAAAAACTCAGTTAGCCCCTTTTTTTAAGAAAAAAACAGGTCACATGTGATATGTAATGGAAGCCTTGTTTTGTAAGAATGCTGGCTTACACAACTTGCTCTGTGGTAATTGTAGCGCCGTCTTTATTGACCTCACGATGGGATAATGTTATCACATATCAGCAGATGTGCTGAAATGATTTTGTAATTGTATACATGTATCAATTAAATTCGATCTGACCTTTCTGTCGCCAATTTAAAACATTGGAAAATCATTTACCGAAAAAAAAAACTTATTATTATTCTTTTTTTTTTTGTAAAAAGTATATTGTGATATAACATACATGTATGTGGCCAGCCCAACACTATTAAAGGGACATACAAAGTTTTTGGCCACTAGCTTTGGATTATCAGTGCACTTATGCGGCCTGAGCTAGTTTGTTGGTGTTTTGAATGTTTCACCATCTCCACACCGGACTATGAATGCCCAGTGAGATACGCAAGCTGTGGCTAAACTGGTAAAAAAACAATAGGATCGATTTGTTGTGACAATCGCATTATCTCATCAAATGGTTTGTTATGCTTGATTTTTTAGTGGTTTACTATACCCTTACATAATCAGATAACTATTACTGGTAGCTGGTGCTGCAATCTTTGTTCCATTTACCATGTTTACATATTCAAGGTGCATGATCAGGTGGTTACAACAACAACAATGGCTGAAAATGTTGAAAGCGCGCCCACTCCAAAGTAAGTATTATTTGATATTAGGCAACAGATTTTGATGAAATATGGCGCAGCAAACAAGTCTTTATGAGCTGCATTTGGTGGTCCCGGGAGTTTGGTACAGACTTATGTTGTTTTTGCAAAGAATCGATTTCCGTGTCGGTAGACACGGAAATCGATTCTTCGCAAAAATGACAGAAGTTTGTGCCAAAGTACCGAGGCCACCAAAGGCAGCTTAACCATACACGTTCATGCGTCATATTTCATCAAATTCCGTTACATAATACGGACAAAGTAACATAAGACGTACTTTGAATCGGAGGGCTTCTGGAAGTTTCAGTACTTGTTGTTGTAACCGCGTGATCATACACCTTGATATTATTTCCCTTACACCATGTACACTACTGTGGGGCATTTATATGTGTGTGATATTTTCTGTATCCTCATATTTAGCTGATGATGATCCCGAAAATGGTATTGTCCATAAAAGTGGTGTGGCTGGGGAAATGGGGTTTATGGGTTTTGTGACCTGTGTAGTTCCAGATCAGCCTGTGCATCCGCAGTCTGATCAGGATCTGCACTGTTATTCCATCAATAAAACACCCGGTATTCTTCTAACAAGCAATATAGATCCATTTCTCCAGTCACAGCCACAAATGTTGTCACAATTTGATAATTGCTGGTCATGTGTTGTTTGGTCCCTTCTGTTTGTCGGCGGCCCATTTATGCATGAATAACCGGTTCTGATTGGTGTAGACCTGAGCATGCCTGTGGATTGCAATGATCAAACGGTTGGCAGATGGGAGGGTAAGCACATCGCAATAACAAATCCTTTCTTTAACCCATTACATTCGCAATACACCTTTACGAGTATGAACTATTTTAAATATTTCATTTTTTTTTTCTTATTTCTCATTGAAAGTATATGTTGTGACCACTCATTTGAACCATCTCGATGAGGCGGTTCAAATGGTGGTCACGACATATACTTCTATTAAAGCACATATAAAGAAAATATTCAGGATTTTTCACAAACAAAATGATATATCCTCGGCATGAAATGGGTTAAGGATTTTAATATAACTGAAATTTACAGGGATTCACATCGAGGGTCAAGTGATCTGGTGTAGTAAAGGTGCCTGGCACCAGAGATCTGTGGCCCATTTCACTAAACTTTGTACGATTAAAATGTTTGTACTGGCAAATTTCACATTAACAATGTTTTCTTGTAAACTATTACTGGATTTACATTTATTGAATATTGTTCAATAAATGTAAATCCATCAATTAAAATTTCCAGACAATCCTAATTTTGCACTTACAAACATTTTAGTCGTATGAAGTTTAGTGAAATGACCTCCATAACACTGCCTTTCAGTGCTGTATATAAGTTTAGTGCTGACTGTACAGTGGTTGCAGGGGACGTAGAATTCTTTTTTGATTAATTCGTTCCCACGAAATAACAATTCGTTCCCACATGAACGAATTGTTAATTTGTGGGAACCAATTGTTATATCATGGGAACGAATTGTTAATTTGAGGGAACAAATTGTTAATTCAAGGGAACGAATTGTCATTTCGTGGGAACGAATTGTTATATCGTGGGAACGAATTGTTAATTCGAGGGAACGAATTGTTATTTCGTGGGAACGAATTAATAAAAAAAAGATCCATGTCCCCTGCGGGGCTCCGTACGTTCCAATATGTACATATGTATATTACCTTACTGTTGGACAGTCCCTTGCTATTAGCCAGTCATTATAGGAATGACTGGCCTTTTTGTGGAATTTATCGGGGTATAAACTTGGAAAAGTCGCGGGAAGAGTGGACGAAGCGATAACAAATTACAATTTTCGAAAAAAGATAAAAAAAAAAAAGAGTTTTTTTGTTTTTTTTTTGATTTTTTTTCGAAAATTGTAATTTTTTAAGGCCTCGTCCAGTATTCCCGCGACTTTTCCAAGTTTATATCCCCGATAAATTCCACAAAAAGGCCATTCATTCCTTATAATTCCAGCATTTTAAATAAATTCATCAAGAAAATGTGTTTATTTTCCGTTTTCTTAAGAATTATTTTAACTGCGCCTCACGGTTACAGAAAGTAGTTCGGCATGGGAGTTTACTGGGATATAAATTTTGGACAGAGACTTGCTACGGGCCAATAAAATGTTAGGGAATTGTGTAAATATTTTTGTGCTGGAATTATAATTATATGCCCAATCAATACACTAATCAAAATGTATCGGACATTTTACCTGGTCGTTATTTAGAGGTTAATACGTGGCTTGTTTGATATCGGCCTATGTATCGGGCCTGAGGTAACTTGGTATCAGCCTGAGACCGAAGGTTGAAGGCAGATACCAAGTTACCGAGGGACGATACCTAGGCCGATATCAAACAAGACACGTATTAACGTCTTTATTACTTAGATTACTTAGATATCAATTTCAATATCAATCATCCGGCAGTTCTGATAATCCTATATTAAAATCTATACCGTTATCCATGATTGAATGATGAAATACAGAGCCTACAAATTTAAATTCCCGGCATCTGTCAAAATTTACGCAGCCGATAAAGTAAACATACGCAATGCGCAAAGGAACTGGTTTAATATGTGCGCGAGACATGGTATCGGACTGGAAACGGCGGTATCAGACTAGTAACGATGGTATCAGACTAGAAATGGCAGTATCAGACTAGAAGTTTCAGTATCAGACTGGAAAACACGCCGTATCAGCTTGGACTGTGTATGTTATTGCTGTAGGCAAATACAGGCAATTTCTAGGCAAAAATTGATATCTAAGTAATAATGGGCAATAGTATAGCCCTTACAATGCTGAATTAAATTTTGCCGTCTGCAGATTATTTTTTACTTTCCATTTGATCAACAAAATCATAGTTTGGCAGCTCTTTTGAAATGGAAATGATTCTACAGTGCTTGTGGACAGTGCAATATAGTTGGCACATTACGTATGTGCGTCCGGGTTAAAGTTTTTCGGTACACTATCAAAGCCTCAGCGGGCGCGACATGCGGGCCGTGGCCATCTAGTGTTGAGAGAGAAGACAAAATAAGAAACACCAGCAGATGACAATTTTCGGTTCCCACATTCTAAGAGAAAGCAGCGATATCTAGTGAAATATGTACCGTACATTTATACATGTAATATATCATATTCTAGGAGTGGCAGAGTGGATCACTGGTCGAATACCTACAATACAGGGGGCCGTTTCACTATAGGAATGAATGGCCTTTTTGTGGAATTTATCGGGGTATAAACTTGAAAAAGTCGCGTGAATACTGGACGAAGTGATAAAAAATTACAATTTTCCACAAAAAAAAAAAAAAAAAATTTTTTTTTGATTTTTTTTCGAAAATTGTAATTTTTTAAGGCCTCGTCCAGTATTCCCGCGACTTTTCCAAGTTTATATCCCCGATAAATTCCACAAAAAGGCCATTCATTCCTTATAATTCCAGCATTTTAAATAAATTCATCAAGAAAATGTGTTTATTTTCCGTTTTCTTAAGAATTATTTTAACTGCGCCTCACGGTTACAGAAAGTAGTTCGGCGTGGGAGTTTACTGGGATATAAATTTTGGACAGAGATTTGCTACGAGCCAATCAAATGTTAGGGAATTGAGTAAATATTTTTGTGCTGGAATTATTAAACTTTGTACGACTAAAATGTTCGTACGTGCAAATTTAGGATGGTGTGGAAATTTCAATTGATGGATTTACATTGAGCATAGGCTGCATAATCGTTTACAAGAAAACCTTTTTAATGTGAAATTTACAGACTATCATAATTTTGCACTTACAAACATTTTAGTCATACAAAGTTTAGTGAAACACCCCCCCATGTATTCAATGAAATGTGGACAACAGGCCATAATGCATGTGTATATAGATTCTTCCATACTTTACTTGTATAAAATGTGCAAGTGATGAAATGTTATGCAATCTTGCATGGAAGTATTTTGCTGATATTTTGAAAAGAAAATTTGCATTATTTTCTGTAAATGATGTTGAAAGTTGATAAACGTTTGAGAGCACAGTCAGTATTAAATTGTGATTGTGCTCTGACATTTTTGTCAACTTTGATGTTTACAGAATACTGGTACATAGAAAATCTTCAAAATCAATTTCGAGAAACTCTCATAATGCTATAACTTTATAACAATAAGGCAGAAAATATGGGTATACTATTTATGATGGGAAAATAATTGCCGTCTTCATCCCCCTCTCCCCATTTTTTCTTATTCAGCAAAAACCTGGCTTTGAGAACTTCTAAGTTAGCATGTATTTCGTTGCTCATACAAGAGAAGATGCAAACTTGGTGGAGCCAGTGGTGGGTCGGGCTGGTGGTAAATTGTGGCTGTGACTGGAGAAATGGGGATTATGGGATTTTGTGACCAGTGTAGATCTGTAGTCTATTTCACCAGCATTGCAAAGTATACTTTTCTAGCAAAGTATAATTTGAGGGAGAAATTTCCAATTTTATGATAAATTTATTAATTTTTATTATACTGAATTTATTACATTATCACAGCCATTTTGGCTGTGATAATGTAATAAATTCAGTATAATAATTCTGCATACATTTAATTATCAAATATATGCAGTTGTTTGTTTTATATGAAATAATGCATTTCAGGAAAAATAAATGATTACTCCCTCAAAGTATACTTTGCTAGAAAAGTATACTTTGCAATTTTGATGAAATAGGCCCCTGATCAAATAGCTCACTCTTATACCCTGATACCACTCTATATTGCTTGTTAGAAGCATGGCAGGTGTTTCATTGATGGAATGGCGGACAGTGCAGATCCTGATCATCCTGTGCGGATGCACAGGCTGATCTGGATCTACACTGGTCGCAAAACCCATAAGACCCATTTCTCCAGTCAGAGCCACAATTAACAATGGGATTCATCCTTCCTGGAATCCTGATCTACCTGGTTTCACCCTCAGTTACAGTTTTGGCTTTCTTGTTACTTGTTTAATCTGGTTATACCCATTATAAAAGTAGTAAGATTAGTACCAATCATCTTGGAGTGGGGTTAAGTGACTCTAATGTGGTGAGGACCTGTCACCAGATCAGGTTATTCTAATTTCAGGGCTGAATATATAGTTTTCTGTAAATAAATGTTTTGCTATGATTTGGGGATTTTCCCCCTTATTCATAGGTGAATGTGGTTGGTGGTCGGGCGAATGAGATGGCATAAATTAACGGTATGGGTTCCTCCTTATAGGAATCACGATTTGCCTGGTTTGGCCCTCAGGTACGTTTTTATCTTTGGCTCTTAATTACCTGGGAGTTGAATTGGGTTATTGCCCATTATAAAAGTAGTAAGATTATTACTGATCCTACTGCTTTTGGGAGGGGTCAAGTGATTCTGGTGTGGCGAGGACCTGGCATCAGATCAGGATTATTCTGATTTCAGTTCTGATTTTGGGATTTTCCCCCCATTTGTACATGTAATATTTGTAATATATGGGATTTAGTACTAAACCCATTTACCCGGCATTAAATGACCTTAGCTGTTGATAGGCCGTTAAACCCCAACAAACAAACAAACCAAACAAACAAACATAAAGGTGAAATGATATTTGACCCCATTATCCTGGCCTATTAGTTGTTAAAACAAATTAAATACATAAATAAAACTTGGTGGAAATGCAGACAAAACAAATTGTTTTCTGTCCTTCAAATGGTAGGAGACTGGTTGTGTGTATAATTATAATCACTTGCTTTTATTCGTCATTTTACTGTACATTTCTAGCCAATCATGTTTGTAATTCAATAGATACATGCATAGTTATTGTCTGTTACGTGGCTTTGTGGAATTTTGTACACAATGATTATATCTAGTGGATATATTATTCGTAGTTTAGATGTTGGGAATGATTGGTTCATAAATTTAGCATGGCTAGTTTGATATCAACCTAGGCATCATCCCTTCGGTCTTGGAGTGAGTGGCAGGTGGGAGCATGTGATGGGTAATTTAACGATCGAGGTTCATCCTTACGGAATTCCGACTGGAGACCTGTAGCCTATTTCATCAACATTGCAAAGTATACTTTAGTAGCAAAGTATACTTTGAGGGAGAAATTTTCAATTTTATGATAAATTTATTAATTTTTATTATACTGAATTTATTACATTTTCACAGCCAATTTGGCTGTGATAATGTAATAAATTCAGTATAATAATTCTGCATACTTTTAATCATGAAATATATGCATTTGTTAGTTCTATATGAAATAATGCATTTCAGGAAAAATAAATGATTACTCCCTCAAAGTATACTTTGCTAGTAAAGTATACTTTGCAATGTTGATGAAATAGGCTACTGGTTTGGCCCTCACATACGTCTTTGGCATTTTGTATGTGACAGTTGAATCTGGCTATACCCCTTAAGTGAGTATTACGATTATTCGTAATCCTATTTTAGGGGAAGGGACCAAGTGACTTTGGTGTGGTATGGACCTGGCACCAGGTCAGGTTATTCTAATTTCAAGGTTGAATATATTTTTTCTCGATGTAAATATTCTGTTCTGATTTTGGGATTTCCCCCCCAATGCAGCAGGTTAAAACGGGATCGAACCCATTTGCCCGGCCTTACATGACCATAGCTGTTGATAGGCCGTTAAACACCCTTCGGTCTCGGGCTGATATCAAGTTACCTCGGGCTGATACCTAGTTTGAGAACAAACTAGCTAAAGTATTCCGACTGGCATTGCGTTGTTGGAATGGCAAACCGTGCATATTCTGAGCAGACTGCGTGGATGCACAGGCCGATCTGCAACTACACTGGTCAAAATCCCATTTCTCCAGTCACAGCCACATATCTGCAGCCTATTTCACCAACATTGCAAAGTATACTTTTCTATCAAAGTATACTTTGAGGGAGAAATTTTCAATTTTAGGATAATTTTATCAATTTTTATTATACTGAATTTATTACATTATCACAGCCAATCCAATTTGGCTGTGATAATGTAATAAATTCAGTATAATAATTCTGCATACTTTTAATCGTCAAATTTATGCAGTTGTAAGTTCTATATGACATAATGCATTTCGGGAAAAATGGCACAGAGGCAATCTCAAAATACTGTTACACGTATTATAATAGGAACAAAAGCAAGCAAATATGGGTCCTGGTTTGTTAACAGGCTGGTCAAATGAGACGAGCCATGTTATTTGGTACCTAAGAAGATGTGTGATATCTACAAATTTACGATCATTTCCTTAAACCGTAAAAGACATCAAGCGTTGATGAAATGTTCAGAGCACATTTCGCATTTGCTATGAAAATTATGTACACTTCCGAATTACAGAACATAGGACAGTACGCATCTTCTTTGGTACAAAATCATATGGCTTGTCTCAATGTAAAATTGACGTTAAATTGACAAGGGACATTAGAGTACATTAGATTTTAGACGGTTACTTGCTTTTGTCGTTAGTGGTTTACCATAGTAATGGACTAGGGGTCTGTAATACACCAATTATTGCTGTAAATATTATAAAATAAATATCAATAGACATTTTGTGTTTGCTTGAACATTTTTATTCCCGTTTTTTCAACGTATATAATTACGTTTTATTCCATAGCCCTAGGTTAAATGGTCGCCGACACATTCTGTATCTGACCATTCAGGCGTTGGACACCCACCGTTCTTATAACAAACAGTATACAGTGGAACCTCTCTAAACCGGACATGCTGGGAGGTGAGGTCCCCAGCATGTCCATTTAGAGATGTTCCACTGTAAAACAGGCATATTGCAACTTCAAGACAGGCACGAGAGCGTAGAGGTCATAAACTGACGTTATTATCGGATATACATGGCAATGTAACATGCCGATGAAGCACAGCGTGTGGCAGGTGGGAGCATGCGATGGGTAATTTAACGATCAGGGTTCACCCTTACCGGAATCCCGACTGGAGACCTGGTTTGGCACATACGTCTGGCATTTTGTATGTGACAGTTGAATCTGGTTATACCCCTTATGTGAGTATTACGATTATTCGTAATCCTATTTGAGGGGAAGGGGCCAAGTGACTGGTGTGGTATGGACCTGGCACCAGGTCAGGATATTCTAATTTCAGGGCTGAATATATTTGTTCTCGATGTAAATATTTTCTAATTTTGGGATTTCCCCCCCAATGCAGCAGGTTAAAATGGGATCGAACCCGTTTGCCCGGCCTTA